>CM075977.1:236871372-237155258 GCA_038087875.1 Malacoraja senta
CTTTACTGGCTGGCAAGTTGTAATACGTTGGTGATGGAGCCACAGCCTTTTACAATTTATATAATTGACTTGGCTGAAGGGAAGCATCCAGTCAGTGAGAAGGAACTGAGCTTTTAGCAGGCTCTGGGCATTGATCAGTCTATAAAGACCAATCAAGCAAACAATGCAATAGCATCAGCATGTATCAAAGGCTTGGAGTATTAATAAGTTGGGGCCCTGTTATATAACATCTTAGAGAAAGGGAAGAACTACAAAAAGGGAGTTCTTGTAGCAGTAACTCACAACATTGGACTGATAAACGCAGACGTAACAATTCATCCCAATTATGGTTTCAAAAGACAACAGTAAACAATTTGCCCTGAAAGCAATACAAAACAAAGACAAAAACAAGCCTAAGATGAAGAGTAAAGAGTATGAAATAGTTGAACTGAGTGAAGACAGCAATGACCAGATTGATCGGATGTTAATTCAGACGCCTTGTGAGCCTTTCAGTACATCAGCATACATTGAAAGAAAGTAAATGAATCAATTAATATTGTGATTAATGTTGCAATATCATTGGTATGAACAGAAGGTGAAGTGATTGTTCCATATGGTACAGTGGAATGATTGGTTGAAAGATATAACATGGAAACAGGCCCTTCGGCCCACTGAGTCCACACCGACCATTGATCGCCCCTTCACACTAGTTCTATGTTATCCTAGTTTTTCATCCACTCACTACACAATAGCTGAAATTTACAGAGGCCAATTAACCTGCAAACCTGCATGTCTTTAGGATGTGCAAGGAAACCGGAGCACCCAGAGGAAACCCACAGAGAGAGAACATGCAAACTCCACACAGCCAGCACCTGAGGTCTGGATCAAACCCAGGTCTCTGGTGTTATGAGGCAGCAGCTCTACCATCTGTGTCACTGTGCCACCCTAGTTAAAGGAATTATCCTCTTCATATGTGCACTGGAGAAAGAATCAAAATGATAAAGGCATGTTAGGGGAAGAAATAATGGGAATGAAACATCTGATTGTTCCAGGCCAGGATTCTAATTTGTTAAAACCAAACCTGCCTGTCGAAGATTAAACTGGATTCGAGGGAAAGCAAAATCATAAATGTGTTTCCATGTCAGCAGTTCTTGACAAGAACCTGAGATGTTGTATGGACATAGAAACATAGAAAAATAGGTGCAGGAGTAGGCCATTCGGCCCTTTGAGCTAGCACAAGCCATTTGATATGATCATGGCTGATCATCTAAAATCAGTACCCCATTCCTGCTTTTACCCCATATCCCTTGATTTCTTTAGCCCTAATAGCTAAATCTAACTCTCTCTTGAACACACCCAGTGAATTGGCCTTGACTGCCTTCTGTGGCAGAGAATTCCACAGATTCACAACTCTCTCGGTGAAAAAAATGTTTCCTCATCTCAGTCCTAAATGGCCTACCCCTTATTCTTAAACTGTGACCCCTGGTTCTGGACCTCCCCAACATCGGGAACAATTTTCCTACATCTACCCTGTCCAATCCTTCAAGAATTTTATGTTTCTATAAGATAACCTCTCATCCTTCTAAATTCCAGTGAATACAAGCCCATATATGTCAGTCCCACCATCCTGAGAATTAACCTAGTGAACCCACGCTGCACTCCCTAAATAACAATAATGTCCTTCCTTAAATTAGGAGACCAAAATTGCACACAATACTCCAGGTGTGGTCTCACCAGGGCCCTGTACAACTTGATGAACTTGAAAGCATTCAAAGCTGAAGGCCAAGGAAAATGAATATGATCATGTAGGCTTATTTCAAGTGGATGGAAGAAGTTCCAACGGAACAATCTATAGTTCAAAAGAAGGTTCATTTTTGCTGTGCACAAGCTGGCTGTGGTGGATCAAGGAAGCAATTACTAGTAGATAGACACAAAAGGCTGGAATAACTCGGCGGGACAGGCAGCATCTCTGGAGAGAAGGATTGGGTGACGTTTCAGGTCGAGACCCTTCAGACTAGTTAGGGAAAAGGGAAACGAGAGATATAGACGATGATGTGGAGAGATAAAGAACAACGAATGAAAGATATGCAAAAAAGTAACGATGATAATGGAAATAGGCTACTGTAGCCTTGTAGTGCTGAGTGCTGACTTTGCTGATTTCCTCAACGGGAATGGGAATGAGGGCGTGCATTGATGTCCATATTGCCCAGCTAATCTCGACCCGAAACGTCACCTATTCCTTCACTCCATAGATGCTGCCTCACCCGCTGAATTTCTCCAGCATTTTTGTCTACCTACAATTATTTGTAGCTGCTTTCGATGGTGTCACATCATCGATTCAACTAAATGTATGTGCTAGAAATAGAAGTTCTTTAAACCCCTATTGCACTCAAAATAATGAAGGAGGACGCAAATTAAGATAAGATGATGCCACCTGCACATAGTTTTCCAATGCATTCTTAACGAGCAGGAAGAGCATACATTTAATTTGCGGATTAAATTTATGATGACGAGGGAAATATCATCAAAATAAAGAAATTCACTATTGCCAGTCGAGCTCTTAAGGAAAAGAATGTTTGAAATTCAAGACCTCACACACAGCACAAAGTAGTCATGGTTTCCTAACCAGTAGCATTCCTTGTCCTCCTCCAATTCTGTTTCCACAAAATGTTCATCGACTTGACAAACAAACAAAAACTGTTGCCAGCAATCTCTCCCTGGCCAACATCAAGGCTGTTATGACAGTCAGCTGGCTTCAATGGGCGGGCAATGTCATTCACACAACAAAGGAAACGATTCAAGGATCTCAAAACCTCCATGAGCCAATGTAATAACCCCACCTTCTCCCAGTTTTACATATTTCTATTCTTCCTACTAAAGTGGAAAATTGTATGTAAAAAGGAAAGTGCTGGCGGAACTCAGCATCCAGGCAGCAGCCATGGAGGTAAATTGAGTGGAGTTTTGGTTGGGACCATTTTTTAAGGAAAACCTTATTTTGCTGCACATTATCTGACAAATTTTAATCTATATATCTATATATCTATATCTTTATTCTTTTACAGCTGTTTTTATATTTTATATCTACTATATCTATCCCTTTGTAGACTATTTACAATTTGTTATCATACTTATCTTCGTACTGTCTAGAAATGATACCAATATGATCATTGTTATAATCATGATAAGGGGCATAGACAATAGATAATAGGTGCAGGAGTAGGCCATTCGAGCCAGCACCGCCATTCAATGTGATCATGGCTGATCATCCACAATCAGTACCCCATTCCTGCCTTCTCCCCATTTCCCCTGACTCCGCTATCTTTAAGAGACCTATCTAGCTCCCTCTTGAAAGTATCCAGAGAACCGGCCTCCACCGTCCTCTGAGATAGAGAATTCCACAGACTCACAACTCTCTGTGTGAAAAAGTGTTTCCTCGTCTCCGTTCTAAATGGCTTACCCCTTATTCTTAAACTGTGGCCCCTGGTTCTGGACTCCCCCATCATCGGGAACATGTTTCCTGCCTCTAGCATGTCCAAACCCTTAATAATCTTATATGTTTCAATAAGATATCCTCTCATCCTTCTAAATTCCAGAGTATACAAGCCCAGCCTCTCCATTCTCTCATCATATGACAGTCTCTCCATCCCGGAAATTAACCTTGTAAACATACGCTGCACACCCTCAATAGCAAGAATGTCCTTCCTCAAATTAGGGAACCAAAAGTAGCTGCTCTACTAGCTATGCCCCTGTGCCTTATAAATATAATGGAAGTTCTTCAATGTGTGGGACTTCCACATGAGATGGAGATTAGAATAATATCAAGTCGATATGCAAAATATTAATGATAGTGGTATTTTCATACTTGTTTTTTATTACAGTTTTATAAAATGACAACCATTATGATTGTTTAATGACTTAATCTGTCTTCTTATCTTTACAGGTCTGCCTCGATTACAAACCCAAATTGATTTAAAAGAATTATTTCAAAGCCTTAGTGAAAACATCCAAGCTAGGAAGAGAAAAAATGTGGAAATTCTAAAAATTACTGCATCAGTAAGTTCCATATGTTTATCTGAACAGAGCAAAAAACACTCTTTTATAATTGTTTATGTTTGTGATAAGCATATGTGTTAAGGGCCTGTCCCACTGTGGCGACCTAATCCGCAAGTCCAGATGAGTGTCTTCGACTTCAAGCTCGAGGGCACTTGCCTGGAAAGCCTCGAGCTGGATCGACCGGCCACGTTGAAACTGCTAGCTGGATCGACCGAACCGCGAGCTTCATCGACCGCGCGCGCGCGCACACACACACACACACACACACACCACGAAGGTGGGGGGCAGGGAAAGTGGAGGAGCGCTGGCTGCACGATGAAGGTAAAGGCGTGCTACCGTAACGGTAAGTCCTTTAGAGAGCGGTGAGGGGGAGAGAAGGAGAGAGAAGGGGGGGGAGAAGGAGTGGAGACACTTTTAAGAAGTTTACTAAAGTTTAGCGGGCATTTAACTTACCGGTCAGTTTTCCTTGGTCCTGAAACTCCAATGAGCCAATCAAAATGCCCGGTCAGCGGAGGAGATTGCCTACGGCTGCCCTCAAGTGCCTGTAAGTAAATAGCGACCCCACTCCACTGCACTACGAGTTAAAAAGACCCATGCCGACCAAATTTTACTAGCACAAAAATGTTTCAATATGCTGAAAAATTTTCTACGACCTAGCTGAGACCGCGAGTATGCGGGAACTTCCCTCGAGCATGAAGGAGAGTTCCAGCCACCTCATAGGACCTCCTAGGACCTCGTGTCGACCATGCTGTGAGTTTGGGTCGAGGGCAAACTCTTCTAAATTCGCAGATTAGGTTGCCGCAGTGGGACAGGCCCTTTAGAAAACTCAATGTACTTCGGTCTTGCCATTCACTTCTATTTCCGGACATCCCACAGGGATTTCCTGCGAATGCAATATTTTTGGAGTGTAGTCATTGTTAGATTATGGGAAACAATCCCACAAAATAAAAATGTGATAATGCCACAATGTTCTTTTTTTTTACTAACATTGATTGGGAAACAATTACTGGCTAAGACATAGGATATTGGAAAAATATTTCCCTCGCTCTTCTTCCAATTGTGCCTTGTCATCTTTTACATGAAGCTGCAAGACCAGACAGGGTCCCCAGTTGACACCTCAGCTGACCCTACGTTTGAGAGAATCCTACTGGAGCGTCAGCCTGTGCTTTTGTGTTCAAGTCACTCCAATCCGTGAACACAATGTGAAAGTTTTTCCAACTGAACCAGAGCTGATATTTGATCTAATTCCAAATTTTAAGGAACAGCTATTCAAATTTACATAATATTTCCATTCCAGTCATAGAAATACACCAGGACTCCATGCTATTAAACTCTTGTTGTTTAACTGTATTTAACAGATATGTTAAAACTTGTTGTGTTGTTCAAGTTTCAAGAAATATTTCAAATGTGAGTTCATAAACTTACTATGCTTCCCTAAAATCAAATGTCATTGGCTTTCACTCGTGCATTCAAATCCATTTGTAATAAAGATGTCTTACTGCATTTGTGTAGACCAATAGTGAGCCACAAGCAAAGGATTTTGTGCAGCTTTGGTCCCCTCGCCTATAGATGATATTTGCTTACCAAACAGGGAGTGCAGTGAAGGTACCTATACTTATTCCAAGAATAGCAGATTTGCTTTATGCATAAACAAGTCCTGAGATTAGAAGGTGTTAGAAGGGTTGGGTTCTCTGGATGATCGGAGGGGAGACCTAATCTATATTACTAAAAGTCTGATCTAGACCGCTTTTGGCTCGCTGTGCTGTGATTTCCGAGAGAACGGCGCCACCTACGGCCGTCATGTTTGGCTACCTCGCTCAGAGCCCCCCTCCGCCTTCCGGGACCAGAGGATTTTTCCCATCGATGAAAAATCAGAGAGATATTAATGTTTTTTAAAAATTTGCCATTCTCTCTGCTGACCCTGCTGGAGGGAGGGGGGGGGGGGGGGGGGACCATAAAACCAGGAAATGGTGTGCCTTATTTAGTCTCTGCAAGATGGAGGAAGCCAGAGGGTCACATCTCTCTGAGCTCTGAATAACACTCAACACATGTCTACTCAACTGTGAGTGCCCTTAATGTGGTTTGAAAATGAAAATATGGTTGGTTTGAAGTGAAAAGGCACTGCCTGCAAATGGTTGTTTGGGGGGTTTGGGTTGAAGTGAAAAGGCACTGCCTGCAAATGTTTTTTGGGGGGGTTTGGGTTGAAGTAAAAAGGCACTGCCTGCAAATAGTTGTTTGGGGGTTTGGGTTGAAGTGAAAAGGCACTGCCTGCAAATGGTTGTTTGGGGGGTTTGGGTTGAAGTGAAAAGGCACTGCCTGCAAATGGTTGTTTGGGGGGTTTGGGTTGAAGTGAAAAGGCACTGCCTGCAAATGGTTGTTTGAAGGGGGTTGGTTTGAAGTGAAAAGGCACTTCCTGCAAATGGTTGTTTGGGGGGGTTGGGTTGAAGTGAAAAGGCACGGCCTGCAAATGGTTGTTTGGGGGGGTTGAGTTGAAGTGAAAAGGCACTGCCTGCAAATGGTTGTTTGGGGGGGTTGGGTTGAAGTGAAAAGGCAATGCCTGCAAATGGTTGTTTGGGGGGGTTGAGTTGAAGTGAAAAGGCACTGCCTGCAAATGGTTGTTTGGGGGGGTTTGGGTTGAAGTGAAAAGGCACTGCCTGCAAATGGTTGTTTGGGGGGTTTAGGTTGAAGTGAAAAGGCACTGCCTGCAAATGGTTGTTTGAGGGGTTTGGGTTGAAGTGAAAAGGCACTGTCTGCAAATGGTTGTTTGGTAGGCTTGGGTTGAAGTGAAAAGGCACTGCCTGCAAATGGTTGTTTGTCTAAACTTGACAACTTCCTGTTTGCACTATATTGATTTTTGATAAAAAAAAACGCTACCACTTACGGCTGTGATTTTTGGCCATCTTACTCAGTTCCCCTCCGCTCATCAGGTGCAGAGGATTCTTCCCATCAATGAAAAACAAAAGTGTTATTAGTGTTTAAAAAAAGTTGAGAATCTCTCTCCTGTCAATCACGCCATGAAGGCCACACCTTTTCCAGTGGGAGGGGGACGGATTATAAAACCCAAAAGTGTGGGTGTGGCTCAGTCTCTGCATGATGGGGGAGAGAGAGGTTCACGATTCTGTCTGAGCTGTGAATCAACGGAACACACTGAATGGCCTACTCCTGCACCTATTTTCTATGTTTCTATGAACTGTGAGTGTGGTGTTTTGTGTGGTTTTATGGTGGTTTTTATGGTGGTTTCACCCTGCTTGAAATAGTATGAAACTGCATTTGAATGTGGTGGCCTTGCACCCTGCATGAAATGGTATGAAACTGCATTTGAATGTGGTGTCGTTGCACCCTGCATGAAATGGTATGAAACTGCATTTGAATTTGGTGGCCTTGCACCCTCCTTGAAATGGTATGAAACTGCACTTGAATTTGGTGGCCTTGCACCCTGCTTGAAGTGGTTGGAAACTGCACTTGAATTCGGTGGCCTTGCACCATGCTTGAAGTGGTAGGAAACTGAACCTGAATTTGGTGGCCTTGCACCCTGCTTGAAGTGTTATGAAACTGCACTTGAATTTTGTCGCCTTGCACCCTGCTCGAAGAGGTAAGAAACTGCACTTGAATTTGGTGGCCTTGCACCCTGCTTGAAATGGTAGGAATATGGATTTGAATTTGGTGGCCTTGAACTCTGCTTGAAATGGAATTTCAAGGAATAGCCGTGTCAACTGCCAGCCCACCAGCCGTGAGTGAGCTGCCAGCACATCAGGCGTGAGGGACTGAGCTGCCACCCCAAGAATCCATTTGGCCCACAATGTCCATACTAGCCCTCTGGAGACCAGTAGTCCCTGCAGCCAACAACACCCATACCAGCGCTCCAGAAAGCCCCCCCCCCCCCCCACTGGCCACCAATATTGGAATTGGTGGAGGTGGAATATTGCGTCGGGGGACCAGCCCTCCCGTGTGAACATGGGACCCAACGGGTCCCACTTAGTCTAGTAGTTTATAAAATTAGGAGAGGCACAGATAGGGTATACAGTAAACCCTTTAACCCAAGGTGGAAATGTCAAAGATTAGAGGGCATAATTTGAAGTCAGACAGGGATAATATAAAGGAAGATAGACTCAAAAAGCTGGAGTAACTCAGAGGGACAGGCAGCATCTCTGGAGAGAAGGAATGAGTGACATTTCGGGTTGAGACCCTTCTTCAGACAAGAGTTAATAGTCAAGATTGCTTAGTTGTCACATTTGCCAACAACAGAACATTGAAATGCTAGCCTGCAGCAGCAGAACAAGCCTGGAGCCACAATACGCAT
Organism: Malacoraja senta; assembly: GCA_038087875.1. Taxonomy (NCBI): domain Eukaryota; kingdom Metazoa; phylum Chordata; class Chondrichthyes; order Rajiformes; family Rajidae; genus Malacoraja; species Malacoraja senta. The sequence goes on from CM075977.1 coordinate 236,879,705, forward strand.
AGATAATATATAATTAATAACCACAATGCCATATATATATTTTTTAAAGCCCAAAGGCCTTAGTGCAACAAAAGGCCGTCCATAGAAAGGCGATGTGTGAGGTAAGTTCTCATACAGTGTTCTCCAGTCTTCTGATTTCATTGTGATCTTCATGTATAAATTTTGAAACACCTCATGGAGCACCTACAGCCTTTAAGGTAATCTTCCTTACTTTTCTTAAATTGAAACTCGACTATGCCGTGTCAAAGATATGAAGTCCGACTGCTGCACTTCATTCACTGTACGCAAACTTCCAACATAGTCAATATTAGTTGATGGGAAGCAGATGCATTGAACTTTGTGATGATGATATACATAAAAAAACCTAAGCTAATACTGCTTATGTCAAGGATTTATATTCAATGCATTAACTGTTCTAACTGAATTGATCTTGTATGGAAGTCACCAATCATCGAATTATTTAAGAACTGTAACACAATGGCCTGGATTATTTTTATAATTTTCCAAAACTGCCCATGTGTCAGGATGTTTGGGACTAACATGGGAAGGCTATCGTCTCAAACACCTTGTTGCTGAATCTTTGCCATCTCTGCTTCACACCTGGACATCTCATGAAACCCAGTGCAAGCTCCCTGCAGTTCCCACATTGTGCTGCAGAATCTGTCTGTGGAACCTCCACCAGGTTAGCCCTGCCTCAGGAACAATGACTCCATCCATTTGAAAGTAGAGGAACTGCAGATAGACGCAACATGGTGGAGTAACTCAGCGGGTCAGACAGCAACTCTGGAGAAAAGGAATAGGTGACATTTCGGGTCGAGACCCTTCAGACTCATTGTTAGCTGAGGGGAAGGTGACAAGGAGACGTACAATCAGTAAAATTAATCAGAATGGCAATGAAACTACTCGGAGAACTAGGGAGGGGGAAGGGGGGGACAGGAACAGAGAGAGAGGGAATGCAAGGGTTACTTGAAGTTAGATAAATTAATGTTCATACCACTGGGTTGTAAACTGGCCAAGTGTAATATGAGGTGCTGTTCCTCCAATTTGCATTGGACCTCACTCTTACTTTGGAGGAGGTTCAGCTCAATATGGGAATGGGAGGTGGAGTTGAAGAGTTTAGCAACCAGAAGATCGCATAGGGCTGGGTGGACTGAGCGTAGGTTTTCAGCAAAATTGCTGCAGGAGGCTGAGATGTATTAGGTAATTTGCTATTTGTTTTAATTAATTGAGTTCACATCAATATTTTTAATTGTGTTTGTGATTTGTTAATTTCTTATCCTAATCATTTGCAAATCTCTTGCAAAGATTGGTAAATCTTCTCTACTTAGCCAATCTCTTAGGAACAAAGATGACTTGCTCCACCAGTTCTGTGTATTCTGAGCTGGTCGATGAGGTCAATGTGACAATGGCAGTCCCTGCCACAAATGAAGGAGGAATTGAACCATCGCCATTCATTGACCAGATGCCCTAACTCACCTGTTTTTGTTTCATCTATCTCAGGAAACAGTAATGAACTTTACGTGCCTCAATAGGAAAACGATTAGTCAACCTTACGCACTTATACCTGCGTAAATTACCTTGTGATTGCATACCAGCTGCACATTGACAGTAGAAACTCTCACAGTTGGCAGATTGGAGAGGCACAGCTCGTAGGGTTTCCAACAGCAGTGCATTGATCATTGAAGACTGGGCTAAAAGACCTGTTTCCATGCGATATGCCTCTGTGACATAAAAACCTTATTGAGCCTGGAGTACAATGCGTACTAAATTGGTTCCTTGCATTTGTGAGACATCAGTCAGAGATTGCATAGCAATGCCTTTGGCAAGCGCAGATTAAATGTAGCTATCACATATAGACATCAGACAAGAGTTAATAGTCAAGATTGCTTAATTGTCAAATTTGCCAACAAGAGAAGAATGAAATGCTAACCTGCAGCAGCAGAACAAGCCTGGAGCCACAGTAGACAGACAATATATAATTAATAGCCACAATGCCAGATTTAAAAAAAAGAATGCCCAAAGGCCTTAGTGCAACAAAAGACAGTCCATAGAAGTTCATACTTGAGATTAGTGTTGCTTAGTGTTCAGGAGCCTGATTATTGTTGAGAAGAAGCTATTCTTAAGCCTGGTGGTCACGACTTTCAGACTCTTACACTTTCTTCCCAATTGGAGGTGTGAAATGAAAAGGTGACCACAGTGAAGTGGGTCTTTGATGATACCGGCTCACTTTTTAAGGCAGAGTCTTCTGTAGATCCCTTCAATGCTGGGCAAGTTACCTGTAGCCGACCATCTTCTTCATTCTGGGTGTTTGGTGCCAAACCAGGCTGTGATGCAACCAGTCAATATACACTCTACCTGTAGAAATTCAAAAGAGTATCCATCAATATACCACATTGCCTCAAACATCTAAAGAAGTACAGGTTATTGATGGGCTAACTTTATGACTACAACAATATGCTGGGCCCAGGATAGATCTTGGGAGATAGGCACGCTCAGGAAATTGAAGTTGTTTACTCTGACAATCATTACCTCGATTATGTTGGGATTGTGGCTCCTTGGCTTTCTCTTTCTAAATTCAACAGTCGGCTCCAGGATCTCACTGACGATAAGGGTGAGATTGTTCTGCCACCATTCAACTAGATTTTCAACCCACCTCCTCTATTCTGACTCATCATTACCCGTTATTCATCCAACAACAGTGGTATAATCGGCAAATTTAAAGGTGGCAAAAGGCCACCTTCTAGCAAATTCAAGATGGTTGTCAGTATCTAGTGCAGTACCTTGCGATAGAAGCACAACATCTATCTATGAACCTTGTGTTGGCGGTGTGTAATCTCTGAGCTGCAGATCTCTGCTATAGCTGGTACAATACCAGGTTGTTGCTAATCCTATTTGTGCCTTTCCGAGGTCTAATCAAATGTAGGCATAGCGTCATGGATTTTGCTGTTATTCATAAATCTCCCAAAGAGCAACAAATAAAAGTTCAGCAAAAGTGATATAAGCAAATTGCAGCATGTAAAAATACCCAGCTTTGAGAGTTGGGTATTTATTGCTTCAGTGGGTTTGCATCAACTCGCTTCATTGTCACTATGCTCTTGCCTTGATTTTGCAGCAGGTTTCAGGAAAACTGTGGATGGGATGTAGATGTGGAAGTTTGAACCAAACAGTCTAATGTGCTCAAATTAAATGCAGATTTCAGTGGGTTGGAGCCAACGTGTAAATGCATTTGGATTTCTTATGTTCTTAAACTCATGGCTACACCCAAAGTAACATGCCCCTGCAGGTTAAAATTCCCCTGAGAATGACTCTCTCCAGAAATGATTGTGGGTTTACATCAATGGAATATACAGTGGCTTGCAAAAGTTTTCACACCCCTTGAACCTTTCCACATTTTGTCACGTTACAACCACAAACGTAAATGTATTTTATTGGGATTTTATGTGATAGACCAACACAAAGTGGTGCATAATTGTGAAGTGGAAGGAAAATGATACATGGTTTTCAAATTTTTTTACAAATAAAAAACTGAAAAGTGTCGCGTGCAAAAGTATTCAGCCCCCCTGAGTCAATACTTTGTAGAACCACCTTTCGCTGCAATTACAGCTGCAAGTCTTTTGGGGTATGTCTCTACCAGCTTTGCACATCTAGAGACTGAAATTTTTGCCCATTCTTCTTTGCAAAATAGCTCGAGCTCAGTCAAATTGGATGGAGAGCGTCTGTGAACAGCAATTTTCAAGTCTTGCCAAAGATTCTCAATTGGATTTAGGTCTGGACTTTGACTGGGCCATTCTAACACATGAATATGCTTTGATCTAAACCATTCCATTGTAGCTCTGGCTGTATGTTTAGGGTCGTTGTCCTGCTGGAAGGTGAACCTCCGCCCCAGTCTCAAGTCTTTTGCAGACTCTAACAGGTTTTCTTCCATGATTGCCCTGTATTTGGCTCCATCCATCTTCCCATCAACTCTGACCAGCTTCCCTGTCCCTGCTGAAGTAAAGCATCCCCACAGCATGATGCTGCCACCACCATGTTTCACAGTGGGGATGGTGTGTTCAGGGTGATGTGCAGTGTTAGGTTTCCACCACACATAGCGTTTTGCATTTAGGCCCAAAACTTCAATTTTGGTCTCATCTGACCAGAGCACCTTCCTCCACATGTTAGCTGTGTCCCCCACATGGCTTGTGGCAAACTGCAAACGGGACTTCTTATGGCTTTTTTTCAACAATGGCTTTCTTCTTGCCACTCTTCCATAAAGGCCCGATTTGTGGAGTGGACGACTAATAGTTGTCCTGTGGACAGATTCTCCCACCTGAGCTGTGGATCTCTGCAGCTCCTCCAGAGTTACCATGGGCCTCTTGGCTGCTTCTCTGATCAATGCTCTCCTTACCCGGCCTGTCAGTTTAGGTGGACGGCCATGTCTTGATAGGTTTGCAGTTGTGCCATACTCTTTCCATTTTCGGATGATGGATTGAACAGTACTCCGTGAGATGTTCAAAGCTTGGGATATTTTTTTATAACCTAACCCTGCTTTAAACTTCTCCACAACTTTATCCCTGACCTGTCTGGTGTGTTCCTTGGGCTTCATGATGCTGTTTGTTCACTAATGTTCTCTAACAAACCTCTGAGGCCTTCACAGAACAGCTGTATTGATACTGAGATTAGATTACACACAAGTGGACTCTATTTACTAATTAGGTGACTTCTGAAGGCAATTGGTTGCACTGGATTTTATTTAGGGGTATCAGAGTAAAGGGGGCTGAATACTTTTGTACGTGACACTTTTCAGTTTTTTATTTGTAAAAAAATGTGAAAACCATGTAGCATTTTCCTTCCACTTCACAATTATGCGCCACTTTGTGTTGGTCTATCACATAAAATCCCAATAAAATACATTTACGTTTGTGGTTGTAACGTGACAAAATGTGGAAAAGTTCAAGGGGTATGAATACTTTTGCAAGCCACTGTAACTACATAGATTTTCCTGCAAATAGTCAATATTCCCTCGCACTCTCTTCATCCTAGTTACGGAGAAGACCTAAACTTGCCACATGGTTCCTTTCTCTGTTAGGAGATCAAGGAAGAGATAGCATCATTCACATCTGTAAGTGGTCATTTCAAAGTTGGAACAGCATGAGCTCACCAGTCCTGTCTCACTGGCAATGTTTAATCCTTGACAGCTAAGAAGTAAATATTCAGTTCTTTCCATTGATTGATTGCATGCACCCAAATGTTTATTGTGTTCATGAAAGCAGCTGATATGTTATCACGTACTAACGCCTGTGTTAGCCTTGGCTTTGGCTAAGATAGGAGATTGGAACAAGGCAATAAAGGAACTTAGTTAGGTAAAATTGCTTTCACATGTTAGGCAATAGTGAAATGATGTACACATCCACCACCAATGTTCCGGCAACTGGTTGTCTGGTACCTCTTTTAATCCGGACACGATTAAGTGAGCGCACTTGAAATCTCCCCCCCCCCCCCCACAGAAAATGTGGCGACCAGATTGGTTGAGTCCTGGCCGGACTCAGCAGACCCGTTCCCATAGCTGACTTTGCAGGCCGATCTCTTGGCTCCTGGGGTGCATAGGCCGACCGTTCCAGAACCGATGGACTCCCCTTTGAAGCTGTGACCTCTGTTGCTCTGGCCAAATGGATAATCCAGAAAGGCTCTGGAATCAAGGAGGTTGTAAATTTGGTGGTGGACCTGTCACAATAACAATGGTTCCAGAATAAAATGGGACAGAATGGATCTACAAAATGTATTTTATTCTCGTCCATGAACTTCACAGTCCTCAACAACTGACGGGCTACGTTTTTTCAGACATTCGATCAAGTGGACTACGAAAGCAACAACCATTTCAGCGGTCATCAATCAAATACTGGATTACTTTTTGGCTGATCCAGCTTCTCATTGCTTTGCCGACTGCTGGCTTTTGTGCAACTTGGTGCTTGGAAAACAACCATTTGCACTCATTCAATGGAAAAGCTACAATATTTATTGACCTTACATGCAGTTTTCTTTTCAGATTTACCTTCGATAATATGCGCCATATCTTTAGAATAATGTCAATTGTAAAACAGAGTCTTCTAATCCTTCTGTCTCATATTTAAGTTCAACTTTGCCTTTATAACGCAACAGATTATGAACCCATAACCGAGTAATTTTATTCAGGTTGTGTGTTCACCTCCTACAAAGACCATCAATACCATCACTGTTATTGCAAATCACTGAAGCTATATCTCTCAGAGTCATGGAGTGATACAGTGTGGAAACAGGCCCTTGAGCCCAACTCGCCCACACCGGCCAACAATGTCCCAGCTACCCTAGTCCAATTTGCCTGCGCTTGGTCCATAACCCTCCAAACCTGTCTTATCCATGTGCCTGTCCAACGGTTTCTTAAACAATAGGATAGTCCCAGCCTCAACTACCTCCTCTGGCAGCTTGTTCCATACACCCACCTCCCTCTGTGTGTAAAAGTTACCCCTCGGATCCCTATTAAATCTTTTCCCCTTCACCTTGAACCTATGTCCTCTGTCCCCTACTCTGGGTAAAAGGCTGTGTATCTACCCGATCTATTCCTTTCATGATTTTATTTATCTCTAAGATCTCCCCTCATCCTCCTATGTTCCATGGAATAGAGGAGACCAGCTTACTTAACCTCTCCCTAAAGCTCACACCCTCTACTCCTGGCAACATCCTCGTAAATCTTTTCTGAACCCTTTCAAGCTTGACAATATCTTTCCTAGAACATGGTGCCCAGAACTAAACACAATATTCTAAATGCAGATAGACACCAAATGCCAGACTAACTCAGCGGGGCTTCTGGAGAGAAGGAATGGATGATGTTTTGGGTTGAGACTCTTCAGACTGAGTCAGGGGTGAGGGTGACTAGAGATATGGAGGGGTAAGGTGTGAAAACAACATATCAAAGATGACGATGTTCAAGAAAATGTAGAATAGTTCATTGTTAGCGACGGGGAAGGTGTGAGGAGGCCTACAATCAGTAAAATTAATCAGGAGGACAGCGAAACTAGTTGGAGAACTATAGTGGAGGAAGGACAAAGAGAGAGGGAAAGCAAGGGTTACTTGAAGTTAGAGAATTCAATATTTATACTGTTGGGTTGTAAGTTGCCCAAGATACCCATGATTTTGTAGATGACCACCTTAGCTTCTGGAGGTTGTGGATGATCATTCCTCAAATTTTCAACCTGACTGAATGTATTTGCACTTACTCGGTCAATCTATTCTCCAACTGCAGTTCAACTGACAGGTCTACTCTTCTGACTGATGTTCTTATGTACATACATACTGCTCTTCATCCTCATTGTGCACTGGTGTGGCACATGATCTGTTCAGCTCTGATCTCCTTACTGTCTACCTGAATCCTGTTTCCTTGTCATTGCCTTGTTATGTATGCTAGGGTTGCTAACCTTCAAAAGTGAACAATTTGTCTTGGATGACAAAGTCGATCAATAGGTTTATTATTGTCACGCTATAGTGGCAGATTATTATATCGTTCAAGAGATTGTTCCGTTATCTCTCTAGCCACTTAGGAGACAGCATGGTATTAGGAGAATGTCATATTTCTTCTTCAAAGCATCCTCTTCTATTGAGAGAGCGTCTAGATCAGCTTCAACTCCCAATCGAGCAGAGGCCCTTGATGCCGAACTGGCTATAGAACCAGATTTATGTCTTGATCTTCGTGTAAATACATTCGAGATACTATCTTGTGGTGTAATCTCCTCTTCCAATTCAGCACCTTGATGAGTAGCATCTCCTTCCATAGCACACGCTCTCTGGTCAACTTCAGCTAACCATCTCCTAGCATCTTCCATGGAATCATCAAATAACTTCAGCCTTTCTTCATACCACTGGGTGTGTCTTTTGCGTTCTTCAAGAGGCAGCTGTGAACACAGCAGTACATTTTGTTTCTCTCCAACCTCATGGCAGAGGTTAAGGAGTTGGCTCAGATTAGATTCCACCTTCTTCGTGTTCTTATCTGATTCCATTAGTTTCTTCTGTTTCTCAATTGATTTGGTAACTTGTTTCCATAACTCAAGACAAGACAAGAGAGTTTATTGTCCTGTGTCCCAGATAGGACAATGAAATTCTTGCTTGCTGCAGCACAGCAGAATATTGTAGGCATAAATACCAGATCAGATCAGTGTGTCCATATACCATAGAATATATATATACACATAAATAAACAGATAAAGTGCAATAGGCTGTTATAGTTCAGGGTTTGTTTGAAGTTGTGTTTATTAGTCTGATGGCTGTGGGGAAGTAGCTGTTCCTGAACCTGGAAGTACCAGATTCCAGGCTCCTGTACCTTCTACCTGATGGCAGCAGAGAGATGAGTGTGTGGCCAGGATGGTGTGGGTCCTTGATGATGCTGGCAGCCTTTTTGAGGCGATAGATCCCCTCAATGGTAGGGAGGTCAGAGCCGATGATGGACTGTGCAGTGTTTACAAATTTTTGCAGCCTTTTCCGCTCCTGGACGCTCAGGTTGCCGTACCAAGCCACGATGCAACCGGTCAGCATGCTCTCTACTGTGCACCTGTAGAAGTTCGAGAGAAGTTTCTCTCCTTCTGGGTTTCTTTCAGGTAGGCAGCTTGGGCCTTATCTGCATCTTCTAGATACTTTAGCCTGGCTCTGCCACGTTGTGGTTCTTCTGACTCACCTGCTCCATCTTGCTCCATGGATTTAAACAGGTCTTGGCAGATTGCCAAATCTTAAAAATGAACGAACAAAGACTTCTTCAATTTGCTTCAGTGTTGTTGATAAACATTGGAGCAGAATGTTCCAAAACATTAGATAAGAAACTATAACAAAATGGACTTTCAGACAACATCCAAAACAGATTGGAAGTTATTGATGACTTCAGTTCTGAAAGAATGTGTCTTATCTTGACTTCAAAACAACTCAAGGACGAGCATCCGGATCTCTCCAGACTGAACTGAAAAAACATGCTTCTTGGCTATTTTCCAAGCTAGCAGAACTAGCTTTTAAATTACTTTTACAGAAGCCGTTCAAATTAAAGTGTTCCAGCTTTCAAATTCAGGAGTATTATAAAAGCTGTTCTACTCACGATTCCGTGTTAAAGTCTTCAATCTTCAGATAAGTCGTGTAGCTGTCGATAAATCTCTAAGCCAATCTCTGGCTCAGATCTTTGTCCTCAGTTCCCCTTCTGGAAACGGTTCTTCTGACCGAACCTCTCCCGAGATCCAGGCCTTATCTTCTGTCCCTCCTCTTCGGGCGTAGCTCTCACTCCTGTCTGTGAGGTATCCTTCGACTCTAATATAGTGGCAGATTATTATATAGTTCAAGGGATCACTCCATTATCTCTCTAGCCACTTAGGAGACAGCATGGTATTAGGAGAATGCCGTATTACGCATGTGAGCTCTTCACGAGACTTTGAGAGCTTTTCGAAAGATAAATCTTCATAACACAGTCTTTTGATTAATAGTTTCTTTAGTGTTGAAGAAAAACAGTAAGATATTCATCCAACCTTCTTCGTAGACTCGTACACTTTAATCTTCGTCAAACTCCAGCATATCGCTTTTAAACATTAGAAAACTCCTCATGTTTCAGCATAACTCCACATGGTCGAAGGATATTCCTTCTTAACATGTTGAGCTCCAAAGGTAAACTAACAAATTACAGCTACTGCGCAAGAGAACACAGCAGCAAACACTCCCCCGACTACGTAATAAATCCCACCCATATAAATACGGGCAGACTAAATTTAACGGCAAATAATGACAAAATAAAGCCAAATGGCTGCTACACACGCGTACCAATGTACAGTGAAAAGCTGTACATTTGCATTCTATACAATCAGATCAGATAATACTACATAAAAACAATCGTCAAACTTAAGTACATAGGTACATAGACAATAGGTGCAGGAGTAGGCCATTCGGCCCTTCGAGCCAGCACCGTCATTCACTGTGATCATGGCTGATCATCCACAATCAGCACCCGTTCCTGCCTTCTCCCCATATCCCTTGATTCCGCTAGCCTTAAGAGCTCTATCTAACTCTCTCTTGAACGCATCCAGTGAATCGGCCTCCACTGCCTTCTGAGGCAGAGAATTCCACAAATTCACAACTCTCTAGGTGAAAACGTTTTTCCTCATCTCAGTTCTAAATGGCTTACCCCTTATTCTTAAACTGTGACCCCCTGGTTCTGCACTCCCCCAACATCAGGAACGTGTTTCCTCCATCTAGCGTGTCCAATCCCTTAATAATTTTATATGTTTCTATAAGATGCCCTCTCATCCTTCTAAATTCCAGTGAATACAAGCCCAGTTGCTCCATTATTTCCTCATACGACAGTCCTGCCATCCCGGTAATTAACCTCGTAATCCTACGCTGCACTCCCTCAATAGCAAGAATGTCCTTCCTCAAATTAGGAGACCAAAACTGCACACAATACTCCAGCTATGGTCTCACCAGGACCCTGTACAACTGCAGAAGGTCCTCTTTGCTCCCATACTCAACGCCTCTCGTTATGAAGGCCAACATGCCATTAGCTTTCTTCACTGCCTGTTGTACCTGCATGCTTGCTTTCAGTGACTGATGTACAAGGACACCCAGGTCTCGTTGTACTTACATAGATACATAGACAATAGGTGCAGGAGTAGGCCATTCAGCCCTTCGAGCCTGCACCGCCATTCAATATGATCATGGCTGATCATCCAACTCAGTATCCCGTACCTGCCTTCTCTCCATACCCCCTGATCCCCTTAGCCACAAGGGCCACATCTAACTCCCTCTTAAATATAGCCAATGAACTGGCCTCAACTACCCTCTGTGGCAGAGAGTTCCAGAGATTCACCACTCTCTGTGTGAAAAAGTTTATCCTCATCTCGGTCTTAAAGGATTTCCCCCTTATCCTTAAGCTGTGACCCCTTGTCCTGGACTTCCCCAACATCGGGAACAATCTTCCTGCATCTAGCCTGTCCAACCCCATAAGAATTTTGTACGTTTCTATAAGATCCCCTCTCAATCTCCTAAATTCTAGCGAGTATAAGCCAAGTCTATCCAGTCTTTCTTCATATGAAAGTCCTGACATCCCAGGAATCAGTCTGGTGAACCTTCTCTGCACTCCCTCTATGGCTATAATGTCCTTCCTCAGATTTGGAGACCATAACTGTACGCAATACTCCAGGTGTGGTCTCACCAAGACCCTGTACGACTGCAGTAGAACCTCCCTGCTCCTATACTCAAATCCTTTTGCTATGAAAGCCAACATACCATTCGCTTTCTTCACTGCCTGCTGCACCTGCATGCCTACTTTCAATGACTGGTGTACCATGACACCCAGGTCTCGCTGCATCTCCCCATTTCCTAATCGGCCACCATTTAGATAATAGTCTGCCTTCCCGTTTTTGCCACCAAAGTGGATAACCTCACATTTATCCACATTATACTGCATCTGCCAAACATTTGCCCACTCACCCAGCCTATCCAAGTCACCTTGCAGTCTCCTAGCATCCTCCTCACAGCTAACACTGCCCCCCAGCTTAGTGTCATCCGCAAACTTGGAGATGTTGCTTTCAATTCCCTCATCCAGTTCATTAATATAAATTGTAAATAGCTGGGGTCCCAGCACTGAGCCTTGCGGTACCCCACTAGTCACTGCCTGCCATTGTGAAAAGGACCCGTTTACTCCTACTCTTTGCTTCCTGTTTGCTAGCCAGTTCTCTATCCACATCAATACTGAACCCCCAATACCGTGTGATTTAAGTTTGTATCCTAATCTCTTATGTGGTACCTTGTCGAAAGCCTTCTGAAAGTCCAGATACAACACATCCACTGGTTCTCCCCTATCCACTCTACTAGTTACATCCTCGAAAGATTCTATAAGATTCGTCAGACACGACTTACCTTTCGTAAATCCATGCTGACTTTGTCCAATGATTTCACCACTTTCCAAATGTGCTGCTATCCCATCTTTAATAACTGACTCTAGCAGTTTCCCCACTACCGATGTTAGACTAACTGGTCTGTAATTCCCCGTTTTCTCTCTCCCTCCCTTCTTAAAAAGTGGGGTTACGTTTGCTACCCTCCAATCCTCAGGAACTACTCCAGAATCTAAAGAGTTTTGAAAAATTATCACTAATGCATCCACTATTTCTGGAGCTACTTCCTTAAGTACTCTGGGATGCAGCCTATCTGGCCCTGGTGATTTATCGGCCTTTAATCCATTCAATTTACCCAACACCACTTCCCGACTAACCTGGATTTCACTCAGTTCCTCCATCTCCTTTGACCCGCGGCCCCCTGCTATTTCCGGCAGATTATTTATGTCTTCCTTAGTGAAGACGGAACCAAAGTAGTTATTCAATTGGTCCGCCATATCCTTGTTCCCCATGATCAATTCACCTGTTTCTGACTGCAAGGGACCTACATTTGTTTTAACTAATCTCTTTCTCTTCACATACCTATAAAAACTTTTGCAGTCAGTTTTTATGTTCCCTGCCAGTTTTCTTTCATAATCTATTTTCCCTTTCCTAATTAAGCCCTTTGTCCTCCTCTGCTGGTCTCTGAATTTCTCCCAGTCCTCTGGTATGCTGCTTTTTCTGGCTAATTTGTACGCATCATCTTTTGCTTTGATACTATCCCTGATTTCCCTTGTTATGCAAGGATGCACTACCTTCCCTGATTTATTCTTTTGCCAAACTGGGATGAACAATTTTTGTAGTTCATCCGTGCAGTCTTTAAATGCCTTCCATTGCATATCCACCGTCAACCCTTTTAGAACTAATTGCCAGTCAATCCTGGCCAATTCACATCTCATACCCTCAAAGTTACCTTTCTTTAAGTTCAGAACCGTTGTTTCTGAATTAACAATGTCACTCTCCATCCTAATGAAGAACTCAACTATATTATGGTCACTCTTGCCCAAGGGGGCACGCACAACAAGACTGCTAACTAACCCTTCCTCATTACTCAATACCCAGTCTAGAATAGCCTGCTCTCTCGTTGGTTCCTCTACATGTTGGTTCAGATAACTATCCCGCATACATTCCAAGAAATCCTCTTCCTCAGCACCCCTGCCAATTTGATTCACCCAATCTATATGTAGATTGAAGTCACCCATTATAACTGTTTTGCCTTTGTTGCACGCATTTCTAATTTCCTGTTTGATGCCATCCCTAACTTCACTACTACTGCTAGGTGGCCTGTACACAACACCCACCAGCGTTTTCTGCCCCTTAGTGTTTCGCAGCTCTACCCATACCGATTCCACATCCTCCAAGCTAATGTCCTTCCTTTCCACTGCGTTAATCTCCTCTCTAACCAGCAACGCTACCCCACCTCCTTTTCCTTTCTCTCTATCCCTCCTGAATATTGAATATCCCTGGATGTTCAGCTCCCAGCCTTGGTCACCCTGGAGCCATGTCTCCGTGATCCCAACTATATCATAATCATTAATAGCTATCTGCACGTTCAACTCATCCACCTTATTACGAATGCTCCTTGCATTGAGACACAAAGCCTTCAGGCTTGTTTTTACAACGATCTTACCCCTTATACAATTATGTTGAAAAGTGGCCCTTTTTGATTTTTGCCCTGGATTTGTCTGCCTGCCACTTTTACTTTTCACCTTGCTACCTATTGTTTCCGCCCGCATTTTACACCCCTCTGTTTCTCTGCTCACCCATTTAAGAACCCCACCACCTCTTATTCTCTGTTTATTATTATTTTCTTCTTTCCCCTCTTTTCCCCTTTTCCTAATGTGAAACCATTCAGATAATAATCTGCCTTCCTGTTTTTGTCACCAAAGTGAATAACCTCACATTTATCCACATTAAACTGAATCTGCCATGCAGCTGCCCACTCACCCAACCTGTCCAAGTCACCCTGCATCCTCATAGCATCTTCTTCACAGTTCACATTGCCACACAGCTTTGTGTCATCTGCAAATTTGCTAATGTAACTTTTAATTCCTTCATCTAAATCATTAATATCTAATGCAAATAGCTGCGGTCCCAGCACCGAGCCTTGCGGCACCCCACTAGTCACTACCTGCCATTCTGAAAGGAACCCATTAATCCCTACTCTTTGTTTCCTGGCTGCCAACCAATTTTCTATCCATGTCAAAACCCTACCCCTTTACCATGTGCTCTAATGTTGCCCAATAATCTCCTGTGTGGGACCTTATCAAAGGTTTTCTGAAAGTCCAGGTACACTACATCCACTGGCTCTCCCTTGTCTATTTTACCTGTTACATCCTCAAAAAATTCCAGAAGATTAGTCAAGCATGATTTCCCCTTTGTAAATCCATCCTGTTACCGCTATCCAAATGCGCCGTTATTACATCTTTAATAATCGACCAGCATCTTCCCCACCACTGTTGTCAGGCTAACTGGTCTATAATTCCCTGCTTTCTCTCTCCCTCATTTCTTAAAAAAGTGGGATAACATTAGCTACCCTCCAATCCACAGAAACTGATCCAGAATCTATAGAACATTGGAAAATGATCATCATTGCGTTCATGATTTCTAGAGCCACCTCCTTGAGTACCCTGGGATGTAGACCATCAGGCCCTGGGGATTTATCAGCCTTCAGTCCCATCAGTCTATCCAACACCATTTCCTGAATAATGTGAATTTCCTTCAGTTCCTCCATCGCCCTAGGTCCTCTGTCCTCTAATACATCTGGGAGAGTGTTTGTGTCTTCTTTAGTGAAGACAGAACTAAAGTACCTGTTCATCTCGTCTGCCATTTCTTTGTTCCCCATAATAAATACACCTGTTTCTGTCTTCAAGAGACCCACATTTGTCTTAACTAATTTTTTCCTCTTCACATACCTAAAGAAGCTTTTACTATCCTCCGTTATATTCGTACTTCATCTTTTCTCCCCGTATGAACTCCTCCCTCATGGCTCCATAGTCCCCTTTGTTCAACTGCAAAACTGACACTTCTGATTTTACCTTCTCCCTTTCAAATTGCAGATTAAAACATTATATTATTGTCAGTACCTCCTAATGGTTCCTTTACCTTGAGTTCCCTTATCAAATGCGGTTCAATAAGTAGAGCAAAGGGCAAGATACAGAGTGCAGAATATAGTTCTCAGCATTGTAGTGCATGAGTTCCGTAGACAAAGTCCAATGTCCGCAACGGGGTCGAGTTGAATCGGGCAGTACCATTGCTTGTGGAAGGACAGCTTAGAAGCCTGATAACAGAGGGGAAGAAGCTTTTGGTGAATCTGATGGTGCACACTTTCAAGCTCATGTACCTTCTGCCAGATGGGAGCAGGGAGAAGAAGTAATGGCTGGGATGCGACAGATCATTGATTGCATTGGCTGCTTTTCTGAGGCAGCACAAGGTGTAGCGAGGCAGGACAAATAGGTTCAAGGCTGTGGTCTGGCAGCTAATCTTTTTACATTAAGGGTCTTCCTGTTTATCTGTGTTTGTGGACGGAGAGGAATAGTTCACACATTGTAAGGCTACAGTGCATAGTGGGGGCATTTCCTGAATATTCGTTGTCACTCACTCCCTATAAGTAAGGAATTTGTTTTCAATTGTTTTGAGTACATTGCAGCTTCATTGTTCAAGAATTATTCAAAGGCACACCCTAAAAGTCCCAGAATAACACATGGGCTCTGGATGACGTCACCCCATCTGAGTCAATGCACACCTCAGTGTCAGAATTACATATGTCTTTTCTCCTGTGGCAGACAAAATAAGCTTTGCTAACTCCAAGTTACAGTATTTATTTTATAGTTTTTATGAAAGTTTAAAGTGATAGTGGCTCTCTAATATTTCATGTTTGGCAGGGTAGCTAAGCTGTAATTGATTACTGAATAATAATATCGTTAACAAATGTAACAATAGGAACTATTCTCCAAAGAGTTGAAGTAATCTAATGAGCAGGTCACTGTTCATGCACTGACTTTCTGCGATATTTTTCAGTTATGATTGTGGTTTCTCCAACAATTACCATGATGAGTAAACAAGTAAAATCTTGAATATCATTACTCTACTCCTCATACGATTGCTTATAATCATGCAGTTTCTAACAAATTGTTTCCACATAAATTCAGAAATATGTCTGTTAAGATTCCCATCTGAATTGTATTATAAGATATAGAAAATCTATCCTTAATGGTGAATTGTCAGTCATTCATAAAAACAAATGAACATATGAGCAAATTGTTGTCAGTTGAATTTGTTAAGGAATTCACAGGAAGCTGTTAGCCCACTTTTTAATTTACTAACCGTCTTCATCTGACTTCACAAACTTCTAACGGACATTCACGTTTGGGTACTGTTGTCGGCCTGGCTGACGAACCACGATCTTACCTTGTGGACTATGAGGGAGCTGTCTACCGCAGAAGTCGCCAACATTTGCTTGCCGTGCGGGAACCCCGTCCGCCACTGCTCCACCGCTTCAGTTCCAGCCGTTTGATGCCATACCTTCTACCGATCCCCGCATGTCCCACACTCCTCCACGACCAGCGGCTGTGGCTAACCACGGGATTACCCCTCCTGCATGCTCCCCCTGTCGTCCACCACATGTCTTTCCCGCGGCTTTCTCGCTTCCAGGTTCACCCCCTCCCTCTATTCTTTGGAGGAGGAAGGAGGAGAGGGTTTGGTCCGTACGCGTTCGGGCTTTATTAGTAGACCGCCTGATAGATATGGCGAATTTGTTTAACTCTAATGGCATGGGTGCTCAATATACTCACTCTTTAGGGGGAAGGATGTAGATTGGTTTATGCATGACAACCAATCATATATAGGTTAGCATCACTAACCCCACCTTACTGTATCATTTATATTAACACCCACTTCCCACACTGCTCAGTTCTGGTACCAGTCAGGATGCTCTGACAACTAACAATCTACTGTACTGCTATAGTCTGTATATCGATTAAAGATGATCTTGGATTGCCTGTCGTGTGAGTCTCATGTTTACAATTGGGAAAGAAGAGTGATAGCCCTGTCCCACGGT
This sequence comes from Malacoraja senta, assembly GCA_038087875.1. NCBI lineage: Eukaryota > Metazoa > Chordata > Chondrichthyes > Rajiformes > Rajidae > Malacoraja > Malacoraja senta. The sequence goes on from CM075977.1 coordinate 236,896,670, forward strand.
ACGAGTTCATTCCAAGAGCTCTCCCGAGTTAAAAAAAAATCAAACTCGTGGTAAGCACGGAGAATGAACGTAGCGGGTACGTCGGAGCTTGGGGACGTTTCTTAGCGGCTCGTAACGTTAACGACAGGTACTCGGGAAGACTCGCTAACGGCAGGTAAGCACAGGAAGACTCATGAAGATTTTTCAACATGTTGAAAAATGTCCACGAGAGCCCAGAGTACCGACGAGTGGCCATTACCATAAATTTCCGAGTTCGAATCAGGGCAAACTTGGGAGAGCTCTTGGAATGAACTCGTACCGTAGGACAGGGGTTTTAGACCTGAAGGACTCTCACAGCCTTCTGCAGTACATTACAGGAGATGTCACTAAATGAGACATCTGTAATCACTTCTGCCATGTCTTCTGTTTTTGCTCTGAGTTAAATGTGTGGAATCCCACAATTTACACTGCTCCAACATTCTCTCTCTGATTGCTGCAAATTCAAAATTTCGACCTTAATTTTGAAATGTTCAATTCAATTCAATTCAATTCCTTTATTGTCATCTTGCAAGCAACAGTTGTACAGTGCAAAAGGAAAAGACGTTTCCCAGGGAATACCGGAGCATCGCACATGAAGTTTAAAACATTTCACACATAATAACACTAAAAACAATCCAGTCCCTGATGGAACAGTATAAAGTTAAAATAGATAAAAACAACGTTAAAATACAGTAAAACCAATCATAAACATATCCGGGGTGGCTGATTTGAGTGGCCAGTGCCAGTTATTATAGTGTCCGTGCCAAGCCGCAGAATCAGGTGACTGAGTACAGAGTGGCTGTTTAGCAGCCTCACAGCATATGGCAGTTTAGCAGTCTTGTAGTCCGGGCTTTGATGCTGCGATATCTCTTGCCTGATGGCAGGAGATCCAGGTGTATGTGGAGGGGGTGCAGTTTGTCCTTAGCAATTCTCTGAGCTTTTTTCCGACCGGTTCAGGAACAGTTCTTGTACCGAGGGTAGGGAGACGCCAATGATCTTCTCTGCTCCCCTCACTACCCTCTGCAGAGCCTTCCTGTCCGAGCAGTTGCAGGTGGAGTACCACGTATTTAAACAGTACGTGAGTACAGACTCCACCGTACCCCTGTAGAAAGTCCTGAGGATGTTGGTGGGGAGTGAGGCCTGTTTTAGTTTCCTCAGGAAGTGCAGTCGCTGATGGGCCCTTTTGACGGTCCCAGTGGTGTTTCTGGAACAGGTGAGGCCTTAAGCACAGTATTGGTCCATTGTTCTTTGTTTTCTATGATCAGTTATTTATTAGAAGAAAATCATATCCTTTCGCAGCTTTAATGACTCAAGAAAATATTATGACATAAATCTAGCACACGAAAGACCTTGGCAATGTAATTATCCTTTTCTACCTATGATGCTTAACTTCGAAATTGAAATTGCTGAGTTAAAGTTTAAAACAAATTGCTGTTCCACTCAACTAAGCGAAAAGTTTCAGGCAAATATGTTAAACACTACCTTATGGTATGCTAAAACATTATCTCTCTGTTTATCTATGATAAAGTAAAGGCTCTGTCTTACCTGTTTGCGGTCATCGGCGGTGAAGCGTGGCGTCGCCGGTAGCGGGGACCGCACGGCAACGGCGAGAGCGCCGAGCCTATCCACTGGAGCACCGCACGGATGCTGCGCGGGGTCCGAGTAATTCAAATACCGCTTGTCCCACGTGCTTGCGGTAAGTAAAAAAAAGGGCGGGCCGACTGCGGCGGCGGCTGTGGCAGCGGCCGTCCTGATCGCGGCGCTGTAGCGGTGGCTGTACCTGCGGCCGTGCCGCACACGTGCCTCACTGGCGGAGGCACGTGCCTCACTGGCGGAGGCTGTGGCAGTGGAGGTTTGACGCACGGCACTCGAGCCACAGTGTAGGTTTTATTTTAGCACCGTGCGGTGTTGGGAACACCGCCGCACGGCCCTGGAATTGTGCGTTCTCACAAGTGCGCGGTCTATGGCGGCAGATTCTTCCCGTTTCGCCGCCAATGACCGCAGACTCGTGAGACAGGCCTTTTACATTCCAGTTATTTGTGATATTGTGCAGAATCCCAACACACAAAGACTATTTGGATCAATTGTTCTGTGGTGTTCATATTCACAACAAGCCTCTTCCCATCCTGCTTTATGTAAACCTACCAGCATTTCCTCTCCACACCATTGTCATGTGTTTATTCAGCTTTTCCTGTAAATGTAAACAATGCTCATACCCTAAATAAACAAGTTTGTCCTGAATTATTTATGGGATTTATGAGTGATTATCTTATACTTATGCCCTCTAACTTTGGATTCCACTAGCAAATGAAAATATCTTATCATTAAACCAAACATTAAGTTGCCATTTCAAGTTGACTGCAAAGATATTCAAGGAACAATTCCAGTAATTCAAGTTATTTTTAATCCTGGTTAGATTTGCCGACGGCTGAATGGAATACGTTTTACAAGCTGTAAAAGTGCCAAAGACAGGACATCGATGTCGGTAACATTGGAGCAATGTGTGATTCTTCAAGAAGAGCATAGTCTACATCCAGACTATTTTGTCCGAGCACTGGACTGCATGAGAAGGTACGTGTTTCTCAAGTGCATCTTGAGTGACTTTTAATGGTCTCCAGGGTAATTGCAGAGATTAACAGCAAATTAAACGAGCAAATTGAATCCGTTGGCAATGAAGAGAGTAATTAAAAATATTGTAATGAAGCAGAACAACACAGCAAGCTACTGGTGATAAAAAAAATACATAAAATAGATGTCTAAAGCATTGAAATATCAGAGGACATGATTTGTGCATTATTCCTTGCCAATTTGATTCCAAATTCAGCAAAATGTATGTACCCCTTCAGCATGATTTATACATAAATATGAAATACTTCCTGCCCATTGGAAATGTTGGAGTGGGTACATCATGCTAATTTGGTGCCATGTGCGATACACATAACAAAATGTTGGAGTGGGTACATCATGCTAATTTGGTGCCATGTGCGATACACATAACAAAATGTTGGAGTGGGTACATCATGCTAATTTGGTGCCATGTGCGATACACATAACAATTTGCCATTTTATCAGTGGAAGATCATCCTCTCACCCAACTATTTGCACCGTTTAAAAATATCATCAGTTACCTGAAAATTGGTAACTAATTGACTCCATAGTAATCTAGGCGTACAGGTTTTCTGCAATTGGATGCTGTAAAATGCTGGAGCTAGGAAAGCTTTCAGGAAGTATGGCTGAAGGCATAACCTTATTGTTTCTTTTATTTATTGGCAAATTTTCAACCGTGTCAATGTAAGAGGGAAGGTCGGCTAAGTAGCCCTGCCCGCTTGAAAAGGGAGAAGAAGAGCTTGCGAAAGGCTGGCTATGATTGGTTCTGTCCATTCATGATCTTTGGAATCATCTCCCACAAAACAAACTGATTAAAGAATAACACCTGAAGAGTTAAAGTCCTTAACATGTCCCATATGGCAGTCATTGAGCAAGATCAGTATGCCTTGTGGGTGGCAGAGATGCCCATTTTCATTATGAACCTCTCTACCTCCTGGCACTTATCTGGGTGGAATATGGGGAATGAAACACATATCTCAGTTTCCATTGCACCCCTGCTCAGGAACTATTAGAAGTTCCACATTCAGAAAGGGCCATATTCATCATCATCTCCTTATCCGGAGAGCACCTGGCAATTTTCAAGAAACACCGGCTTTCTGAAAATACATGGAACCGTTGACTTTATGCACACAGAATGTGCAGGAGCTGCAATGGATTTCACTTCCTGAGCATAGGGCTGGTCTGTGGCCAAATCAAATAAGTGATATATGGTTATAATGGTGAATGTGTTTGCTCAAGAGTCAAGCTTGATTTATTTAGCTTGCAGCAATCTGTTGAGCATTATTTTGTTAGCTGTAACATCAGACAAAAGACGTCTCTGAGGATCCTTGTTCATCAGTCAATGAAAGTAAGCATGCAAGTACAGAAGGCAGTGAAGAAAGCGAATGGCATGTTGGCCTTCATAACAAGAGGAGTTGGGTATAGGAGCAAAGAGGTCCTTCTGCAGTTGTACAAGCCCCTAATGAGACCACACCTGGAGTATTGTGTGCAGTTTTGGTCTCCAAATTTGAGGAAGGACATTCTTGCAATTGAGGGAGTGTAGCGTAGGTTCACGACGTTAATTCCCGGGATGGCGGGACTGTGATATGCTGAAAGAATGGAGCGGCTGGGCTTGTATACTCTGGAATTTAGAAGGATGAGAGGATATCTAATTGAAAGGACAAAGGACAAAGGACATTTATTGTCACATACACCAAATGGTGTAGTGAAATTTGTTCTTGCCATGCAGCACAAATAGACACAACATTAAAGAAATTTAACATAAAACATAAAAACATCCCCCCACAATGGATCCCACTGTGGGGGAAGGCACAAAGTCCAGTCCATATCCCCTTGTCCACCCATAGTCTGGCCTATATAGGCCTCCACAGTCACCGCTACGGGGGCCGATGTTACAGGCCCTTCTTCGCCGGGTGATGGTGCTCCGGCGTCGGGAGAACCCTCTCAGCAGCTTGGGACACCTGGAACGGCCGTCTCCCTACCGGAGTCCGCGGCTTCCGAAGCCGACAGGCCGCGCTCGATGGAGCTCCACCACTGGCGATCTTGTCGCGAGATCCCAGGCTCCCGATGTAAAGTTCAGCGCCGCCGCCCGCAGCTGACCGCTCCACAGTCCCGCAGGTCCGCTATGTTCACCGGCGGTCCCAGCTCACCGGAGTTCCAGCGCGGCGACCCGGGCAAGGCATCGCCCGCTCCGCTCCGCGATAGTGCTCCAGCGCTGTGCCGCCGCCGAAGCCGAGGTTCTGGGCGGTCCCCTCAGGAAACGCCGCTCCAGGCCCGCTGGTAGGCCGCGAGGACAGGTCGAAAGTGCAGCCCGGAGAAAAGCTGCCTCTCCGACCAGGTATGGACCCTAGAAAGTAGTTTCCCCCTTCCCCCCCCACCCCCCACATAAAAAAGAATAGAACTCCTAAAAAACAAAACAACTAACTAACTAAAAATAAAAAGAAGATGAAAACGGACAGCTGCAGGCTGGGCAGCCATACCACACAGGACGGCGCCCCCTAGGAACAGGGAAATATAAGATTATTAAGGGTTTGGACATGCAAGAGGCAGGAAATATGTTCCCGATGTTGGGGGGGTCCAGAACCAGGGGCCACAGTTTAAGAATAAGGGGTAAGCCACGGAGACGAGGAAACACTTTTTCTCACAGAGAGTTGTGAGTCTGTGGATTTCTCTGCCTCAGAGGGCGGTGGAGGCCAGCTCTCTGGATACTTTCAAGAGAGAGCTAGATAGAGCTCTTAAAGAGTCAGGGGATATGGGGAGAAGGCAGGAACGGGGTACTGATTGTGGATGATCAGACATGATCACATTGAATGGCGGTGCTGGCTCGAAGGGCCGAATGGCCTACTCCTGCACCTATTGTCTATTTGAGAACAAGGATGTCTGTAGGTGTTACTTATCCCTCTTCATAGGTCAATTCCCTCACCTGAGGCCTTTGCAGCATCATTTACAGCAGCTCTGTTATCGCAAGCTTTTTGTATTATTGCTTTATCACGTGCAGCAATTTGAATAATGTCGAAACTGACCCGAAGAACATGCGGGGATTCTGATCTTGTCACTTGTCGTCAGTTCCCTCAATTATTCATTATCCTTAAATCAGACATTTCTCTCACTGGGTGAGATGTTGCTCTGCTGCTCAGGAGGGAGACTCAAGACCACATGTCAACATTTTAAAAATGTGCACATAATGTTACTGGAAATATAAACCAATAATGGTGCAAGGGAGACTATGGTGTCTGAGACCATGATGGGCAACAATACCTTAAGGATGGGAAAGTAAACGAAAGAGGGACGGAGAATGAGGATAAATTTGGGTGATCTCAAGTCAAATCTGCCACAGACAGATTGGTTTGAGAGAGAGAATATAAAGACAAAAGAAAATATTTTAAAAATCATTGTATTAGAAATCTCCTAAAACATTACACAGGCTAAAATAATTAAATTATTCACTGCATTTCTGAGAAGTTGACTGAAGGTCATTAGCAATTACCATTATTGATTAAAAAAAAAAGGGAACACCTGCCAGTAATTACTAGTTACCTTTTGTTGAGAGTTTATTGGAAAATGAATGACAAATGCAGCCACTTCATGAAATTCAGAAAGGAAAGATAATATTTCATGAAGCTGATGGTGGAGCAGCATAAATATTCCAATTGTTTATCAATGAGTCTTGAATTGGTTACTATTTCCAGTGGTTCATTGGGTATTTTACCAAAAACACGTAATGCACGTCAGATAGAGACTGCTAATATCAGGTTGATTGTCAATTGCAACCTTGCTGATTTTACTTTTCATTCCCTTCAAAACATTGTTATTCTTTTATAAAATTAATTCTTAAATTTAGTCATCTCACATTCCACATTGAGCTTTAAATATTTTTGAATAAGTTAAAATATATTAGTATTATTAAGGCACTAATGACCCGTGATTTGTACAAATCGGAGGCCAACCATCTTCGCCCCAGGACATCACTGCAAATCTTCAAAATAGTATCTTAGACTTAACCATCTTCGGATATTTATCAATGACCATTCCCCAACATACGTTCAGAAAATGGAATGTATGCGCGTGAAAGGAAATATTCAATGATCCATCTCCACACGCAACATGATCTGCCATGGGCTAATAATTGCCAAGCAACTTCTGTGGCAATTATTTGTTCAAGATATCAAGACCCATAAATCAAAAGCAGATAAATGGAGTTTTGCTGCATATTAGACTATCTAATTTAATTACATTCACGCTTGAGAAACTGAGTGCACTTCGGTTCTCATGTCTGTACATATCTTTTTATTATACTTTCTACACAATTGTAAATGCCTCGCCGCTGTTTCCACTCATTCAATTCTCATTGCGCTAGCATGGTAGAAGCATATATAATCATTGGGGAAATAGAGCAAACATTTACATGAATCTTTGTATAGAAGTTATAAAATTTCAGAATTTAAGTCATAACTTAAAATACTAGATAGAGAATCTTGTGATGTGTTTTAAAATGCTTTCTTGTCCACTGTGTGGTTTTGAAAGAAAATGGTTTCATTTCTTCGAAGGAACTGTGTTATTCTTACCGAAGTAAACTCATATCCCATAAATACTTTACAGAATGCAGCAAAACTAGTTTGAATCATTATCACTGCTACAAATCAAAGTAATATTGCCTTGGTTTTAATTATAACATTAGACCAGCGCTTCCTTCCATTGTGATCATTAAATGAAGCCAAATATCTTTTTGGATGTTAAGCAATTTACTCAGTTTCAGGCAAATTTATCTTTATTTTACTGCAAAGTCACAATCTATCTTAATGTATTTTACTCTTGAACATAAATATGAATTATATATTCAAATGGAATTTCCAGCATGCCATTAATTTTGTGGACACTGGTTGGCTAACAAATGTAATCACCAACAATGTATATTCAAGTCAAGAATGTTTTATTGTCATATGTCCCGGAATGGAACAATGACATTCTTTCTTGCAGCAGCACAACAGATATGTAAACATATCACTCTGTAAGCACCATAATTAACAATTGAAAAAGTTCAAATGCCAAAAACAATTCTCCTATGTCTAAGTAGACCGGAGCTTATTTGGAAGTTGTAGTGTTTAATAGCCTGATGGTTAATAGCTTGATTCAATTTAAAAATCAAGTGATTAGTAACTGTACCAGTTAAAGACTTGACATGGGTGCTTACTACTCATTTTGCATTTGTGCAAAAATGATTTTCAGTTTATTAGTGTACAGGCATGTTCAATTTGATGAAACATTTGTTTGTCACCACCACATGCTAAATATTTATTTTGTTACAACTTCCTCATTCACTTTTTTATGTTACTGTAAGTTGAACAAGTGCAATTAAATTTATAACATATCCAACTATGTTTATGTATGCATCAGCAAATTCTGCACATGTTATCATGCTACAACAACTTCAAGGGGTAAGCATTTTTCATTGCCGTTTGCAGTGATCCACAACTTTGTAGTATTTGCTTGTCAAAGTCAATGGGACTGAATTTTGGAATAAAGTTCAGACGTACTATATTGCGAGTTTAGATCATGTGACTGAGGATGAATTTATATCCCAATATATTACTTAACCTCCAAGGGATTAGATATTACTGTATTGTGCATCTGGTTCAAGTGATCGAGGATGAATTTCTACATGCATGTAATTTCTTTATTAATAATTGACCTTTTATGGAATTGCACATAGGCAGCAAGTCAGGGCCAAGTGGGGGACATTAGATAACCACTGAAGTTAATGGAAGAAAATGGATGTTGTACAGAATGGATTGTCAATTCAACATTACCTGCCTTATACTATCAGTGAAATCAAAATTCTTCCTGCATGTTTGTATTTAGATAAAGTAGCGATCTTAGAGTACAAAGAGTAATTATAATATGGATAAGGCAAAGTGTGATGCTGAGGCTCATAGGAAAAGCTGATAAATGAGGGTGATAAATGATAATAAATAAATGATAAATGGGAGAAGGTGGAGCCGATTGGGCAGAGATAGAATATATTTAAATAGTAAGAGAAAATGTTGCTTAATTAGAAATGTGGAAAGGTATAAAAGTGAAATGGAATTAGAGACTTAAAATAGCATTTGATTACAGCAGAGGCGTTGGAAGCACAACATTAGAACTAATTAAGAGATGTTTACCAGGGCCTGAAGCTGCAGTCGGTCTGTTATGACAGATATGGGAACCACGGGCAAAGGAAGAAAATGGGCAAGAAGATTTCCTGAGATTGTATTGTACAAAAATGCTCAGATATCTGCATGCCTGTATATACACTTTGAAGTTTTATCTATTTTAAATAATATACATTCTCCCTCATCCCTCATTTGTGCATTTCATTTTTTTTTTTTAAGATCAAATTGAAATAATGGAAATTGTATTGTCCTCTTTGCATAATTAAACCTATGCCATGCGTGCTAGACAGAGATAATTATTTAACCTTCAAATTCATCTCATACCGTTTATTCATTTTTAGACGATCTGAGCTGCACTGGCACTTGTTGTTCTTGAGAAATAATCGCAAGCTGCCTTCTCGAACTACTGTGTTGTCATTTTGGTGGCTGTACTCAGGCAGTGGTGTTGGATAGGGATTTTCATGATTGAGGCTCCCTGATACTGAAATACAAGTGATATATTTTCAAGTCAGGATTGTGAGATATATTTCTAAATCAGGATGCGGAAAAGTGAATCCTTGTGCCTGAACAAAAAACAAAGTGCTGGCGGAACGCAGCAGGCCAGGCATCTTTGGAGGGAAATGGACAGATGACGTTTTGGGTTCAGACCATTCATCAATCTGAAGCGGAGCCCTGACCCAAAACATTGACAGTCCATTTCCCTGAGTTCCTCTAACACTTTGTTTTTTTGATCAAGATTCCAGCATTTGCAGTCCCTTCTTTCCACCTTATGTCTGAGCACGTGGCCCTTTGTTGCAGGAGAGGTTAGAACTAACATTTTCTATGATGAAACATGCTGGACAACAACTGAGTATGCTAGAGTATACTCCAGTGTGAGTATGGTAGCGGTGGTTTCTGATGATCCCTCAGAAGTGCCTAGAGAATGATATCAATTAGTAGGTGGTGTTGATTTGATTCCAACGTTGCCAATTTGGAACCGAACTTCCACAAGGTATTTGGAAATTTGTGGTAAATCTTTTATATGTTCATATAATTGTGGGATTTTCACTTATTGTGCAATGCTGCAGTTCATCAGTATCCATTTCACTGCGATCAACAGTGGCCACGACACTCAAATGTCCCTTGACATCATTGTTTTTTGTCCAGGGCGTCAAAGTGTCCTCGGACAGAGAATTTTTACATAACTCACCTAAAATTGGTGAATGAACAAAACAAAATCTATTTATCGTAACTGTTGATTGTCAAATTAACTGAAGCATAGAGTCGTACAGCACAGAAATAAGCTCTTCGGCCCGACTCATCCATGCCCCATCTAAGCTGGTCCCATTTGCCTGTGTTTATCCCACTAAACCTCCAATTCATAAACTAATTTACATAACCAATATAAGTTCACTTTTAAAAGAAGTGTGAGAAATACAGTGTGAATAGGTGAACATACTTACATTAAAAACTTCTGCGTGCAAATAAATAAGTACAGTTGAGTTATGCACACCACGGTATCTATAACAAAGCTAAGCACATCAATCTCTTAATCTTCTATGACTTTCTTAACAGTGCAGGTGTGTGTCTCTCCTCCCACCCATCTGATCTGAATGCTATTGATGCTGATAGATAAATTTCCTAGAAATTTCCAATATACATATATGTAGACAGATTCTACAAGTTTTACTTCAACTAAAAAGCGGCATCCAAATAATATTTGGCAGTCTGCATAAATAATATCCATAACCATTCCACTATGGACTACTTTATTGACCTTCACGGTTGGTTTTATCCACCATGAGTTACATTACATAATTACTGACTAACTTTCGTCCGCAAATAACACCCTGGATCTCCCAATATGTTTCTTGGCCGATCATTCATCAGATTATTTCTCCCTCACAAATCAAGCATTGCACAGTCTCAAATTCCTCTGCACCCATCCCAAGTTACAGGCCTGATCTCTTTCCCTTCCAACCCTTCTTTGCCCAATATCCCCCCCCCCCCCCCCCCCCCGATGTTATTAAGAGTAAATCATATTTAAAAGATGGCAATGAATAACTTTTAACAATGCAGAGAAAGAACAAATTCAAGAAGTTTGAGGAGAGATTAGAAGGAAATATCAGGGACTTTAAGAATAATACTCGACCAAGTGGGACCCGTTGCAGGTGAGGTGGTGGCCTGCGGCATCACACACACACTAACCACCCCCCACACACAAAAACACAGTAACCGCCCCACACACACTAACCACCCCCTTGATATTATATTAATATTATTAATTTGCTCCATTTACCCCATCCCCGCCCTATCCACTCACGCATAGCCCCCAACTCGCAGGCGTGGCTAGAGAGGGAGAGGGCAGAGAGAGGGCAGGGGCAGGGAGAGGGCAGGGGCAGGGGCAGAGGGGGTCAGGGGCAGAGGGGGGCAAGGGGCAGAGGGCGGGCAGGGGCAGAGGGCAAGGGCACAGGGGCGGGGGGAGGCTGAGTGGGGGGGTGGGCAGAGAGGGTGGGAGGGGGGCAGAGAAGGACGGGGGGGCAGAGAGGGAGGGGGGTAGAGTTTGAGGGGGTGGGGGGGGTGGGGGAGCGTGGCATCACAGGTGAGGGCTGGTTCCCGAACGCAATACTCCCTCACCCGGGGCGAGTACAGGGTCCGACTTGCTCGTTCTTTCTGCGTCTTTTGAATAACCGGGGGGGGGGGAGGAGTGGTCAGGGGGGTGACATCACTCGCAGCGTGAAGAAGACGGCACGATGATGTCATCATCGAAAGACAGTCGTTTTTAAATTCAAAGTTTTGTCAGATTTTTGAACATTTTCAGTAATAACTCGAGAAATGAAGAATTAAATTTTCAGATAAGGCGATTTTGGACTCCACGGGAAAACTCTACCGGAATATGTAAAAATGTTACCGTTACTGCGTCATTTTTTCGCGAAGTGATTATACACAAACAAACACACAAACACATACACATCCAAGATCAGACTTTTAAGTATATAGATATTGGAAATGGTGCTGAAGGAGCAGAGAGTGCATTTTTTATCCTTATTTGTGAGGAAAGGCATGAGTTGTGGACTAATAAGATATTTAAAGTTATTTCAATGGTAAGTGAACCTTTGAGGTTATAATTCGGCATATGTCAAGTAGATATGTGTACGTAAGCTCTTTAGCTAGGCAGTATACTCCTAGCTTATTTATTTATTTATTTGCATGTGTATTCCACAATTTGAGATTATGTAATAGAAAAAAATCACATGTGGTTAAAGTGCACATTGTCAGATTTCAATAAAGGCCATTTTTATACATTTTGGTTTCACCATGTAGAAATTACAGCAGTGGTTATACATAGTCCCCCCATTTCAGGGCACCATAATGTTTGGGACACAGCAATGTCATGTAAATGAAAGTTGTCATGTTTAGTATTTTGTTGCATATCCTTTGCATGCAATGACTGCTTGAAATCTGCGGTTCATGGACATCACCAGTCTTCTTTGGTGATGCTCTGCCAGTCATGTATTACAGCCATCTTTAGCTTATGCTTGTTTTGGGGGCTAGTTCCCTTCAGTTTTCTCTTCAGCATGTAAAAGACATGCTCAATTGGGTTCAGATCGGGTGATTGACTTGGCCACTCAAGAATTTACAATTTTTTAGCTTTGAAAAACTCCTTTGTTGCTTTAGCAGTATGTTTGGGATCATTGTCTTGTTCTAGAATGAACTGTCGGCCAATGAGTTTTGAGGCATTTGTTTGAACTTTAGCAGATAGGATGTGTCTATACACTTCAGAATTCATTATGCTACTACCATCAGCAGTTGTATCATCAATGAAGATAAGTGAGCCAGTACCTTCAGCAGCCATACATGCCCAGGCCATAACACCCCCACCACTGTGTTTCACAGATGAGGTGGTATGCTTTGGATCTTGGGCAGTTCCTTCCCTCCTCCATACTTTGCTCTTGCCATCACTCTGATATATGTTAATCTTCATCTCATCGGTCCACAAGCCCTTTTTCCAGAACTGTGGTTGTTCTTTTAAGTACTTCTTGGCAAACTGTATCCTGGCCATCCTATTTTTGTGGCTAACCATTGGTTTGCCTATTGCAGTGTAGCCTCACCATACAACCACCACTGTGTTTCACAGATGAGGTTGTATGCTTTGGATCTTGGGCAGTTCTGATATGTTAATATTCGTCTCATCTGTCCACAAGACCTTTTTTTCCTGAACTGTGGTTGCTCTTTTAAGTACTTCTTGGCAAACTGTAACCCGGCCATCCTATTTTTGTGGCTAACCAGTGATTTGCATCTTGCAGTGTAGCCTCTGTATTTCTGTTCATGAAGTCTTCTGCGGACAGTGGTCATTGACAAATCTACACCTGACTCCTGAAGAGTATTTCTGGTCTGTTGGACAGGTGTTTAGAGACTTTTCTTTATTATAGAGAGAATTCTTCTGTCATCAGCTGTGGAGGTCTTCCTTGGCCTGCCAGTCCCTTTGCGATTAGTAAGCTCACTAGTGCTCTCTTTCTTCTTAATGATGTTCCAAACAGTTGAATTTGGTAAGCCTAAGGTTTGGCTGATGGTTCTAACAGATTTATTCTTGTTTCTCAGTCTCATAATGGCTTCTTTGACTTTCATTGGCACAACTTTGGTCCTCCTGTTGATAAACACCAAGAAAAGTTTCCAAAGGTGATGGAAAGACTGGAGGAAAGACTAGGTGCTGAGAGCTCTCCTATACCTGCATTTAGGAGGCAATTAGACACACCTGAGCAATTACAAATGCCTGTGAACCCATGTGTCCCATACATTATAGTGCCCTGAAATGGGGGGACTATGTATAAACACAGCTGTAATTTCTACATGGTGAAACCAAATGTATAAAAATACCCTTTAATAAAATCTGACAATGTGCACTTTAACCACATGTGATTTTTTTAAATTACAAATCTCAAATTGTGGAGTACAGAGGCAAATAAATAAATGATGGGTCTTTGTCCCAAACATTATGGAGGGCACTGTATATTGCTATATTCCTAAAAACAAGCCATCATCTCCGCATATGCTTTAAATTCCTAAATATTTAGAAACTGAAAAAAATTCTAGTGCATCAAAAGAGTAGCTGGATAGCATTGTGGTGAGGCCCTAATTTCAGTTTTTGTCATGAGCCCCCGCTGAGCCCTGGTCCAAGTTTGGAAGTTGTTGGGACGATCAGCAAACATGGGCCCAAATGGCTGTGTGCTCAGTTCAGGGTGGGGGAGGAACAGGGAGAGAGGACCCTACCCTCCCCCTCCCCTTCCCCCCCCCCCCCCACCCTCGCCAGCCTACTAGTTTCACTGTTCGTAACACTTCACTATCAGCTCCTCCACAGCCAACAATGGATCATTGTGGGCTCCTAGGTCATCGGTGCCGGATCTGCTTTGTTCTGTACCTGTTCATACCTCTAGTTTCCCTCTCCTCTGACTATGAAGAAGGGTCTTGACTTGAAACGTCTCCAGCATTTTGTATCTATTTTTGGTGTAAACCAGCAATTGCAGTTCGTTCCGACACATCCTTCCTGTTGCCTATCACTTGGCCATTCATCAAACAGTGATGGGATGAAGTGGGAAGGTTGATTGTGTTATTCCATTAGTTTATCAAAGACTTTTTTTCTTCTCCATAATTTTCTTAGTCTTTTGTAATGGTGGCAATGATTTCTATCAATGTTGTGACCATTTACCTTTTAAATAGATGTTTCCTTCCCAGTTTAAAGGACTAGTGACCCCATGATTTTAATTTCTCCCATCTCTCTGCCCTCCTCTATGATGGATGGTCAGCATGTGATGGATGGTTTCTAATCACAAAATAGCATCTAACACCTTCATTCCCCTTTAAATGCCTGTAACCTTTAGAAAATAAATGCCAATTTCCTATGAATTGTAGTTGGTTAAACATATGTAACAAAGAACCTTTGCTGTGACTGCTCACTCATATGTGTGTTTTTCTGATCTTAAAGAAAGCGGAGAAGAAGGCAATGACACCCTGGCTCTTCATGTTCTCCCCTCTTCATCGTTCTTAAATTACTGTCAAATATGTTGATAAAATTTATTTGTGTTTGCAATTTTAATATTTTATTAATCTTGGCCTCTCCATACTTTTCAATGTAATTAACCAATCCATTTTCTGCCATGACCACTAATATTTGGTGCTCCTCCAACCATTACATTTCCCACAATGGTTTCATTTGTAGTCACATACTGGCATTTCAGAAGTGTCACAGTTGCATCTTTGCCTCTCCTTTTCATAAAGCCCTTGTGACGTAGCCCTTAGCAATATAATAATTCCAGTAAGTACATCTTAATCCCTCAGCTCTCCATCATAATAATGGTTGATCATAACAAACTTTTTGCTGAGGAACACTTGCCTTTCAATGAGCTACAACTTTCTCAGCAGCAGATTTAAGCTGTTGACTAGTTCAATTGACTAGTTATCATCCATTAAATTTTCCTCATATTGTGCCAACTTTCATCTTCTCTAATGGACTCTGTGCTTTGTAGGATCTCAGAATTTACAGAACAATTTTGTTTCAGTGGTTGTCTCCAGAATACCTTCCGTAATTCCATCTCTGCAGTTTGTGGCACATGCCCTCGGATCCATATGTTGTTCTACATTTTCACATTCAGTGCAGAGCTTTAAAGTTAACTTTTGAACTCCAAAGTAGCCATGAAAACACTTTAAAAATCCCCAGCCCATTGTAAACCTGTGTGAACCTTTGCACAGAAACATTTAAATCACAAAAATGCTGGAGAAACTCAGCGGGTTCAGCAGCATCTATGGAGTGAAGGAAATAGGCAACTTTTCGGGCCGAAACCCTTCTTCAGACTGATAGGGGGTGGGGAGAAGAAAGGAAAAAATGAAAAAGGCGGAGGAGGAGCCTGAGGGCTGGGGGAGGGGAGGAGACAACCAGAGGGCTGATGAAGGGGAGGGGACAGCAAGGGCTAGCAGAATTGGGAGAATTCAATGTTCAAGCCCTCAGGATGTAGACTGCCCAAGCGGAATATGAGGTGCATTTCCTCCAATTTACGGTGTTGCTCGCTGTGGCCATGGAGGAGACCCAGGACAGAGAGGTCAGACAGTGAGGTCCTTGACCTCACTATCTCCATCGAAGGTGATAGACTCCTTACCGACATCCACTACAAACCCACCGTCTCCCATGGCTATCTGGACTACACTTCTTCCCACCCTGCTTCCTGTAAGGACTCCATCCCCCACTCCCAATTCCTCCGTCTACGCCGCATCTGCTCCCAGGATGAGGCGTTCCACACCAGGGCATCTGAAATGTCCTCATTCTTCAGGGAACGGGGGTTCCCCTCCTCCACCATAGATGAGGCTCGCACCAGGGTCTCTGCCATACCCCGCAACACTGCTCTCTCTCCCCATCCCCCCACTCACAACAAGGGCAGAGTCCCCCTAGTCCTCACCTTTCACCCCACCAGCCGTCACATACAACAAGTGATCCTCCGTCAGTTTCGCCACCTCCAACGTGACCCCACCACTCGCCACATCTTCCCATCTCCCCCCATGTCTGCCTTCCGCAAAGACTGCTCCCTCCGTAACTCCCTTGTCAATTCTTCCCTTCCCTCCCATACCACCCCCTCCCCTGGTACTTTCCCTTGCAACCACAAGAGATGCAACACTTGTCCCTTCACCTCCCCCCTCCACTCCATTCAAGGACCCAAGCAGTCGTTCCAGGTGCGACAGAGGTTCACCTGCATCTCCTCCAACCTCATCTATTGCATCCGCTGCTCTAGATGCCAGCTGATCTACATCGGTGAGACCAAGCGGAGGCTTGGCGATCGTTTCGCCGAACACCTCCGGTCGGTCCGCAATAACCAACTTGACCTCCCGGTGGCTCAGCACTTCAACTCCCCCTCCCATTCCGTATCTGACCTCTCTGTCCTGGGTCTCCTCCATGGCCACAGCGAGCAACACCGTAAATTGGAGGAAATGCACCTCATATTCCGCTTGGGCAGTCTACATCCTGGGGGCTTGAACATTGAATTCTCCCAATTCTGCTAGCCCTTGCTGTCCCCTCCCCTTCATCAGCCCTCTGGTTCTCTCCTCCCCTCCCCCAGCCCTCAGGCTCCTCCTCCGCCTTTTTCCTTTTTTCCTTTCTTCTCCCCACCCCCTATCAGTCTGAAGAAGGGTTTCGGCCCGAAACGTTGCCTATTTCCTTCGCTCCATAGATGCTGCTGCACCCGCTGAGTTTCTCCAGCATTTTTGTGTACCTTCGATTTTCCAGCATCTGCAGTTCCTTCTTTAACATTTAAATCACTGTGTGTGTGTATATATATATATATAGATATAGATATAGATATAGATATAGATTTATATATACCGCCATTCAATGTGATCATGGCTGATCATCCCCAATCACTACCCCGTTCCTGCCTTCTCCCCATATCCCCTGACTCCGCTATTTTTAAGAGCCCTATCTAGCTCTCTCTTGAAAGCATCCAGTGATGCCATAGCATTGAAGGCAAAATTAGCTTAGGAGTCAAAATTGTCTGGAAATTAATTCTTGGGCAGTGGCATTAAATGCACATGTATTGTAGCTACTGTATGTGTTCCACAGTTTAATTGGCTTTAATAGGGATACGTTTCACAAACCGAGTAGGATGAGCAGTGTATTCAGTACTTATTACTAAGATAGACACAAAATGCTGGAGTAACTCAGCGGGTTAGGCAGCATCTCTGGAGAAAATGGATAGGTGACATTTTGGGTCAGGATCCTTCTTCAGACTTCCTGACCTGAAACATCACCTATCCATTTACTCTTGAGATGCTGTCTGACCTGGCGAGTTCTGTAGAATTTTGTGTCTATCTTTGGTGAAAACCAACATTCGCAGTTCATTTTTATTACTGCTTACCAGGAAATAGTTGCTGGGCGACAACTTTTCTAATAATCATCATCTATATTGCACAGCAGTAGGAGTTGAGACCAGGTGCACCATTTAATAATTTTCATTTGACCAGGAAGCTTAGGTTCATGTTTTTGTCTCGCTTTCTATTCAGTTTGCTTTCCTTCATGCTCGTCTTTAACTTTTGATTCGCACCCCCCACCCCCTGCCATTGCTTAGCATGTGGTTCCTGTAACATAATAAATGACCTTTTCTGACTAATCTGAACAATCTTGAAGTAACATTGTTTTCTTTTCACTTTTTGCTGTGCGTTACTGGCCTTCCTCTCTGACTAACAGCAGTTATGCCAAGGAAACAATGAATGACACGGATGATCCTGAGACAGACTGTGATAACAGACCAACTTCAAGTCACTTCTATCCTGTTGCGCTACTGCTTGTCAGTTCACACTTGTTGGTTGTGTGGCTGATTTTGAGTCTTGCTTTACTCTTGGCCAAATATCAATAAAATGCACTTGTTTACCACAGCATTTTGTAACTAACACTTAACAATGTATTCATGTGGCTATATATGACATGCTTTGTAACACAACCAACATGTTTGTTAGTCAAAAGTAATTGTACGCCTTTATTTGGAAAATTGTTCTGATTTACCTAATTTATTTCATTGTTTTTGCGGTAATGATTTCATTGCTTATTTTTGTAGAAATTTGTTTCTTACGGACCATGTTATACGTTGTGTATGATTCACTTTCAAGTGTAATTTTCATAAAAATCCTGATCTGTTATGCTAAACGGGTGAATAATATAATTGTACATGGCATTTCTTTTCTTAAAATAGCAAAATATTAAAAAAAAAATACACATGCAAATGTATAAAGTCATGCTATATTTTTGGTCAGAAATCTGTCAAGGGCAGTCCTAAATTAAAAAAAAATGGTTAATTGAAATCGAGGCGTGTTTATAGTTTTAGAAACAAGAATCAGAATTGGATTTGGCAGAAACATGTGAATAATAGCAAGTAATTCACATATTTGATACGGAGTGAAAGAGAAGCAAGTCTGTTTTGTGCAATAAAATTCAATGATTTAAAAATAATTAATGCCCTATTCTTAGAAAGCACAGTGTTTGTGAACTTGGCCAGTTCATTGTTTATTTTAATGGCCTCTGTTCTTTCTAAGATCTGCACTTTGATTTTAACTAGGGAAAGCAAAATGGAAGTCACAACCTGTGTCAACTGCTCATGGTCAGCCAGGTGACCATTCTAAATCTCAACCTAATTTTAGCTTTCCCAAATTGTTCTCTTACCTCCAAGCCAGTGTTCATGATAAGTAATCAAAGACAATAAATCTCGTTTTGGAATACTGGAGACCACCCAAGAAATATCCCCTAAATCAATGAGCATTGTGGGAATCTGAGATGGCCACAATCACATTAATGAGAAAACAAGTCTGGCAAGGAAGGTGGAGGATATTTACCTGATGTTACCAGATGTGAATATTTATAGACATAATTGCCCTCCATCGTTCTGACGAGTCTTTTACCTGTGTCACGTGCTATCAGAAACCCACATTAAAATGGCATCAGCCATTTATAAAATAAAACAACGTTGATGAATCAGCGGCAGGCAGATACAAGTTGAGAGATTCATTTGATTGAAAAATGATATCATCCTGTGTTATCAGCATAACTTTGTTAGTTAACATACATTGCGTATTTGCGGTTAAACAAAATGCTGAAATATACATCCTAATCTGTCATTATTCCTGATGCCAGTCATAATCAGAACAACTAGAATTTATATAATATTTGACTATTTTCTGTCCATGTAATGTGTACCTGCGATAAACCATACAATTGCTTGTTCACTGTACATACAACCAGGAGAGAAATCAAAATCATGGCTTGGATAGAGTGGATGTGGAGAGGATGTTTCCACTTGTGGAAGAGTCTAAGACCAAAGATCTTAGCCTCAGAATTAAAGGACTTTCCTTTAGGAAGGAGACGAGGAGGAATTTCTTTAATCAGTGGGTAGTGAATCTGTGGAATTCTTTGCCACAGAAGGCTGTGGAGGCCAAGTCAATGGATATTTTTAAGGCAGAGATAGATCGATTCTTGGTTAGTACGGGTATCAAGGGTTATGGGGAGAAGGCAGGAGAATGGGGTTAGGAGGGAGAGATAGATCAGCCATGATTGAATGGCGGAGTAGACTTGATGGGCTGAGTGACCTAATTCTGCTCCTATCACATGATCTTATGAAAATTATCTTTGATCCCATACATTCGAATCGGTGTGTTCATGGAAATAATATTGAAATATTTTGACCTGCTAATATAAACCACCACCCCAGAAGAATAAAATTGAGATATTAAAGGCTTCTTAAATTTTCCATTTCCCTTCCTTTGACTTGGTTCGTCACTCACAGTTTGCACTAACCACAGCAGAACACATGGTTACACAATTGTCCCACTTGCCACTAAGACCTGTTAACATATCTACAACTAAATTGGTGAATAAGAAAAAGTTTATGTCATCATTTTTAACAGATAAGAATATTTGAACTAACACACAATTTACAGCTTTGATTATTGATGGTTGGAATTGCGAAGTAAAGCAGCTGCGACTGTTTTGATTTTTGCACTGTTCCCTGCAAAGTTAAAACGTGTATATATTGAACAGCTAGTGAACACTTCAGTGAACAATTGATTATTTTGGCCTGCCCTATGGATTGACGTGTGTAAGATGTATCATCACCTGTTTTAAATAAATGTAGATGATTATCCAGTTATTTTTACTTATTGTAAATGTTACAGCAGAGGTTTAATAAATGAAAGCATTTGTTTTCCTTTCTCCTGTGGTATTATTACGTTGTTTTTTCCTTTTTACCAGAGAAGGATGTCGAATAGAAAATGCACAGAAGAACATAAAATGCAGGAAATATGCATTCAACTCGATTCAGCTGATGGCATTTCCAAAATATTACAGGCCTCCTGATGGGACGTATGGAAAAGCAGCCACTTAAAGCAATTTTATTTGTAAGCAGACAGTTTACAAAAACAAATCAGGTGTTTATTAGCTTCAAATAGAGAGAGTGGGTAATTTATCTCTCTTTTTTTGATTGAGTGATTTATCTGTTGATGGCGAGCACACTTGTATTACAGTTATTGGGAAACATATTTGTGCCTTGACAATGGAAATTGTACATAGTCCTTTTCACTTTTTTGTTGTTGATTGAAGCCATTTTTCCTAGTTAATGTTGCACAAAGAACACTTGCAAGAACTGTTACAGTTCTTTTAGAAAAGTAACATTTGTTTTAAAAATACTTTAAATGGGTACTCGCTGAATTGATAATCAGGGAACTGGAAGTTCTTATTACAACAAATAATTTTCCACAGTCACATTTTCACTGCCATTTAGAAATAACAAGTGATTTTTAAAGTAGATGTTTTGTAACATATACAAATACATACTGCTTGATCATTGCAGTTATTTGTTAATAAACCCACCTCAAGTGCAATATGACTAATATGTGCATTGAAGAATTGATATATTTGCTGGTGGTATTTGCGGCAAAATATTTTACTCTTCAGTAAAATATACGCTATGTTCTTAAGAGGAATTTGTATAAAATGCGCTTCTAGACCCTATATTGTGTTTTACTTCAAGCATAGGCACCTAACTGACAATTAGACATTGACATTAAAAATAATTGTCCCTGGCACATTCACCAAACAAGGAACTATTTAAATGCATTAAAAATCATTTCAACTTTTAAAATATGGGTATCTCTGCTATATAACAGCTGTAAAAAAAGCAGAGATGCTGCATTATTATAATGCTCAATAATATTGAGTAGAACCAGGCATGTGTACAGATATTCATTAAACAAAGTACATTTTAACGTGTTAAATAACCATTCATGGATTAGTTTTCTTGAGGTCCTTAAGCATTTTAAATTAAGTAATACATCTGTTGCTAATGCAACATTGTAATTAACGAACCAAGCAGAAACGAATAATGACACGTAAGGAAGCTATGTGTAGGTATCTTTGGAACCCTCTCAAAGAAAGAAGTAAGAATCTTTCAGGACGAAGGAGAAAATTAGTGTCTCTGGAGAAATAAAGTTGGAGCTGGTAAGAGGATAACAACTCTATCCAACCATCAGAGTAACCTATTTATTGCAATCAATTACACAATGTTGGGTCTTTTTTTTAAATGTTATTTTTGTGCATGACAAGGTGATCTTGTAAAACTGGTGCTTCAATTCATGTTCAGTTGATCACTGCAGCAATAGCAACTGCAAAAAGCAAACTTTTGTGAATTTGTTTGACCAAATAAACTTAATTTTCTATAAGAATTGATTTTAAGAGCACTCTGTTGGATTGCAAGAAGGTATAAGTAATCCCCTAGAAATTGATTGCATGGCATGGCACTGTGACCACCTTAGGGATTCATAAGATCGGGATTAATGCATAAAAAATTAACTTTCTCTGCTGCTCTCTCTTCCAGTACCCTGAGATGTAGGCTTTCATGTTTGCAGTTTCCAATGGATTATTTATTTTCTGCTATAAAGACAGATGCAAAACTGTTTCCTTAATCTCTATTACAAGTCACTCCCTGAAGGAACACAGATTTAGCATTACTATTCTTCCTTTTTTATGTCCATGTAAATGTTCTCTGTTTGTTATTTCTCATTTTCTATTTCCCCCCTATCATTTTCATAGCAGCTTTTGGGTTTTTTCAAGCTCTTTCAAATGCTAGTTTACAGACCTTATAGGCAACATATCCTTAATCCACTACCATGGTTAGTATTATTGGTTAGCCACAGCAGTAACACTTTCTAAAGAAGGATTCATGTCTCCATGATGCATACATTCATTGAGAATTATGAATATTTTATTTAAGTGATCATCACCTTATCTACCCTCACATCTTGTGACATAAATTGCAAATTTACCTCATTTGGTCTTCCATATCAATGTAATGATTGTATTTAAATGCATTAACATTGGTGAATGCTCCTTATATATCAGATTTATATTCGGTCCAAAGATTATTGCTAACAAGTCATGCATTGCTTTCTACTCTGATAATTCTTAGCTCTACCCATACAATTCTAGGCAGATCCTAATTTACTACGGTATGTTTGTCTCCACATTGTTATCCACTTTGTATCCTTTTCTATTTCATATGTTTATAGTGGAAATCAAGTCCTCTGGAATAATTAGCTTCCAATCTTTCTCACCATGCAGTCATGGATGCAATCATGACCCTCCAATACATTCTAAATGGAAGCAAGTAATTGGAGAACACAATACAAAACTACTAACTTCTGGCTTTCAGCAGGGCACATTTTGCTATGATTGAGTTCACTCTGTGGGAGAGGCCGAACAGTGAATAAAATCACTCATCAAAAAGTTAACGGATTTTCTATTACTTTCTTAACTGTAACTCATTAATGAAACCCTGACAGAAACAAAGCAGCACTGGAAGTGCTGACAGTGCAAACCCACAGAAAATGTTGTGGCTTTGTAGTAGTCAGTACAAAGAGCTCTTTGCTTATGTTATATTGGTTATTTCCTAACTAAACTATGGAGAAAGTTCTGAAAGGATTGTGCTCATCTTGTAGTTTACTGTTTCTACTTTTAAAACTGCGTGTTTATTTGCTGCAGGGGAGCTGCTGCTTTGCAGCTCCATTGCAGCTCCAATGACCTGGGTTCAAATCTTATCTCGGGCACTGTATGGAGTTTGCACATTCACACTTCGGCGATCTGCAGTGAATCTGAGTGCTCTTGTTTCTTCCCAAATCCGCAAACTGTGCTGGCTGGTAGATTACCTGTCCAGCAGCAATTGTTCCGAGAGTGGATGAGCAGCATAAATCAGGCATCATTGATGGGAACACTGGGACAATAGACAATAGGTGCAGGAGTAGGCCATTCGGCCCTTCGAGCCAGCACTGCCATTCAATGTGATCATGGCTGATCATCCATAATCAGTACCCCATTCCTGCCTTCACCCCATATCCCTTGACTCCGCTATCTTTAAGCGCTCTGTCTAGCTCTCTCTTAAAAGAGCCAGCCTCCACCGCCCTCTGAGGCAGAGAATTTCACAGACTCACAACTCTTTGTGTGAAAAAGTTTTTCATCATCTCTGTTCTAAATTGCTTACCCCTTATTCTTAAACTGTGGCCCCTTGTTCTGGACTCCCCGAACATCGGGAACATGTTTCCTGCCTCTAGCGTGTCCAAACCCTTAATTATATCCTCTCATCCTTCTAAATTCCATAGTATACAAGCCCAGCCGCTCCATTCTATCAACATATGACAGTCCCGCCATCCCGGGAATTAACCTGGTGAACCTACGCTGCACTCCCTCAATAGCAAGAATGTCCTTTCTCAAATTGGGAGACAAAAACTGCACACAATACTCCAGGTGTGGTCTCACTAGGGCCCTGTACAACTGCAGAAGGACCACTTTGCTCCTATACTCAACTCCTCTTGTTATGAAGGCCAACATGCCATTTGCTTTCTTCACTGCCTGCTGTACCTGCATGCTTACTTTCATTGACTGATGACCAAGGACCCCCAGATCCCATTGTACTTCCCCTTTTCCCAACTTGACCATTTAGATAATAATCTGCCTTCCTGTTTTTGCCACCAAAGTAGATAACCTCACACTTATCCACATTAAACTGCATCTGCCATGCATTTGCCCACTCACCCAACCTGTCCATGTCACCCTGCATCCTCATAGCATCCTCTTCACAGTTCACACTGCCACCCAGCTTTGTGTCATCTGCAAATTTTCTAATGTTACTTCTAATCCCTTCATCTAAATCATCAATGTATATTGTAAATAGCTGCGGTCCCAATACCGAGCCTTGCGGTACCCCACGAGTCACTGCCTGCCATTCTGAAAGGGACCCGTTAATCCCTACTCTTTGTTTCCTGTCTGCCAACCAATTTTTTGTCCATGTCAATACCCTACCCCCAATACCATGTGCCCTAATTTTGCCCACTAATCTCCTATGTGGGACCTTATCAAATGCTTTCTGAAAGTCCAGGTACACTACATCTACTGGCTCTCCCTTGTCCATTTTCCTAGTTACATCCTCAAATTCCAAAAGATTAGTCAAGCATGATTTCCCCTTTGTAAATCCATGCTAACTAATAATATGGGATTAGTGCAATTGCATGTTTGATATTTACACAGATCTGGTGAGCATAGGGGCTTGTATCTCTGCTCATGACTCTATGCAGAAGTTGAGTTTTGCTGCAGAGGCTTCAGAACTGACAGCAAGCTGCTGTTAACCAAGCTGCAGTTATACAAGTGACAAAATGTGAATTCATAGGAGGGCAAACACTACAAATAGATTCTGGTACTTGAGATACAGGAACATTTCCAGAGGCTTAGACTATCAAGTCAGTCTTTGCAGATTTCTTCACCTTCATGAACAAAACCTGTTTGTTGGTGATTCCAGTGGACATGTTCTAACCATGCTGCAGACTAGTTGTTTCTACATCTTGGCATCATTCTATAGCCTTGCTGGAAACATCGGGGAGACTACGCAGGCATATGCACACAAGATGGTAAAGCAGGCAACAGGTGCCTTATTTGTAGGAGGCAATGCTCTATTTCCATCTAACCTTGCAACATAGAGCCCTACACAAGGCCATTGATCTCCTTTCCTCCTTGTAGAAGAGTTTTCAATGAGCAGTAGGTGACTAGTTCAAACTCAGGAGGTAAGTTGTTTCTTTAAATATTTTAAGGAGGCAGCATTTAAGAATTGCATTACAATTGTGCTGACTTCAGGATAGAGGTAAAGGTGATGGAGAAACAAGAAACTGCAGATGCTGGTTTACAAATCAGGACCTAGAGTACTGGAGTAACTCAGTGGGTCAGGCAGCATCCGTCAAGAACATGGATAGGTAATGATTTGGGACGGGACCCTTCTTCAGTCTTTCCAACCCAAGCAGTCCATGAGGTAAGTGCTTGCTGTTTCAGAGAGATTAAAATGAAATTTCAGAATGAAATTATTTCTTGCTGCAGATTTTCCTGTACATTAAACCAACACCACAACAAATAGATATAATAAATTATAATACAACAAATTATCAGTAATATTAGGTAACAAGACTATAATAGTGCAGCATTATACAAAGTCCATTATAGATCATTGCTGAGGTAGGGTTCTGCAGGTGGTTGAAGAGCCTGATGATTGTTGGGAAGAAGCTGTTTTTGAACCTGGAAGTGATGATTCTCGGGCTCCTGTAACTTTGTCCCAATTCAGTGAGATGAGACCATGGTCAGTGTGGTGATGATCTTTGATCATATTAGCTGCTTTTTTGAAGCAGCAACCCTGTAGATCCCTTTGATGGTGGGTTACGTCAATAGCCGTGAAGGACCAGGCAAGTCACTGAATCAGGTCATGATGCAACCAATCAGAATGTTCTCACCGTACACCCCTGGAAGTTTAATAGAATATTTAGCAACATTCCAAATCTCCAGAAACTTCTAAATCTACAGCCAATGCCCTCTCTTGAACCACGATCTTCCATACTCCCACTGTGATCAGACACCCATAGCCTAATTTGCCAGTTTGCTACATAAAACCACCAATCGAGCCTCCGAAAATCGACATCCATTCTTGCAAATTTCTGTTCTCTCACTCATCATTTGCTTCCCTCAACTGTTTCTCTGCTCACTATCTCCCCCAGTACCACTTTTCCCGTTGACCATCTCTCCCATGGCTCCGTTTTATTTATCAGATCTCAGTTACATTTTAGCTTATCCTGCCCTCTGTAGTAAGCCAGTGTGCAGCTCAGGATGGTTCATGTTCCCATTATTGACTCTGAGGAAATAATACACAACTCCGGAAGTGGCGGCGCTGCCCTGCAGCTGCGGCTCGCCTGCAGTCCGTTTGTCTTTTCTTTTTGTTTTCTTTTTGTCCTGTTTCAGTTTATTTTAGTTTATTTTGGTTGTGTATGTGTGGGGGGGGGGGGGGGTGGGAGAAACATGTTTTTGGTCTCTTCCTTCGGGGGGATGTGACCTTTTCTTGTCGTATCCCCCGTCTCCGTTGAGGCCTAATGGCGGAGCTGGCGGCCTCCAACTGGGACCGACCTCGAGGCTCCGGAGGCAGAGCCAGGACTTACCAACGCGAGGCTGGCCGACTTCGGAGCTGTGGTGGCGTTGCAGCCCGACTTCTGACCCGACTTCGGAGCCTTGGAGGCTCGGCCGCAGTGGACTCGGCTGCGGGCCCAGTGGACGACATCGTCGGGAGCTCGCAGGTTCCAGGTTGGTGACCTGTTTTCCAGAGCTCCCGAAACAACAGCTTCGTCCGCTGGACTGGAGGGCGGCAGCTTCGTACGACCCGGGCCGCGGAGTTTGAACCGGCCCGTTCGCGGAGCTCGGATTCAGCCGCGGGACTTACTTACCATCACCCGGCGGGGTCGCAACATCGGAAGTCTGGATCGCCTCAACGCAGAGGGAGAACAAGGAGGGAAGAGACAAGGACTTTAAGACTTTTGCCTTCCATCAAAGTGAGGAGGACGTGGTGGACTCACTGTGGTGGATGTTAAATCTGTGTTTATTGTGTGTTTTGTTATTTTATTCTATGTTATGACTGCAAGGCATGAAATTTCGTTCGGACTGAAAAGTCTGAATGACAATAAAGGATACTTTACTCCGAGAGGACTGTATAACTACCAAACATTAGCCACTGCCAATCAATGGGGTTTTATTTGTCACATATGCCATTGCACAGCAAAATTATTTTTACATATATTACACATGCATGCACTGCCATGTTTTGGCACCATTTCCAATGTCCAAAGCCCAGTCGGCCCGCGTGCTCGATGGACTGGTGCAGTTCTCCTCGTCTGGTTATCAATGTGTCCCAGAAGTACTTCCTGCAGCCAAGCTTGAAGGTGCTGGAGGCATTAACCCAGTTCATCATCCTACCGGCCCACGCTCCTCACATCTGCTCCTCCTCCCCAGCTCCCTCCTGGTCCCACCGACCGCCGATCCTTCAGGTGGGTTTCTGATTCGATGATCCTTCGCGAGGAAGTTGTAGAATTCATTATTGTCCAGAAGATGAATGAGGTGCTGTTCATCAAGCCTATATTTGGCCTCATAGTCCAAAGCACCAGTGCAGTTATCTCAGAACCAGGGAAGTTAGCTGGAAAATCATTGGGAAATACTGGATTAGCACCAAATGTAGGTGAAGAGGAGTAATGAAATTCATGGGGTTGGAGGTGTTCCAATTCATGAATCGTTAGCGGGCAATTCCAACAAATAGTTAAGAAGCCGAACAGCATATTGGCCTTTATTACATAGATACATAGATACATAGAAACTAGGTGCAGGAGTAGGCCATTCGGCCCTTCGAGCCTGCACCGCCATTAAATATGATCATGGTTGATCATCCAACTCAGTATCCCGTACCTGCCTTCTCTCCATACCCCCTGATCCCTTTAGCCACAAGGGCCACATCTAACTCCCTCTTAAATATAGTGATATAGCCAAGGGGTTGGTGATGTGCACAGTTTAGGTCCTCTTACCTTTAAAACAAAAGGATACAGTAGCATTGGAGGCAGTCCGAAAGAGATTCGTGAGGTGAATGGCAGGTATAAAAAGGTTGTCTTATCAAGAGACTAGACAATTTAAAAGAGTATTCCTTGGAGTTCAGAACAATGAGGGGTGACCTAATTCAAACATTCAGTCTGAAGAAGGATCGCGACCCGAAACATCACCTATTCCTTCACTCCATAGATGCTGCCTCACCCGCTGAGTTTCTCCAGCATTTTTGTCTACCTTCGATTGTTCCAGCATCTGCAGTTACTTCTTAAATAAATATATAATGCAAACATGAGATTGTAAAGGGCCTTAATGGGGTAAATGTTTTTGCTACTGAAAAAGCCACAAACAAGG
This sequence comes from Malacoraja senta, assembly GCA_038087875.1. NCBI lineage: Eukaryota > Metazoa > Chordata > Chondrichthyes > Rajiformes > Rajidae > Malacoraja > Malacoraja senta. The sequence continues at coordinate 236,925,242 of CM075977.1, forward strand.
GTACATTGCTACTAAATACGTTATCTAAAACTGAAGTGCGTAGAAATTCCTCCTCTCAGAAGAGAGTGAATCTGTGGAATTTTCTGCCTCCAAGAGTGCTGGGGACAGATATATTTAAGATGGAGGTAGATAAATATTTAATTTAATATAAATAGAATTTAATCAATAGTTATAGGGAACTTATAAAGAAGGGTTGTGGAGGCTAGATCAAATATGATGTTGTGGTGTTGATGTTGAGCACTGAATTAGCAGTGGGCTTTCACTTAACCTGAAATAATACTTGAGGAGGGACACTTGAAACTAGTTTTGATGGGTGCAGAAGATAGTGATAGTAATGTGTAAGAGGGAACTGCAGATGCTGGTTTAAACCGAAGATAGACACAAAAAGCTGGAGTAACTCAGCAGGACAGGTAGCATCTCTGGATAGATGGAATGGGTAAGGTTTTGGGTCGAGACCCTTCTTCAGACTCAAACCATTTGGCTTCTTTACCACTCTGGAATGATTTATATGTCCTATTTTTGGCTTCCTATAGTCACACCCACAATAGTTTTATCAAATTTCTGAAATAAAACCCCCAAAAACAGGGAACACCCCACAAGTTAGACAACATCAGTGGAGAAAGAAACAAGAGTAGTAAGATTAAATGAGAACTTACCAGTTTGAAGTTTGATCTTTATTTTACAAGGAGTTACGTTGGTGATTACGTAAAGAAGACCCGTCAGGGCGCCTGCGCGTCAATCTTCAAAGCAGCGGTGTGAAATCACAAACAACAAGAACGAAGTAATATAGTAACCTAATAAAACGAGTAAATTAAGAACTTCCATCTGACCTTTATGAAAGAGGGTTGGGCCGTGGTGGGCACGTAATCACCAACGTAACTCCTCACATCGTATTTGTATAATATTATCTTAAATGTAGAAATACCAACTACGGAAGGTATTAGAAGAGACTGGGAACAAGAATTAGCTATTAAAATTTCAAAGGAAAGGTGGAATGAACATTTATTAAATGTGCATAAATGCTCGATTAATGTAAGACACACTTTAATACAATTCAAAATTTTACACAGATTACATTATTCAAAAACTAAAATTAATACAATTTTCCCCAATGTATCATCTATTTCCGATAAATGTCAATCTCAAAAAGCTACTATAGCGAACTCATTTGTTTTTTGTACAAAAATTCAAAAATTTTGGATTGACATTTTTGAAATCTTTACAAAATTATTTAAAATAAAACTGACACCAAAAGCAGAATGGATTATCTTCGGAACAACGGAAGATAGCCCTGAACTAAATGTGTTTCAAAAGAAATTAGTTGATTACGGGTTAATAACTGGAAAAATGCTTATCCTAAAATTCTGGAAAAACGCTCCAATACCAACTATAAACATGTGGATTTCAAATATGTTTGAAACATTACACCTAGAAGAGATAAGACTCCTCCTGGCAGGTAAACCAGATCACTTCCATCTGACGTGGTCTGCATTTATAGAACTATTACAAGCATAAGGTGCAAAAGTACTTTAAAACGTACCGATGTCAGGTAAAGGGGGACGAAAGCTGGAGAGTTGGTATATCCCATTTGCGCGATGCTCATAATAAAGTACTTGTTTTTCTCTTTTCTCTTCTTTCTCTTTTTTTCTCCTTTACGGTCTATCTCTTAATCTTTTCTCTTTAATTTCTTTTCTACAGGGTCTCTGTTCTTTCCTGTTGACACGTTTTTACACCTTCACTATTTTCCTTCACTTTCTCTTTTCTCTTAATTTCAACCTTTTCTCTTTATTAGTTTTAAAACATGACGGAGTACATTAATTGTAATAAGATATACGTGATGAGTACTAATGTAATTTGTTGTAATTTAATGTACTTCTAATAAATAAAATAAAAAATAAAAAATATATAAAAAACGTAACTCCTCATAAAATAAAGATCAAACTTCAAACTGGTAAGTTCTCGTTTAATCTTACTATTTTACTTCGGAGTCACGTGAGTGACTACGTGAAGATTTTAAAGCTTTGTGATTTCATGCCGCAGATACAAATCCCGGCTTCTCACTGCATTGATTGACTCGGAACGAGAATTAATCAATAATGCATTAATAATGACATTTGCATGACAAATGCAGTAATTCATTTATTTGAATAATAGAATTAACAGTATCCCCTTTTAACCCAGGGGAATTTAAGCAGAACTTAATATAGTATCTGCAAACAGCCCCGTATTGGCAATAGGCCGATGGTAAAATGTTGAAACACCAACTTATTAGATTACCCGGCGGCTGCGAAAATATGGTCGTCGGGACGTCCTTCGCCCTGGCCGCCAATGTTGCTGCTAAATCGAATGGGAAATAAAAACATCACTGTTCACACCTGCAGCAACCAAGATTGTTTTAACCATCTTGAAATAGTCTGAACTGACACTATCTTGTATGGTTTTCCGTGAATGATAAACAATCTTGTTTTCATATTTCATAAGACCCTTGTAGCCTCAATGTATTGCAACAAATATGTTTTAACACATAGACATGGATCCATGGAATATGCTAATAAAACACCCTTGAATCCTGTCACACCTGACCCTACTTCATTTTAGTAGGTCATAAAATGTAAAACATAACATAATCCTGAGGTACTTCTATCCTGTGTATCTGTAACTTTTGTAACGTCTGCACTCTCTGTGCTTGTTACAAGTGCCATAAGCATGACTACCTTCATGCTGAACTTGGCCAAGTCAGAATCATACCAAGAGTCCATTGATGAAGTAGCTTAAAACCACTCTATTTTCCAGATTCCCATACCTAGGTTTAGAAGGTCTGGAATTAAAATTCCTTTCATTAATCTGGAAATGAAAGAACGAGACTCAACAGGATGTCTTTCCGACCTCATCAATAAAAAACTAGGACAATGTACTTCTGGCTGAATAAATCGCACTATAACTCAACCCCTCAAATAGAGTGTTGAGAAAACCTAAGACATTTGAGACATGTGCCGTACAACATTCCATATTCTTTTGTACACAGAAAATTGTCCCCATTCTTTACATAATGGGAAAGCAGCATTTACAGAGTCACAACCTCAGATTTGCAAATGTACTGCTTTTGAGTGCTCTTCCGCCAGACTGCTGTAAGCATGTCCACAGTATGCCCAGACAATCCTCCTTTTAAAACCTGCAAATTAACAGATCCATACAGGCATATAACGGATGTTACTCTCCAATTATCGGAAACACCAGTAAATCCATTCTTTTGGGAACCTTTATCAGAAACTGTCATTAATTCCAATATCAAATGGAACCATGGCTGTGTAGACCAGTCCGGTACCACCAGTACCCCAGAGGCAGCATCCTGCATCATTTTAAGCAGACACCGGTTTATGAGACAGAATGATGGAAAATGCATATAAAAACATACCACCCTAATGTAGCGAGAAAACATCAATCGCTACTGTCTCCCGATGTAGTTAGCCACCATGCATCTTAGTGCCTTTTCTTTTTGCAGTCTGTAGCTGCTGGTAGTACAATGGCCCATATTGTATTGCTGGAAATAACACTAATTTTCCTAGCAAGCTGGCCACCTGTCTTAATTGAAGATTGTTGCTTTTCCAACAGCTTAATGCAACCATCAATCAGCTCTTACCTTTACCCTGGGTAAATTACTACCCTGTCAATTGAATCAATTGTGAAATTAAAATAATCAATTGTTGTAAGTGGCGTTAACCTTAATTTCTCTCTGGATGAATTAAAAAGCCAATCTTTTAAAAGTGGATTGAACAATTGAGAGAAATAACTCACTGATTCTCTTGTTCATCCTAATTAGGACATCATCCAGTTAAGCCATCAACATCTGTCCTTGGACTCTAATTAGCCCCAAAAATTGGTTTTACCAATTTAGTGAAATTCTAGGAACTGAAGTTAACCCATTAGACAGAACTTTGAATTGCCATAATTGTTCATTCAGATAAATTTCAAATATTTTTATCTTACAAATGAACAGACACTGAGTAATATACATCTTTCAGATCTATAGGTGCCATATAACATATTTTGAAATAAGTTGTTTGGCAGTCGCAAAGTCTCCATTTTGAAGTGTCTATACTTCACAAAATTTTAAAGACTTGTCAGATCTAAAATACTCCTCACCTTTTTAGATCGAGAAAATTTAAACACAATTTGGTGGTTTTGATAAACCGACCTTTCAATTACTTGTTTATAGACAAGTTTTCAATTCAGCTTGAACCTCCATCACTTCTTTTTGTGAAATTGGAGTGTTCTGTTTGGAACATGCTGGATGGCAAATCACTATTTGGATCGAATCAGGACACCAACTGCGCCCCAGCTTCAATGGTCGATTTGTTCCTGGTGTAGGCCCAGGATTTTGTATGATGTCTGAAAGGATACCTCCTCTTTACAGACTTGCCGACCATTGATGTTTTGATCAACCTTGCTGTATTTGCCTCATCATCCAACTCTTTCCCACGTTTCGTGAGGTTTTTTCTCTGAAGAGTAAGTTGAATGACTACACATTGTTGGGCTTTACAGAGTTGCTGCAACTTGGGGTTGATGGTGGACCGAATGGCATACTTCCTGAAACAATTCATCTCGAAGTGGGCACTACATAGCAACCCTAGTGCCACTTGATGCATCTCCATCCCTGGCATCCATCCATTGTTTTTGCAAAATTGCAGTTGTTCATCAACCCAGCAGCTTCAATATTCTCTGCAGTTTACTTTTCTTAGGCTCACATGCCCTCACCCATCTGACCCCTTATATCTTGGTTCACTGCTAGTACTTTCAGCAATACGCAGTTCCTTGGGGTCTGTTGCTTTTTTGGCATTTTCATCCATCGTAAGCTACTAGAGCTGATGGAAGACACAATCGTTTTATTATTATTTTTTTTAATTTTGATTTATTAGAAGTACATTACATTACAACCACATACATTGGTACTCGTCATTTATATCTTCTTACAATTAATGTACTCCATTTATTTTTTACACTAGAAAAGGAAAAGATTGAAAGAAAGAAGAAAGTGAAGGAAAAAGTGAAAGTGTAGGAAATGTGACAACAAAAAAGGACGAAGACCCTATAAGAGCAAAATTAAAAACAAAAGAAAAAGAGTTAAGAAATAGACCCTAGGAAAGAAAGAGAAAGAGAAAGAGGAAAAAGAGAGAAACAAATATTTTTATGAGCATTACGTAAATGGGACATACCAACTCTTCAACTATCATCCCCCCTTACCTGACCTCAATTTTTTTTTTTTAAGTACTTTTGCACCCTATGTTTGTAATAATTCTATAAATGCAGACCACGTCAGGTGGAAGTGATCTGGTTTACCTGCTAGGAGGAGTCTTATCTCTTCTAGGTGTAATGTTTCAAACATATTTGAAATCCACATATTTATAGTTGGTATTGGAGCCTTCTTCCAAAATTTTAGAATTAGCTTTTTTCCAGTTATTAACCCATAGTCCATTAGTTTCTTTTGAAACACATTTAGTTCTGGACCATCTTCCGTTATACCGAAGATAATCCATTCTGCTTTGGGTATCAGTCTTGTTTTAAATAACTTTGTAAAAATTTCAAAAATGTCCTTCCAAAATTTTTGAATTTTTGTACAGAAAACGAATGAGTGTGCTATAGTAGCTTCTTGGGATTGACATTTATCACAAATAGATGATACATTTGGGAAAATTTTATGAATTTTAGTTTTCGAATAATATAATCTATGTAAAATTTTAAATTGTATTAAAGTGTGTCTTACATTAATCGAGCATTTATGCACGTTTAATAAGTATTCATTCCAACTTTCCTTTGAAATTTTAATAGCTAACTCTTGTTCCCAGTCTCTTCTGATACCCTCCGTAGATGGTATTTGTACATTTAAGATAATATTATACAAATATGATATTAAGTTTGCTGATTCCGCTTTTATCTGCATTGCCTCGTCCAATTATTATAATGATCTTTTGTATATTTTTTCAAATAGTCGCATATTTGAAAATATTTAAAATATTGATTATTTCCGAGTTTATATTTTATTTGTAATTGTTGAAATGAAAGTAATTTTCCAGTTTCATACAAGTCACCAAGCGTTTTAATTCCTAGTCTATCCCATTGTGTATAAGCTTTATCTATAATAGAAGGATTAAACAAAGGGTTATTGACTATAGGTAATAAAGGTGATAAATTTCTTAATTTTAAATTTTGTTTTATTTGTTTCCAAATTCGGATTGTACTATGAATAATTGGGTTCTTATTATAATTTATGTTATTCAAATTCATTGGAGAAAGGAGGATCACTCCAATGTTTCTAGAGGAGCAATCCACTTTCTCCGGAAGACACAATAGTTGATCGTAGAGGCCACTTCCTTTCCCAGTGGCTCTCCTGACTCTGATGGGGCAGCGAATCGTACTGCCAGGAGTAAACATCTGGCAGCTGCCGTCTTCGCTTGTATCAGCCTCACCATCAGACTCAGTGTCAGAACTCTCACAGAGCAGCGAATCGTACTGCCAGAAATAGACCATCTGGCAGCTGCCGTCTTCGTTGTTTTGGAAAACGCTGCTGACCCTGTGCACGCGCCTCATCAATGAGGGTGCTCTCAAACAGCCCTTTGCTAGGTGCTGCTGACCTGGCTTCTGGAGCCTGGCTTTGGCTACACTCTCCCTGAGTGTGCTTTTCTCCAGTAACCTGTGTAACAGGCTTTCCATCTGAGCAATCCGCTCAAAAGTGGTATCCAGCCCTGGAGTCGCATCCTCCTGATCGGACTCCTCCTCCGTGGGCCTCATGGACTTGAATTTAGCCTTGCGCCCCACTGGCGCTGACTGAGTTCTTTTTAACCCCAAGTCCACAGTCGCTACGCTCCCAGCCAGCGACTGTACAGGGGTCTGAGGCAGCTGTTCGCCGACCGCAATCTCGCGACTTTCCACCGGCTTTGCCGCTTGCCTCTTCCCCTTGCCCGTTTTTTCCATGGCACCTGTGGAAAAAATCCCCACAGACCCACAGCAAACGGACCCAGAAACTATTGTAAAAAGTTTTTACTTACCTTGTAGTTCACAACTACATTTCCACTAGAGGAGCGCTGCTCCTCACGTCCGTTCGCGCCAATGCGTCTGACGTAATGACACGCAGGAGCCCTGCGGGTCTTCTTCACGTAGTCACTCACGTGACTTCGAAGTAAAATTAACAGCACAGGTTAATGAGCTTTGGCAAAGTTTTGTTTTGTTTCCACTACAACTACATTAATCCTTGAAGTGCAGTAAATGCTCTGAATGAATCTTTTCTCAATTAGCTTAGGATAATAGCCTTGGAGATTGGAAAGCTGCTTCTCACTGTAAATTATTCAGGAATGTAATAAACCTAAATTGCAACATTTCCCATTCTGTGTTATTAGATACATGCAGAATATTCTTAAATTCCCAAAACTTCTGCACCTCTTGCTGTACTCATGGTTCCAAAATGTTATTGCATGACTTTTTATTTTTGAAAAAATAAACAAAATTCACTGTGGGTTTGTCAGTGGGCCTAATTTTTAATTTAGGTCATAAGGTCATAAGTGATAGGAGTAGAATTAGGCCATTCGGCCCATCAAGTCTACTCCACCTTTCAATCATGGCTGATCTACCTCTTCTTCCTAACCACATTCCCCTGCCTTATCCCCATAACCTCTGACATTTGTACTAATCAAAAATCTATCTCTGCCTTAAAAATATCCACTGAATTAGCCTCTATAGTCTTCTGTGGCAAAGAATTCCACAAATTCACCATCCTCTGACTAAAGAATTTAAGGGAAAATACCCAACTAAAACTTATAAATCATCCAAATGTTATACAGAAGAAAATAACTATCTGCTGAATTTAACTTTGGTAACATTTCGATCCATGTGAATGTGAGTGTAATGGAAGCATTATAGAAATAAATTCATTTTTTACTGCTCTTTGGATTGCAAAAAGTAAACAAATTCCAAGGGTGCAACATCATAAATTTCCTGGGAAAACATGGAGTAAGACAATCTTAAACTTATTGCATCCCAGCTGTGTTAAACTATTTTCCAAAAGCCATTTCAAATTTTGCCAAAGCCAGTTTTTAGTATGTGGGAAACTAGTAATTCGCATTAGAGATTTTCATTTAATGGACATCATTCAAAATGAAGAAGACCTTTTCTTGTGGACAAAGAGTGGCCGGTGTATGGACCGAGCTGCCGAGGAGGTGATTGAGGCAGATACTATCACAAGAAACATTTGTACAGGTACATGGATAGGATAGGTTAAGAGGGATATGGGCCAAACGCAGGCAGGTGGCACTAATGTAATGAGGTATGTTTGTTGGCGTGAGCAAGTTGGGCCGAAGGGCCTGATTTCATGCTTTGACAATGAATCTATGACTCTATATTACATCTTAATATATTTTAAAGCTCATACCACAATCCTCTTTCTTATGATATCCTTCTGCATTGTTTCGTGCAAGATATTTTTACCCCAACTGCCTGACTGAAACACAATGGCCATCCAAGATTCCTGTCTAACTTCTGCATTTATGATGCCAATAATGTCAATAGAATCCTTCAGTAATATTAATTCAGCAGAAGGAGCAAGAATCAAAAGTCAATTTTACAGCATGCTTCTTCCTTAGAGTCAGATCGGTCTTTCAAATATGTTTTTGTTTACTCGAGAGCAGGGAATTGTAGCAATGCTGCAAAAATAAAGCAAGATGCTGGAGGAATATAGCGAGTCAGGCAACATCCGTGAAGGCAAAGGAATAGTTAACGTTTCGGGTGGAGGCACTGCACCAGGACTGAGACTGAGCAGGATAAAGAGGTGATGGGGAGTGATGAAGCTGGAGATGGCATGGATAGGTGGATCCAGGTGAGGAGGGTTTGATGGGCAGATGGAGCCAAATGGGCGAGGGAGAGGTGGAGATAGTGACAGAGGCTGGGAGGTTGCAGATTATGGAGTCTGATAAGAAATACAAGTAGTGAATGGAACCAGATAAAGGAGGGATGGTGGGTAAAAATGGAGCGGAAGGTTGATAAGGTCGGAGAAGATTTTTCTCCGTGTCGCATCTCCGACCCCACTTTGCGGCCTACAACGTGGAGTGGTGCAGCCTTTCCTGGAGACCGGCCCAGGTGCAGCGCGGACTTACCATCACGGAGCCTGGGATCTTTTGCCGAGGATCGCCAGTGTTGGAGCTCCGACCGCGGGGCCTGTGGACTTTAACACCGTGAAGCCACGGTCTCCAGTAAGCGGCCGACTCGGGCGCTCCATGCCGCATAGTGTTCCGATCCGTCCCGACACCGGACGAGAGGGTTTGAACAGCGGACCATCGGCAAAGGCCCCATTCAAAGGCCCCGACCACGGGTGAACAAAGGAGCAAGATGACTGAACTTTATTGCCTTCCATCACAGTGAGGAATGTTGATTCCACTGTGTAGGATGTTTATGTTAAACTTTATTTTATGTGCTGTGTGTATTTTTGCTTTTTACTTATAGGCTATGGGCCGAGGAGCTTTTTCGTTTAGTTTCGTGACCTAACTCACAGAACTACCTGAATTTTTAACATATTGTGTAAAAATATTATATAAATCATTCCTGAAACTTATCAAGACCAAAACCTGCACATTTTTAAGAAATATGAGAAAAAACTCACATTTTCTGAGTAGTAATTGCCCAATCAATGTACGTTTGACATTGAGGTCAGACGCAAATTGGCCAATCCCGGGCTTTGTTTTATGGTCGCTAGGCAGCGAGGACGCTGGGATCATGGCTGCCTCATTACATCAATAGCAATAGCAAGGTTTCCAAAGATAAAGGTAATGCTAACCTTGCTGATCATTTTGTTTTTCATTTGATTTATAGATAGATAGATATTTATTTGTTGTCATTTGAACCTAAGTTCAAACGAAATTTGGTTTCTGCAGTCATACAAACAAGTAAAAAGAACCAAGACACAACACAATTTACACAAACATCCATCACAGTGAATCTCCTCACTGTGATGGAAGGCAAAGTCTTATCTCTCCCCTGCACTCCACATTCTCCTCCCGATGTCAAAGTCAAAGCCCAAAGCCCCCGGCGGGCGATTGTAGATATGTCCCACGGCCATTAAAGCCGCACCGGGCGATGCAAGGCCACGCTCCGGGTATTGATGTTGTAGCCCCCGGTAGCGCCAGCAAGTCCCACGGCCTCCAATGCCGCGCCGGGCGATGTCAGACCCCGCTCCAGGTCATCCTCAACCCCGCAACTCGGGCGGGAGTAGCTGCCGTTGCGGGAGCCCCGAAAAGCGGTCTCCCACCATGGACCCGCCAGCTCCCGATGGTACCGTCCACCAGACCTGAGGCTGAAGCCTCCGAATCTCCAGGGTCGGGTAGCAGCAGCGCGCCACCACAGCTCCTCCCGCTCCGAACTCGGCCAGCTCCACGATGGTGAGTAGCCCGCAGGCTCCGCGACTGGAGCCCCAGGTCGTTCCGGTTGGAGGCCGCTCCACGGTGCTAGGCCCCAACGACAACGGAGACCCGACAGAGAAAGGTCGGGTCTCCCGTGCACGGAAAAGATTTTAAGTTTCCCCACCCCCCGCCCCCCCCCCCCCCCCCCCCACACAGACGGACTGCAGAGGCCGCTGCAACGTGAGTCGTGCCGCCCACCCACCCTCAAAGCAAGGGTGGGTGGGCGGCGCGACATTATAACATTATCTTTATAATGTTATAATGTGTACTGGTAAATAAAAATGATAAATAGTAAATGTAGAGCTAGGGTTAGGATTAGTGTCAGTCTGTTTGTCTGTCTGTCTGTCAATCTGTCGGTCGGTGGTGAGCTTTGGGCCGGGCCTCCGCCGGGAGGTGAGTGTTGGGCCGTCGGGCGGTGAGGGTTGGGCCGCCGGGTGGTGAGGGTTGGGTCGCGGGGAGGTGAGGGTTGGGCCGGGCCTCTGCCAGGAGGCGAGTGTTGGGCCGGGCCTCCGGTGAGTGCTGCGAGGAGTTGGTCGGGCTGTTGGCCGGCTGGCCGGTGTTGCAGCAAGCGAGCAGGCGGTCTGATGGAGCCGGCGCTATCTGGGTGCTGAAGGCGGCCCGGGCGACGTGCAAGGCAGTGCTACCCCCTTCCATCACCACCACCAAAAGGGCATGCTGGCCAAGATGGACGCGCTGCGGGGCCACACGTACGGAGCCCGCAGCCGGTCCCAAAGTGGCTCCAGCTCCAGCCGTGGGCAGCTCTGGAAGGGGGGCGAGTTAGGGTTGCGATTAGGCATTTTCCTGCCTTAGCCTTCCCCCAGCCTGGCACTGCCCCAGTCCCATTAAGACCCGTGATCCCGGCTCTGCACACTGGCAGTCAGTGCGGTTCAGTAAACGGGGGAACCCAGAAGAACTGCCCTGACCTATTAATTAGGCTGGTTCATGAGGACCTCTGCGGCAGTTCATTAAAAAAACAACTCACAATTATATTTATTATATTATTTTTATAGAATACAATTATACATAATTATATATGATTACAGTCATATTCACAAGTCATATATATATATATAGATGGTATAATAATATATAGTTTAAATAGACTGCAACACGGAAATAGGCTCCCCATGATGTAATATGGGCATTGGACACTAGATGGTGCTTACTTTTCCGATCTCATTTTCTAATTAGTTTAATTACTTAATGTGCAACTTTTGGCACTGACGAGTTATGACTTCCTTCTCAATTATATTTCATCTAAATCTGTGCAAAATTTCATGTAGTTCTGAGACCGTGGGTCACGAAAATGGATTTCTAGACACATTTTTGACGCTCGGCCCACAGCCTATTACTATGGCTGTATGGTAACTCAAATTTCACTGTACCTTAATTGGTATATGTGACGCTTAAATTTAATCTTGAATCTTGGTGTTGAAAGAAGGACCAGAGGAGTTCAGGAGGAATGGAAACAAAGTGCTGGAGTAACTCGGCAGGTGTTGAGCGTACTCCTGCACTTAGGTAAGGAGGTGCATTCTCTCTCTCTCTCTCTCTTTTTCTTATTTTTTAATCTTTCGCTGCTGGATTGTTATAACCTCCCTGTATTTTGGCCTACCACCCCTTACCACAGTGTGTCCTACTCATCAATTTAATGTTATCCTTCACTTCCTTTGTGCCTCTTTTTTCTCGTGGATTACCTTTTTCTAATTGGGATAAATTCCTGCTGAGTTTTATGGATCAGTTAGCCTATTTATCCAGTGCACCTTAGAAAACGTCACCTTCGTGCCATTATAATTAACAGATTGAAGTTGAAAACAGTGGTTTTAGTCTTCTGGTGTTCACGCTAGAGGCAATCTCTGGTGCCCTCCTCAAATTCTTCTTCGCTGTTATCCAAGCCACTTTTTTCATCTAATCAATGTGAAGATTAAAATCTCCCATGGCAATTGCAGTTCTTTTCAAACATGCCCTAGATATTTCACCTTTTGTGCTCCACACTATCGGGAGATCAACATTTGGGGGCATATAGACTACTCCTCCCCATGTCTCCCTTTCCCTACTATTCGCAATTTCAACGCAAATCAATTCTACGTTACTATCCACTACCTATGTATCACAACATTGTTGCAGCATCTTCCTTAATTAACAACGAGGTCCACCACATTTCCTGTCGGCCTTTTCTTTTGGAACATTGTATAACCCAGAATAAGGAGCTGGTCAATATTCTGGGTTGCACATTGTTCCAGCCCATGTCGCCTTGTAACCACTTTACTTGTCATTTCCCCCTTTAACATCTGCACAACCGTCTATGAAGTGTGTGTGAAATGCACTGGAGCAACTCAACAAAGCATCTTCAGCAATGCAATCACAAACTCAAGAGCTCTGGCAACGGCAAGGTCAAGTAAAATAAGCTCAGGAATGTCACCATTTGCAGGTTTCTATGCAAGTCACACCCCATCTTGATTTAGGATATACCATCATCCGTTCATTATCTCTGGGTAAAATAACTACACACTAACTTCCTATATAAAACCACTGCGGGAGTACCTTCACTACAATACCTACAGCAGTTCAAGAAGGTTTCCTGAGGATTGGAGGGTAGCAAACGTAACCCCACTTTTTAAGAAGGGAAGGAGAGAGAAAACGGGGAATTACAGACCAGTTAGTCTAACATCGGTAGTGGGGAAACTGCTAGAGTCAGTTATTAAAGATGGGATAGCAGCACATTTGGAAAGTGGTGAAATCATTGGACAAAGTCAGCATGGATTTACGAAAGGTAAATCGTGTCTGACGAATCTTATAGAATTTTTCTAGGATGTAACTAGTAGAGTGGATAGGGGAGAACCAGTGGATGTATTGCATCTGGACTTTCAGAAGGCTTTCGACAAGGTTCCACATAAGAGATTAGGATACAAACTTAAATCACACGGTATTGGGGGTTCAGTATTGATGTGGATAGAGAACTGGCTGGCAAACAGGAAGCAAAGAGTAGGAGTAAACGGGTCCTTTTCACAATGGCAGGCAGTGACTAGTGGGGTACCACAAGGCTCAGTGCTGGGACCCCAGCTATTTACAATTTATATTAATGATCTGGACGAGGGAATTGAAAGCAACATCTCCAAGTTTGCGGATGACACTAAGCTGGGGGGCAGTGTTAGCTGTGAGGAGGATGCTAGGAGACTGCAAGGTGACTTGGATAGGCTGGGTGAGTGGGCAAATGTTTGGCAGATGCAGTATAATGTGGATAAATGTGAGGTTATCCACTTTGGTGGCAAAAACGGGAAGGCAGACTATTATCTAAATGGTGGCCGATTAGGAAATGGGGAGATGCAGCGAGACCTGGGTGTCATGGTACACCAGTCATTGAAAGTAGGCATGCAGGTGCAGCAGGCAGTGAAGAAAGCGAATGGTATGTTGGCCTTCATAGCAAGAGGATTTGAGTATAGGAGCAGGGAGGTTCTACTGCAGTTGTACAGGGTCTTGGTGAGACCACACCTGGAGTATTGCGTACAGTTTTGGTCTCCAAATCTGAGGAAGGACATTATAGCCATAGAGGGAGTGCAAAGAAGGTTCACCAGACTGATTCCTGGGATGTCAGGACTTTCATATGAAGAAAGACTGGATAGACTTGGCTTATACTCGCTAGAATTTAGGAGATTGAGAGGGGATCTTATAGAAACGTACAAAATTCTTATGGGGTTGGACAGGCTAGATGCAGGAAGATTGTTCCCGATGTTGGGGAAGTCCAGGACAAGGGGTCACAGCTTAAGGATAAGGGGGAAATCCTTTAAGACCGAGATGAGGAAAAGCTTTTTCACACAGAGAGTGGTGAATCTCTGGAACTCTCTGCCACAGAGGGTAGTTGAGGCCAGTTCATTGGCTATATTTAAGAGGGAGTTAGATGTGGCCCTTGTGGCTAAAGGGATCAGGGGGTATGGAGAGAAGGCAGGTACGGGATACTGAGTTGGATGATCAGCCATGATCATATTGAATGGCGGTGCAGGCTCGAAGGGCCAAATGGCCTACTCCTGCACCTATTTTCTATGTATCTATGAATCATCTTCTTGAATGCACACTTTGAAAATCAGGCACACTTCTCTCAGCACGTTTCTGTTCATGTATGACGCAAGTTTAGTGAGAGCTTCTATTGTCGGGCTGTGTGTGTCACAAAGAGATCCAAAAATACACTGTATCAATTGCTTGAGTATTGACATTGATATACTGATTAAATCATGTAGCAACAAAGACCTATTAGTCAGTGACTACTAAATCTTGACCTACTTCCAACTAAATTTTACTAGCATTTAGATTTCCATTAAAAACTGACCCCGATGTCAATGTTACTTTCTCATCAATTCTCATCATAGTTTGACTGCATGTCAACCCTTTCCACTGCTGCAATTAATTTTATTCATGACCATTTCTTGGAATAAGTAGGCATTCAATCTCTCCTGCCAAGCTCAGTTTGTGACTAGCAGTTTTGTGAATCCTTTGTTCAATCGGAGACATTTTCCCAATGTGGTGAATGGAATCAATGGTTAGGCGTGGAGTTTGTGGTGGGCTCATGCATGCCAGCCTGTGTCATAATAGCGCTGTTCTGAGGATGTTGCTGTCCAAAAAAATATAAATCAAAAACTTCAGCAGGTTGGAAATATTGAGAGGATTGGAAGGAAAATAGAGACAGTTATCGTTGACATACTTGGGAAATCTGATGCCTTGCTAGTGGGTGGTGATGCCAAGGAGTCTCCTTTAAAGACGGATAAAACATGGAATCCATGGAGCAGTCTCTGTTCATCGGTGTGTGTGGGCGTTGACTTGGATCCATGCAAGGTCAGCTAGACAAAGCTGGATAGCAGCGAAGAAGCTGCTGAAGGGGAGATTGGAGAGAAATATAAGCTATGATCACAACCTCAGATGATGTATTTTATCCTGTTTATCTCAGAATGTTTCTGTTACTGGGTTAAGATACTGAGCTACAAGGATTCAAGCAGGGAGGCTTGGCAGGCAATAAACGTACAGAGAAAAGTTAGATATTGAACTGTGCTTTGGGATAACAGAGTGATTGAGGGTTTTAAAGGAAAGGGTTTTGAAGGGTTTAAAAAAAATGATGTCAGTAAGATGAAGATCAGAAAGGGATTAGAGGGAAGTGGAGAGAAGATTAAAAAACTGCAGTTGCTGGAGTCTGAGACAAAACCAATGCTGTAGAAACTCAGTGGCTCAAGCAGTATCTATGGGGACAAAGGAACAGTTGATTTTTCAGGTTGAGGTCATATATCAGGGCTGAGAAGGAGGAAGAAAGATTGTGAGAATATAGCAGTATGGGGTGGGGGAGGGGATAGGCAGCATTATCAGAGAACATGGATAGATGATGTTTTAGGCTGGTGCCCTTCCGACCGATAGATGACATTTCAGTCGGTACTCTTCTTCAGACTCGACAGGTGACGTTTCGGGTCAGGTTCGGACTCTGAAGAAGGGTCTCAACCCGAAACGTCACTTATCCATGTTCTCCAGAGATGCTGATTGACCAGCTGAGTTACTACAGTACTTGGTGTCTTTTCTTATGTGAATATAGCGGGGGGGTGAGTGATGAAGAGCAAGGCAACTCTATGGCTGTTCTATCTGAGAAGGGGAGAGGTGGAGGAAATATGTGTTAGGGCTCCATCAACAATGGCAGAAGGGAGGCCACATTTCCAGAAGGAGGAAGACATTTCAGAAGTCTTGGAGTAGATGACTCCATCTTGAGAACAGCAAAGGAGATGGAGAAACTGATAGCATCCTTACAGGAGGTTTGGTGATGAGGTATAGTCGTGAAATGACTTGAGCAAGCAGAAGGTGGGAGCGGGATAGGAGTGGGGGAGGAAGGATGTTCATGAGTCATAGTGAATATGGTGATAAATAAAGACCCCCCCCACAAAAAAATTTAGTGCAGTAATACTTCTTCATACTTCCGTTTTTTTTAAAAATGTGTGATTGTCACCAGCAGTTATAGAAAGTTGTGGATTGAAGTTAATATTTTAAATCCTTGCTGATAGACAAAATTGTCAGTTGCAGATTATCATTACCAAAATCATTGGCTTAGACTGTTTGACAGCCCAAAGCATGTGGACCCAGGCCATTCCAAATCTGGATCTCAGGCCCAACTCAGGAACATGTAGTGCTTCTTCATAGCAGTGTACAGTAAAGGAGGATGGTCATGACCCAAAACATTACCCATCCTTTTTCTCCAGAGATGTTGCCTGACCCACTGAGTTACTCCAGCACTTTGTGTCTACCTTCGGTATAAACCAGCATCTCAAGTTGATTTCTGCATGAGGGTAAATGATAGAAGTGGTCAACAGGGAAATAGGCGAATGTGTTCCGTGGATGTGGAATGAATCCTGGATCGTAACAAAGGTTTATAATATTGAGATAAAGTTAAGGCCCCGCAGTTAATGAGCTGAGGTGAATTTCAGTTGTCTGAACTGCAGGAGTCAGTATGGATAGAACTAAGGAATTGTAAGGGTAAAAATACCCTAATGGGACTAATCTACAGGCCCCCAAACAGTAGCATGGACATAGGGTGCAAGTTGAATCAGGAGTTAAAATTGGCATGTAGTAAAAGTAATGTTGTGGTTGTTATGGGAGATTTCAACATGCAGGTAGACTGGGAAAATCAGGTTGGTACTGGACCCCAAGAAAGGGACTTTGTAGAGTGGGTGATGGATTCTTAGAACAGCTTGTATTGGAGCCTACCAGGGAGAAGGCAATTCTGGATTTAGTGTTATGTAATGAACTGGATTTGATAAAGGACCTTGAGGTTAATGAGCCATTAGGAGGCAGTGACCATAACATGGTCAGGTTTAATCTACAATTGGAGAGGGAGAAGAGTAGATCGGAGGTGTCAGTGTTGCAGTTGAATAAAGGGGACTATGGGGCCATGAGGGAGGAGCTGGCCAAAGTTGACTGGAAAGATACACTAGCAGGGATGACAGTGGAACAAAAATGGCAGGTGTTTCTAGGAATAATACAGAAGGTGCAGGATCAGTTCATTCCTAGGAGGAAGAAAGATTCCAAGGGGAGAAAGGGACGACCATGGCTGACAAGGGACGTCAGGGACAGTATAAAAATTAAAGCGAAGAAGTACAACGTAGCAAAGATGAGCGGGAAGCAAGAGGATTGGGTAATGTTTAAAGAACAACAGAAGATAACTAAAAAGACAATATGGGGAGAAAAGATGAGGTACGAAGGTAAGCTAGCCAAGAATATAAAGCAGGATAGTAAAAGCTTCTTTATGTATGTTAAAGAGGAAAAAAATTGTTAAGACCAAAGTTGAACCCTTGAAGCCCGAAAAACATGAATTTATTATGGGGTACAAGGAAATGGCAGATGAGTTGAACAGGTACTTTGGATCTATCTTCACGAAGGAGGACACAAACAATCTTCCTGATATAGTAGTGGCCAGAGGATCTGGGGTGACAGAGGAACTGAAGGAAATCCACATTAGGCAGGAAATTGTGTTGGATAGACTGATGGGACTGAAGGCTGATAAATCCCCAGGGCCTGATTGTCTGCATCCCAGGGTACTTAAGGAAGTGGCTCTAGAAATCGTGGATGCATTGGTGATAATTTTCCAATGTTCTATTGACTCAGGATCAGTTCCTGTGGATTAGAGGGTAGCTAATGTTATCCCACTTTTTAAGAAAGGCGGGAGAGAGAAAACAGGGAATTATAGACCAGTTAGCCTGACATCGGTGGTGGGGAAGATGCTAGAGTCAATTATAAAAGATGAGATAGCCGAATATTTGGATAGCAGTAACAGGATCGGTCCGAGTCAGCATGGATTTACAAAGGGGAAATCATGCTTGACTAATCTTCTGGAATTTTTTGAAGATGTAACTAGGAAAATGGACAAGGGAGAGCCAGTGGATGTAGTGTGCCTGGACTTTCAGAAAGCATTGGTATTGCATGGGCACATGGTATTGGGGGTAGAGTGCTGACATGGATAGAGAAGTGGTTGGCAGACAGGAAACAAAGAGTAGGGATTAACGGGTCCCTTTCAGAATGGCAGGCAGTGACTAGTGGGGTACCGCAAGGCTCGGTGCTGGGACCGCAGCTATTTACAATATACATCAATGATTTGGATGAAGGGATTCAAAGTACCATTAGCAAATTTGCAGATGACACAAAGCTGGGTGACAGTGTGAACTGTGAGGAGGATGCTATGAGAATGCAGGGTGACTTGGACAGGTTGGGGGAGTGGGCAGATGCATGGCAGATGAAGTTTAATGCGGATAAATGTGAGGTTATGCACTGGTAGCAAAAACAGGAAGATAGATTACTATCTAAATGGCATCAAGTTGGGAAAAGGGGAAGGACAACGGGATCTGGGGGTCCTTGTACATCAGTCTATGAAAGTAAGCATGCAGGTACAGCAGGCAGTGAAGAAAGCGAATGGCATGTTGGCCTTAATAACAAGAGGAATCGAATATAGGAGCAAAGAGGTCCTTCTGCAGTTGTACAGAACCCTGGTGAGACCACACCTGGAGTATTGTGTGCAGTTTTGGTCCCCTAATTTGAGGAAGGACATTTTTGCTATTGAGGGACTGCAGCGTAGGTTTACAAGGTTAATCCCGGGATGGCGGGACTGTCATATGCTGAGAGAATGGAGCAGCTGGGCTTGTACACTCTGGAGTTTAGAAGGATGAGAGGGCATCTCATTGAAACATATAAGATTGTTAAGGGCTTGGACACGCTAGAGGCAGGAAACATGTTCCCGATGTTGGGGGAGTCCAGAACCAGGGGCCACAGTTTAAGAATAAGGAGTAAGCCATTTTGAACGGAGACGAGGAAACACTTTTTCTCACAGAGAGTGGTGAGTCTGTGGAATTCTCTGCCTCAGAGGGCGGTGAAGGCAAGTTCTCTGGATGCTTTCAAGAGAGAGCTAGATAGGGCTCTTAAAAATAGTGATATGGGGATATGGGGAGAAGGCAGGAACAGGGTACTGATTGGGGATGATCAACCATGATCACATTGAATGGCAGTGCTGGCTCGAAGGGCTGAATGGCCTATTCCTGCACCTATTGTCTATTGAAATGTAGAAGGTTGAAAGTTTCAAGTTTATAGGTATAAATATCGCTGATTTGTCCTGAACCAACTCCCTTAAAGCTACGACCAAGAAAGCACACCAATGCCTCTACTTTCTCAGAAGACGAAGAAAGTTTGGCACATCTCCAGCAACTCTTACCAACTTCTTCAGATGCACCGCAGTGGGATGCATTACAACTTGGTTTGGCAACAGCTCTGCCCAAGACCGCAAAAAAACCATAGAGTGCTGTGGAAGTAACCTTATCCATCACACAGTCCAGACTCCCCCGACCATCAACCATCTACACTTCACACTTCCTTAGCAAAGCAGCCAACATAATGATCTTTTGTAGCCTGGTTGTTCCCTATTTTCCCACTCCTACTGAACAGAAGAAACAAAAGCATGAAAACACATTCAACCAGATTCAGGAACAGCTTCTTCTCTCCTGACATTAAAGTACTGAATGGTCCTCCGATAAACTAGAACAGGGGTGGGGAACCTTTTCATGTTGGAAGGCCGCATTAAGTTAGCTGTAATCTAATAAGACCGCATCCAAAAAATTTCAATTAGATATACTTCAAAATGTGCATTATTTTGTAAAAATCGAACTACTATGTACTAACTTCAAGAAAATGAGAAAAAAAAATGTTAATTCTAAAGTTAACTAACCTTCTAATGACTTTGTTGTGACTGCTTTTTGTGGGAATGCATTTGAATATTTGGTTGCAACATGGAGGTATGCAGTTTCAGCTGATCTTCTAGATGGGTATCCGTCATTTGTGACCTTAAGGGCGTCTTGATTTCGATTAGGTAGGAGAACTAATTCGTAATTAGGTAGGAGATTCTACAGATGCACCATCGAGAGTCTGCTGACGGGCTGCATCACAGTCTGGAACGGGAACTGTTCTGTCCACAGCCACAAATCACTATATAGAGTGGTGAAGGCGGCACAGCACATCACTGACAACTGTCTCCCGGCCATTCAGGACATTTTTCACAGACGGTGCCTGCTAAAGGGCTGAATGGCCTACTCCTGCACCTATTGTCTATTGTCTATTGTCTAAGCTGAAAGCAGTTTGCATCCTTGAGTGGCTGCACCTTGGTGGGTGTAAAAAAGGAAGGTAGATACAAGTGGAGTGGCCTGTTAGACATGGCTGTGTGGAGGCTAAGTGCCCTATGGAGAGTCAGTGCAAAGCTTTGGCTTGAGAGGCTTCAGTGTAGAGGGTGACGTCACGATAAGGTGCAGACTGTCCTTTCTTTCCAATAAACTGTCTGTGTCTATTACAGTAAAGATGGCAGTTAGGGGAGATGTATACTCCTCCTGCAGGATGTGGGGAGTCAGGGAGTTTCCTGTCTCCCTGAGGACTGCACCTGTGTGAGGTGTGTCCAGCTGCAGCTCCCTACAGACCATTAGAGAACTGGAGGAGCAGCTGGATAACCTCCAGGTCATCTGGGAGACTGAGGAGGTCATAGATAAGAGTTAGTGAGGTGGTCACATCTGGGGTAGGGGTGGACAGTAGATGGTGACCACCAGGAAAGGGAGTGAGTACTGGATCTCCCAGTGGCCATTCCTTAGTGATAACACGTATGCCCCTTTGGCTACTGTTGGGGAGGATGACCAGTCGGTGGAGGGCAGCAGCCATCAGGTCCTTGGCATTGAGCCTGGCTCTGACACACAGCAGGGAAGGATGAGATCAGGCAGAGTGATAGTGACAGAAGACATTAGTTAGGAACACAGATAGAAGATTGTGTGGCAGCAAACGAGACTTCAGAGGGTGTGTTGTCTCCTTGGTGCCAGGGTCCAGGATGTCTCCGAGTGGCTACAGAACATTCTCGAGGGGGAGGGTGAGAAGCCGGAAGTCACGCGCTCATTGGCACAAATGACACAGATAAGAAAAGGAATGAGGTCCTGCGTAATGAATGTAGGGCATTAGGCAGAAGATTAAAAAGGAGGTCCCAGAGGGTAGTAATCTCTGGACCCAGTGCCAAGTGCTAGGCAGGATAGGAATAGGAAGGTAGGACAGATGAGTGCATGGCTTTGGAGTTGGTGCAGAAGCAGGGATGCAGATTTTTAGGGATCTCTTCTGGGGCAGAGGTGACCTGTACCAGAGGAATGGGTTGCATCTGAACTGGAGGGGGACCAATATCCTTTCATGGAGTTTCGCTAGTTCTACTCAGGAGGTTTTAAACTACAGAGGCAAGGGAATGGAAACCAGTAGGTCAGAAGTTGGAACAGTGATGAGAAGGTAGAGGTTGGGTGCAGTAAATTTCAAAGGAAAGATGGACAGGTAGGGATGAAGGAACATGATGAAGCTGAAGTGTGTTTATTTTAATGCAAGGAGTATTTCACATGTTTCATCGATAATGTTTTATGTGTCATTCCTAACTGTCACTGTATGTCATGTTGTCACTTGTGGGCAGAGCACCAAGGCAAATTCCTTGTATGTGAATATACTTGGACAATAAACTTATTCATTCATTGGGGAGAAAGCAGATTAATCTAGAGCCTGGATCGGTGCTTGGGTCTACGATGTTGTGGCCATTGAGGAAACGTAGTTGTGAGAGGAACACGACTGGCAGCTCAATGTTGCGGGGTTTCAATGTTTGAGACGTGATCAATAGGGAGGCAAAAGAGGTGGAGGAGTTGCGCTACTAATCAGTGAGACTGTCACGGTGGCACTCAGTGAGAACATTCTGGGGATTTCATCTGCTGAGGCGATATGGGTAGAGTTTACAAATAAGAAAGAAAATAGCCAGTCAGAAGCTTTCTCGCAGGATGGAAAAATCAAGTAATAGTGGGCACAGTTTAAAGGAGATGTATGGGGCAAGTTTTTTTTCACAGGGTGGTGAGTACCTGGAATGTGCTGCCGGGTAGTGGTTGACGCAGATACCATAGTGGCATTTAGGAGACTTTTGGATAGGCCTATGGATATACAGGAAATAGAGGGATATGCAGGCAGATAAGAGTTGGTCTTGGCATCATGTTCAGTACAGTCGTCGTGGGCTGAAGTGCCTGTACTTGTGCTGTAGTGTTCTATTTTCTACGTTTTAATTTGAAGAAGTACGGAAGACCAGATTTCTGGGGCTCATATGTTACTACCCAATGTGGATCAGGGTACCTAAACTCATTCCCATAGGTAACAGACCTGATGCCCGATTTTGCCTGGTATTAGGTACTCTTGAAAACAGCCTGATCAAATTTCAGAATCTTAATCGTTTTGAAGAGTAAGTAAGTACGTTTATTTATATAGCACTTTTCAATCAAATCCCTGAAGCCAAAGTGCTTTACAGAGAGAATTATCCATATAAATGAAAAATAAAAAAGGTAGAATAAAAAAAAGACAGGACACACAATTAGAGATTCAACACGAACATCCCCCCTACAGCAGAGTCGACACTCTCCACTGTGAGGGAAAGGCACCAAAATGTCCAGTCCTCCTCCTAGTCCACCCGAAGTCGGGGCCAGTTTGAGGCCTCCGCAGCCAGTCGCCGCAACGGCAGCCCGATGTTGTAGACCCACCCGCCGGGAAGCTGGAACACCAGCATCGGGTGGAAAGTCCTCAGCGGATTGGAAGTGTCTGGAGCGGCCGCTCCCTCCCCGGAGACTGCGACGCCCGTAGTCTTCAGGCCGCTTCGACTCTGGAGCTTCGACTCTGACTCCGCGGTGTTTTCGATCCAGCGCCGCCCGCCCACGGCGGGATGCCCTCAGACCGCAGCCCGCGGCTGCTCGATGTTGGTGGTCGGCGGTCATAGCACTCCGGAGCGGCGACCCGGCAAGGCATCGCCCGCTCCGTGTTGGTGTCCCAGCGCTGTGCCGCCGAAGCTGTGGTCCCGGCAGGAAACGACGCTCCAGCCCGATGGAAGGCCGCATGGGGAGAGCGAAGATGCGATTTGGAGGAAAACCGCATCTCCGACCAGGTAGGACTGGGGTTAAAGCAGTTTCCCCACCCCACACCCCCCACATAGAAAGAATAGACCTCCAAATAAAAATTATAGACAATAAAAAGGGTTAGAGGACGGACTGCAGGCTGCCTCGTGCTGCATCCCCGGGCCCTGCTGCTAGGCCTCTCTCCGGTTACGCCCACAGCCCCACCTTCAGGCCGGATGCTGTCACTGCAGCCTGACCACTGGCAGCAGAATAAAGGCATTCCTTTATTATATTATTCCATAATACCACATCTCCCTTTCTTTGAGAACAAAGGGTGGACTACCTTTGTCTCTGCAGGTCTTAAGGGGTTTATTCTGCCCTTTTGCTGAAAGACCTGTCCCTGATCAAATAAATCAATAAATCACCAATCAAGTCTCTGCGGCTTTCTAACCTCTCTCCCACACCTGGTCCGCACAGGCTCTGTGGTGGGGCCCTCTCTGCTGGGTGATGTTGTCACTGGTGGAGCTGGCTCTGGTGTAGGTGAATCTTCTCCCACCGGTGGCTCATCAGCATCGACTACCCCACTGTTGGTCTGCAGCGGCACCAAGTGATGCCGGTTCCTCCTCAGTGTGCCCTGAGGCACCTGGACGATATAAGAGCGAGGGGTGTTGTGTGTAGATAGCACTGTGCCCTGGACTCGTGCATCGGTGATCCACACATCCTCCCCAGGTACGAGTGGCTCCAGGTTTCTCGCTCCGTGCCTCTTGTCGAAGGATCTTGCGTCGTTCCTCCTCTTCTCCCTTTCTTTGGCCCCCAGCGCGTTGTAGTCAGGCAAAACTGGATTCAGCAGGGTTGGAAGGGCAGGAACTGTAGTGCGGAGGCGGCGCCCCATCAACAGCTCGGCCGGGCTATAGCCGTTCTGTAGAGGGGTTGCTCTGTAGGCCAGCAATGCAAGATATGGGTCTGATGCCTTTGTTAGCAGGTTTTTCACGGTTTGTACAGCGCGTTCCGCCTCCCCATTGCTCTGAGGAAACTTGGGGCTGCTCGTGATGTGCACAAAGCCATACTCTGCTGCAAAGGCTTTAAAGTGGCTACCTGAGAACTGGGGCCCATTGTCACTTTTAAGAAATTCCCCAATTCCATGACGACAAAACATGGATTTCAGGTGCACCACCACATCTGTGGACCTTGTGTGTGTCAGCAGCGCAACTTCCACATACCTTGAGAAATAATCTACTACTAGTAGATAAGTCTTGTTTTTCAGCGTGAACAGGTCAGCTCCCAAGGTTTGCCAAGGCCTGTCTGGCATCTCCGTTGGCATCAGCGGCTCTTTGACGTTCCTTCTCTCTTGGATGCAGGTTCTACATTTCAGCACCATGTCATTCAGCTGGCTGCTGAGTCCTGGCCACCATACCGTCTGTTTGGCCCGGCCCCTGCACTTTGTCACCCCCAGGTGTCCCTCATGTAGTCTCTGCAGCACATCACCTTGTAAGGCTGTTGGGATGACGAGTCTCGTGCCCCGCAGCAGCAGCCCATCGTGCACAGTCAGCACTGCTCTATCAGCCCAGTAATGTCTCAGCACTCCCTGCAGTTGGCTTTTGTCGGGCCACCCGTCTGTGCAGTACTCCATCAGTGCAGAGCATGTGCTGTCTGCCTTCAGGTGCTCACGTAGGCTGCTCAGATAATCTCCACTGACAGGAATGTTGCTGATGACAGAGTCTACATAGATGTTGGTGTCCTCTAATAGGCTTATGTCTGTGTGTGCTCTTGCGGCTCTCAGAGGAGCACGAGATAAGGTGTCGGCTGTCCACAGGCTTTTGCCAGGGACATGATTGACTGTATAGTTGTACCTCATGAGTCTCATCCTAAATCTTTGGATTCTTGGTGGGAGGTCATCCAAAGCTTTCCTTCCCAGCAGACTCACCAACGGCTTATGGTCAGTTTCCAGCTCGAATGGTCTTCCCAGGATGAAACAGCTGAACCTTTCACATGCCCACGTTGCAGCCAATGCCTCCTTCTCTACTTGAGCATAGCGCTGCTCTGTTGGCGTCATTGACCTGGACGCATATGCCACAGGTGACCACATGGCATCGCTCTTCTGCAGCAGGACTGCCCCCAGGCCAAAGGAAGAAGCATCAGCAGAGATCTTTAAAGCACTGTTTGGGTTGTATAATGTGAGCACTGGTGTGGATGACAGCTCTGTTTTTAACTGATCAAAGGCGGCCTGCTGCTCTGTCCCCCAGTACCAGTGGTTCTTCTTGGACAGCAGGTCTCGTAGCACTTTGTCTTTTTCAGCCAGGTTAGGCAAGAAGCGGCCCAGCTGATTGACCATGCCCAGAAAACTCCTGAGTTCGCTGACATTTTTGGGTGCATCCATCTCTTGTACTGCTCTCGTCTTCTCTGGATCTGGCTTCACTCCATCTGCTGAAATCACATGACCCAGGAATCTGACTGTGTGGCGTGTGAGCTCACATTTGTCCATGTTGAGCGTAATGCCGGCCTTTTGTGCCTTCTTTAGCACCGCATGTAGCCGCACATCATGCTCCTCCTGCGTCTGTCCCCAGACCAGGATGTCGTCCATGTGACACAGTACCCCCTCCAGGCCACCGGTCACTTCTGTCACCATCATCCTTTGAAAGTGCTCGGGGGCTGATGCTATGCCAAAGGGTAGACGGTTAAAATAGTAGCGCCCATAAGGCGTGATGAAGGTGGTGTATTTGGCAGACTCTTTTGTCAATGGTACTTGCCAAAAGCCCATGTTGGCATTTAATTTGCTGAAGACTGTTGCGCCAGCTAGCATGCCCAGAGTGTGCTCGACAGAAGGCAGGATAAACTTTTCTCTGCATACTGATTCATTCATCATTGTGAAATCCACACAAATGCGAACATCACCAGCTTTTTTCGGCACCACCACCATCCCGGCACACCAATCAGTCGGCTCCTCAATCTTGGTGATTACGCCCATCTTCTCCATACGGTCTATCTCCTCCTTCACTTTTCCCATAAGCGGCAGAGGGACTCTGCGTGGTGTGTGGAGAGAGAAGGGCACAGCCTCTGGCTTTAATTTAATTGAGTATGGCCTCAGAACAAGACCCAAGCCGCTACACAGCTTCGGATATTGTTGTTTCATTGATTCCATGGTGATGCTGTCAACCCTGCACACAAGCTGAAGCTGTTCTATGGCAGGCCTTCCCAACAGTGCAGTGTGCAGGTCTTTTACTACATAAATGTTCTCTATGGCTGTCTTTTTGCCTCTGCGCAGTGTTTCTCTGGCTACACCTAGGACAGAGAGTGCATTGCCCCCTGGCCCAAACAACGGGCGTGTCGGCACTGCCAGGCGCTTCACATCATGCCCCCCTGTAATGTCATGGTACACCTCGGCTGGCATGGCGGTGACATCAGCACCAGTGTCTATTTTAAAGCACACTTTTTTTTGTCTCACTTGTAGCTGCACCGTCCACGGGTCTTTTCCAGCATCCACGGCTCCCAGGAAAAAGCTCTCTTCTTCCTCTGTAGTGACAGCATTCAGAGATTTTGCACTGTTTCTGCACACTTTGCCATAATGTCCCTTTTTGCCACAGTTGTGACACACAGCATCTTTAGCAGGGCATTCCCATTTTCCATGCGAGGGCATTTTTCCACATCTATAACAGGCCTTTGAACCTGGCTGTGGCCGTGTATTAAGTTTATTTTTGCCTGGTGTTTGTGCTTGTGGCTGAGGCTTTGAGGGAAATTTGGGTTTTCTGTAGCTTTTAGCATGCACAGCATCAACATTAGAGCACTTGCTAGCACCGCCATTTTCTCCTCTTAAGTCAGACCGCTGTCGTCTAACTTCTTCAGACTGCCTTGTCTTTGTTATCGCAGTTCCAAGGGTTAGGTCTCTGTCTAGCTGTAGCTTTTCTGACAATGAGACGTTTCTCAGCCCGACCACTAACCTGTCGCGGATCAGCTCGTTCTGTAACTGTCCATAGTTGCAGTGTTCAGCTAATCCGTATAGAGCAGTGATGAAGGAATCCACCGTTTCTTCTGGCAGTTGCACACGCTGATTGAACTTGGCTCTTTCGTAGATTACATTCTTTTTAGGCACAAAAAATGCATCAAAGCCAGCCTTAACATCCGTGTACACCTTCCTCTCATCTGCAGTTAGCGTTAGCCCCTTTAGCACATCTTCGGCTTCATCACCCATGCAGTACACTAACGTGTTCACCTGGTTTTCTTCCGACGTTGCGTTTAAGTTGCTTGCAAGCCGAAAGCGGTCGAATCTCCTGATCCAACGCTCCCATTCTTGAGGCTTGGTAAAATCGAATGGCTCTGGAGGTTGTATTGTGAACGTAGCAGTTGGTGTAGGTTGCGCCATATCTGCCAGCTCATCTCACCTTTCTCCGCCAAAACGATACACTTTCCTCTTCTTCTTTTTTTTTCGCTTACAAGTATCCCGTTTCTGACACCATATCGAATTATTCTTATAATGAGGCTCGTACAACGACGTAATCGGAGTCTGTCTTTATTTAGCAACTCACTACAGCAGCTGCCTCGTGCTGCATCCCCGGGCCCTGCTGCTAGGCCTCTCTCCGGTTACGCCCACAGCCCCACCTTCAGGCCGGATGCTGTCACTGCAGCCTGACCACTGGCAGCAGAATAAAGGCATTCCTTTATTATATTATTCCATAATACCACAGTCAGTACATCTGATTAATCAAATTACAACTGGATGGACACCCGGACACTGGATGTGGCAGAGGCACTCCAAACACAAGTAAACTTGCAAAAACATTCCTCCTGCATAGTTGGAGAGTGATGCTCACACTTGGGTAAGCTGTGTACAGGCCTCTCAGACCTGTGACTGACTCATAAAGTCACAGAGAGTTAGATAGTGATACAGTGCGGAAACAAGCCTTTCGGCCCAACTTGCCAACATGTTCCAGCTACACTAGTCCCACCTGCCTGCATTTGGTCCATATCCCTCCAAACCTGTCCTATCCATGTACCTATCTAACTGCTTCTTAAATGTTGGGATAGTCCCAGCCTCAACTACCTCCTCCAGCAGGTTGTTCCATACAGCCACCACCATCTGTGTGAAAAAGTTACCCCTCGGATTCCTATTAAATCTTTTCCCCTGCACCTTAAACCTACTGTATGTCCTCTGGTCCTTGATTCACCTACTCTGGGCAAGAGACTCTGTGCATCTACCCGATCTATTTCTCTCAAGATTTTATACACCTCAATAAGTTCATCCCTCATCCTCCTATGCTCCAGGGACTCCTCCATTACAATCACTTCATATGTTCCACCCAACTGGCATGTCAGATCCATGTGGTGTTGTGCAATCAGGAAGGAATGACATTGGGAATCCTAATGTTCACTCTGGCCCTGTGATGTCTCATGGTGTCACATGAAATATGGACATGGAATATCTCTGCTAATTACCACCTGTGGCATAGTCTCAGCTGATGAATCAGCACTCTTCCATGTTGAATCCCATTCAGAGGAAGTTGCACCAAGTTGTCCCAATGTCTTCTGCGGTAAGCCG
Organism: Malacoraja senta; assembly: GCA_038087875.1. Taxonomy (NCBI): domain Eukaryota; kingdom Metazoa; phylum Chordata; class Chondrichthyes; order Rajiformes; family Rajidae; genus Malacoraja; species Malacoraja senta. The sequence continues at coordinate 236,954,137 of CM075977.1, forward strand.
TTGATGGAGGGCCATCATCCCAATTACAAGAATATTCCTGAAGGAGTGACTGAGGAAAGAGTACTGGGCCATAGCATCTGGAGCTACTTAATTAACCACCTTGTCTCCATGACACTGAGAATGTTTACTAATAACTCCACAATCTTCAGTTGCATTTACAGCACCACAGGTAATGAGGCAGGCAGTACACAGCATGGCCTAGACTACCTTTGGCTGATAAGTGACAAGCAAAGTTGACAGCAATAGTTGACTCCAAAGACATAGAGGTTTGTAGGCTAATTGGCTTGGTATAAATGTAAAATTGTCCCTAGTGTGTGCAGGATAGTGTTAGTGTGTGGGGATCGCTGGTCGGTGTTGACTGGGTGGGCCGAAGGGCCTGTTTCCGCACTGTACCTCTATACTACACTAAACTAAACTAAAAATAGCAACAGCCTTCAACAGTTATAAAATTAGGCAATTTAACAACTTTTATAATTATTTATCATATACCATAAAAGTACATCTGAAAAATTTAATTTGGGCTATTTTGTATTGCTCCGTTAAGACATGTCTCTATAACACAATATCCAAACCAAACCATGCGGTTGTAATATAATATCGCCATCACCACTACTTGTGGGAAATTATGCATAAACGTACAAGCGTATAAAATTCTTGCACAGCTATTACAAGGGTTTGTCTGCTCATTTCACATGCCCGAACAAAATACAAGTATGCACCCTTTTTGTGCAACTGACATTACAAAGGTTCTCCTGGTCATATATTTGCATATATAATCTTTATTGCATACTGAAAGGTTTAGGTTTAAAACAGCCTGATCATATTTCTGGCTAAAGAAGCATGTTTGTACTTGCTCTTTGTTGTCAATAGGTCAAACATTAAGACGACTGAATTTCTCTCACAAGAACACAAAAGAACACATTGATCTGCCATTTTCCTCATGAAAATAGGCAAAATCCAGAATGTGATAAATGTCATAATTTAAACAAATACTTTTTTAGCATTGGTTTGTTTCTACTTCCTAGCTTAACTTCCTTCAAAAAGTGTATTTGGACTCCTTAAAAAATATCATGCCAATGTGGTTTGAAGTACTGACATTCCTAATTATTCAGCTTGGAGAATGGATATAAAAGCTTCTGTCATAGCAATGGGATTTAAGTCAAGTCAAGTCAAGTGAGTTTATTGTCATGTGTCCCTGGTAGGACAATGAAATTCTTGCTTTGCTTGAGCACAACAGAACATAGTAGGCATTTACTACAAGGCATTCTATAAATATATACACAATGGTCAATATACTGATAAAGTGCAAATAACAGTATTGGCTAGTAAAGTTCAGTGTTATGTCCGAGCCAGGTTTAATAGCCTGATGGCTGTGGGGAAGTAGCTGTTCCTGAACCTGGTCATTGCAGTCTTCAGGCTCCTGTACCTTCTACCTGAAGGTAGTAGGGAGATGAGTGTGTGGCCAGGATGGTGTGGGTCCTTGATGATGCTGCCAGCCTTTTTGAGGCAGCGACTGTGGTAGATCCCCTCGATGGAAGGGAGGTCAGAGCCGATGATGGACTGGGCAGTGTTTACTACTTTTTGTAGTCTTTTCCTCTCCAGGGCACTCAAGTTGCCGAACCAAGCCACGATGCAACCGGTCAGCATGCTCTCTACTGTGCACCTGTAGAAGTTAGAGAGAGTCCTCCTTGACAAACCGACTCTCCGTAATCTTCTCAGGAAGTAGAGGCGCTGATGTGCTTTCTTAATAATGGCATCATTGTTCTCGGACCAGGAAAGATCTTCAGAGATGTGCACGCCCAGGAATTTGAAGCTCTTGACCCTTTCAACCATCGACCCGTTGATATAAATGGGACTGTGGGTCCCCATCCTACTCCTTCCAAAGTCCACAATCAGTTCCTTGGTTTTGCTGGTGTTGAGGGCCAGGTTGTTGTGCTGGCACCATATGGACAGTTGCTCGATCTCTCTTCTATACTCTGACTCATCCCCATCAGTGATACGTCCCACAACAGTGGTGTCATCAGCGAACTTGATGATGGAGTTCGCACTATGTCCGGCTACGCAGTCATGAGTATAGAGTGAGTACAGCAGGGGACTGAGCACGCAGCCTTGAGGTGCTCCCGTGCTAATTGTTATCGAGTCTGACACATTTCCACCAATACGAACAGACTGTGGTCTGAGAGTGAGGAAGTCGAGGATCCAATTGCAGAGGGATGCGCAGAGACCCAGTTCTGCGAGTTTGGTAACCAGCTTGGAGGGGATGATTGTGTTAAATGCCGAGCTGTAATCGATGAATAACAGCCTGACATATGAGTTTTTGTTGTCCAAGTGGTCCAGAGCGGAGTGGAGGGCCAGCGAGATCGCATCCACCGTTGATCTGTTGTGTCGGTAAGCGAACTGCAGTGGGTCCAGGTTTTTGTCGAGGTAGGAGTTGATCTGCGTCATGATCAACCTCTCAAAGCACTTCATCACCACAGGCATTAGTGCCACAGGTCGATAGTCATTGAGGCACGTTACCTTACTCTTCTTGGGCACTGGTATAATTGATGCCCTTTTGAAGCAGGTGGGGACCTCAGACCTCAGAAGTGAGAGGTTGAAAATGTCTGTAAAAACTCCAGCCAGTTGGTCCGCACAGGTTTTTAGAACGCGACCAGGTATACCATCAAGTCCAGGCGCTTTTCGAGGGTTCACCCCTCTGAAGGATTTCCTGACGTCGGCCTCTGTGACTGAGACTGAAATACCATCACAGCGAATGGGGGCTCGGCAAGGCACATCGGTGTTCTCCCTATCAAAGCGTGCGTAAAACGCATTGAGCTCATCAGGGAGTGATGTTTCGCCGACATTCGAGCTGCCTCCTGATTTCGCCTTGTAAGAGGTGATTGCATTCAGGCCCTGCCACAGCTGCCGAACATCAGTCTCTTCCTCCAGTTTGGAGCAGAAGTCCCTTTTGGCCTTTTTGATGGCCTTACCAAGGTCGTATCTGGACTCCTTGTAGGCCACTGTATCATCAGACATGAATGCCCGGTGTCTGGACTTCAGAAGAGTGCGGATCTCAAAGTTCATCCCAGGTTTCTGATTGGGAAACACTCGGAAGGTTTTGGTGGGGATGCAGTCCTCCACACACTTCTTAATGAAGTCTGTAACGACTGTGGCGTATTCGTTCAGGTCCGTTGCCGAGTCCTTGAACATTGCCCAGTCTACAGACTCCAAACAGTCCTGGAGTTATTCCTCTGCCCCCCCCCCCCCCCGACCAGCTCTGTACTGTCCTCACCTCTGGGGGTGCGCTCTTTAATTGCTGCCTGTAGGCAGGAAGAAGCAGCACCACGGTATGGTCGGATTTACCGAAGTGAGGGCGAGGGATAGAGCGATAGGCATTCTTGATGGTGGTGTAGCAGTGGTCGAGGGTGTTTGATCCTCTGGTGCAGCAGGAGACATGTTGGTGGAAGTTAGGGAGTGATTTCTTTAGGTTTGCCTTATTGAAGTCCCCGGCTATGGTGGTAAACGCCTCGGGGTAAGACGTCTGGTGTTTGTTGACCACGGCATGCAGCTCCCCCAGTGCCAGACGGATGTCTGCCTGGGGTGGGATGTAGACCACGGTCAGGATGATGGAGGTGAATTCCCTCGGAAGGTAGAAGGGACGACACTTCACCGCCAGATGTTCGAGGTGTGGAGAGCAGGAGTTGGACAGGACTGCCACGTCTGAGCACCACGCAGAGTTGACCATGAGGCAGACGCCCCCTCCTCTCCCTTTCCCAGATGCCAGTGTACGGTCCATACGATGGATGGAGAACCCTTCAGGCTGGACCGCTGAATCTGGGGAGCTGGGGGTGAGCCATGTCTCTGTGAAACAGAACACAGAACATTCCCTCAGCTCCCTTTGATAAAGCAGTCTTGCCCTTAAGTCCTCCACTTTATTTTCAAGGGACTGTACGTTGGCCAGTAGGATAGTAGGGAGAGGGGGTCGAAGTCCCCTGCGCTTCAGTCTGACCTGAAGTCCTGCCCGTCGGCCACGTTTCCGGACACAATGGAGGCTTCCCCTTTGTTTCCAGGTGCTGAGTTTACTGTACCTGCTGTTTCTGCGAACCTGCGCTGGAACGGGGATTCCTTCACAGACGGCAGCTCCAGCTCCGTAACGAACGGGGGTACCTTCAAAGTCGGCAGCTCCAGCTCCGTTGTTCCTGGGAGATCGGGTCCGTTGGCTCTGGAGGTCATCCCGGGGTTTCCAGGTACAGTACCTGGGATCCTCAGTAGCGTCGGGAGTTCTGCAGCCAGCGTGGGAAAGTTTAAAGTCCAGGGCTCCCGCAGCTGCGGGAGATCGCGAAATTGCCAGCGCTTTCAGCTGCCCAAGCAGCTTGTCTGAAACGGCACCGATTACTGCCGTTTCCCTGATGCAGGTGAGTTGATAGAAGTTGTAGGTGAACCTTTTCTGTTCTGGTTCTCCGCAAAAGTCGCCGCAGGCAGGCACCATCTTGGCGCCATCTTGGGCTGCATTAGAATTTAAAAATTCTAATGCAGCAAAAGTGAAAAAGCATTATTTTGCTTAATATTACACTAAATGTAATGGTAGAGTTTTAATGTAGTGATTTTAGAGCAAACTATATCCAAACCAAGGTAAATGTGAACAGAGAAAATCTGCAACTATTCTTTTAAACAGACAGAGGCTGATATTGTGATGATACTGAGTACACCCCCTTAGAGTCCTATGGTTAAATCAAGACTTGTTATGCCTGTTATGACTATCTACAGTATCCACACTATAGGGAGATAATATTGTATCAACCTTGAAATTACTCACTGCTTTAGTCTCTGAATGGGTTTAGCTGTCAATAATCACCTTCAAGTGGTGGTTCCCCTCCCAACCAAGGAGAAAATATTTGATTTCTTGATTTGTACGGGTGTCAGGGGTTATGGGGAGAAGGCAGGAGAATGGGGTTGAGAGGGAAAAATAGATCAGCCATGATTGAATGGCGGAGCAGACTGGATGGGCCGAATGGCCTAATTTTGCTCTTATCACTTATGAACGAACTTACAGCTAACAAAGCTAATTAAACGCGGAGATATAAATTTTAATGAAGCATGTTTCACTACGAGTACTAATTTCTGCAACTATTATAGTTCACAAAGGTTATAATATCGAAGGTTATTATTCACAAAGGACTTCCAAAACACAATAGTCAGCAGTGCTTTGTAATGTCACATAGTCACATATGTTAATTGTTCACAGAGTGAAATTCTTCTCATTACAAATAGTCCAGTAGAGTATCACCATACCACCGATTAGCTACATGCAGGGGGCGCCATGTTCAGAGTTCACGCTCTAGTCTAGTTCTGACGAGCGGTGCCTGTACCAGACAAGTCACAGGTTGTTGCTGGACTCCAGCCATCTCCTTCCTCCATGTCCCTCTCTTCGTCCCTCTTTGTTCCATGGGGTGCCTCCCGCAGCCGACCACAATGGCGCGATAGGCCAGACCTAGGTTTTCCTCTCTACTACTGGCCTCCCTCCTTCCCAGAACATACTTCCTGGCTCCATCCTCCTGGTCTCTGGTCTCCTGTGGATGAGCATGGGCCGGCACAGCAGCTTCCTGCTTCCAGGCCGGCGACCACTGGGTCCGATGAACAGGGGGCCGGTTCGGTGACTCCCACCTGCAGGCCACGATGCATCACGTCTCCCGTTCAGCCATGCGGGACTGGCTCCCATGAAGCGATGATCCGCTGGACCTTCAGCACGACCTCAAGAACCGGCTCGGAAGCTACGGACCTTGAGTTCGGCCATGGGACTGACTCGACAGGCTCCCCCCGAAGCAGTGATCTGCAACCTTGAGTTCGGCCACACAAGTATAATTCTTATTACACTAATACTAGAAAAACGACCAATGAGTTTTGGATAAACAAGTTGTCCGTCAATTACAGACAATTACGTCAATCTCATCCTTTCCCTTTATTAGTGTAAAAAACAAACGGAGTACATTAATTGTAAGAAGATATATGTGACGAGTACTAATATATGTGGTTGTAATGTAATGTACTTCTAATAAATAAAAAATAAAAAAATAAAAAAATTACAGAGGCTGAGAAGTGCATTCTATGTTTTTTCTTTGCCTCCTCTAACTCATATTTCTAACTCCTACGACATCCCTCCCTCTTCTCACGTGCATGCTGTTTTTCTACTAATTACATTATCTCTTTGTGATGGTTACATTGAGCAGACCGTAGATGACACGGCTAAATTCATTCACCTTGGTTTTTTTTTTACCACGTTCTTTAAAAGGTGGTTGGGTACTTTAAGGTAACTTTTCTTCCAACAGATGGTTACACTGACCAAAGTGGATGACATGACTTAATTAAATCGACATGAGTCTCATTTATTTCACCACATTACTCTGAAAGGTTACTTGGTGCTTTATGATTACTTTTTTCTTTCAGGTACTATTCTTAATAGGCTAGTCATGTTTCTCTTGATGGTGCAGGAAATTATTTGGACTTATGTTAATCAATCATAAGTTTTTTGCAAAGCTGTCGCACTAAATTTGGAAGTGCAGCGGCGCGGATTACTGCAGCGGCCCCTACAGCCTGTCTGTCTTTTTTTAATTTTTGTCTAGTTAAATGTAGTTGTTTGTGTTTTTTTATACTGTTTTTAACTGTGTATATGTGGGGGGCGGGGGGGGGGAGGGGGGAACTTAAAAAAATCTCTTCCCTGCACGGGAGACCCAACCTTTTCCCTGTCGGGTCTCCGTTGTCGTTGGGGCCCAGCTCCGTGGAGCGGCCTCCGACCGGGACGACCTGGGGGCTCCAGTCGCGGAGCCTGCGGAGCTGCGGACTTACCATCGTGGAGCTGGCCGGCCTCGGAGCGTGAGGAGCGGTGGTGGCTCGCTGCTGCGGCCCGACTCCGGAGCTCCAGCTGCAGACCTGTGGACTATGATATCGGGAGCTCGCGGGTCCGGGTGAGAGACCTCTTTCCGGAGCTCCCGCAACGCAACTTCTCCCGCCCGTGTCGCGGGGTTGGAACGACCTGGAGCGGGGCCGTAAATCGCCCGGCGCGGCTTTAATGGCCGCAGGACATTCCAGCGCCTGCCGGGGACTCCTCCTTTGTGACTTTTGGGCCCGGAGCGAGGCCGTGCACCGCCCGGCGTGGCCGCAACGGCCGTGGGACTTAACATTGCCCGCCTGGGGCTTCAACATCGGGAGAAAAATGGTGCAGGGGAGAGAAAAGACTTTGCCTTCCATCACAGTGAGGGGGAGATTCACTGTGATGGATGTTTTTCTGTAAATTGAATTGTTTGTGTGTCATGTAGGAATTGTTTTGTTTGTATGGCTGTGGAAACGGAGTTTCGTTTGAACCTCTTTGAGGTTCAAATGACAAGAAATAAAATCTCTAATCTCTCTCTCTCTCTAATCTCTAAAAGCTTTTTAATTATTTTTTTAAACTGCAAAAAGCCCTAAAAAAAACTTACCGTTTAGTCATTTCAGCCTGGATAGTGAATATCCATCACAATTTTTATTTGCCAGCCCAAATTTCTGATACATCCTTACCGGAAACATTGAAAGATGACCCTAAGTATTTAAAAAATGGATGCAAATTATTGCATCTGGACAAGCAGTTGATGCTAAAGAAGTAGGGGAAAGATATCCAGTTACTTTTCTTGTGGGAGAATGTTACTGAAGCTGACTAGATACAGAGCCAGAAATGCATACCAAATGTTGAGTTCAATTTGATAAATGGGCCTCAAATTAGTCAGGTCAAGTCAAGTTTACTGCATTATACACGTACGCTGAGGAACCAGTGGAATAAAAATCGCAGGCTGGCAATCCAGCAGCTTTGACTGAGGAAACAGATGAGATCCTTTGCAGCTGGGTGGACTGGTCATTATTCATGGGCTCTGCAGCCAACCTAAGTGAGTATGCCATGGACGTCATAGTCTTCATCAGTAAATGAGTACAGGACTGCATGCCAAAGAAGACAATATGAGTATTCCCCAAGTGGAAACTGGATGAAATCGTGAGGTCGATTCCCAGGTGAAGTCCAAGTTTCATGTGTTCAAATCAAACAATTCCGAACAGTACACAAAATCTATATGTGACCTTCACAAAGCCATCGAGGACCCCAAGAAGGAATTCCAGTTAGAGTCCCAGGATAACCTGCCAATAGTAGAAAACTTGCATACCATAACAAGTTACAACATGAATTAGCAGTATTGGCAACAATCCATCCCTCTCCGATGAGCTTGATGCATCCTATGCTCACTTTGAAGAGAAGGTCAATGGAATAATATCATCTGCCGTACAGCCTCGTGGGTCTGTACCCACAGTCACTGTTGCAGATGACAAATCAGTCTTCCTGAATGAACTCACAGAAAGTAATTGGCCTGGATGAAGTTCCCTGATGTGGCTGTCCTCAGGACCAGAATGGACTAGCTGGCAGAAGTATTTGTGGACATCTTTAATTTTTTCCTACTCCATTCTGTGGTTCCCACCTGCTTTAAGAAACCCACTCATGGTGAAGTGCGTGAAAAGGCTGGTCATGATGCACATTAACGCTTGCTTCCTTGGCAGCCTTGATCCACTACAATTCATCCACCGTCACATCAGGTCTTCTCCCTGGCCCTACACTCATTCCTGAAACATCTTGATAATAAGGAAACCTATACCAGACTCCTATTTATTGACTAAAGTCCTGCCTCCAACCACACTCATCACAAAATTTCTAGACCTAGGATTCAGAAACCTCTCCTGTAATTGCATCTTGGACTTCCTGACCCATACTTTAGACCACAGTAAGTAAGATTAGGCAACTAAACATCGTCCATAATAATTCTCAACACTGGTACCCTGCAAGGATGTGTGCTCAGTTCCTTACCATACTCCTTATATACTCACCACTGTGGAGCCAAATTCTACTATAACTCCATTTGTAAATTTGCTGATGACACCACCAGCATATGCTAGATCTCAAGCAGGAGAAGTACAGAATGGAGATAGAGAGCTTAGTACAGTATGTCAAGACAACAACTTCTCCTTCAATATCAACAGGACATAGGATCTAGTCATCAACTTAAGGAAATGAGTGGTGTACTTGTCCCAGTCATCATCAATGGTGCTGAAGTGGAAATGGTCAAGAGCTTCAAATTCTGTGGTGTAAATATTACCAATAATTTGTCCTAGACCAACCACATTGATGCTCCGTCCAAGAAACCACACCAATGTCTACTTTCTCAGGAGACTTGGGAAATTTTGCATTTCTCCAACGAATCTTACAAATTTCTACAGAAGCATCATAAAAAAGTTCTTGTCGGGGTGCACCCACACTTGGTTTGGTAACTGCTTTGACCGACAACAGGAAATCACAGAATTGTGTAAGTAGCTAATTCCATTACGCAAACCTGCCTCACCCCCTGTCCTCCCTCGTCAACTCTATCTGAACTTCACTCTGATGCACAGTTCTTCGTTACAAATACTAAATAGGTAGATAATAATAATAATAATATATTTTATTTATATAGCGCTTTTCAGGACTCAAAGTTGCTTTACAATTGAGAGTCAGGAATAAACAAAACAAAATAGAGCAGTAAGACAGAGGGGAGGATGATTCAATGTTATTGAAAAGTCAATCTCCTGGAACTCTAAGAGATATCTGGAATGTTTTCTAGATTGTTAAAGTAAGGGCACAAAGCGAAAGGTGTCTCAACAAAATCGGAGTCGATGGTCTCGAATATGTGGTTGCATGGGAATTGAGCAATGGGAGTTGTTTAGCACTATTCAACAAAACAAGTGAAAACAGCAGCCGCCCCCCCCCCCCCCCCCCCCTCCCCACCCTACATCACTGAAGAAGGGTTTCGGCCTGAAAAGTTGCCTATTTCCTTCGCTCCATAGATGCTGCTGCACCCACTGAGTTTCTCCAGCACTTTTGTCTACCTTCGATTTTCCAGCATCTGCAGTTCCTTCTTGAACAATTAAACATGTTTTTTTCCCTAGAAGAAGCATTGTTGCATTGTTTTAATCTTCACCAATAAAGATCACTATAGGTTGTGTGCCTCCTTGTCACTCTCCCCTCAGCTAACAATGTACCATTCTATATTTCCTATACCATTGTCTGCTTTGATCTGTTGTTTTCACACCTTGCCATCCATATCTCTAGACTCCTTCCCCTGATTCTCAGTCTGAAGAAGGGTCTCAATCCGAAATGTCACCCATTCCTTCTCTCCAGAGATGTTGCCTATCCCACTGAGTTATTCCAGCATTTTGTATCTATCTTCAGTGAATAACCAGCATCTGCAGTTCCTTCCTACACAAAGATCTTTATGGGACTTTGGTTAGGCTGCATTTTTGGCTGCCCCGTTGCAGGAAAGGTGTGGAGGCTTTGGAGAGGGTGCAGAGGAGGTTTACCAGAATGCTGCCAGGATTCAAGGGTTTCAGCTGCAATGAGAGGTTGGATAAACTTGGACTGTTTCCTCCGGAATGTCGGAGGTTGAGGGAAGACTTGATAAAAGTGTATCAAACTGTGAGAGGCATAGATAGGGAAGGCAGCCACAACCTTTTTCCCAGGGTGGACATGTCCAACACTAGAGGACAATAGCTATAAGGCAAGAGGGGGAGAGATTTAAAGCGTGATGCATTGCCAGAGGTGGTAGTGGATGCAGATACAATAGTGGGGTTTAAGAGGATTTTAGATTGGCACATGGAATTGCAGGAAATAGAGGGATTTGAATCTTGTACAGAGAAAGGAGATCAGATTAACTTGGCATCATGTTCAGCACAAACATTGTTACTGTGCTGTACTGTTCTATGAACGCAGCATAATATCCACTGATTCGTCATGGATTAAACTTTTTGTACAAACATATATGCATGCAAACAAATCAGTAGTAGAAGATGCTTTTAGCCTACTCAGCAGTTCAATAATAACATGGCAGATCTGAATGTAGCCTCAACTCTGCACTTCTGATTACCTGTGGTGATCTTTCACACCCTCACTTCTCAAGAATCTATCCATCTCTACCTTAAAGATATTGATTAGCTCTGCTGTCATTGCTCTTAGGAGAAGAGATTTTTTTAACCTCATTTTTCTCTCAAATGGATAACCACTTATGTATCTTCAAACAGTGACACTCTTTGTATGTCCTCATACGAGAGGTGCTATCCTCTCCACATCCATCCTATCAAGGATCTAGGGTACGAGGTATTATAGTAAGACTTGAGGGAGGACACAAAGAGTCTGCAAAGGGTGAGAGACAGTTGATGCGGATGGCGAGGAGGTAGCAATTGGTGTATCGTATGGACAAATGTGAGATTTTTCAGTTGGAAGGATAACAGAATAGTCTTTAATGGCAACAAGACACTACATGTGGTTGATAGCTGGGTCTGTGTGCGTTCACACAAATTGAAGAAAGGTAATATAATATAGCTCCATGCGGATGTATTCTCAGTCACCTACTGTACTGATACACTCACGGCTGTACGGACAAATTCGGCTCTAATTCCATCTACACGTTTCCAGATGACACCACTGTGGTGGGCCAAACACAAACAATGATGAGACGGAGTGCAGCAGGGAGATAGAGAACTTAGAGACAAGGTGGTCATTTCAAGCCAATTGGATTACAAAAGTAAGGAAATCTAGCTGTTACTGCACAGGTTTGGATAGAACTACATCTGAAGTAGTTTTTGTTGCCTTTGCATGGAAGGGAACATTTTCCTTGAGTTAAACACTGATGGACGATGTTCACTATTGCATTGAGAGTGACCCATTACAGCAAGGATTATACCTTAAATTGTGCTTTTAATAAATTACTGGACTAAGTGGGACCCGTTGGGTCCCTGTCACACGGGAGGCCTGGTCCCCCAACGCAACCCATTGCCCAATGAAATATTCCACCACTCACCCGTTCCCCCAATGCAACCCGTCCCCCCAACATAATATTGCACCACTCAAGCATAGCCCCCAACTGCGCAGGTGCGGCTCATTTCCACTCATCCCCCAGCACTCCCTCCCCCTCCTATTCACCCTCCCTCTTCTTTCCCCTCTCCTCCTCCCCTCCCCCAATCCCTCCCTCACCTCTCCCTCCCTCTCCTTTCCCTACCCTCATTCACTCCCTCCCTCCCTCCCTCCCTCCCTCCCTCCCTACCCCCCTCCTATCCCTCTATAACCCACTCCTGACCTCCCCCTATCCCCCAAACTATTCCTCCTGATCCCCCCACTGCCCTCCTCTCTATTCCCCACTCCCCCACTCCCCCCTCCTCTACCTCTATTCCCTCTCCTCCCCCACTCTCCTCACCTCTGCCACTTTCCCCCCTCTCCCTCCCTACCCCTTCCTCTCCCTCAATCCCCCCACTCTCCCTCCTCACCTCCCCAGTGGAGGGTGTGGGGAAAAGGGGGGTATGGGGGATGTGAGAGGGGGGTGTGTGGGGGAGGGGGGTGTGAGGGAGGGGGGGTGTAGGAGAGGGGGGTGTAGGGGAGGGTGGTGTAGGGAATGGGGGTGGAGGGGAGGGAGGTGTAGGGGAGCGGGGGTGTGGGTGAGGGGGGTGTAGGAGAGGGGGGTGTAGGGGAGGGGGGTGTAGGGGAGAGGGGGTTGTGGGGGCGGGTGTGTGGGCTCACCGGTTCCCGGCCCTGGCTCCAACCGCACTCCTGGCTCCAGGACCCGGCTCCAGACTCACTCAGCTGCTCCCATCCCCAGCACCTGTCGCGCTCACAGCCACCGCCCATGGAATACAGCACACACTCCGTTGCTTCAGCTTTATTCTCGGCGGCTTCTGGGCGAGCGGCTTCTGGGTCGGCGGCTCCTGGACGGGCGGCTTCTGGACGGGTGGCTCCTGGACGGGCGGCTTCTGTATATGTTCACAGACTCAGCCCCGCCTCCGGGACTTTATTCTGCAGCAGGTGCCGGAAGGGTCGTAACCTTCATGGTGACTGACAGGCGAGGACCAATCTGCTGATCTCACGATTTTTTAAACCTTCATAAGTTTGTAATCTTCCACCGATCAGAACAAAACTTCGTGCCTTGGAGCAGAGGAGAACGGTGAATAAGGTGGCGAAAAATCCTAGCGATATAGGGGACCGTTTTTGCGCAAATTTAAAAATAACGCACACTGGAAGTGGTCAAGATGAGAGTTTTAGTAATAGTATAGAAGATACATAGAAGATAGAAGACAGATTGATGTATTAAGCATTAAATTAATCTTTAAAGATTGGTCACTGATTAGGTTTAAGTTTATTAATGTCACATGTGCCATGTGCCTTGTGCCATGAAACGCTTTGTATGCTATCCAGACAGATCAGATATACCATACATAAATAAAATTGTCAAAGAATAGATAGAGCAAAGGGGAAGCTACAGAGTAAAGAATATAGTTCTCAGCTTTGTAGCGCATCAGTTCCATAGACAAAGTCCAATGCCTTCAATGATTGCCATGACTTGAACTTTGATTCCTACGAAAACAATTTAGGTACATAAATCATGCATGACATGTTGCAATATAATTGTTTAAAGATCAACATAGCTGTAGATCAAACTGTATGGTTGATTTGATCCATGTCTGGTTTTGCTGCTGATGACCTGATCCATAATCCATGTCAGGTTTCCACATCACCACCACCTAGTGGCATACGGGCAGCCATGTTAGTTAGGCAGTTCAACTTACGATTCGGAGCCCACAGTGCTCATTTCGATGGATTCTGTATGTATTCTAATTAAAGTACTTGTTATGATATATAATGACTCTGTATCAATAGTACTTTGCAAATGGTGTCGGACATGGGATTTCAGTTTGACTTTGGCTGTTATTTACAAGGCTTTTCATAGTCTCAGACATGGCTGAAGCTTTCAGAAAACCTGACCCACTTGTTTTCGATAGCAGAATCGGACAACGGTTGGAGAGGACAACTAGAACGGTCGTAGTACGCCTTCTGCATCTGTCTTTTACGCTGCAGATGCGCCCGAACTACCTCGGGCTTGCAGGCTTGTGGCCAGAGCAGCTGCTTCGAGACTGGAAGAGTAGTCCTGGTCTGCTGGACATGAGTCGCTGAGCCGGCGAACCAAGTGTGGAATCACGTGGAATGTTGCGGAGATTGAGAAGATCCAAAAACACGTCAGACCCGGCCCTGTTGGACTTCTCCATGAGTTCCTTTGCACTGTGAACAGCTCGCTCAGCCAGCCGTTCGACTGGGGGTACTCCAGACTGCTGGTGATGTGCCTAAAATACTATTCCTTTGCAAAGTCTTTGAAATGCTGACTTGTGAATTGGCCACCATTGTCAGACATGAGGGTTTGAGGTGCCCCGTGGACTGAAAAATGCCTCGCAAGTTTCTTGACGACCGCCGCAGCAGAAGTTGTGGGGAGCAGATCGATCGCATACCATCCAGGGTAAGAGTCAACCAGGACCAAGTATTGGTTGCCACGCCAGTCGAAAATGTCAGTAGCCACCATGGACCACGGCAAGTCAGGAACCGGGTGCTGCAAAAGGGTCTCTTTCTGTTGATGTGGTGCCATGCTGTTGCACACAGCGCAGGACTGCACCCTCTAGTGTATATAATCTGACATGGCAGGCCAGAAAAACCTGCTCTTTGCTTGTTGCATCATAGCTTAAGAACCAGGATGACCTCTGTGTACGGCGTCAAAGTACTTCTGTTGGAGTGAAGCTGGAATCACTGACTTGTGGCCCTTTTTGATAACCCAACTTCAATGGCCAGTTCATCCCGGACAGAAAAGTGAGGCCGAACAGCTGGGGGAAGCGAATGCCGCTTGCCAGGCCATCCGTGATTGATGACTGAGGTGAGCATCTGCAGGGTGGCATCTTCTGTCGTGTGAACCACCAATGGATCCAGATGTGAAGGATGAGTGAAATCCATTGCCATAACGTCAAAAGTTTCCTGAGGGCCACGTGGTCCGTCTCCCAGAAGGGGTATGACCATCTGGGCACCGTCAAGGGGATGTGTCTGGAACCAAGGTCTTGTTTGATTCAATCTGGCGGAGGTCTCTACAGACAAAACCAACAACATATTCTGCCAGTAAATGAGCCGGTGCCATTGAGGCAGGTTCAGTATGATGATGCAGATAACACAGAGGATGGAGATGATTATCTGAATGATTGACATGTGACAGCAGTTCTGGGATTAGGCCTTTTTTTTTTTTAATACCTGCAAAAGGACTGCCAATGGGGCTGGTGCCGATGATGAAGACCCCTGTAATGCCTGTCGACAAATCCCTTGTGAAACCTGTGCTGGTTGAGTCATCGCCTGCTAAGAAACTCCCGATAGAGGCCGGGCCTGTTGCGACATCTCCTGTGAGGGGTACGGCTGAAGGCCTGTACTGTACGCGTGCAGGACGGGTCAGCAAGCTTGTGGCTAGATATGGGGATTATGTCTAGAGGCAGATCTCGGACTCTAACTATAACTGACGTTACTTATATTACTTGCAGTATATCCTCCATTGCTTTACTGTAGATGATAGTTAATTCTATAGCTTTATATACATATTACTTCTGCATGCTTCATGTTTGCTCTGAAAAAAAAGAAACCTAAGAGGGGGGATGTAGATCAAACAGTATTGCTGATTTTATCTGTGCCTGGTTTTGCTGCTGATGACCTGATCCATAATCCGTCAGGTTTCCACACTACCACCACCTAGTGGCATGCGGCAGCCATGTTGGTTAGGCAGTTCAACTTATGATTTCAAGCCTACAGTACTCATTTCGATGGTCTCTGTATGTATTATAATTAAAGTACTTGTTATGATATATAATAACTCTGTATCAATAGTACTTTGCACAATAGCAAAGGCTTAAGTGCAGTTTATTTTGTCTGTATGTGTCGGAAGGAACTGCAGATGCTGGTTTACACTGAAGATAGACACAAAATGCTGGAGTAACTCAGTGGGACAGGCAGCATCTCTGGATAGGGGAAGGCATCAAAGCCAAAACCTGTCTACAGAAAGACCTAGCCACCATTGAAAAATAGTTGATGTGGCAAGTAAAATTCATGCCACAAAAGTGCCAGACAATTACCTTTATCATCACCAAGTCTCTCACCATTAACATCTTGGGGGTCACCATTACTGAGATACTGAACTGGACTAGCAGCATGAATACTATGGCTGTAAGTGTCTGTTAGGGGCTAGCAATCCTGTGGTGAATGACATCTTCTGACACCACAAGGTTTTTCCACCATCTATATGGCACAAGCCAGAAGCATGAGGCACCCCACCCACCAATCGTAAACATTAATTCGCCACACCCCAGGTGCACAGTGGCTGCAGTGTGTTCATCTACTCAATACACTGCAGCTTCTCCCAAAGGTTATGCCAATGGTACATCTGCAACTTGCGATCTCTCCCACCGAGATGGACGAAGCCAACAGCTTCATGAGAGCCTCGGTATCAGTAGATTCCTGTCCAAGTCATACATCAGACAGTCCTGGAAGAACGTCAAGTCCTTAATTGTCACTGGGTCTAAATTCTGGAACTCTTGCTCTGACAATGCTGTGGGAGCTCATGCTGAAAGACGACAATGGGTCAAAAGGGCAGTTCCCCATCATCTTCCCATGGGATAATGGTGCAGCAACGGCCAAAACTCACTATAAATGAACTACAACGTAGCATTTGCCTGGGAACAGCTAGCTTCGGAAGTTTGCAGCATTATTGCTATACTTGTAAATACATTTAGAGTTGCCCTCAATACCCCTTACATACTTTCACTACATTCACATGCGATGGTCTTTTTTTCGTTACAAATCTCTGGATCTCCCATATTCTTTTCATACACATAAATACATTCAACATCACTGCGTGATGTATTTGATCATGTGACACTGCACACTAGTATACAGTTAGAAAATAACTTCAAACATCGTCCTGCTAAGGCTCTGCATTTTTTTGCTGTATCATTTAGGTACAGTTCCATAATAAACACCACAAAGGAATCTGCCTTCACGTTTTTTGATATACCAGATTCTGACCAATTGAGTCATAAAAAAATATTTGTTGCATAAAATCTGATTCTTTTGCCAATCATTTTCATTTGATGCCTTCTGGTTCTTGACCCTTCCTCTATGGGAATAGTTTGTCTCCATCTAATCTGTTTAGATCCTTAATGATTTTAAATACCTCCATCACATCCCCCCTCAACCAGATTTACGTATAAGCTAGACAAGCTTAAGCTTAGGGCCTCGAGATCTAGGGGGGCCTACTCACCTTGCTGCCTCACTGGACCCGTCGAACCTTGCCGCCCCACCGGGACCTCCTACTCTTTGCCCGCTGACCCTGGCCATTCCACCGCCCTCCAGCAGCCCGCAGCCCGCAGCCGTCGCCTTACCTGCAGCCTGGACTCAGCACCGGGCCTGGAGTTTCCATGCTGCAGATTCCCACTCCCCTGGATTTGACTGCACTGGGTCCTAATGCTAGTCCCCCAATCCTGGTAAACTCAGTGGCTGTTCCAATGGGACTTCCCCATCGCCGTCAAACCATGTGACCCCAGCTCTTCCCCACCCACACTACAGTCTTCATGCCCCCCTCCTCCCTGACCACCCACCACCCCCCCCATCAGACATCGCCTCGGCCTCAGTCCATTCACCTGCCTCCCTCCGGCCACAACCCCCATCCCTGCCATGTGTTCACCATCCCCCCTGACCTCCCCCTCTCTGATACCGAACGGTCTGTCCTCAGCAGAGGCCTCACCTTTGTCCCCCTTCAGTCCCCACCTCTGCGCCCGCCGTGATTTGGAGCTCTTCTTCCGTCGCCTCCGCCTCACACCGTTCTTCCATGCGAAGGGGTCCTCGCCCCATTGATGATACCTTTTCCCGTCTCCAATGGACCCCCTCCTCTTGGACTCCCCCTCATGGCCATTGGTACAATGAAATTTGGCGGTCATCCGACGTCGGAACGGGAGAACATTCTCAGCGGCTTGGACTTCCGAATCGGCCACTTCCTACCGGAGACCGCGGCTCCCGAAGTCCACAGGCTGAGCTGGGCGGAGATTCACGCTGGCGGCCCTCAGCAAAGGGATCCCAGGACTCCGCGATATTAATCAGCGCGGCCCGAGGCTGGGAGCTCCGCAAACCACAGCTCCGTGATGTTGAATGGTGAATTATCTGAATGGTGGCCGATTAGGAAAAGGGGAGATGCAACGAGACCTGGGTGTCATGGTGCACCAGTCATTGAAAGTAGGCATGCAGGTGCAGCAGGCAGTGAAGAAAGTGAATGGTATGTTAGCATTCATAGCAAAAGGATTTGAGTATAGGAACAGGGAGGTTCTACTGCAGTTGTACAGGGCCTTGGTGAGACCACACCTGGAGTATTGTGTACAGTTTTGGTCTCCTAATCTGAGGAAGGACATTCTCGCCATAGAGGGAGCATAGAGAAGGTTCACCAGACTGATTCCTGGGATGGCAGGACTTTCATATGAAGAAAGACTGGATAGACTCGGCTTGTACTCGCTAGAATGTAGAAGATTGAGGGGGGATCTTATAGAAACTTACAAAATTCTTAAGGGGATGGACAGGCTAGATGAAGGAAGATTGTTCCCGATGTTGGGGAAGTCCAGAACAAGGGGTCACAGTATAAGGATAAGGGGGAAGTATTTTAGGACCGAGATGAGAAAAACATTTTTCACACAGAGAGTGGTGAATCTGTGGAATTTTACTTCGGAGTCACGTGAGTGACTATGTGAAGAAGACCCGTCAGGGCGCCTGCGCGTCAATACGTCAGACGCATTGGCGCGAACGGACGTGAGGAGCAGCGCTCCTCTAGTGGAAATGTAGTTTTGAACTACAAGGTAAGAAACAATATTTTCAGAGGTTTCCGGGTCCGTTTGCTGTGGGTCTCTGGGGATTTTTTCCACAGGCACCATGGAAAAAAACGGGCAAGGGGAAGAGGCGAGCGGCAAAGCCAGTGGAAAGTCGCAAGATTGCGGTCGGCGAACAGCTGCCTCAGACCCCTGTACAGTCGCCGGCTGGGAGCGTAGCGACTGTGGACTTGGGTCTTAAAAGAATACAGTCAGCGCCAGTGGGGCGCAAGGCTAAGTTCAAGTCCGTCAGGCCCACGGAGGAGGAGTTCGAGCAGGAGGATTCAACTCCAGGGCTGGATACCGCGGATTTCTAAAATGGAGAGCCTGTTACACAGGTTACTCAAACAAAGTACACTCAGGGAAGAGTGTAGCTAAAGCCAGGCTCCAGAAGCCAGGTCAGCAGCACCTAGCAAAGGGCTGTTTGAGAGCACCCTCATTGATGAGGCGCGTGCACAGGGTCAGCAGAGTTTTCCGATACAAGCGAAGACGGCAGCTGCCAGATGTTCTATTTCTGGCAGTACGATTCGCTGCTCTTTGAGAGTTCTGACACTGAGTCCGACGGTGAGGCCGATACAAGCGAAGATGGCAGCTGCCAGATGTTCTACTCCTGGCAGTACGATTCGCTGCCCCGTCAGATTCAGGAGAGCCACTGGGGGAGGAAGTGGTCTCTACGATCAACTATTGTGTCTTCCATCAGCTCCAGTAGCTTACGATGGATGAAAATGCCAAAAAAGCACGAGACCCCAAGGAACTGTGTATTGCTGAAAGTACTAGCAGTGAACCAAGATATAAGGGGTCAGATGGGCGAGGGCATGTGAGCCTAAGAAATAAAACTGCAGAGAATATTGGAGCTGCTGGGTTGAGGAACAACTGCATTTTTGCAAGAAAAATGGATGGAGGCCAGGGATGGAGATGCATCAAGAGGCACTAGGGTTGCTATGTAGCGCCCACTTCGAGATGAATTGTTTCAGGAAGTATGCCATTCAGCCCACCATCAATCCCAAGTTGCAGCAACTCTGTAAAGCCCATCAATGTGCAGTCACTCAACTTATTCTTCGGAGAAAAACCTCACGAAACGTGGGAAAGAATTGGATGATGAGGCAAAAACAGCAAGGTTGATCAAAACATCGATGGTCGGCAAGTCTGTGAAGAGGAGGTATCCTTTCAGACATCATACAGAATCCTGGGCCTACACCAGGAACAAGTCGACCATTGAAGCATGGGCGCAGTTGGTGTTCTGCAGCGGGAACACGAAAAAGCGTGGGTTTTCCTGCCAGGAGCCAGGGATCACAGGTCACTCAGGTGACAAAGGAGGTAGGTGGACCTGGTTCTCATGGGAACATATTAAGGTAAAAACAGCCAAATATTGGAAGCAAATTACTTCAGATTCATTATTCTGAATATTATTCAAAGGTTTCGAATTGATTCGATCCAAATAGTGATTTGCCATGCAGCATGTTCCTAGTAGAACACTCCAATTTCACAAAAAGAAGTGATGGAGGTTCAAGCTGAATTTGAAAACTTGTCTATAAACAAGTAATTGAAAGGTTGGTTTATCAAAACCACCAAATTGTGTTTAAAGTTTCTCAACCAGAAAAGGTGAGGAGTATTTTAGATCTGACAAGTCTTTAAAATTTTGTGAAGTATAGACACTTCAAAATGGAGACTTTGAGACTCCCAAACAACTTATTTCAAAAGATGTTATATGGCACCTATAGATCTGAAAGATGTATATTACTCAGTGTCTGTTCATTTGTAAGATAAAAATATTTGAAATTTATCTGAATGAAACAATAATGGCAATTCAAAGTTCTGTCTAATGGGTTAACTTCAGTTCCTAGAATTTCACTAAATTGGTAAAACCAATTTGGGGCTAATTAGTGTCCAAGGACAGATGTTGATGGCTTAACTGGATGATGTCCTAATTAGGACGAACAAGAGAATTAGTGAGTTATCTCTCTCAACTGTTCAATCCACTTTTGAAAGTTTTGGGTTTAATTCATCCAGAGAAATCAAGGTTAACGCCACTTACAACAATTGATTATTTTAATTTCACAATTGATTCAATTGACATGGTAGTAATTTTACCCAGGGTAAAGGGTAGAGCTGATTGATGGTTGCATTAAGCTGTTAAGAAAGCAACAATCTTCAATTAAGACAGGTGGCCAGCTTGCTAGGAAAATTAGTGTTATTTCCAGCAATACAATATGGGCCATTGCACTACCAGCAGCTACAGACGGCAAAAAGAAAAGGCACTAAGATGCATGGTGGCCATTTTGATAGGCCATGCAGTTAAATAACAAATGTTGCTTCTGATTTGCAGTGGTGGATTTAACATGTTTCCAGTAGTTCAAGCAAGATACTGATTGAACAGCCTTCCATGGTCTTACAGACTGATGTCAGTGCACTAGGATTGGTGCCACTGAAATAGTATCCATCTGTGGACAGATGGAATATGGAAGAGGCATTATTTTTGCAGACATGGAGAATCGATGTTTTACAGCTATTGGAAGGCGTATGAGCACCAAGCTTGTTGTTAATACAACTAATCTGCATGTTCAGCTTCAAATTAACTATTACAGCAATGGCATGTATTAATTGTATGGGTGGAATTAAGTTGGTGTCATGTGACAAATTGGCTAATCAAATCTGGACTTGGTGTGTTGACAAATATTTGGTTTCAGCTATTTATCTACCAGGTAGATTCAATATAGTAGCAGACACCAGGTTACGGGAATTTCCATGATAACAAAGAATGGATGTTGAATCTTAAGATTTTAATGATATAGTAGTCAGATTTGGGAAGCCAGATACGACTTGTTTCCATCCAGACTCAATCACCAGTTACAGAGATATGTGTTATGGGAACTACATCGGGAGACAGTAGCGATTGATGTTTTCTTGCTACATTAGGGTGGTATGTTTTTATATGCATTTTCCATCATTCAGTCTCATAAACCGGTGTCTGCTTAAAATGAAGCAGGATGCTGCCTCTGGGGTACTGGTGGTACCGGACTGGTCTACGCAGCCATGGTTCCCTTTGATATTGGAATTAATGACACAGTTTCTGATAAAGGTTCCCAAAAGAAGGGATTTACGGGCATATAACTGAGAGTAACATCCGTTATATGCCTGTATGGATCTGTTAATTTGCAGGTTTTAAAAAGAGGATTGTCTGGGCATACTGTGGACATGCTTACAGCAGTCTGGCGGAAGAGCACTCAAAAGCAGTACATTTGCGAATCTGAGGTTGTGACTCTGTAAATGCTGCTTTCCCATTATGTAAAGAATGGGGAAATTTTCTGTGTACAAAAGAATATGGAATGTTGTACGGCACATGTCTCAAATGTCTTAGGTTTTCTCAACACTTTATTTGAGGGGTTGAGTTATAGTGCGATTTATTCATCCTTGTTTTTTATTGATGGGGTCGGAAAGACATCCTGTTGAGTCTCGTTCTTTCATTTCCAGATTAATGAAAGGAATTTTAATTCCAGACCTTCTAAACCTAGGTATGGCAATCTGGAAAATAGAGTGGTTTTAAGCTACTTCATCAATGGACTCTTGGTACAATTCTGATTTGGCCAAATTCAGCATGAAGGTAGTCATGCTTATGGCACTTGTAACAAGCACAGAGAGTGCAGACATTACTAAAGTTACAGATACACAGGATGGAAGTACCTCAGGATTATGTTATGTTTTACATTTTATGACCTCCTAAAATGAAGTAGGGTCAGGTGTGACAGGATTCAAGAGTGTTTTATTAGCATATTCCATGGAACCATGTCTATGTGTTAAGACATATTTGTTGCAATACATTGAGGCTACAAAGGTCTTATGAAATATGAAAACAAGATTGTTTATCATTCACAAAAAAACATACAAGATAGTGTCAGTTCAGACTATTTCAAGATGGTTAAAACAAGTTTTGGTTGCTGCACGTGTGAACAGTGATGTTTTTACATGCCATTCGATTTAGCAGCAACATTGGCGGCCAGGGCGAAGGACGTCCCGTCGACCGTATTTTCGCAGCCCCCGGGTGATCTAATAAGTTGGTGTTTCAACACTTTTACCATCGGCCTATTGCCAATACGGGGCTGTTTGCAGATACTATATTAAGTTCTGCTTAAATTCCCCTGGATACTGTTAAAGAGGATACTGTTAATTATATTATTAAAATAAATGAATTACTGCATTTGTCATGCAAATGTCATTATTAATGCATTATTGATTAATTCTCGTTCCGAGTCAATCAATGCAGTGAGAAGCCGGGATTTGTATCTGCGGCATGAAATCACAAAGCTTTAAAATCTTCACGTAGTCACTCACGTGACTCCGAAGTAAAATAGTAAGATTAAACGAGAACTTACCAGTTTGAAGTTTGATCTTTATTTTATGAGTTACGTTGGTGATTACGTGCCCACCACGGCCCAACCCGCTTTCATAAAGGTCAGATGGAAGTTCTAAATTTACTCGTTTTTACTATGTTACTATATTACTTCGTTCTTGTTGTTTGTGATTTCACACCGCTGCTCTGAAGATTGACGCGCAGGCGCCCTGACGGGTCTTCTTAACGTAATCACCAACGTAACTCCTCATAAAATAAAGATCAAACTTCAAGCTGGTAAGTTCTCGTTTAATCTTACTATTCTCTGCCACAGAAGGTTGTTGAGGCCAGTTCATTGGCTATATTTAAGAGGGAGTTAGATGTGGCCCTCGTGGCTAAAGGGATCAGGGGGTATGGAGAGAAGGCAGGTACAGGATACTGAGTTGGATGATCAGCCATGATCATATTGAATGGCGGTGCAGGCTCGAAGGGCTGAATGGCCTACTCCTGCACCTATTTTCTATGTTTCTATGAAGCAGCAGGCCCAACACTCCAGAGCTTCAAACGGCGATCCAGGTAAAGCATCGCTCGCTCTGCGGTGAATCCAATATGTATTTTAAAACCAACTGTTTAATGACATACAGTAGGATCTAAAAGTGTCACGCTGTCACTGTCGGGTAGTCATGGTCCTCTAGTCATGGGGGTGGGGGATTGGGAGGGGGGGCCTCACAAGTGAAATAGCTTAGGGCCTCTCTTCATCTAAATCTGGCCCTGCCCTCAACCTCTCCAAATCCAAGGACAACTCTAAAAGTATTTATGTAAAGCTTCTCTGGTCTATCCAAGCTACTATAGATCCTCTCGACTGGAGTCATAGAGTAATTCAGCATGGAAACAGGCCCTCTGGCCCAACATGCCCATCCCGACCAAGATGCCCCATCTACACTATCCCGCCCCCCCCTGCTCTACATTCACAAAGTTACTCAATCAAGTAACATTTACACTCTCTGTAAAGCTCTCAATCTTTTCGAAATGTGATGTCCTGAACAGGACACAAGACTTCTGTTATGGACAAACCAAAGATTCGTCACATTAACTTGGTCCTCCACTCCACACCAGGATCTTAAACTGGTTTAGCACCTTGGAGACAAAAAAATGACAGATGCTGGAATCTTGAGCAAAACATAAAGCACTGGAGGAACTCAGCAAGCTAGGCAGCATCAGGCCATTTCTGGGTTTTTACAACAGAGCTGGTGCTCTGTAAAAATGAAATTGCTGGATTATAATACAATACGATACGATGGAACTTTATTTATCCCAGGACCAATTTCCCTCCTGGGATAAATAAAGTTCTATCGTATCGTAATCCAGCAATTTCATAGTTACAGAGCACCAGCCTTTTTCCTTCAATTCTTATTTTATTTAATTACTTGTATTTAAATTCCCCAGTTGCCATATTGGCATGTGAACTGATGACTCCAGATTAATGCCTCAGCAATTTAACTACTATAGTTAGCTTCAGCAGACAGATTTCCCAGCTTGATAGAGGTAAATTCTGCAGAAGTTCACACAGCCCTTTGGAATGCCACAATGGAGCAATATTAAACAGTAGAAATTATTTGAGTAAACTCAACCCCAAATCCATTGCAAGGTACTGAATTTTACAATGAATAGTTAATACAAATACCCAGTCAAGTCAGGACATATTGCAAATAGCAATTATTATAGCTATTATTAATAGCTATTATTGGTTTATTATGTGTACATATTTATGTGTGTGTATATATGAGATCTGTATATGTGTATATGTGAGTATGTGTATACTGCATATACACACACTGAACTCATTTATTATATTGTTTACAGGGTACTATATTTACATATTCCGTTGTGCTGCAGCAAGTAATAATTTCATTGTTCTATCTGGGATATACAGTATGACAATAAAACACACTTGACTCTGGATGTATACCAAACAGGTTGTGGTTATATTGGATGGGTTGACTTTCCCTGAAACATGAAGTTGCGTTGTGCACAAACTGATCTGTACATTTTAAATATTGTACACGTCTGGATTGCTACCTACTTTTATTTTCAGAAAGCCTTTGATAAGGTGCCGCACATGAGGCTGATAAACAAAATAGGAGCCTATGGTATTAGTGGCAAGATTTTAGCATGGATAAAAGAGTGGCAGACAGGCAGAAGGCAAAGAGTCGGAATAAAGGGATCCTTTTCTGGTTGGCAGCCAGTGACTAGTGGTTTTCCACAGGGGTCAGTGTTGGGTCATTTACTTTTCACGTTATGTTAATGATTTATATGATGGAATTGACGGCTTTGCGGCTAAGTTTGCGGATGTTACGAAGATAGGTGGATGGGCAGGTAGTGTTGTGGAAGCAGGGACTCTGCAGAAGGACTTGGCCAGGTTGGGAGAGTGGGCAAAGTGCCAATTGGAATACGGCACAGCAAAGTGTGCAGTCATGCACTTTGATAGAAGGACTAAGGATGTTGGCTACTTTCTAAATGGGGAGAGGATTCAGAAATCGGTGCAAATGGATTTGTAAGTGCTGTTGCAGGATTCCCAAAAGGTTAATTTGCAAGTTGAGTCGGTAGTAAGGAAGGCAATGTTAACATTCATTTTGAGAGGACATAAAAGCAAGGATGAAATACTTTATAAGAAGTTGGTCAAACCACTATGGAATACTGTGAGAGTCTTGGGCCCCATATCTGAGGAAGGATGTGCTGGCGTTGGAGAGGGTCCAGTGTAGGTTGATGAGAATGATGCCAGGGATGATTGGGTTAACGTGTGAGGAGTGTTTGATGGATCTGGGCCTGTACTCACTAGAGTTTAGAAGAATGAGCGTGGATTTCATTGAAACCTGGCAAATAATGAAAGGCCTAGATAGTGTGAATGTATATAGGATATTTTCAGTTGTGGAAGAGTCTAGTAGCAGAGGACACAGCCTCAAATTAAAACAATGTACGCTTAGAATGAAGATGAGGAATAATTTATTTAGCCAGAGTGTGGTGAATCTGTAGAATTCATTGCCACGGATGGCTGTAGAGGCCAAATAATTGGGTATTTTTAAAGCAGCAATTAGTATGTTCCTTATTAGGAAGGCCATCAAGATAAGATAAGATATACCTTTAATAATCCTTTGCAGGAAATTACAATGCCACGACAGCTTCAAGACATACATAACACCACAAATAGCTTCCATACTTAACAAGTTAAAATACAAGTTAAAATACAAGTTAAAATACAATTAATTTAAAAAAAGTGCAGTTATTTATGCGCATTGTATAATCTTATCGCAGCTGGTAAACAGGACTTCCTATGTCTCTCCGTTTTGCACATTGGTGCAATCAGTCTCTGACTGAAGCTGCTGCTCTTGATCACCTTCAGGGCATGGAGTGGGTGAGTGGGGTTGGTCATTATAGAACCCAGTTTGTTCAGAGGTTAAGGGGAGATGGCGGGAGAATGGGGTTGAGAGGGGAAAATAAATCAGCCATGATCGAATGACGGAGCAGACTCGATGGGCTGAATGGCCTAATTCTCTCTATGACTATGATCTGTTTCTTGAATGATAGGACAGATAATATTTATGATCTGGAAAGTTAACTCTGCTTCTCCCTCTTTGAATGCTGCCTGACCTTGAATTTCTTGAATTTTCTGTTTTGTTTTATGTGAATATAACAAACATTAACATTTAACCTTTGACAAGGTTCCACACAAGAGATTAGTGTGCAAAATTAGAGCACATGGTATTGGGGATAGGGTATTGACATGGATAGAGAACTTGTTGGCAGACAGGAAGCAAAGAGTAGGAATTAACGGGTCCTTTTCAGAATGGCATGCAGTGACTAGTGGGGTGCCGCAAGGCTCAGTGCTGGGACCCCAGTTATTTACAATATATATTAACGATTTAGACAAGGGAATTAAATGTAACATCTTCAAGTTTGCGGATGACACTAAGCTGGGTGGCAGTGTGAGCTGTGAGGAGGATGCTACGAGGCTGCAGGGTGACCTGGATTGGTTGGGTGAGTGGACAGATGCATGGCAGATGCAGTATAATGTGGATAAATGTGAGGTTATCCACTTTGGTTGCAAGAACAAGAAGACAGATTATTATCTGAATGTCAGGAAAAGGAGAGGTGCAACGAGACCTCGGTGTCCTTGTACATCAGTCACTGAAAGTAAGCATGCAGGTACAGCAGGCAGTGAAGAAAGCTCATGGCCGTCCGAAGGGGGGGTGCGATGGGTGCGGTCGCACCCCCCTTTTTTTCCAGAGTAAAAAAAAAGTCCACGCTCTAGTTCTTTTGGGAGCGGTGCCTGTTCCAGGCAAAGATCCTATAGCGAGCAAGATGGTCCACTCGACGAAAAAGACGTAGTACGGTCATGGGTAATTTAAGGCCCCATTTCCGTAACCGGTTTCCGTCTCCGCACCAAAGATCCCATAGGATAATAGTGCGGAGCTGGAAGCCGGTTACGGAAACATCCTCGTAAAAAGTTATTTGGTAAAAATCTTCTTCTCATTTTCAGAATTTTAATTTATTAACACAAACTGTTCCCCCGCAACATTGATTACACTGCGAGTCGGGTCAGGTCCGGTTACGGAAATGGATGAAAAAAAGGCCCACGTTCCGTTGCGTACTACTCGTCAGCCCATTGCATTTAGCAGGAGTGTTCTATCTTGGTTGCAGGCAGGTCCCAGGCTGTTGCAGGCCTCCAGCTATCTCCTTCCTCGGACGCCACGTCCCTCTGCTCACCCGTCTGCCTTTGTTCTCCAGGGGTGCTACCCGCAGTTGTCCTCAAGGCCAGACCTTGGTTCCTTCTCCTCTCCTACTGGCCTTGCTCCTTAACCGTCATCATTGTCGTCGTCACCGGCTCCCTCCTCCCCGTCTCTGGTCTTCGGGGGGGACAGGAAGAGGTCGGGTCGGCAGGCTCCCCCTTCCATGCCGGCAGTCCACCGGGTCCAGCGAGCAGGGGACCAGCTCGGCGGGCTCCACCTGAAGCCGCAATCCACCAGCCTGGGTCTTGAGTTCGGCCGTGCAAGGGTCGCGGCCTTCATGGAGTCTTCAGTCACCTGCGCTCGCGGACTTCCAGGAGCTTTTTAAGATGGCGACGAGGATGCATCTCTTCTCTGATGTGGCCAATCTCTGGGATCCTTGAGTCCAGAGAACTGAAAGATTTAGTGTATTAAAGAAACTAGACTTCTGGACCGTGGAGAAGTCAAGGATTATTGGGATCATCCTGGGAAGTGCAGGTGAGATCATGATCAGAGCGGCCATAATATATTTGAAGGTTGAAATAAATTGAGGGGATCATACTCTGTTCCTATCTGCCTGAGCTTGTGCATTTCTCCCTTAATCTTCCTAACTCCTGCTCACTAAACTTTTAACTCCAGTATATATATTGGAGAGATCCATCTACATAATTACATTGTAATTAAGTGTTGGTTTTAACTGGACACTGTTTTCTTCTCCACAGTTTGCATTATGATGTAATGTTAGTGAGTTTAAGGCTATTCCACCAAAAACAAAAAATGCTGCATTCCACACAGTTCCAAAGTAAACTTTTTCATTGGTGTTATCACCCCTTCTGAGAAGTATTAGATTTCTGTATTATTATTTATACAACTACGAAATGATACCAGGAGGAATGCAGTTTATAAACAGTTGCTGTTTCTACTGAAAATAAAATTCTACAGTTCACTAATAACAGTAGTATTGTCACAAGCTCAGAAGATTTTTACAGCTGAATAAGGTCATTTGTTCCATCTTAATTCACCTTTCCAGAGACACCTTAACATCCCCTGGTGTTGCATCCAATTTCCTCGAGGTTTTGTTTCCACATGTTGTTGCTCTTTGTGTAAGAAAGGTCTCCCAGACCCTGGCTTAAATCGCCTGTTACTAATTTGTATCTGTGTTCTACCACATAATCAAAATTGATAGTTCTGGTTATTGGTTTCTTTGACCTTAAAAATCTTACATGCCTCAACGTGATCACCGTCTGAAACAAATCCATTCCATGTAGAAAAGTTTATTCCGCATTCCGTCATAACTCACGCCCACGACAGTGTGCTCAGCCTTGAATTCAACTCTCCAACGCCACAACTTCATGAATATCGCTATTGTTACTGTCAACCATAATTGAATGTGTGGTCAAACCACACTTCTGCACAGTTTAATCATGACTTTTGGTGTTGTTTAGTTTAAACTAGTTTAGAGATACTGTGCTGAAACAGGCCCTTTGGTCCACCGCGTCTGCGCCAACCAGCGATCCCCGCACACTAACAGTGTCCTAAACACACTAGGGATAACTTTACAATGATACCAAAGCCAATTAACCTACAAACCTCCATGTCTTTGGAGTGTGGCGGGAAACCGGAGCACCCGGAGAAAACCCAGGCGGGTCCCGGGGAGAACATACAAACTCGGTACGGACAGCACCCGTTGTCAGGATCGAACCTGTGTCTCTGACGCTGTAAGGCAGCAACTCTACCGCTGCGCCACTTTGTCGCCCTGTTGATCATTAGTCTGCATTGATTGGGAGTGTTTAGTGCCATGCTAAGGCCTCTGCATGCTTAAACATTATAATTTTCAACCACAATCATTGGGAGCGTGTAGTTTTATTTCCATGCATGATGATAGACCATGAGACCATAAGACATAGAAGCATAATTATGCCATTCAGCCCATCAAGGCTACTTCAACATTTAATCATGGCTGATCTATTTTTCTCTCTCAACCCCATTCTCCTGCCTTCTCCCATAACCTTTGCACACTTTCAAATCAAGAACCTGTCAATCTCCATTTTAAAAATACCCAATGTCTTGGCTTCCACAGCCGTCTGTGGCAATACATTCCACAGATTCACCACCTTGTGTCCAAAGAAGTTTCTCCTATTTCCATTCTAAAGGTGTCCTTTTATTATAAGGGCTGTGCCCTCTGACTCTCCCATTGCTGGAAACATCCTTTTTACATCCACTCTATTTAGGCCCATTTTTTTTAATGAGACCCTCCCCTTATTCCTCTAAACTCCAGCTAGTACAGTCCCAGAGCCAAATCTGAGGAAGGACATTATAGCCATAGAGGGAGTGCAGAGAAGGTTCACCAGACTGATTCCTGGGATGTCAGGACTTTCATATGAAGAAAGACTGGATAGACTTGGCTTATACTCGCTAGAATTTAGGAGATTGAGAGGGGATCTTATAGAAACGTACAAAATTCTTATGGGGTTGGACAGGCTAGATGCAGGAAGATTGTTCCCGATGTTGGGGAAGTCCAGGACAAGGGGTCACAGCTTAAGGATAAGGGGGAAATCCTTTAAGACCGAGATGAGGAAAAACTTTTTCACACAGAGAGTGGTGAATCTCTGGAACTCTCTGCCACAGAGGGTAGTTGAGGCCAGTTCATTGGCTATATTTAAGAGGGAGTTAGATGCGGCCCTTGTGGCTAAGGGGATCAGGGGGTATGGAGAGAAGGCAGGTACGGGATACTGAGTTGGATGATCAGCCATGATCATATTGAATGGCGGTGCAGGCTCGAAGGGCCGAATGGCCTACTCCTGCACCTATTTTCTATGTATCTATGTATCTATGTAAATGCTCCTCATACATTAACCCATTCATCCCTGGGATCATTCCTGTAAACCTCCTCTAGACCCTCTCCAAAAGCAGCACATCCTTCCTCAGATATGGGGCCCAAAACTGATCACGGCATTTCAAATGCTGCCTGTGAACGTTCTGCCAGTGTTCTCCATCGCCTGCATCACTACACCATGACTTCCATGAGCAATGACAAGCTGTCTGCATTCGCCTTAATCCACATTCACTGTGACTTTGCCCATAACTTGGACAAAGTGGTGACTAGGTTTACGCAGTTACATTCTCGGAAAATGGAACTGGAAAACATGATTTATGGCTAAATGGCAATATATGGCGGCCTGCCACGAGTGTTGTCAAAGACTGTGAGAGGAACCCTGAACTGTCTGCTAATCGCCTCACACTTTGGGAGCCCAAACAGGGCACTGAAAGAAGAGGTAGAAGTCGGGCTACCTACATCAGTGTACTAGCTGCGGAATGACACAGGCCTTGGACAGCGTTAACGAACTGAGGACTGCCATTAAAGATAATGTCACACTTTGGGAGATCAAATGGGGCACTCCACCTACATCAGTGTACTGCGGAACGACACATGCTTCAACAGCATTAACAAAGTGAGGACTGCCATGCTAGATAAACTGGTCTGACGTGCTATATTTGTGGAACCAGGGATGGCATATAGGCTAAGGCCAATGAATGCCCTTGCATTAGTAGAAGTAGTGGTAAATGGCAATATACATTCAGGAGCACCTGAATGATTTTGCAGCATCATGCCAGCATGCTGAGTGCTGAGTGACAGTGAACTAAGAACTCATTCCAGTCATGCTAGTCAGCATGGCTCAACAATAGTAACACTGAGTGATTTTATTAAAATTGTACTACTCACCTTTATGTGACATATGTTATGTTATTATATATTTTTATATGTTACTAGACCGTGGGACCCGTTGGGTCCCGTCCCCTCAACGTGCGGTTGCGGGGGGGGCTGTGGCATCACATACACACTAACCACCCCCCCCACCCACACACACACACACACACTAAGTACCCCCCCCACCCCACACACACACACTAACCCTCCCCTTGATATTATATTAATATTTTTCATTCGCTCCTTTTACCCCTTCCCTGCCCTAACCACTCACGCATAGCCCCCAACTCGCATGCGTGTCTAGAGAGGGAGAGGGAGGGGGTAGAGAGAGAGGGTAGAGAGAGAGGGGGCAGAGACAGAGAGAGAGGGGCAGAGACAGAGAGGCAGAGAGAGAGAGAGAGGGGGGAGAGAGAGAGGGGGGGGAGAGAGAGGGGGGAGAGAGAGAGAAGGGGGAGAGAGAGGGGGGAGAGGAGAGAGGGGGGGAGAGGAGAGAGGGGGGGAGGAGAGAGGGGGGAAGAGAGATGGGGAGGCCCGGGCCGAGCCGAGGCGCGAGCGGGCGTTGGGCCGCCGCAGTATTCAGCTATGATCTTTGGTCTTCAGTTGACGGCCCAGCTTTTGAATAACGGGAGGAGGAGGGAGAAGTGGGGGTTGATGTCACTCGCAGCGCGAGCAGACACCAGGCAGGCAGATCCATTGTGACGTCATCAGCGAAAGACAGGATTTTTGATTTCAAAGTTTTATCGGATTTGTGAACATTTTCATTACTAACTGGAGAAATAAAGCACAACATTTTCAGATAAGGCGATTTCGGATTCCAGGGGGTAAATCTCTACCGGAATTTCTCTGGAGAGAAGCAATGGATGATGTTTTGGGTCGAGACCCTTCTTCAGTCTGAAAGAAGGGTCTTGACCTGAAATGTCATCCATTCCTTCTCTCCAGAGATGCTGCCGGTCCCACTGAGATACTCCTGCATTTTGTGTCTATCTTCAATTTTCTTGGCCCCGTTCTGGGAGTATTAGTGGGGGCGGATCCGGGTTGAGTTCGACGATCGTTTCCCTGCTTCTGCTGCTGTTGTAGGTGAGACGTTGCGTCGTGCCAGGGTCTTGGGCCTGTCCCACTTTGGCCGTCAGTTACGCGAAGATTTCGTGCAGGACGAAATCCACACTCCTCCACGCCACTCCACACTCCTCCACACCACTCAATGCGCCCGTCCCCGCGCTATCCACACGCTACCCACACACTACCCACACGCTAGCAGGTCGCGTAAATGGCAAGCGAAAGACAGCCAAGTGGGACAGGCCCTTAAGATTTAAAGGTTTCAAAGGTCTTTTATTGTCACATGTACCAATTAAGGTACAGTGATATGCGAATTATTATACAACTATACGGGGAAAAAAAGCAACAAGACACACAACTACATGAAAGTTAACATAAACATCCACCACAGCGGATTCCCCACATTCCTCACCGTGATGGAAGGCAAAAAAAGTCCAATCTTCTTGCTCTTTATTCTCTCGCGGTTGGGGCAGTCGAACCATCCGTCAGGGCGATCGATGCTCCCACAGCCAGCGGTCGAAGCTCCCGTGTTGGGGCGATCGGAGCTCCCGCGTCGCGGCAGTCGAAGATCCCGCGTCGGGGCAATCAAAACTCACGCGTCGGGGCAATTGAAACTCCTGCGGCTTGGAGTTCCCGAAGTCAGTCTCTGACTAGAGACCGCGAGCTCTGTGATGTTAAGTCCGCAAGCATCCACAGTTGGAGCTCTGAGGTCAATCCCTGGCAAAGGGATCGTGGCTCCGCAATGTTAAAGTCCTGTAGGCACCCGCGGTGGAGCTCTCAAAGGTCAGTCTCCAGAAAAGGCCACCAACTCCTCGATGTTAGGCCGCAGTGCGGACGGAGATACGATACGGATACAAAATTGCATCTCTGTCGAGGTATGAGAATAGAAAATGTTTCCCCCAACCCCTTCCCCCACCCCCCACATAAAACAAGCTAAAGAACACTAAAAACATGCATTTAACACATACTATTAAAATACAAAGAAGGAAGGGACAGTCAGACTGTTGGTGGGGCAGCCATTGTTAGCTCTTAGGGCTAACAGAATCAAGGTATATGGGGAAAAAGCAGGAACGGGGTACTGATTTTGCATGATCAGCCATGATCATATTGAATGGCGATGCTGGCTCGAAGGGCCGAATGGCCTACTCCTGCACATATTTTCCATGTTTCTATTCATAGATACACAGATGCATAGACAATAGGTGCAGGAGTAGGTCATTCGGCCCTTCGAGCCAGCTACAATCAGTACGTCTTTCCTGCCTTCTCCCCATACCCCTTGATTCCGCTTGCCCTAAGAGCTCTATCTAACTCTCTTTTGAATGCATCCAGTGAATCGGCCTCCACTGCCTTCTGACGCAGAGAATTCCACAAATTCACAACTCTCTGTGTGAAAAAGTCTTTCCTCATCTCAGTTCTAAATGGCCTATGGAATGACAAATATTAATATAATAACAACATGGAGAACATGTTTCCTGCATCTAGCGTGTCCAATCCCTTAATAATTTTATATGTTTCTATAAGATCCCCTCTCATCTTATAAATTCCAGTGAATACAAGCCCAGTCGCTCCATGCTTTCATCATATGACAGTCCCGCCATCCTGGGAATTAACCTTGTGAACCTACGCTGCCAATATTTCACATTCATGTCACAATGAATTTTTCAGGCAATCTAATACATTTGAATATTATTGAACTGTAAACAGATAGAAAATTATACCTCTAAAAATGTAAATATCTATACTATTACTATTACTAAAACTCTCATCTTGACTCTGGTCTACGTTGTAACTAAATATTCGCAAAAACGTTACCCTATATCGCTATGATTTTTTCGCCATCTTACTCATCGTTCTCTGCTCCAAGCGCCCCATGTTTTGTTCCGATCGGTGAAATAATATAAAAGTTTCCAGCACTTCCATCTGTTCCTTGACCTCATTGTCCCTCGACCTCTTCCAGACTTCCAGTATTTCTTGAACGGTAGAAAGCATTTCTGCTTTAAAATCTACCTTAAAAGAGTTAAGTTCCTCTTTAAAATTCAATTTTCCTTCAAAGGTTTTCAACTGTAGATGAATCTGTTTAATTTCAGCAGCGAGAAAAGTTTTAAGATCTTCAATTTCAGACTTTTTCTGCTTTGATTTCTTCGTTGGGTCTTCCTGGGCCGTCATTGTAACTGAGGCCGAGGCCTCAGTTAGGCCTACCTCTTCCATCGGTGGTTTCCCTTTAACGGATTTTTTTGTCCCACGGGGGAGGGGGGTATGTTGCATCGACATACCGTCAAAGTCGCGCGCCTGATGACGTCACGCGGCAGGCAGCCGTTCAGATCGCGTTCGCTGCAGGTAAGACCCGATTTTCTCCCGTTGTCAGATTCTTCAGCACGGAGCTAGTTGGCACTGGACTCAAGCCTCCATAGCGCCACCGGAAGTGCTGGAAGCCAGGTTCGTTTCGGTGGAATCGAACGTTAATATGGAGGTGGTCCCCATTCATCAAGCACTTGATCAACATAGAACAGCGATAACCGAACTTGAGAAATGGGCGGCGACAAGTGAGGAAACTGTAAATCGACTCCTTATTGAAAACCAATGCCTCTCCGGTATGGTGATCAAATTAAGTGATAAGTGTACCGATTTGGAGGGGCGTCAAAGACGTAAGAATCTAAGAATTGTAGGGGTGAAAGAAGGAAGTGAGAGGGAAATGGGCCCTCGGGATTTTGTGGCAGACCTACTACAAAAAGCCTTAAAATTTGATCAAAAACCTTCACTCGGTCGAGCACATAGAGCGCAGCGGCGTCATACACAAGATGATGCCCATCCAAGACAAATTATAGTAAAGGTGCAACTTGATCGTGAATTTGACGAGATAATGAAGAAAATCGTCCGAAGCGGACAGCTCTATTTTGAAGGTGTGAGGTTCAGTATTTACCGAGATTATCCGGCAGAGGTCTTCAAGAAAAGAGCGCTGTTCACTGAGACAAAAAGAATACTGAAGAATGTACCTGATTTGAGATACGGCTTGCTTTACCCCGCAAGACTAAGAGTCACCTACAAGAACAAGGAGCAATTTTTTACAGACCACAAAAAAGCACTGGAATATGCCAAAGAAATCGGGAACGTGACCACAGACTGAAGAATTTACATTACTCCTCAGGAGTCAAGGATTAACGGGACTTCGCCAGATTTAAAAGGACCTTTAAAGTTCTTTTAAGAGCTTTAAGGACATTCGAAAACCGAAATGGACGGTGGACATTGGAGAAAACCGTGGGTTTTTTTTGTTGTTGTTATTAATCACTACTACTATTTAGTATATTCATATCTAACTATATATGTAACTACTAATACTTATTAAATATCTATATTACTACTAAAATTATTAACATTTATATTACTCATAAAAATTTAATACTGGGTATGATTGATAACAATGATTAATAACTAACAGTCTCTGGTTAACGTAGAAATGAGTTACATACTTATATTCTATAGGAAGATATGCAAGAGGTAATTCAGCCTACGTCATAATAAGGTTTGACGGTTTTCTCTTTATTTTTCAATTTAAAATTAAATTTATAGATTTAGCGAAGATATTAATATGATATGTAGAGAATAATAACGTTGTGAATTTATGCTGTTTTCGGACTTTTCTGCAGGGATACGTGCTTATATATGTATGCATATGGGTATATATATATATATATATATATACTAGACCAAGTGCAGACCCGTTGGGTCTGGTCCCCGAAAGTGCTTGACACCCCGGGGTGTTGTTCCCGAACGTGCTTCAGACCCCGGGGTGAATATTGTGGAAAAAAAGATGGCGTCGTTTTCGGAGAAAATTGGAGAAAATCGGCGAAAAAAAGATGGCGTCGTTTTCGGAGAAAATCGGCGAAAAAAAGATGGCGTCGTTTTCGGAGAAAATCGGAGACAATCGGAGAAAATCACATGAGGGTGGGGGGGGGGGATGGATTTTATTAAAAAACGTGTCCATAAACAGGACCGAATTTAATCAGGAGTGGCTATTCGTAAAGATAAATGTCATCTCTTTGGAAATGGTAAAAAAATATGGGCCTTTCTGCGCGCTGTGTGGGCCAGGGGCGGTATCAAAGGCGGCGTACGGACGTACAGACGTACAGACGTACAGACGTACAGACGGACGACAGCCAGAGAGTTTTAAAAGTATATATATATATATATATATATATATATATATATATATATATGTGTATATATGTATGTATGTGTGTGTGTATGTATGGGTATATATATATGTTTGCTACTCCCAAAGAAGTTATTTGATTGTCAGAAATATCCTCTTTTTTTTTTCGGGCACGGAGCTGGGAATTTTTTTTTTACAAAGGCTACGGAAGTCTTTAGAATTCTAGCCACGTTAGTGTGGCTATCACTAACTACACTAATTGTAGATGTAGTTTTTTTTCTTTCACCCTATACTAACCAATTCTATCACTTTTTTCACTTTAAATATTTTTATAACTTAATGTTTGAATGGAACAACAAGACTAATTCAAGGAGATGTGTTCGGAAGAGCGATGTATATGATTTTAAATTCATCTATTTGAGGTTCGGGAGCAGGGTCAGGTTTTATGTGTTGCACCTTCTGCTCGGTTATAGACCACCTTAGAAACAATATGCAAGATGTTAATATGACAAGAGGGGGTCAGGGAATAACATTTTGTAGTTGGAATGTCAAGGGAATCAATGAACCAATTAAGAGAGGTAAAGTTTTGGCACATCTAAATTCAATCAAAACAGATATAATATTCCTTCAAGAAACACACCTTAAAAAGGAATCTCAACATAGACTTAAAGCTAAGTGGATCGCTGAATCATATCATTCCTCTTTTTCTCATAAGTCCAGAGGAGTTGCAATATTAATTCATAAAGGAATACCTTTTACGAATTCATCAACAATAGCGGATATTGATGGTAGATATATTATATTAGTTGGAGAGTTAAATGGAGAAAAAGTGATTCTTCTTAATGTATATGGGCCTAATTTTGATAACCCTATGTTTTTTAATAAAACATTTAATAAAATTCCTGAATTTACACAATATAAATTAATAATTGGAGGAGACTTCAATTGTACATTAGATTCATACTTAGATAGATCATCAAGGCAAAAAAAAGTAAAATCTCAATCAAGTAGAGAGTGGTGAGGACAGCGGAAAAAATCATTGGGACTTCTCTTCCTTCCATCATGGACATGGGGTACAAGCGCTGTCTGAGTAGAGCTAAGGGCATTACCAAAGCCCCCACACACCCACAATTTGGACTGTTTATACTGCTTAACTCTGGGAGGAGGTACCGCAGCATGAAGAGCGGGACAACCAGGTTCTGCAACAGCTTCATCCCCCAGGCCATAAGATTATTGAACAATCAATTAAACCGAGGCTAGAACTTTTTAAATATCGACACTTCTAAAAAAAAAAAAAAAAATAACTGGAGAGTCAAATGCAATGAAATTTCGTTCTAGGTGCACTGTGTATAGGTGTATATCTGAATGACAATAAAGTTTTCATTCATTCAAGTGTATTTTTTAATTCATTTATTAATACCACTAATATTAAGGATGTCTGGAGAATTAAAAATCCAACTGGACGGGAATATTCATTTTACTCACCAGTACATAAAACATACTCAAGAATAGATTATTTTTTAGTTGACTCCACGTTTATCCCATTTACTTATAACTCAAAACACCATAATATTATAATCTCAGATCACGCACTTGTAACATTCATGATTAAATTAAATGGAATGTCCGAGAAACAAACATATTGGAGATTTAACCCACAAATTTTGAACGAAAGATCATGCCAGGAATATCTTACTAAACAGATTCAAATATTTTTTGAGGTAAATGACAACCCTGACACACCTACTTCTCTTATGTGGGAAACGTTTAAAGCGTTTGTTCGAGGTGCATTAATTTCTGCTCAAGTATTTTATAATAAAGAGAACAGGATTAAACAACAAACATTGGAAAGTGAAATCAAGCAACTAGATATAGAAAATGCGAGAATGCCATCTATTTTAAAACATAATAAAATTGCTGTATTGAAATATAAATTAAACAAAATGTATTCAGAACAAGTAATAAAACTTTATCAAAAAACCAAACAATTACATTTTGAGTTTGGAGACAAACCACAAAAACTATTAGCACGTCAGTTACGAAAAATGGAAGGGGAAAAAATAATTTATAAAATTATAACAGAGACAGGAGAATTATTAAAAATGCCCAAGGATATAAATGAAAGATTTCTCCAATACTATCATAATCTTTATTCAACTAAAACTGTAGTACAACCAGAAGGAATAGCAGATTTTTTACCAAAATGTAATTTAAAAGGTTTAGATTCAAACGATAATTATTAGAAAGGGAGATTACGATAAAGGATATTGAGGAGTCTATTGGCTCTTTAAAAAATGGTAAAGCAGTAGGACCAGATGGTTTAGGCTCTGAATTCTATAAAAAAAATTATGACTTGCTCTCCCCACGTTTACAAAGGCTGTATGAGCATATCTATACTCAACAGAAACTTCCAGATACTTTAAATGAATCTATAATAACACTTATTCCTAAAGTTGATAAAGATCCGGAAGATCCGGGATCATATAGAGCAATTGCACTTTTAAATACAGATCAGAAAATATTAACTAAAATACTAGCGCATAGATTAAGTACAGTGATGAATAAATTAATACACCCTGACCAAACAGGCTTTATTCAGAAACGGTACTCATATTATAATCTAAGAAGATTATTTAATATTATTTATTCTAAGAGAATTATTAATGAAGATCTAGCAATAATCTCACTTGACGCTGAAAAAGCATTTGATCAGGTTGAATGGTCTTATTTATTTTCGGTGATGGAAAATATGCAGCTAGGGGAGAAATTCTGCACATGGATAAAACTGTTACAGTGGCTTGCAAAAGTTTTCATACCCCTTGAACTTTTCCACATTTTGTCACGTTACAACCACAAACGTAAATGTATTTTATTGAGATTTCATGTGATAGACCAACACAAAGTGGTGCATAATTGTGAAGTGGAAGGAAAATGATACATGGTTTTCAAATATTTTTACAAATAAAAAACTGAAAAGTGTCGCGTGCAAAAGTATTCAGCCCCCCTGAGTCAATACTTTGTAGAACCACCTTTCGCTGCAATTACAGCTGCAAGTCTTTTGGGGTATGTCTCTACCAGCTTTGCACATCTAGAGACTGAAATTTTTGCCCATTCTTCTTTGCAAAATAACTCAAGCTCAGTCAGATTGGATGGAGAGCATCTGTGAACAGCAATGTTCAAGTCTTGCCAGAGATTCTCAATTGGATTTAGGTCTGGACTTTGACTGGGCCATTCTAACACATGAATATGCTTTGATCTAAACCATTCCATTGTAGCTCTGGCTGTATGTTTAGGGTCGTTGTCCTGCTGGAAGTTGAACCTCCGCCCCAGTCTCAAGTCTTTTGCAGACTCTAACAGGTTTTCTTCCAAGATTGCCCTGTATTTGGCTCCATCCATCTTCCCATCAACTCTGACCAGCTTCCCTGTCCCTGCTGAAGAAAAGCATCCCCACATCATGATGCTGCCACCACCATGTTTCACAGTGGGGATGGTATGTTCAGGGTGATGTGCAGTGTTAGGTTTCCGCCACACATAGCGTTTTGCATTTAGGCCAAAAACTTCAATTTTGGTCTCATCTGACCAGAGCACCTTCCTCCACATGTTTGCTGTGTCCCCCACATGGCTTGTGGCAAACTGCAAACGGGACTTCTTATGGCTTTTTTTCAACAATGGCTTTCTTCTTGCCACTCTTCCATAAAGGCACGATTTGTGGAGTGCACGACTAATAGTTGTCCTGTGGACAGATTCTCCCACCTGAGCTGTGGATCTCTGCAGCTCCTCCAGAGTTACCATGGGCCTCTTGGCTGCTTCTCTGATCAATGCTCTCCTTGCCCGGCCTGTCAGTTTAGGTGGACGCCCATGTCTTGGTAGGTTTGCAGTTGTGCCATACTCTTTCCATTTTCGGATGATGGATTGAACAGTGCTACGTGAGATGTTCAAAGCTTGGGATATTTGTTTATAACCTAACCCTGCTTTAAACTTCTCCACAACTTTATCCCTGACCTGTCTTATGTGTTCCTTGGGCTTCATGATGCTGTTTGTTCACTAATGTTCTCTAACAAACCTCTGAGGCCTTCACAGAACAGCTGTATTTATACTGAGATTAGATTACGCACAAGTGGACTCTATTTACTAATTAGGTGACTTCTGAAGGCAATTGGTTGCACTGGATTTTATTTAGGTGTATCAGAGTAAAGGGGGCTGACTACTTTTGCACGCGACACTTTTCAGTTTTTAATTTGAAAAAAAATTGAAAACCATGTATCATTTTCCTTCCACTTCACAATTATGCGCCACTTTGTGTTGGTCTATCACATAAAATCCCAATAAAATACATTTACGTTTGTGGTTGTAACGTGACAAAATGTGGAAAAGTTCAAGGGGTATGAATACTTTTGCAAGCCACTGTATATACAAACGCTACGGCTAGAATATTAACAAACCAAAGGTTGTCATCTAAATTCAGCCTATCTAGAGGTTGTAGACAAGGATGCCCGTTATCTCCATTATTATTTGCGCTTGCTATTGAGCCACTCGCAGAAAGAGTTAGGGGTCATCCGGAAATACATGGGTATAACACAAAGGACACAGTGAATAAAATTTCTCTATACGCAGATGATGTACTAATTTACATTACAAAACCAGAAATTAGTATTCCAAACTTATTAAAGCTAATAACCCAATTTGGTTCACTCTCAGGATACAGAATAAATTGGAATAAAAGTGAAATTATGCCAATAAGGGAACACAACAAACAGATAATACAACAATTTCCATTTAAAATAGTAAATGAAAAATTTAAATACCTAGGTATTTACGTAACTAAGATATATACATCATTATTTAAAGCAAATTTTTCCCCTTTACTGAACAAACTACATAAGAATATTCAATATTGGAAAACACTTCCTATCTCAATGGTTGGCAAAATTAATGCCATAAAAATGATTTTTTTACCGCAAATATTATACCTTTTTCAGACAATTCCGATATATTTGTCAAAAATCTTTTTAAAAAAATTGGATTCCATTGTTAATGATTTTATCTGGGATTATAAGAATCATAGGATAAACAAAAGACATTTGTGTAAATCAAAAATAAATGGAGGCTTGGTTTTACCCAACTTTCTGTTTTATTTTTGGGCAGTTAATATTAAAAATATGAATTTCTGGTTGGAAGAAATAGATCAACAACCAGATTGGTTAAAAATGGAAAAGTAAGATTGTTTACCTTTTGATATCGGCTCGATATTATTTGCTGCGTCTAAATTAAACAAAAAAATTTATAGGGAAAACCCTATAATATTTAGTGCTATACGAATTTGGAAACAATTAAAAAAGACATTAAAATGAGATAATTTATCACTTTTTCTTCCAATTGTGAATAACCCTTTGTTTAAGCCCTCATGGTTGGACAGGGGTTTTACACAATGGAAGAATTATGGAATTAAAAATATGGGACAACTTTACAAGGAAGGCACTTTTCTGACATTTCAGGAGTTGCAACAGACTTATGGACTCCGAGGAAATGATTTTTTCAGATATCTTCAACTCAGAGATTATGTAAAATCGAATACTCAAAATTTTCGAATTAGAAATTCAGAAATTCTTGACGAATGTTGGAATAAACATCCTAATACAGAAAGATTAATATCTTATATATATAATATTTTATTAGACAGTGACATTCCATCGACGGACTTACACAGACAAACATGGGAAAAAGAATTAAATGAAATAATAACAAAAGATACTTGGGAAGAAAGTTTACAACACATACAATGTTCATTAAATGCCAGACATTCTTTAATACAATTTAAAGTAATACATAGGTTACATTATTCAAAAACAAAATTACATAAAATCTTTCAACATATCTCACCTATATGTGATAAATGTCAACATTTAGAAGCTACCTTATCTCATATGTTTGCAAACTGTATAAAAATAAAAAAATTCTGGGTAAATACTTTTAGTATAATATCTAAAGTGACCAGCACACAATTGGACCCGGATCCAAAATTAATAATACTCGGAACATTAGAATTAAATCAAACATTTACAACAACACAAAGAAACTTTATTGATTATAGTATAATAACGGGAAAAAAATTAATTCTAAAATTTTGGAAAGGCCCTATAACCCCTACAATCAAAATGTGGATTATAGAAATGACGGAGACCTTAAACGTGGAAAGAATTAGATTTTCCCTGTTGGACAAACAGGAATTATTCGTTGGAACATGGTCTCCCTTTATTGATTATTTAAAGGGTCAGAATGGTTCAGCACAGGAACCTGACTAACACTCGGGCTAAAGAATGGATGAAATGCTATACTCTGAAATGTACGAATATACCTCGAATTAAGTTTTTTATTTTAATACATTTTTCCATTCTTCTTTAACTATCTTTTTCTTTTCTGTTTTGTTTTTTGTTTTTTGTTTTGTTTTTTTTCTTTTTTTTTCTTTTTCTCTCTTTTCTTCTCTCTCTTTTCTTTCTTTACTTTTATCTATCTTTATAGTTCTATCTAGTTTAAAAAAAAACAAAAAAAGGCAAAAGGTATTGGAGACAATGTAATAATAATTGACAATATTAACAATTCAAAAACGTAAGACTGTAATGATGTTAATAGGTTGTGTACTTATCTCCAATAAAAAATATTTAAAAAAAAAGAAATAATAGAAAAGTTATGAAGGTTTAAAAAATCATGAG
The DNA here is from genome assembly GCA_038087875.1 of Malacoraja senta. Taxonomy (NCBI): domain Eukaryota; kingdom Metazoa; phylum Chordata; class Chondrichthyes; order Rajiformes; family Rajidae; genus Malacoraja; species Malacoraja senta. Next base: position 236,997,617 of record CM075977.1, read on the forward strand.
ATCAGCATGATGAAGGTAACGCCCCTTCCGGGGGCCAGGAGAATAAAGCTCCGGAGGCCGGACGTGAGTCAGTCAGCCTGGAAGCCGTGAGTGAGAGTTGAGTCCAGAACTGTGAGTCTACGGCGTCTGTGCTGACTAAACTGTGAGTCTACGTCGTGCTGAATGAACTGTGAGTCTACGCTGTGAGTGACTGAACTGTGAGTCTACGCCATCTGTGCTGAATGAACTGTGAGTCTACCGCCATCCGTGCTGAATGAACTGTGAGTCTACCCCGTGGCTGAGTCCAGAGGTCGCGCTCAGTCCAGAGATCGCGCTCATTCCGGAAGTCTCGCTCACTCTGGAAATCCCTCTCCGGAGGTCCCGCTCAGGGCAGAGGTCGTGCTCATTCCGGAAGTCCCGCTCACTCCGGAAGTCCCGCTCAGTCCAGAGGCCGCGCTCAGCTGTGTAAGTACATTCAACAGAGTTCTACTGTCATATATATGTCCCGTGTGAGTGTGTGTGTGTGAGTGTGAGTGTGTGCGTATGTGTGTGAGTGTGTGAGAGATGGAGGGTGTGAGTGATGGAGGGTGTGAGTGTGTGAGAGAGATGGAGGGTGTGTGTGTGTGTGTGTGTGTGTGTGTGTGTGTGTGTGTGTGTGTGTGTGTGTGTGTGTGTGTGTGTGTGTGTTTGTGTGTGTGTGTGTGTGTGTGTGTGTGTGTGTGTGTGTGTGTGCGTGTGTGTGTGAGAGTGATGGAGTGTGTGAGTGATGGAGTGTGTGAGTGATGGAGTGTGTGAGTGATGGAGTGTGTGAGGGAGTGTGTGAGTGATGGAGTGTGTGAGTGATGGAGGGTGTGAGTGTGAGAGATGGAGGGTGTGTGTGTGTGGGTGTGTGATGGAGGGTGTGTGTGTGTGCGGGTGTGTGTGTGATGGAGGGTATGTGTGTGTGTGTATGTATGTGTATGGGTGTGTGTGTGTGTGTGTGTGTGTGATGGAGGGTGTGTGTGGGTGAGCCCACCAGCCGTGAGTGAACTGCCAGCCCACCAGCCGTGAGTGAGTGAATTGCCAGCCCACCAGCCGTCAGTGAGTGAACTGCCAGCCCACCAGCCATGACTGAGTGAACTGCCAGCCCACCAGCCGTGAGTGTGAACTGCCAGCCCACCAGCCGTGAGTGAGTGAACTGCCAGCCCACCAGCTGTGAGTGTGAACTGCCAGTCCACCAGCCGTGAGTGAGTGAACTGCCAGCCCACCAGCCGTGAGTGAGTGAACTGCCAGCCCACCAGCCGTGAGTGAGTGAATTGCCAGCCCACCAGCCGTGAGTGAGTGAACTGCCAGCCCACCAGCCGTGAGTGAGTGAACTGCCAGCCCACCAGCCGTGAGTGAGTGAACTGCCAGCCCACCAGCCGTGACTGTGAACTGCCAGCCCACCAGCCGTGACTGACTGAACTGCGAGTCCAAAAATCCATTCGACCCGCAATGTCCATACTAGCCCTCTGGAAAACAGTCCCTTCGGCCCACAACACCCATACTAATGCTCCAGAAAGCCCCCCCACCCCCTCCACTGGCCACCAATATTGGAATTGGTGGAGAGGTGGAATATTGCGTTGAGGGACCAGCCCTCCCGTGTGAGAATGGGACCCAACGGGTCCCACTTAGTCTAGTACTCTCCAAAAATTAATATTTCTGGAAGGTTGAACATTATGTTCATTGACTCGGTTGAATATCTTTGGTCATGAGTCATCTTTTTTTTAGTTGCAGCTGTTTTAAGTCAACAATTAGAACAGGTTATGTGGTACACTAATTAGGAATGTCATTCTTTGTGTCACAGACAAATAAACTGCCCTGGCATGCTAGCAATATGTCTGCACTGAGCAGTAATCTTTCCCTGATTTCTGCCTTCTTTCCACGGGACTTAGTTAGTTAAGTCAGTTGGAATTTTAGCATCATATTTCACCCTTAATGAACTTGCCAGCTACAAATTTGCTCCATTATCATGTATGTGTCCTTCCATCTCCAACTTCAGCCAACTGCATACATGCCTCAGGTTTGCTGCTGACGAAGTCCTGATTAATGAACTTTACTCCCTCTATGTATGACTGTACCAATTATTTCCTGGTTGTGCTCTAAGGTCACATCTTGCTCATGTTCCAGTACATGCCCGGGGTCAATGAAAGAGCGTTCACGTCACGGCCCTGTTTCCACCAATCTTTCCACCACCACGCACCAGAAGCACAAGAAGCGCAAGACCGACACCATTGTATGCAGATGCCGAGAAGTGTGTTCAGCTCTGGCTGAACAATTTCTAATCTTGATGTGGACGAGATAAAAATAAGTACATGCTCCATTTAGCTTAACGATTACTTCCATTTACTGTTGTTCTTGGAAAACTTTTATTGAAGCTCCATGTTTTACATCACCCAAGAACAGCATTAAATCATTCAACCAAAAGGCTCTTCGCCCTATTTTATAACCTTTATGCCCATGGCAAAGATCATGTCAATCAATTTCCATGTAATTATGATATGTTTATTTATTTAATGTACTTAATAGTCTTACGTATTTAATGTATTTAATGGTCTTAATGCAAGAAAATGAGAATTTATGATTTTGTCTATTTCAGTAATTAACTGGAGCTTCAATAAATGTTATCAAAGAGATATAATTTTCCCGTTTGTCAATTTAGTTTTACCATGTAAAACTGAAATTAACTGCAGCCATATGTTGTCACTTCTTGGCAAATATCAAGAATGCCAGATGGACGTAATTGCTCCCGCCTAGAGATTTTAGTTTCCATCCAACCATCGCCCGCACAGCTTTCACAACAAAACTGAAAATCACAACAAAAACTGCAGATGCTGGAAATCTGAATCAATAATGGAAAATGCTGGAAATATTCATGAGGTCAGGCTGAATCTCTCTCCTTCTCATTTCTGACAAAGGATCTTCAACCTGGATTGTTGATTCCGTTCTCTTCCAACAAATGCAGCCTGACCTGATGAATATCCCCAACTTCTGAGTCATTCTGAGGTGTGGTTCACCAGACACTCTTCTGGCAGCCAGCTTCAGCTACACATTCTTTACTTATAACTGGAGAGTGGCTACTGCCAAAACAAACAAAAATACCTGAACCAGACTTACCCCCCTGCAGAGGTTAGCCAACTTGGATAGTGGTGGATCTGATAATCGCGGGTCTCTCTAAATTATCTTTAGTAATACAATTCATATAAATGTAATCCTGCAGCAATGCATATTTCCTTTACGCTAGTTGGATATAAAGTGACTGATAAATTAATGTATGCTATATTACCCAGCCAAGTTGTTTCTAATGGAATTTCGATTGGGAACTGGAGAACTAATTAAGAGGTGGAAATTGGCAAGCAGAAAAAAGTGAGAGGTCTAGGCAAAAAAAAAGCTGTTTCCATAGGTACCATTGTCCCTCACCCGCCTACTGAGGGCAACACCAGAGCTCACACCTATTTCTCTCTTCCCCACCCCTTCGACCTACATTCCTTCTTCAAGCTTCACAATTCGCAACTCTTCAATCCTTTTCATCTCTGGCCTTTGTCCAACCATCGGTCTGAAGAAGGGTTTCGGCCCGAAACGTTGCCTATTTCCTTCGCTCCATAGATGCTGCTGCACCGGCTGAGTTTCTCCAGCATTTTTGTGTACCTGCTGAAAATAAATCCCTCCTCATCTGTGCCAACTATTACCTGCCAGGCTTTATCCTGTCCCTCCTCTCTTCCAGCTTTCTCTCCCTCCCCTACAATCAATCGGAAGAAGTGTCCCAACCCGAATCGTCACCTATCCATGTTCTCCAGAGATGCTGCCCGACCCACTGAGTTACTCCAGCAGTGTGTCACTTTTGTAAAACAGCATCTGCAGTCCTTTTTTTATACATTGTCTCTTAAGAACTGGCTGCCAGTTTCACCGCGTTGAAATTGACAAATGATTGCCTCCATTGACACTCATGCAATGATACGCTATGAAATAATATCATACAATCTTTAATATTTTTAGCTTGCAGTAACAAATATAATCGTATTTTTAAATAGCTCTTAGTTTTGAAAATTCTACAGGAATTTGTTATTGCAAATGTGAAACTCTATCTCCTAAACCTTTTCCCCATTGACACAATTATTTTTATAATGAGATTTTCCTTAACACTTGATTTCTTCAGAAGTTATAACAGAACCATCTGCATTCATTTTTATTTCAGACTTGAAGTGATATATTAGACCACTGAACTCTGAGGCAAATTTAGTGAAACAGAATGAAGTTAAAATAGATGATGCAACTGTGTATTTCCGGCTCTTGGGCTTGTATTTGCCATCGTATGGTTGGAATTCATGTTAGATTCCCTCCTCGAAATTACTTAATTTCTTGAATTAGGAATTTATTTATATGAATATCAGATGAGTTAATGCAGCAGTTTTAATGCTAGTTTAGTGAAGTTGAACAAAAAGGTCACTGTGACCTCTGTGAATTTGGAAGAGCACAGGCTATAATAGTCCTGATTTTAGAGAAACCCAAGAGTCAACACTAAATTAGAATTGATGTGTGTTTGCCAAAATTGACTTATATTCTTCTATGTTCTGTACACAAAATTGACACACATTGTCATTGGTATTATTTTATTATTGTCACATGTACCGAGATACAGCGAAAAGGTTTGTTTTGTGCGCTATCCAGTCAAATAATACTACAATCAAGCCATAAACAGGTATAACTGACATTGCAAACAGAAAATTACCAGAGTGTAGATTATGTTGTCAGTGCATTATAGTGCTTTGGTTGCAAAGAAAGTCCATGGTCCTCAGTGAGGTAGGTTGAAAGATCAGGACTATATTCTAGTTTATCGGAGGACCATTCAGTACTTTAATGTCAGGAGAGAAGAAGCTGTTCCTGAATCTGGTTGAATGTGTTTTCATGCTTTTGTATCTTCAGCTAAAAGGTGAAGCTGGGGTATAAGGAAGAAAGAGGGGGAGTGCAATGTAAAACTGGTGAGAGGTTTAGTTGAAGGGTATGGGAAGGAAAGAGTGGGATAAAAGTTCAAAAAGGGGCAATTCGGAGTATGGAGAGGTGGAAGATGAGCGGAAGGAGAAGATGAAAGCAACTGGGAGATAGGGGCATTGGGAGAATGAGAAGGTGGTTGAGGAAGGAGCAAATGACCATAGAAATTCCATTGCATTTTAAAAAGAGATATCCAGTCTCTCACATGCCACTTTGCCAATATACGCCTCAGTACAGCAAAAATGTTGCAGACTGCAGGCTTGTACTGCTTTGATATCTGAGAAGTTGCAAATAAAAATAAACATGAGCAAATATTTGACGTTTGGCGAGAGACCGATCCAAGAGTACATTTAGTGCCTTTGCTAATTCCTTAATTGCAGGGCCAGATTTACGCATAAGCTTCACAAGCTTAAGCTTAGGGCCTCGAGATCTAGGGGGGCCTCGGCAGGGCCGGATTCACCTATAGGCTTCATAGGCTGAAGCCTAGGGCCTCAAATCTAGGGGGCCTCCGGCCAAGGTGTTTTTTTCCCAGAGTAAAAAAAATCCCGGGAAAAAAAAAATTTGGAGCGCTATCAGCGTTTCCACTTTGACGGAAATTACCCGAAATTCTGGTTCCGACCCGCTGGAAATTTTGGGGGAAAAAATTGCGACCATCAGCGCCTGCGCAGTTGGGGGAAGCCGGTGACGCAGTAGCGATGCAAAATGACGCTGTCTCTCCGTGCGTATGCAGTGGGCAGATTCAGATCTCCATTTGCAGTCCATACAATCACCTCGATGCCTCGTGTCTACCAAAGATCCTAGGTGTCTAGTCCAGGTAAGTAATGGAATATTGCGTTGCGGGAGTGCCCGTTTCTCTGGGCTGGGGGGGGGGCTGCGGTGTCGGCTGCACGGAGTCGGAGCCTCGCTGCGTGGGAGAGGGGGAGGGAGGGAGAGGGGGGATGTAAGAGAGGGAAAGGGGGGGTTGAGACAGAAGGGGGAGAGAGAGGGAGGGGAGGGGGAGAGAGAGGGGGAGGGAGCGAGGTGGAGGGAGAGGGAGGGGGAAGGAGGAGGGGGGAGAGGGAAAGGGGGATTATCTTTAGTGAGATTGCAAAATTAAAGTAGGTTTTGAAGCAATTATATTTTCTCCACCATATGAATAATATCAAACAATTGGAACTGCTTTCTTTTCCTTGATAACAATACTGAAAAATATGTATTCCATAGTTTGCGACTTTCATTTTGCATCATATTTTTAATGTGCACACACTAACACAGTCGAACAGTAACAGGCAATCAAATCAACACACAAAATATTTTCTAAAAAAAAGGTTTTATTTACTGCAAAAACTTACAGTATTTTATTTGCAGTGTTTGCATGCTCCTTTATAACATTTTACAGTACAACTTGATTATTAAAACAAGGACAGCTTCAATTCTTGACTAAAAAAAATGTATACAACAATGATCCCAATCATCCCATTCCAACCACTCATTACTCTTGACTCAACCAAAATTATTTCTGAAATATTGGTCATAAATTTGATGCACAAATGCTCCAAAATAAGGCTCAGAATGCACCAGAGAGCATCTAAAACCCCAGAGCTTCCAGGGCCCGCTTAAGGGCCCTGGACCCCGGCCGCAAGGGTCTTTGAGCTTCGCTCTTGTGATATGCGCTGTGTGCACTTATTTCACTTAAAATTTTTGTAATCCTGCCATGCCACCCCCCTTTTTGAAAAGCTTTGTACGGGCCTGGTGTATAATATTTTTGACTGTCATAGGCCTTTCTTACATATGCTGTCACAACGCACTGTAGTCTCTAAACAACACTTCAGTAATTTTCCTTGCCCTCCATTTCAGAATAATAGTGTTTTAAGCTGATAACTCGACACTAGCACTGGCAATAAATAAAAAGCACAACTTTCCAGCCCTTATCTCATTGGCCACGCTCGGCTGCACATCGGTGTCAATCTGGTGGACTCTTCCATCTTCCTCTCATCGTGGGGGTGGGGGATTGGGAGGGGCCTCACAAGTGGAATAGTCTAGGGCCTCTCTTCATCTAAATCTGGCCCTGCTTAATTGTCAAGTGTTCATGTACTGATTCAACAACTGAGGGAAAGCACCAGATGGCAATAATCTGGTTCCTTGCCCATTGATCTTTAGTTTAGGAATCTCATGCCAATTAATTGTACATTACTGTATAATTCCTCTGGTTGGTCTTCCCCAGGGATTTTCATAGAGCAGTCTGATACATTGCCTTAAATGAACAATTCCTTGAGCAAATCACCACATGTTCCCAGATGCTTCAAAGTTTTTTTCCCCGAGTTGATTCAACTAGTATCTGTCTTTGCTGTGAGCGTGCCATAGAGTGATAGAGTATGGAAACAGTCCCATCGGCCTACCTTGCCCACACCGACAAACATGTCCCATCTACACTAGTCCCACCTGCCTGTGTTTGGCCCATATTCCTCTAAACATATTCCTCTAAACATATCCTTACCTGCCTAATTGTTTCTTAAAATTCATGATAGTTCCTGCCTCATCTATCTCCTTCAGCTGCTCATTCCATACACCCACACCCTCTGCATGAAAAAATGACCCCTCAGAATCCTATAAAATCTTCCCCCCCTCACCTTAAACCTATGCCCTCTGGCTCTCGACTCCCCCACTCTGGGCAAGAGACTCTGCGCGTCCACCCAATCTATTCCTCTCATGATTTTATACACCTCCATAAGATCACCCTTCATCCTTCTGCGCTCCAGAGAATAAAGTTCCAGCCTGCTGAACCTCTCTCTATAGCTCAGACCCTCGAGTCCAGGCAACATCCTTGTAAATCTTCTCTGCACTCTTTCCAACTTAACATCCTTCCTAAAACATGGTGCCCAGAACTGAACACAATACTCTAAATGCGGCTTCAGCAACGTCTTGTATAACTGCAACATGACCTCCCAACATCTCTACTCAATACTCTGACTGAGGACACCAATGTGCCAAAAGCATTTTTGATCACCCTATCTACCTGCGACTCCACCTTCAAGGAATTATGCACCTGCACTCCTAGATCCCTCTGCTCTACAACACTACCCAGAGCCCTACCATTCACTGTGTTGGTCCTGCCCATGTTAGACTTCCCAAAATGCAACACCTCACATTTCTCTGCATTAAATTCCATCAACCATTCCTCAGCCCATCTGGCCAATCGATCAAGATCCTACTGCAATTTTTCACAACCATCTTCACTATCTGCAAAACCATCCACTTTTGTATCATCTGCAAACTTGCAAATCTTGCCATGTATGTTCTCATCCAAATCATTGATGTAGATGACAAACAGTAATGGGTCCAGCACCGAATCCTGAGGCACACCACTAGTCACATGCCTTTAGTCCAATAAGCAATCTTCCACCATCACCCTCTGCTTCCGTCCCTGAAGCCAATTTTCTATCCATTCAGCAATCTCACCTTGGATCCAATGTGATCTAACCTTCCAGGGCAGTCTTCCATGTGGAACCTTGTTGAATGCTTTGGTGAAATCCATACATGCATCTACAGCCCTGCCCTCATCAACCTTTTCAAAACACTCAGATTTGTGAGACATGACCTCCCACGTATAAAACCATGCTGACTATCCCTAATCAGCCCTTGTCTGTCTAAATGCATGTATATCCTATCCCTCAGAATACTCTCCCATAACTTTCCAACTACGGATGTTAAGCTCACTGGCCTATCGTTCCCAGCCCTTTCCCTGCACCCCTTCTTGAATAGAGGCACAACATTTGCCCCACCCCCCTCCAGTGTTCCAGCACCTCGCCTCTATTTAATGAACTTGATATCAAGAATGGCTGATAGCACTCAGGCCAGAATATCAAGCCAGGAAAATCTATGTAGCAGCAACTACTTGCCTATTTGAAACTACAGTGCAATCTTTGGAAGCTGCGACTATGTACATGCTAAATAGCACATTATAGACAGAGAAAACAGATCTGGTCAGAATTCTGCACTCCAGTCACATCAAGTGGTTAATAGTGGAGGAACAACAGCTAAAAGGAGACCATCTTAGTCTAGTTGAGGAGAAACAATGGGGTTTGGTGCTGAGCTTGCCAAGGACAAGGCTGAAGCTTCCACAATCACATTCAGTTAAAAGTGTTGAGTAGATGTCCTGCTTTGGTTTCCTCCTGAGATCTCCTCCCTCAGCTTTTTTCCCCTCTATATTGATGGCTGCATCAGTCCTGCTTGCTACATGTACATAACCCCAAAATATCACCTTTGTTGCCAATTTCCACCTCATCTCGTGCTCACAAGCACCATGTTTGACATTTTCTTTCCTTTCTTAACATGTCTACCCTCAGCTCAAGGGATAGGTTACTAATACCCCTGCCAACCCCAACATTATACCTCCTTCCTCCCTGCTTCCTGTAAGGTTTCTATCCCATTCTCCTAGTTTCTCCACCTTTGTAATTTCTGCTCTGATGATGAGACTTCCTTTGCCTTTAAGATTTCCTTTTATTTAGCTATGGCTTTCCATCTTTCATGTTTTTTTTCTACTTCTTGCACTTCTGTTTGCACCCGTTCTCCTCCTGGCCATAACAAGGATAGGATTAGCCCTGTCCTCACCTTCCTCCCCATCAGCCTCGGCATTCAACAAATCACCCTTCGTAATTCCTGGCACCTAATTCAGCTGCAGAAGTCTAGTCATGCCAATGAGCTCATGTGTTAAGATGAGAGTGTAATCTCCAAATCAAAGTATATTGGTTCAATTTGCTCTAGTGCAATTGTAGATAGGAACCATGTTGTACAAAAGATGTTGTCAAGCTGGAAAGGGTACAGAGAAGATTTACGAAAATGTTGCCAGGACTAGAGGGTCTGAGCTATAGGGAGAGGTTGAATAGGCTGGGAGTCTATTCCTTGGAGCGCAGGAGAATGAGGGGTGATCTTATAGAGTTGTGTACAATCATGAGGGGAATAGATCAGGTAGATAAACAGAGTCTCTTGCCCAGAGTAGGTGAATCAAGGACCAGAGGATATAGGTTTAAGGTGAAGGGGAAAAGATTTTACAGGAATGAGGGGTAACATCTTGACACAGATGGTGGTGGGTGTATGGAACAAGCACCCAGAGGAGGTAGTTGAGGCTGGGACTATCCCAACATTTACAAAACTGTTAGGCAGGTACATGGATAGGACAGGTTTGGAGGGATATGGACCAAATGCAGGCAGGTGGGACATATTGGCCAGAGTTGGCAAATTGGGCCAAAGGGCCTGTTAACACACTGTATCACTATGACTCTAACCATGCAAAACAAAACTTTTTTTTTCATACAGTTAAATAAAATAACACAATTCAAGTTATCTAATGGTCAGCACCATCAGGATATCAAATGTGAGAACTAAAATGTAGTTATTAAGGGAAGTGAAATGGAGGAGAAACAATGATGCATTTTTCTAACTGGCCAGCACATTTTCTAATATTAAGGAAGAACAATACATTAAAAATATATTTTCAAAACCTTGGAACATGGCACAACACTTTAATTAAATTCAAAACATTTCTGAAGAAGGGTCACAATGCGAAATGTCACCTATCTGTGTTCTCCAGGGATGCTGCCTGACCCACTGAGTTACTCCAGCACTTTGTGGCCTCTTGCACTTTAATTAACATTTTTTTACATGAAAGATAAAGTGCATATCATAACTGTTAAATTTCGACCACTTCTACATGGAAAATATAAATGTATTGCTCCTTTATATGTGAATATTTCAATACTGCATCATTTATGTAGAGAGCAACCCGAAATGTCAGCTACCTTCTTTCTCTGGAGGTGCTGCCTGATCTGCAGAATTACTCCAGCACTTTGTCTATCTTTTTATATGCATTTAAGATAGCTTTCCAAGCTCACTACCTCTTCCAGTCATTGCAAGCACTATCTTTCAGAACTGTTTCTGAAAATTATACTTTAGAAGGAACAGTGAAACCCCCACCCAGCCTGCTCTGCCATTCAAAAGCATGGCAAATCTGACCTTGCTTCCACTTTCCTGCATGTTCCCCCATAACCCTCGATTTCCCTGTAGATCAAAAGTCTGTCTGACTCACCCTTGAATATATTCCACAGCTTCCTAGGATGGAGAACTTCAAATGATTTTAACTCTCAGAGATGAAATTCCTCCTCAACTATGTCTTATATTAGTGATTCTCTTGTGAATCTCTAGTTCTAGATTTCACCCAAGAGGTAACATTTGCTTAGCAAATGCCACCGAATCATAAGATTGCCTTCCACTACTCTGAATACCAAAGTCTATGGACATATCTCTCAAGTTAGAAAACACACACACCTCCAGATTCAGGGGCAGTTTCTTCCAGCTGTTATCTGGCAACTGAACTGTCCTATCACCAGCTAGAGAGTGGTCCTGACCTCCCATCACCCCATTGGAGACCTTCGAATTATCTTTAATGGGGCTTTATTGGACTTAATCTCGCACTTGATAGAGATGTCAGTCAAAAGTCTAAAATTATAAATGCATATTAATTGAATCATTACTTAAATATCATTCAAACTTAAAACACAGGGGGACTGAACTTTCTGGCTTAGTTAAATGCTCCTAAATTTAGTTTGTTATCAAAAATAGTGATATTTTATGCCAATAACTTTGAACAAATTTCCTATCAAAATTGTACTTGCAAAATTATTATTGGGAACAAAATCAGGAAATGCTTTCCACAAACAATAAATTTACCCATTTTCTTAGGACAATCAGAAAACATTTAAATTTATTTGTTAATTGAACAAATATATCTTCCGTGCTGGGATAAGCTGATGAGATAGCTTTGCTGGTGTTACAATATATTTTTAATATAGTAAGCCATGAATCATTATACAAATGACAACTTCCGTGGAAATGTTTCAATACCTAGGGTACATGTCAATATCTTTAAGGTGCTGTGTAAAATTAGTAGTCCCTGAAACATGATTCAACTTAATCAGGAATAACAAACATTGTTTCATCCTTTATCAGGAATGCCATTTATAGAAAAAGGTCAATGAGCTTGTTATATTTCAAATGATCTAAAGTTATCACAATGGATATACATTGTTTATCCTGTTTAAAAAAAACATAGCTCTACATATATGTGTAATACAGCCTTGCTTGAAATGTTTCCTGCATGATTTTATAAATTCAGGTTATTATCTGAATGCTCAATTACAAAAAAAACTACTGCAACCAGACGACACCTAGATGAAGCTACAAATAAATAAATTATCATTGATTAGATTTTTGTTTTGCTGGTTCTTACCTTTGCAGATTTGCATTAATTTACGAAGGATGCATCTCAATGGAACAATTATAAATAGGGATGTGTACATACATTAAAAATAAAGGATGTGGAAAGAAGAAAGTGGAAGATGAAAAGTGGACAAAGTGTTGTTGTTAAATTGGCAGAACTGAAAGTCAATTATTCTTGTAATGGGGTAAAAAAAGCTTCTTTAAGTAAGTCTTTAAGACAAAACGATACTTCTGCTAATGCTCAAAATATGTCTGGTTGTCATATTTGTCTAATCCACACACTCCTCACTACTTTGGAAGAGCACTCTTATAAAAGGTGTTGTTTTCAATGAAAGATAGTTTCCAACAATTTTATTACTGTACTAGAAAATTGGTTACATGTTATTAGTATGAAGAATGCTATGTCTTAATTCCAGAATTCATGATTATAGTTAAAGCAATAAAATAAAATCAGCTTTATGATTTGAAGATCAATTATTGACCTGTTTAAATTGGAGACATCGTCTTTGCTGTTTCAATTGTGTCAGTTTCAGAATATATGAATAATTCAGTAAGACTTAAAGCAAAAGCAAAATTTGTCTTTAGATTATCAGTGTTAAAAGAAGCTCATACTACAATGGCCATCAAGGTCTGATAGCCTTAATGTTGTCCGTGTATGTTGTATCCATTCTTCATGGGAATTGAGATGACTGATGAAGCCCATGCACACTTAGCCTAGAAGTACTTTTACATCAGTTTTAAAATTGTTCATTAAAATACTGCACTAAGCTACCAATATATTAAAGCATACTGAACTCACAGTAAAGGGGCTGTCCCACTGCAGCGACCTTATCTGCGAGTTTTGAAGAGTTTGCCCTCGACTCAAACTCGCAGCATGATCGACACATGGTCCTAGGAGGTCCTATGAGGTCAATGGAACTCTCCTTCATGCTCGAGGGAAGTTCCCGCCTACTCGCGGCCTCAGTGGTCAAGGAAAAATTTTCAGCATGTTGAAAAATGTTCCATGAGTAAAAATTGGTTGGCATGGTTCTTTTGAACTCGTAGTGCAGTGGAGTGGGGTCGCTATTTAGTTACAGGCAGTCGAGGGCAGCCGTAGGCAATCTCCTTCGCTGCCTGGGCATTTTAATTGGCCCATTGGAGTTTTCAGGACCAAGGAAAACCGACCGGTAAGTAAAATGGCAGCTAAACTTTATTATAAGTTGTCTGGCTTCTTAAAAGTGTCTCCACTCCTTCTCCCCCCTCCCCCCCTTCTCCCTTCTCCTCCCCCCCCCTTCTCTCTCCCCTCCCCTTCTACCCCCTTCTCTCTCCCCCCCCCTTCTCCCCCGACCCATCAAGTTTTCAATCATGGTTGATCTATCTCTCCCTTCTAACCCCATTCTCCTGCCTTCTCCCCATAACCTCCGACACCTGTACTAATCAAGAATCTATCTATCTCTACCTTAGTATCCACTGACTTGGCCTCTACAGCCTTCTGTGACAAAGAAATCCACAGATTCACCACCCTCTGACGAAAGAAATTACTCATCTCCTTCCTAAAATAATGTATTTTAATTATGAGGCCTTGACCTCTAGTCCTAGACTCTCCCACTAGTGGAAACATCCTCTCCACATCCACTTTATCCCCAAGCCGTTCACTATTGTGTATGTTCCAATGCGGTTCCCCCTCCTTATTCTAAACTCCAGCGAGTTCAGGCCCAGTGCTGACAAATGCTCATCATAGGTTAACCTTCTTGTAAACCTCCTCTGGACCATTTCCAGAGCCAGCACATCCTTCCTCAGATGTGGTGCCCAAAATTGCTCACAATATTCCAAATGCAGCCTTATCATCACCATGTAGAGCCTCAGCATTAGATCCGCGTTTTTGTATACAATTCATTTCAATTCAATCTTCATTCAGAAACCAATATGGCTTGGTATGCTTAGTGAAAGGTTTATTGCTCTGTATGCAGGATCTAACACAAAGTTTCTTTGTATTGAACAAATTAAACTTCATTGTTTATGAAACTGAGAATTGTATAAATGAAAACAAAATTGATTAAGCAATTCTTATAAAAATATGTATTGTCACATTAAATTCTGTAGCGTATTTAGTGAGAGGGTTGGCATTAAGTTAAATATAAAATTCAATGTTTATAAATATTTACATTTATTTACAGGTAAAATTTACAATTAACTATGTTTGTGTTGATGTTCCTTCTTCCAAAGATACTGTTGGAGGAGAGTTACAAAGGCTTTTAAAAATTCTGTTACGTTTTTTTCTTGAAATTCCTCACATGTTGTGCAGCCGTTCTGTTGGATTAGAACACAGGTTCTAATTGATTATCGGAAAGCAAATCACATTTTTAAAGAAAAGCATGGAAACTAAATGGTGAAAATTCACATTACATTACAACCAATACAAATGTTATATGCTAAAGAGAGGCACTTAAGCAGACAGACCAGCAAAGCACCTCAACACAAGGAGGAAAAAACATCAGTAAGCAGCTCTGATCAAAAATCAACAGGCAGATCGAATCACAATGCCACATATTAATTTTGGCCTGACATAAATTGGCATTGCATCATTGGCAACCACACAATGAACTCCATTTTTTTCTTATTAGCCTTCACAAATAATTAGCTCGATCTCAACGTGTTAATCTTATATTGTTGATAAATAACTTTTGTTCCTACCTTGTGGATTCACCTGCATAGTTTGACATTGTAGGTTTTTAATGTTGCATCAGTTGGGACACAATTCTTTCATTTATTGTTACTGTGCTAGACAGAATACGATGATGCACTCAACATTTTTGGATTAACCTGCATATTTTGACATCTTAAGTTTTAATGTTGCATCAGTTGGGACACAATTCTTTCATTTACTTTTACCATGTGAGTCATATGATGCACTGAACATTTGGAATAGGGTAATATGTACAGAATATGTTCAATGGAATACAGTACTGTCAGCTTTAATTTCTGTAAGACTAAATTGCTTTGGGGAGCTTTGATGTTAAACCTTGAACAGTGGATGAAAATCATTTGTGTTCTAGAAACAAGAAAGGCATTGAAGGCACTTGATGACATAAGAATATGTCAAAAAATGCATGCTTAATTTTAACTCAAACAATATATCAACAAAAGAGGAACTCAAGCAGTCAAGTGGCATTTGTGGAGGGAAATTGGGGAGACCACACCTGGAGTATTGTGTGCAGTTTTTGTCCCCTAATTTGAGGAAGGACATTCTTGCTATTGAGGGAGTGCAGCGTAGGTTTACAAGGTTAATTCCCGGGATGGCGGGACTGTCATATGCTGAGAGAATGGAGAGGCTGGGCTTGTACACTCTGGAGTTTAGAAGGATGAGAGGGCATCTCTTTGAAACATAAAAGATTGTTAAGGGCTTGGACATGCTAGAGGCAGGAAATATGTTCCCGATGTTGGGGGGAGTCCAGAACCAGGGGCCACAGTTTAAGAATAAGGAGTAAGCCATTTAGAACGGAGACGAGGAAACATTTTTTCTCACAGAGAGTGGTGAGTCTGTGGAATTCTCTGCCTCAGAGGGCGGTGGAGGCAGGTTCTCTGGATGCTTTCAAGAGAGAGCTAGATAGGGCTCTTAAAAATAGCGGAGTCAGGGGATATGGGGAGAAGGCAGGAACGGGGTACTGATTGGAGATGATCAGCCATGATTACATTGAATGGCGGTGCTGGCTCGAAGGGCTAAATGGCCTACTCCTGCACCTATTGTCTATTATCCATTGTCTATTGAAATGGACTGTAAATGTTTCTGGGCCAACTGTTCTATTTCCTGAACAGATACTGCCTGACTCAATGAGCTTCTCCTGCAATTACTTTTTTGCAACAGCTTCCAGTGTTTATAGTCTCCAATGTAATTAATATGGGGCTGGATAAAGTACACTTAAAACCATTGAAAAAAATGAATGATTATCAAGCAGGGAATGGGTCACTAACACTAAAAATAGATGCAATATGCAAACAAAAGCATCAGGATTGAAGAAAGATTCTACATTAGGTGTAATATAATAATTAAAACAAAAGTCTAACAAAACCTTAAAGGAAACATTTCCAAACTGAAAGAAAATTGATGGTGATAACTTTAGTCACAATAATGGCTGATTTATACAGTTATAATATTGTTAAAAAGTGGCTTTGTGGAAAGGTTTACTTGCAGACATCACAAATGAGAGTGATTGGTACAAGTTTAAGAAGGAACTGCAGATGCTGGAAAATCGAAGGTAGACAAAAATGCTGGAGAAACACCGCGGGTGAGGCAGCATCTATGGAGCGAAGGAAATAGGTGACGTTTCGGGTCAAGACCCTTCTTCAGAAGAAGGGCCTCGACCCGAAATGTCACCTATTTCCATCGCTCCATAGATGCTGCCTCACCCGCTGAGTTTCTCATGATTGGTATAATTGTATTTAGGAAGTCATTCAAGAATTTGAAGAAGATCCTGTCCCTATACCTTCTCCCCCTGACTCTGTCCAAGAACCCCCGACAGACCTCTCAAGTGAGACAGAGGTTCACTTGCACCTCCTACAACCTCATCTACTGTATCCGCTGTTCCAGTTGTGGACACCTGTATGCTGGTGAGACCAAGTGTAGACTCGGCAATCGTTTAGCTGAACACATTCGCTCAGTCTGCCTAGGCCTACCCGATCTCCCAGTTGCTAAACATTTTAACTCCCCCTCCCATTCCCATACTGACCTTTCTGTCCTGGTCCTCCTCCACTGTCAGAGTGAGGCCAAATGCAAATTGGAGGAACAGCACCTCATATTTCGCTTGGACAGCTTCCAAGCCAGCGGTACGAATACTTATTTTTCTAACTTCAAGTAACCCTTGCAGTTCCTCTTTCTCTGTCCCACCACCACCTTAGTCCTCTAACTAGTTTCACTGTCCTTCTGATTAATTTCACTGTTTGCATGCCTTGTTGTCACCTTCCCCTCAACCAACAATGAACCATTTTATATTTTCTTGACCATTGTCTGCTTTGTTCTGTTGTTTTCATACCTTATCCTTCCATACCTCTAGTTTCCATCTCCACTGACTCAGTCTGAGCTCGGGCCTCGACCCAAAACATCACCCATTCTTTCTATCCAGGGATGCTGCCTGTCCCGCTATGTTACTCCAGCATTTTGTGTCTATCTTCAAAGAATATAATTCCACTGGTATATTATTTCAGAGACAAAGCCCTCTTTTACAAATGTACCCGAGTTATTCATGCCAACGGCCAATTGTGGGCAAAAGGGCTAATCCTATGGTGTTCTGTTCTTTGTTTCAAAACTTAACAACTTACCTCGCTTTTAGGATTTTCTCTGCTATAGTAATAAAATATATTAAGTCGATTTAATTTTTTACAGGTGAGATTGAATTCATAGTCTACAACATCCATCTCTGAGATGAAGCAATTCAACGATGTGTTAAAACAATCATCCTAGAGGGGGAAAAAAATAAATTTTATATATTTAGTTAGGTTTAGAGATTCACCTTGGAAACATGACCTTTGGTTCATCGCGTCCATGCCAACTATCAATCACCCGTACAGTAGTTCTATGTCCTACACACCAAGGGCAATTTACAGAAGCCAATTAACCTACAAACCTGTACATCTTTGGAATGTGGGAGGAAACCAGAGCATCAGGAGAAAACCCATGTGGTCAGAGGGAGAATGTGCAAACCCCACACAGACAGCACCCATAATCAGGATCAAAACCGAGTCTCTGAGCTGTGAGGCAGCAGCTCTACCACTATATTCAAGTAATACTCATTTTTTTGGGGAAGAGTTTTCATTACTTGCATGTCCTAAAAAGAACTGCATTGACCAACTAATAAATTTGGAAAACATCCTTGTGTTTGAAAAAGATTGATATTTAATAATGGGAGATTGGTTCCAAACTCATTTGTTCTATCTCATTACTTTAGTTCTGAAACAGCTGCAATGAAAATCCTGAATTTCAATTATTAATATAACATTCTAGTTACTAACAATCTAGCTGATCAACTTCAAAATGTTGTTCAGTCTGGTCATAGAGTCATGCACCATTGCTGTCGAGAACACTGCCTGGATTAGAGTTTTTCAGCTACAAGGAGAGATTAGATAAACTTGGTAGACACAAAATGCTGGAGTAACTCAGCGGGACAGGCAGCATCTCTGGAGAGAAGGAATAGGCGACGTTTCGGGTTGAGACCCTTTTCAGACTGATGTCGGGAGTGGGTGGGACAGAGATAGAATGTAGTCGGGGACAGTAAGATTGGTGAGAGAGCTGGGAAGGGGGAGGGGATGGAGAGAAAGGAAAAGCAAGGGCTATTTGAAGTTAGAGAAGTCAATGTTCATACCGTTGGGGTGTTAGCTACCCAAGCAAAATATGAGGTGCTGTTCCTCCAATTTGTGCGGGCTCTCACTCTGACAAAGGAGGAGACCCAGGACAGAAAGGTCAGATTGGGAATGGGAGGGGGAGTTAAAGTGATGAGCAACCGGGAGATCTGGTAGGTTAAGGCGGACTGATCAGAGGTGTTCAAGGAAACGATCGCTGAGCCTGCGCTTGGTCTCACCGATATACAGAAGTTGACACCTGGAATAGTGGATACATTAGATGAGGTTGGAGAGGGTGCAAGTGAACCTCTGCCTCACCTGAAAAGACCGTTGGGGTCCTTGGATGGAGTTGAGGGGGGAGGTAAAGGGACAGGTGATGCATCTCCTGCGGTTGCAGGGGAAAGTACCTGGGGATGGGATGGTTTGGGTGGGTAGAGACGAGTTGACCAGGGATTTGCGGAGGGAACGATCTCTGCGGAAAGCAGAAAGGGGTGGAGGTGGGAAGATGTGGCCAGTAGTGGGTTCCCGTTGGAGGTGGCGAAAGTGTTGGAGGATTATATGCTGTATGTGATGGCTGATGGGGTGGAAGGCGATGACAGGGGGTCTCTGTTGCGAAAGGAGGGAGGGGGAGCAAGATCGGAGCTGCGGGATATCAAGGAGATCCTAGTGAGAGCCTGATCTATAATGGAAGAGGGGAACCCCCATTTCCCAAAGAATGAGGATATCTCCGATCATCTAGTATGGAAAACCTCATCCTGGGCGCAGGATGAAGTTTTCTTTACAGGAAGCAGGATGAACTTATCTTTACAGGAAGCAGGGTGGGAAGAAGTGTAGTCTAGATAGCTATGGGAGTCAGTAGGTTTGTAGGTTGGATAAATTTGGATCGTATTCTCTGGAACATCAGAGGTTGAAGGGAGATTTGATAGGAGTATATAAAGAGATACAGTGTGGACAGTGAAAACATTTTCCCCAGGGTGGAAATATCCAACACTAAAGGGCATAGCTATAAGGTGAGAGCGGGAACGTTTAATGGAGATGTGAGGGGCAGGTTTTTTTTACATAGAGGGTGGTGGGTGTCTGGAACGCATTGCTGGGGGTGGTGGTGGAGGCAGATACAATATTGGTGTTTAAGGGGCTTTTAGATAGGCACATGAAAGAGCAAGGAATAGAGGGATATGGATCATGTACAAGATGAGATCAGTTTAACATGGCATCATGTTTGGCACAAACATTGTGAACCAAAGAGTCCATTCCTGTACTGTGCTGTTCTGTGCAAACAGGCACTTTAACCCAAACTGTCCATGCCGACCAAGAAGCCAGCCCATTTACCTGCATTTGACCCATATCCTTCCAAACCATCCCTATCCATGTACCTGTCCACAGACATTTAAATGTTGTTATTATACTTGTCTTAACCATTTCGTCCAGCAGCTCATACCATATACCCAACTGTGTAAAAACATTGCCCCTCAATTTCGTATTAAATCTTTCCCCTCTCATCTTAAAGCTTTGCGCTCTAGTTCTTGATTCCCCAAACCTGGGATAAAAATTATGCGTGTTTACTCTCTCTTTGCCCCTCATGATTTTATACACCTATGATCACTATACACTATAAGATTACCCCTCGGTCTCCTACACTCCAAGGAATAAAGTCTCAGTCTGCCCAACCTCTTCCTGCATTAGTATATTGGTGACTTCCTCAATATTAAATTAAGCACAATAGTCAGTGGAGTCAGGAAATCTACAATAGTATTTAGGCAGCCAATTCTACCTACTTAGGATTACTGTGGTGCTGTTGATCTATCATCCAAGCCAAGGCTTTGAGAAGAGGTATAAAGTATATTCCTTATTAAATAATACCGCAGCTACTTTTATATAACTTGACTTCAATGCTGAATAAAATTAATCTGAAGTAGGTAGATATTTAAATTCAAGAATATCTAAATAAGTTGATGCCAAATGAATTCTTGTAGTTTTGAAATATACCGGTAAAAATAAAAGAAGAATTTAACCTAGGAAACATCACTAAATGTATAGGAGTTGAAATAATTCACTTGGCATTCACCTGATTTGTACAAAGACCTTTCTTGCTTAATATATCATGTCAGGCCATTAAATTGGGACCAAATAAATATGGTACGCGCACATATTTTTCATGCAAAAATAAACGGCTATTCTGGTGCTTGAAGTGGAAACGCAAACTAATCCTAATAAAGAAGAAACCATTTTCACAGCATTATGCAGCAAAAACAATTGAATTTTTTTTCACAATGAAAAATAATCATCAGATGATGCAAAATTATGTTCACAAATTAAATGTGGTACTACCGTGACTGGTGATATGAAATCAGGTTTGATATAGAACAAGCTGCCCTTTAATGCTGAATGAGCTTTGGATTTACCCTATTAGAGATGCATGGAACATTATTCTACCTTTGATAATCTATGTACCATTTAAAAATCAAAGGGCATGTCACAAGATAATTATGAACTTTAAATATTTTGACTTCATGGACTCCTTTCTCTCATTAATCACAAGGGAGCCACAAAGTTCAGGCCACCACATTTCACATAAACAAGATATTTGTTCCAGACAATTTCCACCCAAGAAGCAACTATTTGTTTTAAATGTCGACGCATTATATTAAAAGGGCTGGTGCAGGCAGTCCCTAGATTACATTAGGTTTCTGTTCCTGAGAACTGTCTGTAAGATGATTTCTGCATTAGTCACAAATGCCTATTTTCTCCTGTAACCCCTACCTTATCACTCTACCTACACTTGCTATAGTCTTTTCATTTCATCAAATATACATGTTAACTCTACCCTAATTAAACTAATGGAATATACACTGCATCCAGTCATTAATACATACCGTAAAACAGTTTATTATTTATTGCAGTCAGGTAGGAGGATATCGATTAGTTACAGACATACGCATAGATATGGTAGACGGATTTTAAGCTGTACAGATATGATAATGTAATTTAAGGGACTTTTAGATATGCACATGGTTATGCAGCAAATGGAGAGATATCATGTACAGGCAGGGGAGATATGGTTAACTTGACATGTCCAGCACGGACATTGTGGGCCAAAGGGTCTGTTCCTGTGCTATACTGTACTGTTCTATGTAAATGTGAGTTGTTGCACTTTGATAGGTCAAATGTAAGTGTCTAGTTAATGGCAGGATCTTTTACAGCATTGATGTAGAGGGATCTTGAGATCCAAGTCCATATCTCCCTAAAAGAAGCAACACAAGTAGATAAAGAAGGTGTATGGAATGCTTGCTTTCATTGGTCAGGCTACTTTTGCATGCAAATTGGTTGCTTTATTACAGGAAGGATGTGGAACCTATGGAGAAAGTGCAGAAGAGGTTTACCAGAATACTACCTGGATTAGAGGATATTAGCTATAAAGAGAGGTAGGAGAAATTTGGATTGTTTTCTCTGGAGCATTGTAGGCCAAGGGGAAACATGATAGAAGTTTATATCTTCATTGTTCTTCCTGAGAACACTGAAAAATACTTTTCTGCCCCAACAGCTGCTGACAACCTTCTACCGCTGCACCACAGAGAGCATCCTAACATATGGCATCTCTGTGTGGTATCTCAGCTGCACGGAGGCAGAGGAGAGCTCTTCAACGGGTCGTCCACAGAGCGCAGAAGATAATTGGGACACAGCTGCCAGCCTTGGAGGGCATCTACAATACACAGTGCCTCAGGAAGGCCATCAGCATTCATAAAAACTCCTCACACCCTTGCAATAGTCTGTTCGAACTTCTACCTTCCGGCAGACATTACAAGGCCTTCTACGCCCGCACCTCCAGACTCAGGAACAGCTTCATACCCAGAGCTATAGCTGCTCTGAACCGGCCCTGCTGAGTGCCCCCCCTCCCCCACCCCCCCATGAACTGTCTCCCTCGGATGGTCACGTCGCACATCGAGCCGGCACAGACCTATTTGCACTTTATACTGCTTTAACTGTTTTTTTTTAATCTTGTTTCTCTGGGTGTCTACATTTTTAGCTAATTAAGTTGATACATCGGATGGAAGGTGCATACCAAATCTCGTTGTACCCCTGTGCAATGACAATAAAATATATTATTATTATTATTATTATTATATTTTTATTATAGAATTTTGAGATATAATATGGATAAATATATAGATAGACAGAATCATAGCATTAAAGTTTAAGAGGAAAGTTTAAAGGAGAATTATGGGGAAATTGTTATTTTTACACACTGCCTAAAACACACTGCAAAGGGTAGTGGTGGAAGCAGATACAAGCGTGGAGTTTAAGAGGCTTTTAAATAAACACCAAAATATACTGGGAATGAAAGAATATGGATCATGTGCAGACAGAAGGGAGCAGCTTAATTTGACATCATGTTCGGCACAAACATCGTGGGGCAAAGGACCTACTCCTGTGCTGTTCTGTTATATCTAGCTATGTTCTGGAACAACTTTAAAAAATGCTTTAAAAATGTTTCAGATCATTTGTCAAGCCTGATTTCCATATGTCCAGTCATCCGTTCCCTGACGAGTCCATGCACATTAAATGACATGATGAGAAACCTAAAAATAAATGGGGTGTCACCTAAAATCGGAGAATTCAACGTTCATACCATTGGTTTGCAAGCTACCCAACGGTATGAACATTAGCTTATTTTAATAGTGCAAAGAGGGTGTTATGGTGATTAATACTTACCGTTACATCTGCAGGAGTGTATAACAACATTTCCTAAGTGAAAAGAAAGAGCTTCAATGACAATGCATGGCAGAATTTTTCATTTAAATTGTCCTGGTTGTACACCAACCCCTTTAATTTAATGTGCAATTTTAATGGTTTACATATAATTCTACCAACATAACAATATTAAAAAAATAGTAATAAATAGTATATTCTATTTTTGGAAATCATAATTTTATTTAATGTGTTGACAGTAAATAGTTTTGCAGAGGTTCATAAGTTCAAGGAGCAGAATTAGGTCATTCAGCCCATCAAGTCTACTCTACCATTCAATCATGGCTGATCTATCTTTGCTTCTCAACAGCATTCTCCTGCTAACTCCCCATAACCCCCGACACCATTATTTATCAGGAATCTGTTAATCTCCGCCTTAAAAATATTCATTGACAGCCTTCACAGCCGTCAGCAGCTATGAATTCCACAGATTCACAACTCTCTGACTAAAGAAATTCCTCATCCCCTTTCTAAAGGTACATCCATTTATTCTGAGGCCATAGCCTCTAATCTTAGACTCTCCCATTTGGAAAACATCCTCTCCAAATTCACTCTATCCAGGACTTTCACTATTCGGTAAGTTTTAATGAGTTTACCCATCATCCTTCTGAACTCCAGCGAGTACAGGACCAGTCCCTTCAAACGCTCATCAAATGTTAACCCAATCATTCCTGGGATCATTCTCATAAACCTCCTCTAGACCCTCTCCTACGCCAGCACATCTTTCCTAAGATATGGGGCTCAAAACAGCTCACAATAGCAATCTGTATCACAGCCTTCATTCTAGCAGTGGTCAGGAGATGGAAAAGGCATTATTGTCTGTGCATACAAGCTTATCTACTGTTACATTTTTCACATTAGCAATCTTTTGGAACAAACTAATCCATTTCAACATTTTCTTATATTTGAATCAATGGCTCATGGATGAGATTCATTAGATTTAAAAAAAGTTAGGTAGTTGTTAAATGAATGGAGAATGTGAGACATCGTGAGGTTGTAAGCAGAGTGGAAATTGTTTAATGTGAAAGTGAATTTGTTAGTACTCGTAAATCATGTGAATTGAAGAGAATACTAATAATTAGGACAAAGGACAAAGGACATTTATTGTCACATACACCAAATGGTGTAGTGAAATTTGTCTTGCCATGCAGCAGAAACTAGACACAACATTAAAGAAAGAAATGTAACATAAAACATAAAAACATCCCCCACAATGGTTCCCACTGTGGGGGAAGGCACAAAGTCCAGTCCCCATCCCATGTCCACCCATAGTCGGGCCTATTGAGGCCTCCACAGTCGCCTTCACGGAGGCCCGATGTTCCAGGCCGTTCTCGCCGGGTGATGGTGCTCCGGCGTCGGGAGAATCCTCTCAGCTGCTTGGGACACCTGGAGCGGCCGCCTCCTTACTGTAGACCATGGCTTCCGAAGCCAACAGGCCGCGCTGAGTGGAGCTCCAACACTGGCGATCTCCGCGAGAGATCCCAGGCTCCCGATGTAAAGTACAGCACTGCCGCCCGCGGCTGGCCGCTCCACAGACCTGCAGCTCCGCGATGTTTCACCGGCGGTCCCAGCATACCGGAGTTCCAGCGCGGCGACCCGGGCAAGGCATCGCCCGCTCCGCTCCGCGATAGCGCTCCAGCACTGTGCCGCCACCGAAGCCGAGGTCCTGGGCGGTCCCCTCAGGAAACGCCGCTCTAGGCCCGCTGGTAGGCCGCGAGGACGGGTCGAAGGTGCAGCCCGGAGAAAAGCTGCCTCTCCGACCAGGTAGGGACCCTAGAAAGTAGTTTCCCCCTTCCCCACCCCCGCCCCCCACATAAAAAAGTATAGAACGCCTAAAAAACAAAACTAACTATCTAAAAATAAGAAAAAAGATGAAACGGACAGCTGCAGGCTGGGCAGCCATACCACACAGGACTGCGCCCCAATTATGTACAAGTATATGAAGTTTCATGGTAATGTACTTAGGTATTGAACTAGTAATCAATTTAATGCATATCTCCAGGCAATAAGAATTTGGTAGTTAGTCAAAATAGAGGTAGTGCCAAATTAATGTCAAACATTGTGCAAGGTGGTTACTGTTGAAGTAATTGGAGTCAATTATGGATAAGTGGGATTGCAACTTGATTGTGGTTATGACTAAAGTGAAAGAAAGGAAGAAAATGTTGGCTTTGTGGTGTGTTGGACATTTAAATCCTGCACACCTATGATTTCAATTTTTTAAATTAAATTAGTAGTTTATAACCATGGATACATAGCATTGGAGATCTTGCAGTTTCCAAGACAATTCTTTACAGGTAAAATATCTTTATAGCTAATTATGAAAAAGGGATTTTTTTAAGAACACAGGCATTTGCAATGGGTGCAAGCAGAGCGAAACAGTAGTAGAATCATTGAGAGCCCTCTCTGTCATACCATAACCAATCTGGATCCATTCGCAAAATATTAAATTCATTTGTGATAAATGATTAATTTATTTACATACATTTCTGGGCTAGGATCTGCCAACAAATACACGAAGCTTATGATCTCTCCATTGGAATATAAATAGGCCCATTACCACAAGACTCTTCACTTTAATTCCCTTATTTTCTCCAACTCTCATTGTCTTTTCACTATGTTTGCCACTCATCCTTTGTTGATCCATATCTGTGCCTAGGTATAATTCCTGTCAACTTTTCCATTATACATTCTTATGTCCACATTTCTAATTAATACATTGATATAAACGTTCACATGTTCATCGGATACCTAAAAAATCAGTTTTACTATTTTATGAGACAATAAAATTTGCGATAAAATGGATCAAGGTTTCAATTAGTCTAAACGACACTGGAAAAAGGCAAATACTTATGTTTAGCTGCAAATTCTAAATGAAAACAAAATGTTAGAGTTATTCTTCTAAATCCAATTTGTGAAGTAACTCTTTATCTTCACTTTGAGGCATAACATGTATGCAAAGAGTTTTTTTTTTCAAGAATCAGGTACTACAACTATTTCTATAGCTTGTTCAAATTAATTTTGTTTTAACAACTGCTGGAAACATATGTTGTGGGGAGTAGGAGAATAGAGAGTGAAGACTGGAACAGTTCATGGGCAAGTGAGATAGAGTGAATGCAAATGAGGTGTAGTGCGATAGGGTAGCAAATGAGTAGTAGTACAATCGGTAGCTGAAGATAACAAAATATACCAGAAATATACTACTATTCAGTGAAGACATCTCAGTAAAACATTAATTTACATTTCATAAATTCATGAAACGCAGGAACTGAAAATAAAGTTTAAAAAAAGGTTAAATCAGTTATTCCAGCATCTGCAGTTCTTTCCAACACAGGTTAAATCTGTCATAATTATGATCTGTAGAAAGAACTGCAGGTGCTGGTTAATACAAAAAAGGACACAAAGTGCTGGAGTAACTGAACAGGTCAGGCAGCATCTCTGGAGAAGAGCTGAAGGAGGTCTGAAAAAAGGTCTTGCCCTGATAAGTCACATATCCATGTTCTCCGGAGATGCTGCCTGAGCTGCTGATTTATTTTGTGTCCCATGGTTATGATCTTGTATATCAATCTTAAATATATTTTAACCACCATACATAATGTAATACCCTATCCTTGAGAATTAAAATGAGTGAGAAATGCATTTAAAGGTCGGTGTAATTGCAGATTATTATATCGTTCAAGGAATCTTTCCTCGAGCCACTATGATTCAAGACAGGGGTAAGGAGATAGTTTTGTTACTCATCCATGAGCTCTCCACGAGACCTTCAATGCTGTCGAAAGATATCTTCAAAACATTCTCTTAATTAATAGTTCCTTTATTGTCGTAGTAAAAACAGTGAGATATTCATCCAAACCTCTTCTTGTTTAAGTACATTTTGATCTTACTTGTAGTCAAACGTGCATGGTCAAAAGCTGTGCCTTCCTCATGCTTCCTCCAACTCACACTAAAACTACTAGCGCATCTGCGCGAGAATCCCAACCACAAACACGCCTCCGACTACGTAATAAATACCACCCACATAATTACAGGCAGATAACATTTTAAGGTAACTGGTTATAGTTATAACATACTGAGTTAAGCTAAATGGCTACTACAGTCGGCACTGAGCCAATAATCACACAATTCCAAGCTTCCTCACATCAAGTGAGTTGCAGACAAATGCAAGCATTACCTCAAAGTATTCTTGGAAAAAATGCAACATTCTAACCTACTCATGGAAAATCCTGGCGTTGAAAGATCAAAATGAAGATACTGCTGAAAACACTGAAATTGCTGAAAACACTGTGAACCCAGAGGTTCTTAGCTGGGAACATGCAAATATTTGGTCAAAGTGCTGGAAGTATCACATCAGCCTACATACATTTCAAGTATCTCCTGCTCACCTGTAGATTTTACATTAGCTTCATCAGCCACCTTAGTAACCACTGAACTGGAGAGAAAGCAAGTCATTCTGAGCTACTAGGGGTTGCCACAAACAGGGGTGGGGAGAGGTGGAGACCAAATATTAGACAATCCATATTATTATGGTCAAAAAGGGCTTTGTAACTCACATTTCAGCCTAGTTTTCAGAGGCAGCAAAGAGATATCAAAGATTACAAATAGGCAAAGAGGGGGAATATTTAAAGTATTCCTTTCACATACAATGTAAGAAATATCATAAATGCCTGTGAATTAATACCATGTTTCAGTCATTTATTTGTTTATGGATTAGAATAATTTGAATGCAAATAAAACTGAATGCAATTGTTTGATTTCAATACTTTTGAATGTCAGGGGCATCCACAAACATTCACAGTTTTTAAATAAGGTTTGACAACTAGCTTGGATGGGTATTGTGGTTTAGCTGGTTGTCAAATAATTATTTTTGGCTGTTTCATGGATGAGACGTGTTCTGACGTACACCTTTGAAAGTATTTCCACAATCAAGGCCCAACCATCATGAACGTCTCTCCACTGAGGTTCAGGGGATTCAGCAAAATGGCACGTTCTGGCTTCTACTGTTAATCTGGTGTTAGAAACATAGAAAATAGGTGCAGGAGTAGGCCATTCGGCCCTTCAATATGATCATGGCTGATCATCCAACTCAGTATCCTGTACCTGCCTTCTCTCCATACCCCCTGATCCCTTTAGCCACAAGGGCCACATCTAACTCCCTCTTAAATATAGCCAATGAACTGGCCTCAACCACCATCTGTGGCAGATAATTCCACAGATTCACCACTCTCTGTGTGAAAAATGTTTTTCTCATCTCGGTCCTAAAAGACTTCCCCCTTATCCTTAAACTGTGACCCCTTGTTCTGCACTTCCCCAACATCGGGAACAATCTTCCTGCATCTAGCCTGTCCAACCCCTTAAGAATTTTGTAAGTTTCTATAAGATCTCCCCTCAATCTTCTAAATTCTAGCGAGTACAAGCCGAGTCTATCCAGTCTTTCTTCATATGAAAGTCCTGCCATCCCAGGAATCAGTCTGGTGAACCTTCTCTGTACTCCCTCTATGGCAAGAATGTCTTTCCTCAGATTAGGAGACCAAAACTGTACGCAATACTCCAGGTGTGGTCTCACCAAGACCCTGTACAACTGCAGTAGAACCTCCCTGCTCTTATACTCAAATCCTTTTGCTATGAATGCTAACATACCATTCGCTTTCTTCACTGCCTGCTGCACCTGCATGCCTACTTTCAATGACTGGTGTACCATGACACCCAGGTCTCGTTGCATCTCCCCTTTTCCTAATCGGCACCATTCAGATGATAGTCTACTTTCCTGTTTTTGCCGCCAAAGTGGATCTCACATTTATCCACATTATACTGCATCTGCCATGCATTTGCCCACTCACCCAACCTATCCAAGTCACCTTGCAGCCTCCTCACAGCTAACACTGCCCCCCAGCTTCGTGTCATCCGCAAACTTGGAGATGTTGCATTCAATTCCCTCATCCAGATCATTAATATATATTGTAAATAGCTGGGGTCCCAGCACTGAGCCTTGCGGTACCTCACTAGTCACTGCCTGCCATTCTGAAAAGGACCCGTTTACTCCTACTCTTTGCTTCCTGTCTGCCAGTTCTCTATCCACATCAATACTGAACCCCCAATACCGTGTGCTTTAAGTTTGCATACTAATCTCTTATGTGGGACCTTGTCGAAAGCCTTCTGAAAGTCCAGATATAACACATCCACTGGTTCTCCCTTATCCACTCTACTAGTTACATCCTCGAAAAATTCTATAAGATTCGTCAGACATGGTTTACCTTTCATAAATCCATGCTGACTTTGTCCAATGATTTCACCACTTTCCAAATGTGCTGCTATCCCATCTTTAATAACTGACTCTAGCATTTTCCCCACTACCGATGTTAGACTAACTGGTCTGTAATTCCCCGTTTTCTCTCTCCCTCCCTTTTTAAAAAGTGGGGTTACATTAGCTACCCTCCAATCCTCAGGAACTACTCCAGAATCTAAAGAGTTTTGAAAATTTATCACTAATGCATCCACTATTTCTGGGGCTACTTCCTTAAGTACTCTGGGATGCAGCCTATCTGGCCCTGGGGATTTATCGGCCTTTAATCCATTCAATTTACCTAACACCACTTCCCGGCTAACCTGGATTTCACTCAGTTCCTCCATCTCATTTGACCCCCGGTCCCCTGCTATTTCCGGCAGATTATTTATGTCTTCATTAGTGAAGACAGAACCAAAGTAGTTATTCAATTGGTCTGCCATGTCCTTGTTCCCCATGATCAATTCACCTGTTTCTGACTGCAAGGAACCTACATTTGTTTTAACTTAGTCTTAGCACCTCATTGCTGATAGGAAATTCTGGCCCAATATTTCTCACTGATGTACTATTAAGTCAACATCAGCACAGTTTAGTTGACACTTACCTGACAAGATAGGTTTGTATTGCTCACTTCAGCCTAAACAAAAATAAAAAACATACAATAAAATAAAAGCAAATTCCACTATAATAATGTTAAATAGTTATATAAATGTGTTGAATACCAACTTGAATTCTTTGTGTTAGGATTATGATTTCTTTCAATTCAATGAATTCAGTTCTCATTTTTCTTGTTCTAGAAGAGTCTGCACCATCTGCTATTGGAAGGCACACAGCAAGGCTGATGAGGAATGCAGAAACAATTATCTAGAACATGCAGTAACCTTTTAAACTGCTGTTATTGTATCACTTTCACAGTCCTGTCATTTAAAATGCAAAGCTTTAATACTGCTAAACCAGGTACAATTATCAATTATGTTACCTCATGCATTGCAATAAGGTTACATCCTTGAACTGAGCTTTGCACCAATTGTGCCACAGCTCATTTGTCAAATTTACATTTCCTATCTCTATGTTAAATAACACTTCACATAATTCATCCTATTCCTGAAGCAAACTGGCAACCTTATGAAAACCCTGGATACTAAAAACTCAATTAAACATTGATCTTCCACAAAAACTATTAAAGATATATATTTAATAGTTTCTTAAATCAAATTACCACACTGTGTGGTCCAATACTTTCAGTGAAGTGTGACAAATAAGGAATACAATATTTTTTATTTGATTTTAAAAGGAAAAAACAGGCTTGCAATCTTAATATGCTAGCTGCATGGTGCTTGCAGAAAAACATTAAAGTATAAAGATAAATGTCACTGCATGATTCATCTTACGTAACCCTGTGTCTTTTCATTCCTTGTCATTTGTAGTTGTTTCCTGCTCAAACGTCGTTCAATGTGGGTAACACAGTATTGCATGTCTACTTTTTCAGCAAGCACGTGACATCAAACGGCTACACTCAGCTTGTGGCCAGAAGATGGGGTGGCACAGATTAATTTACACAGCATAGTGAATGGTTTTGGGCCCCATATCTGAGGAAGGACGTGCTGCCGTCGGAGAGGGTCCAGAGGAGGTTCACGAGAATGATCCAAGGAATGAGTGGGTTAACATATGATGAGGTTTGACAGCCCTGGGCCTGTACTCGCCAGAGTTTAGAAGGATGAGGGGAGCTGGGAGGGCTCATTGAAACATACTGAATAGTGAAAGGCCTGGATAGAGTGGATGTGGAGAGGATGTCGGAGACTTGATGGGCCGAATGGAACCTATGAACTTATGAACATCGGTGCTGCACTCAACCTGGCTGACAAGCACTTATCTTGTCTATATCGCTCATTGCTTCTTCCTCGTGGCATATTTTCACCGAGCAGCATCATTGTAGCAATGGGTATTCTGCACTTGTTTGACTCACACACAATCATTCTGTGACCTGTAAGTAGTCAAGGACAAGTGCTGATTCTTGTAGTGCCCACTGTGTGCAACCAGCTCCCTTGATGTGATCTCTTTTCTGATTGTTCCTGATATATTGGAATAACCTTGTTTGGCACCTTACTATAGGCTTCCAAGGAAATGAAATCCACCACTTCCAAATTTTCCACCCTGCTGGTTAAAGCCACAAATTACTGAATATATCAACCATTTATCTTTCACAAAACAGTTTGATTCTGGTTAATCATGCTATAATGTGAACGAGACAGAACTTATTAAGGCCAGACAAATCAATGTAGTTAATTTCCACTGCTTGGATTATTGAGAATTGATTATAGAGTTGTACAGCATAGAAACACACCCTTTGGCCTTCTATATCTATACTGACCACAGTGCTTATCTCAGGGCTGCCAACTCTCACACTTTCAGCATGAGAATCACGCCTTAGAGCAAATTCTCACGCCCTCACGCTCATGACCGAGTTCTCACGCTGAGTTCAGTCCCTGCACAGTTTGTCCCTTTGCACCGCGTGCCAGGGATCTGCACGGTCTGGGGAAACGCGTCGGTTGCCGGCTGTGAGTGACGTCGCGTCTCTTCTCTCTTGGTTGGATGCAAAGATACTAGAGGATCCTCTAGTATCTTGGTTGGATGTGCAGCCGCTGGGTGTCAGCAGTTCTATGTGCCGGCTGTGAGCGCTGCGCTGCCGGCCGCCGCTGCAGCCTAGCTCCCTCCCTCCCTC
Source organism: Malacoraja senta (assembly GCA_038087875.1). Taxonomy (NCBI): domain Eukaryota; kingdom Metazoa; phylum Chordata; class Chondrichthyes; order Rajiformes; family Rajidae; genus Malacoraja; species Malacoraja senta. The sequence continues at coordinate 237,029,914 of CM075977.1, forward strand.
CTGCCCTTCAACTCACAAGGCAGCGCCAGCGCCGCCAATCCACGCTGCACCGTGCCCGCCAGACTTTCCATTGGGCGGCCGGGGAGAGAGAGGGAGGGGGGAAAGAGAGCGAGAGAGAGAGAGAGAGAGAGAGAGGGAAAGTAAAAAAAGGGAGGGATGGAGGCAAAGCGAGACAAGGGGAGGGAATGTAGAAAACGGATGAAGGAAGGAAAGGAGAAAGTGGAGAAAGAGGGAGGGGGAGGAAAGAGGGAAGGATGGGGGCAGGAGGGAGGAAGGGATGGATGGAGTGAGGGGGAAGAAAAGGTGTGTGTGTGTGTGCTTGTGTGTCTGTCTCCCTGTGTGTGTCTCCTTGTGTGTGTATGTGTGCCTCCCTGTGTTTGTCTCCTTGCGTGTGTGTGTCTCCCTGTGTGTGTGTGCGTGTCTGTGTATCCCTGTGTGTGTCTCCGTGTGTGTGTGTCTCCCTGTGTGTGTGTGCGCGTCTGTGTGTCTCCCTGTGTGTGTGTCTCCCTGTCTCTGCGTGTGTGTGTGTGTGTCTGTCTCCCTGTGTGTGTGTGTCTGTCTCCCTGTGTGTGTGTGTGTGTGTGTCTTCATTTGTGTATGTGTCTCCCTGTGTGTCACATCCTGGCCTTAGACAGGGCTGCCAACTCTCACGCTTTGAGCGTGAGAGTCACGCATTTCAGCCAATGCTCACGCTGATGACAGAATTCTCACGCTGTCTTCAGTCCCTGCACTGTTTGTCTCTTTTGCGCCACATCACAGCGATCTGTGCAGTCTGGGGAAGCGCGTCAGTTGGCGGCTGTGAGTGACGTCGCATCTCTTCTCTTCTCTTCTTTCTTGGTTGGATGTGCAGTCGGAGATAAAACTAACCAAGTGAATTGGTTGTAAAACATGGGGGGGGGGGGGGGGACCACAATGAGGCCAAACATCTAGGACAGGGTTCGGCAACCTATGGCACACGGGCCGAATCCGGCCCGTAACCTGAAAAACCGCGGGGTTTTTTTCCAATTCGTTTTCACGGGGTCGGGGCAGGCAAGCCGACCTGAGAACTGCAGCCAGTCCCTGGGACGCGAGCTGATCTGGGAACGGCAGCCAGTCCCTGGGCACGCAGAATGCCAACTTGATCATTATGGACAAATTGGGCCAGCCATGTACATGTTGTATAACTCTGACTATGCAGATCTGAATGGGCTTAGAATGACCATTTAAGCAAAATTGCCCTCACTTTCCCCATTTTGATTCTTGAGATTAATATCCCTTTGCTCTGTTAACAGCGTTAAAGTACTTATGAGGTAGAGTCAGGAAAGGGAACATGTTATTTTCTTTTAGTTTGCTTTAATTTGTTAGTTGATTTTTTGTTGACTGCCATAATTTCTGAAATGGTCTTAATGTAACTTAACTGTTATAAAGCAGTAATGTGATTTTTGTCCAAACTATTTGAACTTGCATAAAATGTTTGCATTATTAGCAGGGCTGCCAACTCTCACGCATTGAGCGTGAGACTCACGCATTTCACAAAACTCTCATGCTCTCACGCTGATCACAAAATTATATAATGAGAATAGGACCTGTTTTGCTCAACAAATAGTGTAGGAAGGAATTGCAGATGCTGGTTTAAACTGAAGATAGACACTAAAAACTAGAAAAACTCAGCAGGACAGGCAGCATCTCTGGAGAGATAGAATGGGTGATGTTTCGAGTCGAGCCCTTCAGCCTGAAGAGGTTGAAAACCAGCCATAAATCACAATGACTGGACATGTGTGTTATCCAACTAAGGGCAGAAATCAGAATCATGTGTTCATCTTTATTCACGAGACACCATAATAAATATATTACAGAAAAAATAATTTAATGGGGTGGCACGGTGGCGCAGGGGTAGGGTTGCTGCCTTCCTACCACATGGGTTTTCTCTGGATATTCCGGTTTCTCCCATATCTGAAAGAAGTGCAAGTTTGTAGGTTAATTGGCTTCTGTAAATTGTCCCTGGTGTGAGGGATGGAATTGGTGTATGATAGATTGCTGGTCGGTGTGGACTTTGTGGGCGGATGGGCCTGTTTCCATATATATTTTTACATATATATCTTAATTTCATTGAACCATACAGTATATGATTGAATATGTGGCATTATTTGTTTCTATATTCAAAGGGTAAGGTTGAAACCGTCTGAAGAAGGGTTTCGGCCCGAAATGTTACCTATTTCCTTCGCTCCATAGACGCTACCGCACTCGCTGAGTTTCTCCAGCAATTTTGTCTACCTTCGATTCTCCAGCATCTGTAGTTCCTTCTTGAACAAGGTTGATTGATTTATTTGTGCAGAACAATGATGGAAGTCCGACTTTTGCTTTGTTTCTCTGAGTTTTTCTCTATATATATATATACATAACAGCATGAATATAATCTGATTTCCATATATGAATACAGTCATTCATGTGCTGCATCTGTTGATCAGAGCCTGGCTCTATTGTGGAATGTAATTAGGAATGTAATTTAGCCTAACCTTATTCGTACCTAATCCAATTTAAAGCATAAATGTTGCATTCAAATGCAAGTTAAAAGACTCGCTACAGTATGCACCAGTTTGCACAATTTCAAGCTGAAAAATGCTAAAGCTCCCTACCATGGGAGGGGGAACACCCCCTTCCCACACCCTCCCCCTCCCTCCCCCCCCCCCCCCCCCCCCCCGGTCGCTACGCTCCCTCGCAATTTCTCACTCTCAACTCTCACCCAATGTTGGCAGCCCTGCTACCTATACCAATGCATAACACCATATGCATTACTTCCATATCCCTCTATGCCTTGCTCCTGCAAGTACCTATGCTGATGCCTCTTAAATGTCGTTACTGTTCCTGCCTCCATTAGCATCTCTGGCATCTAATTCCAAATATCAACTGCTCTGTGAAACGTTTACCCCTCAGATCTCCTTGAAACATCCTCCCTCTCATCGTAAACCTAAGCTCTCTCCTTTTACAGGCCCGTCGTTTGTGAGAAACAGACCTTGTCTATGTCTCTCATGAATTTTATATATCTCTATCATGACATCAGTTTTGAGTCGCCAGTGCTCCAGGGACCACAGCCTGTCCAATCTCTCCGAATAGCTTAAGCCTTCCAATCCAGGCAATATCCTTGTGATTCTTTCTGAACCTCTTTAGGTTACTCACATCATTCTCATAGTGTAGTGACCAGGACAAAACACAATACTCCAAGTACAGGGTGCCACAAATCTTATTTGCCACTCTGTCCATCTTGTTATCACTTTAATGCAACTATGAGCTTGTATCAGTAGGCTTCATGTTCAACAGTCATTCATCGAATATAACCTGCTCTAACTTCCTAAATGCATCTACCATTCCTTTGCTCACTTTGCCAGATTATAGATATCCTGCTTAGTTTAGAGATAAAGCGCGGTAACAGGCCCTTCGGCCCACCGAGGCTGTACCGACCAGCGATCCCCACACATTAACATTATCCTACACACACTAGGGACAATATACATTTATACCAAGCCAATTAACCTGCAAACCTGTACGTCATTGGAGTATGGGAGGAAACCGAAGATCTTGGAGAAAACCGTCATGTTCAAGGGGAACGTACAAACTCCGTACAGAACGCACCCAGTCAGGATCGAACCCGGGGCTCTGGCGTTGTAAGGCAGCAAATCTACCGCTGCGCCACCATGCCATGTTCTAATCTTAATACCCTGATAAACAACAAAAGCCTAGTGCTAATCCCTGCTGTACGCCACTGGTCACAGGCCTCCAATCTGGAAAAACAACTCTCCTCTAATATACTCTGCCTCCTCCCACCAAGCTAATTTTATATTAAATTTGTGAACTCTCCATGGATCCCATTTGTTCACATCTTTCACACTTGAATATGCTGAGAGAATGGAGCTGCCGGGCTTGTATACTGGAATTTAGAAGGATGAGAGTGGATCTTATTGAAACATATAAGATTATTAAGGGTTTGGACATGCTAGAGGCAGGAAACATGTTCCCGATGTTGGGGGAGTCCAGAACCAGGGGCCACAGTTTAAGAATAAGGGGTAAGCCATTTAGAACGGAGATGAGGAAACTTTTTCACACAGAGTGTTGTGAGTCTGTGAAATTCTCTGCCTCAGAGGGCGGTGGAGGCCGGTTCTCTGGATACTTTCAAGGGAGAGCTAGATAGGGCTCTTACAGATAGCGGAGTCAGAGGATATGGGGAGAAGGAAGGCACGGGGTACTGATTTTGGATGATCAGCCATGATCAAATTGATTGGCGGTGCTGGCTCGAAGGGCCGAATGGCCTACTCCTGCATCTATTGTCCATTGTCCTGTGGAACCTTGTTAAAGGTTTAGCTAAAGTGCATATGAACAACATTTACCAACCTGCCCCATAAATCTTCCTGAATATCTGTAAAAATGTGTCTGATCTTCAATTTGAACATGGTCGTTAGGTGATTAAATTCAGTTGATCAACAGCCCAGAATAAAGGTGCAGGGAAAAAATTACAGAAATGGAAGTATTGCAAAAATAGGATGTATATAGTATATACGTGCAACATAATGGTTTCTAAAGAATTCATTCCAACTCAGTTTGTGAAAGCTCTATTTAGAAATGGCCACACACATCAATATTTTTGGTTGCATTTGAGAACTATTGGGAAACACATTCCCTTGACGGGGCTGGATATGGAGGAAGACTCCAATCTTCTGCCACACCAGAATTTGTCCGAGTATAATTCTGAAGTAAACACGCTGTCCCCCATTGAAGTAACTATCCCAATCTTACTGCTCTCTATCCAGACTTCAATATTGAAATTTGAGCCTCGGGTACAATAACTATGCACTACAAGGCAACAGTCTATTGATTACTTCATTAGATGCACTATAAATGTTACCGGAAATAATTACTCATTAGCCAACCTATTGGCAGCCCATATGTACCATTGGACTCCAAAGCAGATTTCCTTCTTAATCGCAAAATTTCAATGATACCATGCTGTTACTGTTCTTGAAAAAACATTTTAAATTTGCTTTCACACTTTTGAGAAGAGCAAGAGGAGGCTGAGCTAAAAAGAAGAGAAATTGGTAAACACTCAATAGCTCGGCCCTTTGCTATGGAAAGAGCAACTGAGTCAATGTTTCTTTCAGAATCATTAACTTTGTTTCTCTTTCTAGGGTGTTGCCTACCTGGTGAGTATTTCCACTAATTACTGTTTTTATTTCAGGTATGACATGGAGGCTCATGTGCATGGGGGACGTTGAGATTGTTCGTTAGCCGAGAAAGAGCACATGAGGTAGAGAAGGCTGAATTAGTACCAGAGGGGGCAATGAGTGTGGGGGCTCGAGGATAGCCAGGAAGCTGTGAACTTTAGAAACAGCATGGTTATACACAAAGGTGCCCTGGAGAGAGCCTTTTATTTTAAAAAATCTAATTAATTTGCTGTGTTTCCCAGTTTTTTCAACAATAACCTAAGATATCGGCCTGATAATTTGTGAATGATAGACTGTTAAGTTTAATGTAAGTGCCTTCCAGGTGCGTAATTTTTGTCCTTCAAGTTTAACAACGCTGTTCTGCATCTGGAAGTTATAATTCAGGTAAAAATATTTTTTTTAAAGCTACTCATTACGAATAACAAGCACAAAGCTACAGATTGTTGCAAAACAAAATCCAGTTGTTCAGAAAAGGAAATCTGCCACTATATTCCATTTAGCCTCCATATGACTATATGTAACAACAAACCCACCAATACAGTTGACCCTTCCATGCCATGCCCTGAAAGAGTCCAGCAAGTAATATCAGAGTTTAAGTTCAAAGGGAATTAGAAATCAGCAATAAATGTTAGGTCGTGTAGGAAGGAACTGCAGATGCTGGATTAAACCGAAGATAAACACAAAAAGCTGGAGTAACTGCAGGACAGGCAGCATCGCTGGAGAGAAGGAATGGGTGACGTTAAATGCTAGGTTACCAGTGATCTAAACAAATAAATTAATTAAAAAGTTGTATTAATTATTAGGCAGAACTTATAAATTGTATTATACAGCACACTATTACAAGAACAGCTTTATGTAGCATATTTTACATGTCACAATGAATAGATGTCCAAAAATACAAAATTACCATAGTAAGAGCAGAGAAATCCCAGTCTCAGTGTTTATGAAGGTGAAAATATGGCAGTCCAAATTAAGGTGTAAGTTGTAGTTGAAATAAACTCGCTTCACTTGCCTTCTCTATAGAAAAAATGATACATATATAAACACACTGCAAAAATACAATTGTCTTATTTTAACATTTATTTAATACGGATAATTATTACCAATAACTTTTATTTTAGAAGATTTTTTTTTGGACAGAATTAAATATGAAAAGACTAGTTAAAATATGTGTGGATGCATCAAATGGAAAAAAAACATTGTCCTTTCTGTCCTAAATAGAACTGTATATGGCTGTATCATATCAGCACCCTAAAATGCAACATCACTCTGCAATAAGTGTCGATACATTTGCATTCATATATATACACACACAAAAAACAAAAACCTATATAATCCTATCAATATTTTGATGTGAATACAGAATTAGCTCAAATATCAAGCAACGGCTTAACTAGAATTCAAGCTCCAAGTTTCAGCAATTATTTGTTCAATATTATGAAGACATTTACACACTACGTGGTAAATTATTTTAAAATCGGTGTCATCTCCCACAGTACGAGGCCACAAAAGGGGCTAAAGCATACCTAAATGGAAAGCTACAGGGCCCAATGAAAATGTTGCGTTCGTCAAAGTCCATCTGGGCATTCAAATGTTTCTGTCCTACTGAATACGTAATCCATTTCAGAATTAACTCCCTGATTTGGTCTGTGTGAAAGTTGAAAGAATAATGGATCTGCATCCTATTAATCAATGAGTGAGTGCCTTGCTATCCAAATTGAAATGAAGCCCAAACTGAAAATGGTGTCACTGAGCACATTGTGGTCACTCTTGCCTGACATATGGTTACTATCAAAATGACTCCTGGAATATTGTTTAGTGTACGATGAAGTCTGCAAATGATTCTCCAATAAAATAAATGAGGTGCAGATAGGAGGTAGAATCTCAAGAACTCAATCTTCATTATAAAATATATAGTTTTCAATATTCATTTTCAACATAACATGACATGTAACCAAAACCATAAAGTTACCCAAATAACCCAATATCCCAAATATTGAAACCCCATTCCCTCCTTGTATCATGAATTATGAATTAGGCATCTTTAAGCCAAGCATCAATAAGGACCAACTCAGCCTTATTCAGTGGAAGGAAAAACCCTGTTTAGAACTGCTAAATTGCCTATTAGTTAGCCTTTGTTTGTTCTGTCCTCAAAAGTTATCTTCCCATCTTATTCTATCATCCATTCTGAATGCAGACTCAGTTTCCCGACTTACGGCCAAGCTAATTATATTCTCCCCTTTAACAACAGCAAACCTACTAAGATATTGGCCCAGGTGCTGTTGCCATACAAATCACACATTCTCAAGAACTTTCTCAATTCCCTCAGCTATCCTAAACCCTGCCTCCTGCACTTTCCTTGTAGCCTCTCGTTCACCTCCCCTATCCTCTTATTTCTGCTTTCACTATCATGTGGCTCTGGGATAATTCAGATATTACAACATTAGGCAATGCTTAATAATCTCAGTTGTTTATACTGAGGGCGACATTCTTTTCCTACCCATATCCTGGAACCGAAATGAACAATGACCTTGGTTGATCATGTCCCATCAAAATGTTCCATAGCCACTCATTGGCTTGCTTCATGCTGGCTCTGGAGAGGCAAAGTATCATCCAGGAACCACATGGCCACCAACAATTGCCCACCTCCATCTAACTGTCGGTAAGTAAATGATCAGAAAATGGAGAAATGGTGCACACTATAATATTTATTCAAAGAACATGAAACAGATAAACACTTACATCTCAATATTATGTCTTACTAGCATCAAATATGCTAGCCTGGGGTCACACTACCAATCTAGTCCAAGATCCCTGTTTATATCTACTTTTCAGCTCCTTGATCATGTTAGCCCCCTTTGTGGACACCCGTATGCAGTCAAACCAAGGGTTTCCACGGGTATCTCTAGCAAGTCGTAATTGTGAGACGCACAGCTTCCACCTAATCCACATATTTCTTAGAAAATATAATTTAAAAAAACTGAAGATGCTGGTTTATACCGAAGATCGACAACAAATGCGAGAGTAACTATGCAGGTCAGGCGGCATTTCTGGAGAAAATGGACAGGTGAAGTTTCTAGTCCCCACCCGAAACGTAACCTTTCCATTTTCTCCAGAGATGCAAGTAAACATGAGATCTATCCAACATCAAATTAGTAAACAAGATATCTATCTAATCAAAGAATGTGCTTCTACAGGCGGCCCTACCCGTCCCCTCTTTATCTTAAGATAGGTCAGTTTCAGTTTACTTTATTGTCACATGTACCGAGGTGCAGTGAAAAGCTTTTGTTGCGTGCTAACCAAGCAGCAGAAAGACAATACATGATTACAATCAATCAATTCACAGTGTATAGATACATAAGAGAATAACGTTTAGTTCCCAATATTCCTGCCTCTTCCTAATATTCCTGCCTCACAAATATTTGATATTATTCGTAGCTATTTCCAGTTTTTGCCTTATTTGCTTACTTATGCATCATTATCCATCTATGTGCAGGACAGGCAGCATCTCTGGAGAGAAGGAATGGATGACCTTTCGGATGATGACGCTTCTTCTGACGGGCCTGAAGAAGGATCTCGACCTGATATGTCACCCATTCCTTCTATCCAGAGATGCTGCCTGTCCCATTGCGTTACTCCAGCATTTTGTGTCTATCTTCAATGTAAACTAGCATTTGCAGCTCCTTCCAACACAATCCATCTATGTGCACTAGTCTGACATGAGTTGATTTTTTTTTGTCACTTGTGCAGAGGTGAAAGGCTTTTGTTCTGTGTTAACCAACCAGTGGATTACAATCGAGCCATCCAATGTACAGATACATGGTAAAGAGAATAACGTTTAGTGCTAGATAAAGCCGTAAAGTCCGATCAAAGATACAGTGTATTCAGAAAGTATTCAGACCCCTTCACTTTGTCCACATTTGTTTACATTACAGCCTTATTTTAAAATGGATTAAATTCATTTTTTAATATCAATCTACACACAATACCCCAGAATGAAGAAGCGAAAACAGGTGTTTAGAAATTTTTACAAAGTAATTAAAAAGAAATATCACATTTACATAAGTATTCAGACCCTTTGCTATGAAAGTCAAAATTGAGCTTGGGTACATCCTATTTCCATTGATTATCCTTGAGATGTTTCTACAACTTGATTGGAGTCCACCAGTGGTAAATTAAATTGATTGGACATGATTTGGAAAGGCACACAATTGTCTATATAAGGTCCCACAGTTGACAGTGCATGACAGAGCAAAAACCAAGCCATGAAGATGAAGGAATTGTTCGTAGACCTCCGAGACAGGATTGATTCGAGATACAGATCTGGGGAAGGGAAAAAAACAATTTCTGCAGCATTGCAGGTCCCGAAGAGCACAGTCGCCACCGTCATTCTTAAATGGATGAACTTTGGAACAACCAGGATTCTTCATAGAGCTGGCCGCCCGGCCAAACTGAGCAATCGGGGGAGAAGGGCCTTGGTCAGGGAGGTGACCAAGAACCCGATGGTCACTCTGACTGAGCTCCAGAGTTCCTTTGTGGAGATGGGAGAACCTTCCAGAAGGACAACTATATCTGCAGCACTCCACCAATCAGGCCTTTATGGTAGAGTGGCCAGACAGAAGCCTCTCCTCAGTAAAAGGCACATGACAGCCCACTTGGAGTTTGCCAAAAGGCACCTAAAGGACTCTCAGACCATGAGAAACAAGATTCTCTGGTCTGATGAAACCAAGATTGAACTCTTTGGCCTGGGGTGTGAGATGGCGCGGCCCTGTCCAGTCGCCGTCGTGGCAGCTCCGCGGAAACTGTGCGTATTTTTAATTTGCATGTTCTTTTTTAATTTATTTCTAGGTACCAACTCCCTAGCACTAACAAAGTATGACAGGGAAACTCTCTTAAAACTAAACTCTAGCGTAAACTGAGACTTTTTAAACAATGTACTCACCGATCCAGCGTGGCCAGCAGAGATCAACAGAGCGCGCCGCGGCAACAACAATGGGAGCGCGGCTCCAAGGAAAACCCGGAGAAAACATCGGGGTAAGCGGGGGGGGGGGATTCGGAATAATCTGAGAGCCCAAGCCTTTCGTCCTCCTCTGCCAAGCATTCTTCTGGCGAACGTCCAGTCCCTGGAGAACAAGCTGGATGACCTCAGGGCGAGGGTCAGATTCCAGCGGGACATAAGGGACTGCATCATCCCCTGCCTGACCGAAACATGGCTGACCTCGCTGATTCCGGATCAGGTAATCTCCCAAACCGAGTCCTTCACTGTCTACCATGCTGACAGAACAGAAGAATCTGGGAAATCCAAGGGTGGTGGAGTCTGCTTCATAACCAATAACAACTGGTGCAACCCTGGAAATATAAAGACGCTTTCCCGTTCCTGCTCGCCGGACCTGGAGCATCTGACGATCTCATGCCGCCCATTCTACCTTCCCCGGGAGTTCGGCTCAGTGATCGTCACAGCCGTCTACATTCCACCGTATGCGGACACCGACGCGGCACTATCGGCCCTACACGATGTGCTATGTCGACATCAAAACAAGAACCCTGATGCGGCTATGGTGGTGGCTGGAGATTTTAATAAATCAAATCTCAAGAAGGTCATGCCGAACTTCTACCAACACATCACGTGTGCCACCAGGGGGGAAAGAACATTGGACCACTGCTATACGCCGTTCCGGAAGGCTCTACAAGGCCGTTTCACTCCCTCCTTTAGGAAAATCTGCCATTTTCCTGCTGCCGGAGTATAAACAGAGGATAGTACGGGAAGCGGCAGTGACGAGAGACGTAAAGCGGTGGTCCGACCAGTCAGAGGCCATGCTGCAAGATGCACTGACAAATGTCGACTGGAATATGTTCCAAGCAAGTTCCAGTGACGTCAGTGAGTTCGCAGAAGCGGTCACGGACTTCATCGCAACAATAACCGATAACATCGTCCCCACGGTAAGGGTTAGCATCTTTCTGAATCAAAAACCCTGGGTGGACAGGTCCGTTCGTGTTGCCTTGAATGCTCGCACTGCTGCCTACAACTCTGACCTGGCATCCGGAAATATGGACGTCTACAAGGTAGAGTCCTACCGACTGCGAAGGGCGGTGAAGGACGCAAAAAGGAGGTACAGGGACAAGATGGAGTCACAGATGGAGCAGCAGGACACCAGACGCCTTTGGCAGGGGCTACGGACTATAACCAACTACCGGAGCAATCCCCCCTCAACCGGAAGTGCCGGCACCTCCCTATGACCTGATGACCTGAACTTTCTATGCTCGTTTCGAGATGGGCAACATCACCCCAGGCTTGCCGGCTAACGACAACACCGCCAGCGCGCTGGCTAGTGAGGCTGGAGGGAGGTCCATCGCTGGGGATGGGTACACATTCTCGTTGTCCGAGCACGACGTGAGGAGGGCTCTGACACTTGTGAACACGAGGAAAGCTGTAGGCCCAGATGGCATCTCGGGGCGAGTACTTAAGTCTTGTGCTATGCATCTAGCTCCGGTTATCACTACAATATTCAACCTCTCCTTGGCCAAGTCCGTGGTCCCTGCCTGCTTCAAAAGATCCATCATTGTACCTGTACCAAAGAATGCCTCCCCAGCTTGTCTGAATGACTACCGTCCGGTGGCCCTCACCTCGGTAGTCATGAAATGCTTTGAGAGGCTGGTCAAGAAACACATCTGCGCCTTCCTTCCTCGCAACATGGACCCGCTACAATTCGCATACCGTCCAAACAGATCCACGGACGATGCGGTCTCCCAGGTTCTGCACACCGCTCTCTCTCACCTTGACAGCCAGAAGGGGGGGCTATGTGAGGATGCTGTTCATAGACTTCAGTTCAGCCTTCAACACGATAGTCCCCACCAGACTTGCTGAGAAGCTGCTGGAATTGGGGCTCAACACCCCCCTGTGTGCCTGGGTCCTGGACTTTCTCACCGCCAGGCCCCAGGTAGTCAAGATGGGAGGAAATACATCGAAGTCCCTCACCCTGAGCACAGGATCCCCCCAGGGTTGCGTCCTCAGCCCCCTACTGTACTCCCTGTACACACATGACTGTGGCTAGGTTCAGCTCCAACTCGATAATCAAGTTTGCTGATGACACTGTGGTGGTGGGCCTGATCTCCGATAACGATGAGAAGGCCTACCGGGAGGAGGTGGCTGATCTGGCACTCTGGTGTCAGGACAACAGCCTCCTCTTGAATGTCAAAAAAACTAAGGAGCTGATCGTGAACTTTAGGAGGGCACATCATCCGAGGACGTACACACCATTGAAGATAAATGGGGATACTGTGGATAGGGTGAGGTAGGATACCTGGGAGTCCACATCTCAGAAGATCTGACATGGACATCACACGCTGTTGCACTGGTGAGTAAGACAAGGCAGCGCCTTTACCACCTCAGGCAATTGAGGAAATTCAGAGTGTCTCTGAGGATCCTCCAGTGCTTCTACTCAGCGGCTGTGGAAAGCATCTTGTCCGGAAACATCACAATCTGGTTTGGGAACTGCTCTGCCCAGGACAAGAAGGCTCTGCACAGAGTAGTGCGTTCGGCCGAACGCACTATGGGAATTACACTCGCCCCCTGCAGGAACTATACATCAGAAGGTGCAGATCCAGAGCCAACAAGATCATGGGGGACTCCATCCACCCCAACAAAACTGTTCCAACTGCTATGGTCAGGCAAACGCCTCTGTTGCCATGCTGTGAAAACAGAGAGGATGAGAAGGAATTACTTCCAAGAGGCCATTAGGACTGTAAACTCCTATCTCACCAGGGACCAACTTACTGTACCAATTTACAGTTGTGTGGTGTCTTTTTAAAATTGCTGTTTTTTCTTTTCCCCCCCCCCCACAAATATGTAATTACTGATTCTGTTCCATTCTGTTTGTAGTTTTTTTTGCACAATCCGCAAGCATTGCCACTTTTCATTTCACTGCACATCTCGTATGCGTATGTGAAGAATAAACTTGACTTGACTTGACTTGAATGCCAAGCATCACGTCTGGAGGAAACCAGACACCGCTCATCACCTGGTCAATACCATACCTATGGTGAAGCATGGTGGTGGCAGCATCATGCTGTGGGGATGTTTTTCAGTGGCAGGAACTGGGAGACTAGTCAAGATCGAGGGAAAGATGAACGGAGCAGAGAGATCCTTGATAAAAACCTGCTCCAGAGCGTTCTGGACCTCAGATTGGGGTGGAGGTTCACCTTCCAACAGGACAACGACCCTAAGCACACAGCCAAGACAACGCAGGAGTGGGTTTGTGAGAAGTCTGTGAATGTCTTTGAGTAGCCCAGCCAGAGCCCGGACTTGCACCTGATCGAACATCTCTAGAGGGACCAGAAAATAGCTGTGCATCGACGCTACCCATCCAACCTGACAGAGCTTGAGAGCATCTGCAGCGAAGAATGGGAGAAACTACCCAATACAGGTGTGCCAAGCTTGTAGTGTCATACCCAAGAAGACTTGAGGCTGTAATCACTGCCAAAACTGCCTCAACAAAGTACTGAGTAAAGGGTCTGAATACTTATGTAAATGTGATATTTCAGTTATTTCATTTAAATTACTTTGCAAATATTTCTAAATACCTGTTTTCATGTTTTTATTATGGGGTATTGTGTGTAGATTGATGATTAAAAAAAAGAATTTCATCCATTTTAGAATAAGGCTGTAACGTAACAAAATGTGGAAAAAGTGAAGGGGACTGAATACTTTCTGAATGCACTGTATATAGTTGCTCACAACTGCTCTCTAGTTGTTGGTTGGATGGTTCAGTTGCCTGCTAAAAGCTGAGAAGAAACTGTCCCTGAATCTGGATGTGTGCATTTTCACACTTCTATACCTCCTGCCTGATGGGAGAGAGAAGACGAAGGAGTGGCCAGGGTGCAACTCGTCCTTGATTATGCTGCTGGCTTTGCCGAGGCAGCATGAGGTGCAAATGGAGTCTTGCAATCTCCCACAACTTTTATTGCTGTATCTAATTAGGATTACCTTTAAGATAATATTCTTTCACTCAACTAACAAAGTATTCATAGTTCAAAACATGGTACATTTTCATGGGCTTAGCTGAATTCCTAAAGAGCCCAGTAGCACAGCCCCACCTTTGATTTTGTTAAATGATTGCTTACTTACATATGGCATATATGCATCTAATGCAGAAAGTTTGTCTTCATTGTTTAATAAATGTAATATGGGCATACAATGGCACACAAACGTCAGTTTATTGTCACCATGTGACATCTCAGATTTGTTCTGAATAACTGATAAGATGAATGCAACTATCACTGACAAACTAAATCATATCATCAAAGGGCATGGATGGGTTTGCACATTGCTGCCCCAATTCCAAAACTCATCCCACCGTGAGGTGGTTTTTATTTCCTTTATTTGTGTTTCAACTTCTCCACTCTATTGCATGATGTTAACCATATATTTTATGCATTTCGTAAATGAAAGATAATTTTTTTTTTTTAACTTCAAAACAACATTTGTTTAATGCATGGAGACAAATATAATCAAAGCTTGAGCTTTCTTTTTTTTCTGGAAACTTTGTAAATATTTGTAAAATTTCTCAAATAAAGTTTATTTCCACATTCCTAAATTAAAGACCCCCTTGCTGCAGAATTCTCATTCTCATAAGTATTCAGAAATGACTTGCTCTTAGAAAGGAAGATTGATTTTGGAGAACTCCTGCCTTACCTCCTGATCTGTTGGTTGATACGCATTTTCCCTTTTCCTTTACACTCTTAAGCCGTTGGCAAGAACTAGGTACATCTCTGTCTTTTAAATGCACTAAAGAAATATCAATTCTACTTAAAAAACGTAGTCCCTTAAAATTGGAAAACGCACCTTGTACACGTAGATTTTCCGACCATGCAAATATGCTTCGTTTTCCATTACCTTGGTACTTATGCATTCTTACCTCTGGTCTCCATAAAATTCCACAACTACTGTCCCCCATCAAGGTCATAGTAATTATCATATTACTCTCGGTTTAAAGGTAAAAAAGTTAAACTTGATCAAATAAACTATATACATTTAATCATTTAATCCCTACTCAACACGGCCGCCGGACTGGGGCACCCGGAACATGGCCGCCGCACCGCACCGCACCCTACTCATCTCGTCGCCTCACCGGGTTGGTCGAACCGCGCCGCGCCGCCCCACCGCCCATCCGCCCACCGGGACCTCCCACGCATCGCCCGCGGACCCCGACTCTACTGCCCACGGACTCCTACCATCGGGTCCGCCGACCCTCGCCACTGCACCTCCCTCCAGCAGCCCGCAGCCGTCGCCTCACCTGCAAACTGGTCTCTGCAGCGGGCCTGAAGCCTCCACGCTGCTCACTCCCACTCTCCTGGGTTTGACTCCACTGGGTCCTAGTGCTAGTCTGCCTAGTCCTGGTAACCTCAGTGGCAGTTCCACTGATTCTTCCCCATCCCTCTCCAACTATGGGACCCCTGCTCTTCCCCACCCACACTACAGCCCTCTCACCCCCCACCACCCCCTGACCACCCACCACACCCCCCCCACCACCCACCACCCCCCCCACCACATATCGCCTCGTCCCCAGTCCACCCACCAGCCTTCCTCCGGCCCCAACCCCCATCCCTGCCGGGTGTTCACCATCGCCCCCGACCTCCCCCTCTCCGACATCGAACGGTCTGTCCTCAGCAGAGGTCAGTGACATCAACCGCCTCAACTGCCGCCGTGACATCAACCGCCTCAACTTCTCCACTCCTCTGTCTCACTCCAATCTCTCCCCCCCTGAACGTACTGCCATCGACTCACTCCGCAACAACCCAGATTGGGTTATCAAACCCGCCGACAAGGGAGGTGCCGTGGTAGTCTGGCGCGTCGATCTCTACAAAGCTGAGGCCACGCGCCAACTCTCGGACACCTCCTCCTACTTACCCCTGGACCATGACCCCACTGACGAGCACCAGGCCACCATCTCCAGCACCATCACCGACTTCATCAACTTCCACGCCCTGCCCGACCGAGCCTCCAACCTCATCGTTCCCCAGCCCCGCACGGCCCGATTTTACCTTCTCTTCAAAATCCACAAACCTGACTGTCCCGGTAGACCCATTGTCTCTGCTTGTTCGTGCCCCACCGAACTCATTTCCACCTACCTTGACTCCATCCTATCCCCCCTTGGTTAAATCCCTCCCTACCTATGTTCAAGACACCTCAGACACTCTCCGTCATCTCCGCGCATTCCATTCTCTAGGCCCTCACCCCCTCATCTTCACCATGGACGTCCAGTCACTCTACACCTCCATCCCCCACCAGGATGGTCTCAAAGCCCTCCGGTTCTTTCTCGACCAGAGAAGCAACCTATACCCGGCCACTGACACCCTCCTCCGCCTAGCGGAGCTGGTCCTTACCCTCAATAACTTCTCGTTTGACTCCTCCCATTTCCTCCAAATACAAGGCGTAGCTATGGGCACACGCATGGGCCCCAGCTACGCCTGCCTCTTTGTCGGGTACGTCGAACAATCCTTGTTCAATACGTACCAGGGCCCCATCCCCGACCTATACCTCCGCTACATCGACGACTGCTTTGGTGCCACCTCCTGCACCCACACACAACTGAATTACTTCATCCACTTCACCACCAACTTCCATCCGGCACTCAAATACACCTGGACTATTTCCGACACTTCCCTACCATTCCTTGACCTCACTATCTCCATCGCAGGTGATAGACTTCTGACCGACATCCACTATAAACCTACTGACTCCCATGGCTATCTGGACTACACTTCTTCCCACCCAGCTTCCTGTAAGGACTCCATCCCCTACTCCCAATTCCTCCGTCTACGCCGCATCTGCTCCCAGGATGAGGCGTTCCACACCAGGGCATCTGAAATGTCCTCATTCTTCAGGGAACAGGGGTTCCCCTCCTCCACCATAGATGAGGCTCGCACCAGGGTCTCTTCCATACCCCGCAACACTGCTCTCTCTCCCCATCCCCCCACTCGCAACAAGGGCAGAGTCCCCCTAGTCCTCACCTTTCACCCCACCAGCCGTCACATACAACAAGTAATCCTCCGTCAGTTTCGCCACCTCCAACGTGACCCCACCACTCGCCACATCTTCCCATCTCCCCCCATGTCTGCCTTCCGCAAAGACCGCTCCCTCCGTAACTCCCTTGTCAATTCTTCCCTTCCCTCCCGTACCACCCCCTCCCCGGGCACTTTCCCTTGCAACCGCAAGAGATGCAACACTTGTCCCTTCACCTCTCCCCTCGATTCCATTCAAGGACCCAAGCAGTCGTTCCAGGTGCGACAGAGGTTCACCTGCATCTCCTCCAACCTCATCTATTGCATCCGCTGCTCCAGATGTCAGCTGATCTACATCGGTGAGACCAAGCGGAGGCTTGGCGATCGTTTTGCTGAACATCTCCGCTCGGTCCGCAATAACCAACCTGACCTCCTGGTGGCTCAGCACTTCAACTCCCCCTCCCATTCCTTTTTATTTTTTTTATTTTTATTTTTTTTATTAGAAAGATAGAAGTAAGAAAAGTAAAGAAAGTGCGCAAGAGTCGTGAGGTGCAAGAGAGTGTTGTGAAAAGAAAGCCCCTTAGAAAAGAAGTTAGAGAAGGAAGTAAAGTAAGAAAGTAGATCCTAGAAAAGAAAGAAAAAGAAAGTAGGAACAATCGCAGAAAGGGAACCACTGACCAAGTCTGTTTTTGTTGTTTTACTTCCCATTACCAGGTCCTGATACCATTTCTTTATTTATTTATTTTTAAAATTACTATTGCACCTCATGCTTGTAATAGGTCCAAAAACGTAGACCACGTCTTTTGGAATTGGTCTGCTTTCCCTGCTAAGAGGAATCTCATCTCTTCCAGATGTAATGTTTCCAACATATTTGATGTCCACATTTTTATTGTTGGTGTGGGCGCATTTTTTCCAGAATTTAAGTATGAGCCTTTTTCCCATTATTAGCCCGTAATTGAATAAGTTCTTCTGATACACGTTTAATTCAGGGATACCTTCCGATATTCCAAAAATGATCCATTCTGGTTTTGGTACCAGTTTTATTTTAATTAATTTTGAGAAAATATCAAATATTTCATACCAAAAATTTTGGATTTTTGTACAAAAAACAAAAGAATGCGCTATGGTAGCTTCTTGACATAGACATTTATCACAGATTGGTGAAACATTAGGAAAGATTTTATTTAATTTAGTTTTTGAATAATATAGTCTATGTAATGTTTTGAATTGGATGATTCCCCTCCCATTCCGTATCCGACCTCTCTGTCCTGGGTCTCCTCCATGGCCAGAGCGAGCAACACCGGAAATTGGAGGAACAGCACCTCATATTCCGCTTGGGGAGTCTGCATCCTGGGGGCATGAACATTGAATTCTCCCAATTCTGTTAGCCCTTGCTGTCTCCTCCCCTTCCTCAGCCCTCGGGCTGTCTCCTCCCATCCCTCAGCCCTCGGGCTTCTCCTCCGCCTTTTTCCTTTCTTCTCCCCACCCCCATCAGTCTGAAGAAGGGTTTTGGCCCGAAACGTTGCCTATTTCCTTCACTCCATAGATGCTGCTGCACCCGCTGAGTTTCTCCAGCATTTTTGTGTACCTTACATTTAATCATTGTTTAGTTTATTACTCTATAAACCAGCATTTGCAGCTCCTTCCTACGCATATATATTAATGTAAATGGGCCTGTCCCACTTAGGCGACTCTTTAAGCGACTGCCAGGGACTAGTTTTCATGGAATTTACCTACGACACCTGGCGACAATGTACAACAGCACCTACGTCAACCTACGACAACACCTAGGACAACCTACAACAATCAACGACTGCAAAAATTGTCACGACTGTCGCCGAAAAATTTTCAACGTTGATCATTCGAAATATCCTTCCTGAATCAAATACTTTTGTTATCCACTCCCTCAACCTTCTTCCTCTGAACATGTGGGATCCCTGAACAGTAGCAATTCCAAAAAATAGGTGAGGTTGTGTGCATCTGGAAACCTTGCCCCTGTGAGGAGATTGAAAGGGTCAATTATTGACATCACTATATGTATAAGGGTGAAAAAGTTATGAGTAAACATGTTCAAGTTAAAAGGGCTGGTTATTTATAACTGTGGTACATAAAAAACTACTTCTTGCAGGGGATGGTGAAGCACTAATACTCTCTGCCCCAGATAGATGTAGACCATAGCTTTTCAGATCCCTCAAAGTGGCTGCGGGTTTACCCCCTTCTCCCGATGCAGAGGAGGCATTGATCGGGTCGGCGGAGTCGGCCACTGGGGGCACTGAAGCAGCCTGGGGCTCCAAGTGGCTGGGCCCGTAGAACGGATATGGCTTGCAGCGACAGCGTGTCGGAGCAGCAATAAAGGGCATCGACACATCGCCTGGCCAGGCCGACCTCTACAACTCTGATCGAGTGCCACAGCATACAGAAACACCGAGAAATCATTTTGGGTGCTACTTATCCATATTGTCTCTTTTAAGTTTGTTCCTTCATTACATTAGCTAAAATCAACTTATGACATCCAGCATTGCTCTAGAAAACACAGCAATTGACTTCAACAACATTAATGTTTGATTAAATGAAGATAAATCTCAGGGGTAAGCTCCAAAATCATTTGCTCCAAATCATCCACTAACAGTTTTCTGCTAAAATCACATATTAACCAAACAGTTTAATCCCATAATTCATCTTTTAAATGAATACAAGATTGTACTTTAGTTAGACTGCGGGAACAAAGAATAGGTAGTATGACCAAGATAAGAAAGTGCTCACCCAATCCGTGTTTGTTTTCTCCAATGTGGAGGAGGCCACATTGTGAACATGAAGTGTAATGCAGGAGATTGGGAGAAATGCAAGTGAATTCCTCCTTCATCTGGAACGAATGTTTGGATCCCTGGACAGTGGGAAGGGTGGATGAGGAATTACAGGTTGTGTACTTCTTGTGATTGCATGGGCATGTGTTGTGGAAAGTTCAGTATGACAAAGGTTAAGATAGCAGTACAAGGACCTTTAGTCATCCTTTGACGTGCAGCGCAAAGTTCTTGATAAGGCATCCCTTGTGCTGTAAACTTATCTTAACCCTTGTCATACTGAAGCTTCCACAGTGCCATATGACCTAAGTAGTGGAGTAGGTGGGGACAAAGAGTGCACCAGGGAATCCTGAACGGAGCCTAAGTGCAGAGGAGGGAGGGGTGGGAAATGTATGCATCTGGCTGTGGAATCTTGGTGGAGCAGTTGGAAATTTTTGCTGGGCAGACTTTATATCAGACGCTTCAGCTTAATATTGCAAGAAATTGGTCCTGAACAATGCTTTGCCTCCTTGCATTCTTATTCTCTTGTGGAATGTGGTGTAGTACTGACTTATGCTAAGAGTTAAAACCTAATTTCAGTCAACTCTAAACTTCATTTAATGTGATCTAAAAATAGAAAATGCATAGGAACTAGGAGGTCACTATTTGTGAATCGGTCAGATATCAGACTCTACAACTCAATAAGTTAAGAGGCAAGATGCAAAACTGTTTAATTGACATATGAACTGAAACGGAACAATGAAATTAAGATTCAACATTTTGACTATTAAGGGAGATCATAACTACTTACATATATACAAACATAGTAGCCAAAGAAGCAAGGCAACAACTTGTTTCTGATTTCCTACGTTTCTGGTGGCGTGGCTTTGGCAAAATTTGAATAGGGCTGCACAGTGGCGCAGCAGTAGAGCTGCTGCCTTACAGCGCCAGACCCGGGTTCTATCTTGACTACGGGTGCTGTCTTTTCGGAGTTTGTACTTTCTCCCAATGTTCTGTGCCCTCCATAATGTGTGGGACAAAGATCCATCATTTATTTATTTATTTGCCTCTGTACTCCACAATTTGAGATTTGTAATAGAAAAAAAAAATCACATGTGGTTAAAGTGCACATTTTCATATTTTCTTAAAGGGTATTTTTATACATTTTGGTTTCACCATGTAGTCCCCCCATTTCAGGGCATCATAATGTTTGGGACAAAGCAATGTCATGTAAATGAAAGTAGTCATGTTTAGTATTTCGTTGCATATCCTTTGCATGCAATGACTGCTTGAAGTCTGCAATTCATGGACATCACCAGTTGCTGGGTGTTTTCTCTGGTGAGGCTCAGCCAGGCCTGTATTGCAGCCATCTTTAGCTTATGCTTGTTTTGGGGGCTAGTCCCCTTCAGTTTTCTCTTCAGCATATAAAAGGCATGCTCAATTGGGTTCAGATCGGGTGATTGTCTTGGCCACTCAAGAATTTACCATTTTTTAGCTTTGAAAAACTCCTTTGTTGCTTTAGCAGTATGTTTGGGATCATTGTCTTGCTGTAGAATGAACCGCCGGCCAATGAATTTTGAGGCATTTGTTTGAACTTGAGCAGATAGGATGTGTCTATACACTTCAGGATTCATTATGCTACTACCATCAGCAGTTGTATCACCAATGAAGATAAATGAGCCAGTACCTTCAGCAGCCATACATGCCCAGGCCATAACATCCCCACCACCATGTTTCACAAATGAGGTGGTATGCTTTGGATCTTGGGCAGTTCCTTCTCTCCTCCATACTTTGCTCGTGCCATCACTCTGATATAAGTTAATCTTCATCTCATCTGTCCACAAGACCTTTTTCCTGAACTGTGGTTGCTCTTTTAAGTACTTCTTGGCAAACTGTTACCTGGCCATCTTATTTTTGCAGCTAACCAGTGGTTTGTATCTTGCAGTGTAGCCTCTGTATTTCTGTTCATGAAGTCTTCTGCGGACAGTGGTCATTGACAAACCCACACCTGACTCCTGAAGAGTGTTTCTGATCTGTCAGACAGGTGTTTGGGGACTTTTCTTTATTATAGAGAGAATTATTCTGTCATCAGCTGTGGGGGTCTTCCTTGGCCTGCCAGTCCCTTTACGATTAGTAAGCTCACCAGTGCTCTCTTTCTTCTTAATTATGTTCCAAACAATTGGCTTTGATAATCCTAAGGTTTGGCTGATGTCTCTAACAGTTTCATTTTTGTTTCTCAGTCTCATAATGGCCTCATGACTGCGTAGCCAGACATAGTGCGAACTCCATCATCAAGTTTGCCGACGACACCACTGTTGTGGGACGTATCACTGATGGGGACGAGTCAGAGTATAGAAGTGAGATCGACCGATTGACCAAATGGTGCCAGCACAATAACCTGGCTCTCAACTCCAGCAAAACCAAGGCACTGATTGTGGACTGGAAGGGATAGGATGGGGACCCACAGTCCCGTTCATATCAACGGGTCGATGGTGGAAAGGGTCAAGAACCTCAAATCCCTGGGTGTACATATTTCCGAAGATATCTCCTGGTCCCAGAACATTGATGCAATTATAAATAAAGCACATCAGCGCATCTACTTCCTGAGAAGATTACGGAGAGTCGGTATGTCGGGGAGGACTCTCTTGAACTTCTACAGGTGCACAGTGGAGAGCATGCTGACCGGTTGCATCGTGGCTTGGTTCGGCAACTTGAGTGTCCAGGAGCGGAAAAGGCTGCAAAAAGTTGTAAACACTGCCCAGTCCATCATCGGCTCTGACCTCCCTACCATCGAGGGGATCTATCGCAGTCGCTGCCTCAAAAAGGCTGGCAGCATCATCAAGGACCCACACCATCCTGGCCACACACTCATCTTTCCGCTGCCATCAGGTAGAAGGTACAGGAGCCTGAAATCTGCAACATCCAGGTTCAGGAACAGCTCCTTCCCCACAGCCATCAGACTATTAAACACATCATCAAACAAACTCTGAACTACAACAGCCTATTGCATTTTATCTGTTTATTTATGTATATATATATATATATATTCTATGGTATATGGACACACTGATCTGTTCTGTATTTATGCCTACAATATTCTGTTGTGCTGCAGCAAGCAAGAATTGCATTGTCCTATCTGGGACACATGACAATAAACTCTCGACTTGACTTGTCTTGACTTTCATTGGCACAACTTTGATCCTCATGTTGATAAACAGCAATAAACTTTTCCATAGGTGATAGAAAGACTGGAGGAAAGACTAGGTGCTGCGCTCTCTTATACCTGCATTAAGGAGGCAATTAAACACACCTGAGCAATTACAAACTCCTGTGAAACCATGTGTGAAACCAAGGATGCACACCTGGAGTCAAATTATTACTGTACTAAAAAGTTGAACAAACCTCAGCATACAATATAATTGGAGTAATGTAATTTAGATAACATAAACCTTTTTGAATATATAGTTGAGAAATTTGAGTACTTTGTTATTTGCTGCACTTTTGTGGTCGGTCCAGCGAGCTTCAAATCTGATACTTTTTAACTTCAGCTGACATGACAATGGTGGACAGGGACTCAAAAATATGAGTGCAGAATATAGTTTCACAGCACCCCAGGTGTTCAATTGTTCAATCATTCCCAATATGGCAGCCAATTTGCATGAGGGCATTTGAAGTTAAAATAGTATTAGTCACGATATTAATAAGAGATTTAGCACATACAGGGAAGATCGAACATGACGTCAATCAACTTCCAAACTGGAACCAAACACCCACTTTTAATCTGGCACAATTGAATTAAGCAACAGGAGAAACCTCCACCAGTGCTAACTGAAAGTCTGAAGAAGGGCCCCGACCCAAGGCATCTGGATGAAGAACGATCCCAATCCATAACGTCACCTATCCGTGTTCTCCAGAAATGCTGCCTGACCTGCTGAGTTAATTTAGTTTAGTTTATTGTCACGTACACTGAGGTACAGTGAAAATCTTTCGTTGCGTGCGAACCAGAAAGCGGAAAGACAATACATGATTAAAATCAAGCCGTCTACAGTGTACACATACATGTCAGGGCTGCCAACTCTCACGCTTTCAGCGTGAGAATCACGCCTTGGAGCAAATTCGCACGCCCTCACGCTCATGACCGAGTTCTCTCGCTGAGTTCAGTCCCTGCACAGTTTGTCCCTTTGCGCCGCGTGCCAGGGATTTGCACGGTCTGGCGAAGCGCGTCGGTTGACGCTGTGAGTGACGTCGCATCTCTTCTCTCTTGGTTGGATGTGCAGCCGCCGGGTGTCAGCAGCTCTATGTGCCGGCTGTGAGCGCTGCGCTGCGCTGCGAGCCGCCGCTGCAGCCTCGTTCCCTCCCTCCCTCCTTCCCTCCTGCCCTTCAACTCACACGGCAGCGCCAGCGCCGCCAATCCACGCTGCACCGTGCCCGCCTGACTCCCCATAGGGCGGCCGGGAGAGAGAGGGAAGGAGGAAAGAGAGAGAGAGAGAGAGAGAGAGAGAGGGAAAGAAAAAAAGGGAGGGATGGAGGCAAAGCAAGACAAGGGGAGGGAATGTAGAAAGGGGATGAAGGAAGGAAAGGAGAAAGTGGAGAAAGAGGGAGGGGGAGGAAAGAGGGAAGGATGGGGCAGGAGGGAGGAAGGGGAAGATGGAGGGAGGGGGATGATGGAGGGAGGGGGAAGAAAAGGTTTGTGTGTGTGTGCTTGTGTGTCTGTCTCCCTGTGTGTGTCTCCTTGTGTGTGTGTGTCTCCCTGTGTGTGTGTCTCCCTGTGTGTGTGTGTCTCCCTGTGTGTGTGTGTCTCCCTGTGTGTGTGTGTCTCCCTATGTGTGTGTCTGTGTGTCTCCCTGTGTGTGTGTCTCCCTGTGTGTATGTGTCTGTGTGTGTGTGTCTCCCCGTATGTGTGTCTCCCCGTGTGTGTGTCTGTGTGTCTCCCTGTGTGTGTGTCTGTCTCCCTGTGTGTGTGTGTCTGTCTCCCTGTGTGTGTGTGTGTGTGTCTCTCTCTTCCTTTGTGTATGTGTCTCCCTGTGTGTCTGTTGTCACATCCTGGCCTTAGACAGGGCTGCCAACTCTCACACTTTGAGCGTGAGAGTCACGCATTTCAGCCAATGCTCACGCTGATGACAGAATTCTCACGCTGTCTTCAGTCCCTGCACAGTTTATCTCTTTTGCGCCACATCACAGCGATCTGTGCAGTCTGGGGAAGCGCGTCAGTTGGCGGCTGCGAGTGACGTCGCATCTCTTCTCTTCTCTTCTTTCTTGGTTGGATGTGCATCCGGAGATAAAACTAACCAGGTGAATTGGTTGTAAAACATGGGGGGGGGGGGGGGGGGTGACCACAATGAGGCCAATGAGGCCACAATGAGGACAGTTTTCGGCAACCGAATCCGGCCCGTAACCCGAAAAACCACTTTTTTTTTTCAATTCATTTTCACTGGGTCAGGGCAGGCAAGCCGACCTGAGAACTGCAGCCAGTCCCTGGGACGCGAGCTGATCTGGGAACGGCAGCCAGTCCCTGGGCACGCAGAATGCCAACTTGATCATTATGGACAAATTGGGCCAGCCATGTACATGTTGTATAACTCTGACTCTATGCAGATCTGAATGGGTTTAGAATGACCATTTAAGCAAAATTGCCCTCACTTTCCCCATTTTGATTCTTGAGATTAATATCCCTTTGCTCTGTTAACAGCGTTAAAGTACTTATGAGGTAGAGTCAGATAAGGGAACATTTTATTTTCTTTTACTTTGCTTTAATTTGTTAGTTGATTTTTTGTTGACTGCCATAATTTCTGAAATGGTCTTAATGTAACTTAACTGTTATAAAGCAGTAATGTGATTTTGTCCAAACAATTTGAAGTTGCATAAAATGTTTGCATTATTAGCAGGGCTGCCAACTCTCACACATTGAGCGTGAGACTCACGCATTTCACAAAACTCTCATGCTCTCACGCTGATCACAAAATTATATAATGAGAATAGGACCTGTTTTGCTCAACAAATAGTGTAGGAAGGAATTGCAGATGCTCGTTTAAACTGAAGATAGACACTAAAAACTAGAAAAACTCAGCAGGACAGGCAGCATCTCTGGAGAGATAGAATGGGTGATGTTTCGAGTCGAGACCTTCAGCCTGAAGAGGTTGAAAACCAGCCATAAAACACAATGACTGGACATGTGTGTTATCCAACTAAGGGCAGAAATCAGAATCATGTGTTCATCTTTATTCACGTGACACCATAATAAATATATTACAGAAAAAATAATTTAATGGGGTGGCACAGTGGCGCAGTGGTAGAGTTGCTGCCTTCCTACCACATGGGTTTTCTCTGGATATTCCGGTTTCTCCCTTATCCGAAAGAAGTGCAGGTTTGTAGGTTAATTGGCTTCTGTAAATTGTCCCTGGTGTGATGGATGGAATTGGTGTGTGATAGATTGCTGGTCGGTGTGGACTTTGTGGGCGGAAGGGCCTGTTTCCATATATATTTTTACATATATATCTTAATTTCATTGAACCATACAGTATATGATTGAATATGTGGCATTATTTTCGTCTTGTTTCTATATTCAAAGGGTAAGGTTGAAACCGTCTGAAGAAGGGTTTCGGCCCGAAATGTTGCCTATTTCCTTCGCTCCATAGATGCTGCCGCACCCGCTGAGTTTCTCCAGCAATTTTGTCTACCTTCGATTCTCCAGCATCTGTAGTTCCTTCTTGAACAAGGTTGATTGATTTATTTGTGCAGAACAGTGATGGAAGTCCGACTTTTGCTTTGTTTCTCTGAGTTTTTCTATATATATATATATACATAACAGCATGAATATAATCTGATTTCCATATATGAATACAGTCATTCATGTGCTGCATCTGTTGATCAGAGCCTGGCTCTATTGTGGAATGTAATTAGGAATGTAATTTAGCCTAACCTTATTCATACCTAATCCAATTTAAAGCCTAAATGTTGCATTCAAATGCAAGTTAAAAGACTCGCTACAGTATGCACCAGTTTGCACAATTTCAAGCTGAAAAATGCTAAAGCTCCCTACCATGGGAGGGGGAACACCCCCTTCCCCCCCCTCCCCCTCCCCCCCCCCCCCCCCCCCGGTCGCTACGCTCCCTCGCAATTTCTAATTCTCAACTCTCACCCAATGTTGGCAGCCCTGCTATCTATACCAATGCATAACACCATATGCATTACTTCCATATCCCTCTATGCCTTGCTCATGCAAGTACCTATGCTGATGCCTCTTCAATATCGTTACTGTTCCTGCCCCCATTAGCATCTCTGGCATCTAATTCCAAATATCAACTGCTCTGTGAAACGTTTACCCCTCAGATCTCCTTGAAACATCCTCCCTCTCATCGTAAACCTAAGCTCTCTCCTTTTACAGGCCCGTCGTTTGTGAGAAACAGACCTTGTCTATGTCTCTCATGAATTTTATATATCTCTATCATGACATCAGTTTTGAGTCGCCAGTGCTCCAGGGACCACAGCCTGTCCAATCTCTCCGAATAGCTTAAGCTGAAAAATGCAAAAGCTCCCTTCCGTGGACAATTTTCAATTTACCAAAGTTAATTAACCTACAAACCTGTACATCTTTGGAGTGTGGGAGGAAACCAGAGTGCCTGGACAAAACCTATGCAGTCACAGGGAAAATAACCAAACTCCATACAGACAGCATCCATAGAAAGAGTCAAACCCAGTCTCCAGCGCTGTATGGCAGCAATTCTGCCGCTGCGCTACTGTGTTGCACTTCTCCCAGATGAACGTCAATGTGGAACAGCACAGAGCATCTGTCCTTTAAAATCAATTTCTCAAAGATGTCATCAGCTCCCGGTCTTGGCAAAGAATGTTCTGCCCATTGTGCTGCTAATCATCACCAAAACTTATGGTGGCTTGCTTCCAAATAGGAGCCAAAGATGCTTGCAACATCTACAGTTTGACCACTGTCAGTTGCTCCCTTAATAAAGTTCCATATTCTCTTGCTAGAGAGCAACAGTCAGGGCTAGTACGTTGATTCACAAGGATGGATAGCTACACAATGATACAGTCAGACCCTTCGGCCCACCGTGTCCATGCCAACCATCAATTACCTGTACACTAGTTCTATCCTACACTCTAGGGACAATTTACAAAAGCCAATTAACCTACAAACCTGCACGTCTTTGGAATGTAGGAGGAAACTGGAGCATCCAGAAAAAAACATGTGGTCACAATGAGAACATACAAACTCCATGGGGAGACATACAAACTCCACAGGGAGAACATACAAACTCCACGGGGAGAACATACAAACTCCACAGGCAGAACATACAAACTCCACCGGGAGAACATACAAACTCCAATCCTATACTGTTAGCAAATCATTCCCAACTTTTACAAAAAGTGTTGTTTTTTTAACCATTCCTCCTAATCAATATCCTGGTGAATTTCATTACAACAGCATGTTTCCAGGCTTCTGTAGTCCAACATGGTAAATGACACATCAATAGTACTGTGCTTTGAAAGGTTTATCTAAACTGAAGAAGAGTCTCGACCCGAAACATCACCAATTCCTTTTCTCCAGAGATGCTGTCTGGCCCGCTGAGTTACTCCAGCTTTTAGTGTCTATCTTCACCACCATACAGCTGGGAAAACATCTTGCTGTAAAATCCAGTACTCAAATAGTAATTCACTGAGTTAATATTTTGGCACTATGTCAGATTTTTCAATTGGTTTGATTGCATTCAAAATTATTGGCTTTAACTTAATGCGTGAGGCTAAATTTACAGCAAGATATTTAACCCCAAACAAAGCAATATTAAAGAGGTCAGATGAGTGCATTGTAAAAGCAGTGTTGTGACTTTCACACACAGCAACTGATTAATTTTCATGAATCATTTTTATTTCACTAATCCCAGCATGCTATGAGAACCAAGGAGCTCTTAACTGAACTTTCCAAGTATTCTGTGAGCTGAACAAAATGAGTGCACGTTTCCTTCTCTGAATCTCTAACGGCTCCCTATGTGTAATACATACAAATTAATGGAGAAATCGCATCACTGTCATTCATTGCCAAAATGTTTCACATGTTCATGTTGCTGGAGTGAAATCCATTCATCTGCTTTGGAAACTTTCAACCAAAATACTTAAATATTATAAATGTCAAAACATCCAGCATGATGACCTCCATTGAAAGGACAAGAGACTAACTAATTCATTGTCGCAAGTTTAAGAAAAAACAATCTCACAGATTTATAGTAAAAGAGTCGAGAATAAGATGTTGATGGTACAATCAAAAGCCATGGTAGTGAAAAGAGTTGCATCAATTAAATTGTCACAGGTAAACTTCAGGAACTTGTAAATTTTGCAGACAGGATATATGCTCTTGACATGTGGGAACAGACAACTCTGAGTGATCATCTGGAGTTAAATAAAACTGTACAATTGAGTAACATTTAAAAGTTAAAGAACTGCTTGCAGGGAAACTGCGAACGAGAATGATTCATTTGTGCAGCTGGGAACAAGCTCCCAGTGTGAGTCACCATAATTAGGGAGATGTACATGGGCATCCAAGTTACAATTCAAAATTAGAGAGGTCATTGGAGTACAGTGCCCAAGTTCTATGTGGAGTTCTTTTATGGTTTCTTTCAACGTTACGTTATTTGTACTGCTTTTTATGAATTTACCAAGTCTTTATAGACCTTCAAAGGCATTATATGTGGCATTGCTCGGTGAGCTCTTTTAAGTTTTACACAATATGGATAAACAATAGGTGCAGGGGTAGGCCATTTGGCCCTTTGAGCCAGCACTGCCATTCAATGTGATCATGGCTGATCATCCCCAATCAGTACCCCGTTCCTGCCTTCTCCCCATATCCACTGACTCCGCTATCTTTAAGAGCCCCATCTAGCTCTCTCTTGAAAGTATTCAGGGAACCGGCCTCCACTGCCCTCTGAGGCAGAGAATTCCACACTCACAACCCTGTGAGAAAAAGTGTTTCCTCATCTCCGTTCTAAATGGCTTACCCCTTATTCTTAAACCGTGGCCCATGGTTCTGGACTTCCCAACATCGAGAACATGTTTCCTGCCTCTAGCGTGTCCAAATCCTTAATAATCTTATATGTTTCAATAAGATCCCCTCTCATCCTTCTAAACTCCAGAGTATGCAAGCCCAGCCACTCCATTCTCTCAGCATATGACAGTCCCGCCATCCCGGGAATTAACCTTGTTAACCTACGCTGCACTCCCTCAATAGCAAGAATGTCCTTCCTCAAATTAGGGGACCAAAACTGCACACAATACTGCAGGTGTGGTCTCACTAGGGCCCTATACAACTGCAGACGGACCTCTTTGCTCCTATACTCAACTCCTCTTGTTATAAGGGCCAACATGCCATTCGCTTTCTTCACTGCCTGCTGTCTCTGCATGCTTACTTTCATTGACTGATGAACAAGAACCCCCAGATCCCGTTGTACTTCCCCTTTTCCCAACTTGACACCATTTAGATAGTATTCTGCCTTCCTGTTTTTGCTACCAAAGTGGATAACCTCACATTTATCCATGTTAAACTGCATCTGCCATGCATCTGCCCGCTCACCCAACGTGTCCAAGTCATGCTACATTCTCATAGCATCCTCCTCACAGTTCACACTGCCACCCAGCTTTGTGTGACCTGTAAATTAGCTAATGTTACTTTGAATCCCTTCATCGAAATCATTGATATATATTGTAAATAGCTGTGGTCCCAGCACCGAGCCTTGCGGTACCCCACTAGTCACTGCCTGCCATTCTGAAATGGACCCGTTAATCCCTACTCTTTGTTTCCTGTCTGCCAACCAATTTTCTATCCATGTAAGCACTTTACCCCCAATACCATGTGCCCTAATTTTGCCCACTAATCTCCTATGTGGGACCTTATCAAATGCTTTCTGAAAGTCCAGGTACACTAAATCCACAGGGTCTCCCTTGTCCATTTTCCCAGTTACATCCTCAAAAACTTCCAGAAGATTAGTCAAGCATGATTTCCCCTTCGTAAATCCATGCTGACCCAGACCGATCCTGTTACTGCTATCCAAATGTGCCGCTATTTCATCTTTTATAATTGACCAGCATCTTACCCACCACCGATGTCAGGCTAACTGGTCTATAATTCCCTGTTTTCTCTCTCCCGCCTTTCTTAAAAAGTGGGATAACATTAGCTACCCTCCAATCCACAGGAACTGATCCTGAATATATAGAACATTGGAAAATTTTCACCAATGCATCCACGATTTTTAGAGCCACTTCCTTAAGTACCCTGGGATGCAGGCCATCAGGCCCTGGGGGTTTATCAGCCATCAGTCCCATCAGTCTACCCAACACAATGTCCTGCCTAATGTGGATTTCCTTCAGTTCCTCCATCACCCCAGATCCTCTGGGCACTAGTACATCAGGAAGATTGTTTGTGTCCTCCTTAGTGAAGACGGATCCAAAGTACTTGTTCAACTCATCTGCCATTTCCTTGTTCCCCATAATAAATTCACCTTTTTCAGTCTTCAAGGGTCCAACTTTGGTCCTAACTAATTTTTTCCTCTTCACATACCTAAAGAAGCTTTTACTATCCTGCTTTATATTCTTGGCTAGCTTACCTTCGTACCTCATCTTTTCTCCCCATATTGCCTTTTTACTTATCTTCTGTTGCTCTTTAAACATTACCCAATCCTCTTGCTTCCCGCTCATCTTTGCTACGTTGTACTTCTTCTCTTCTATTTTTATACTGACCCTGACGTCCCTTGTCAGCCACGGTCGCCCCTTACTCCCCTTGGAATCTTTCTTCTCCTAGGAATGAACTGATCCTGCACCTTCTGTATTATTCCCAGAAATACCTGCCATTGTTGTTCCACTGTCATCCCTGCTAGGGTATCTTTCCAGTCAACTTTGGCCAGCTCCTCCCTCATGGCTCCATAGTCCCCTTTATTCAACTGTAACACTGACACCTCCGATTTACACTTCTCCCTCTCCAATTGTAGATTAAACTTGACCATATTATGGTCACTACCTCCTAATGGCTCCTTAACCTGAAGTTCCTTTATCAAATCCGGTTCATTACATAACACTAAATCCAGAATTGCCTTATCCCTGGTAGGCTCCAATACAAGCTGCTCTAAGAATCCATCACGGAGGCACTCCACACACTCCCTTTCTTGGGGTCCAATATCAACCTGATTTACCCAGTCTACCTGCATGTTGAAATCTCCCATAACAACCGTAGCATTACCATTACTACATGCCAATTTTAACTCCTGATTCAACTTGCAACCTATAGCCATGCTACTGTTTGGGGGCCTGTAGACCCATTAGGGTCTTTTTACCCTTACAATTCCTTAGTTCTATCCATACTGACTCCACATCTCCTGTTTCAATGTCACCCCTTGCAAGGGACTGAATTCCATTCCTCATCAACAGAGCTACCCTACCCCCTTTGCCCACCTGTCTGCCTTTTCGATAGGAGGTATACCCTTGAATATTTAGTTCCCAGCCCTGGCCCTCTTGCAGCCATGTCTCTGTAATTCCCACAACATCATACTTGCCAATTTCTAACTGAGCCTCAAGCTCGTCCACTTTATTTCTTATACTTCGCACATTCACATTCAACACTTTGACCTCGGTATTCACCTCCCCTCTCGCACCGCTCGCAATTGGCCCTGACCTTACTCTCTTATCCCTTCTCGAACTTTCCTTCCCATTAATTCGAGAGTCTTTTGTAACTTTTCCTGTACTCAATTCCCCTTCAACTCCATCTTTATAGTCCCGATTTGTCAATCCCTACCCCCCACTATTTAGTTTAAACCCACACGTGTAGCCCTAGCAAACCTGCCTGCCAGAACGTCGGTCCCCCTCCAGTTAAGGTGTAACCAGTTCCTTTTCTACAGGTCACCCCTACCCCAGAAGAGATCCCAGTGGTCTATAAATCTAAATCCTTGCTCCCTGCACCAGCCCCTCAGCCACACATTCGGATCCCCTATCTCTCTGTTCCTGTCCTCACTAGCACGAGGTACTGGAAGCAATCCAGAGATAACCACCCTAGAAGTCCTGCTTTTCAGGCTTCTTCCTAACTCTCTGAACTCACGTTGCAGAAACTCATTCCTATTCTTCTTCTATGTGCACAACTGCTGCCGGCTGTTCACCTTCCCTCTCGAGGATGATCTGAATTCGGCTCGTGACTTCTTGGAACAGGCCCGACTAGGAATCTTTAGTTTAGTTTACTAGTTTCGTTTATTAATGTAATGTGTACTGAGATACAGTGAAGAGCTTTTTGTTGCTTGCCAGCCAGTCAGCGAAAATATTACGATTACAATCAAGGCATCCACAGTGTATGGATACAGGATAAAGCGTATAATGTTTCGTGCAAGATAATGTCCAATAAAGTCCGATTAAAGATGGTTCGAAGGTGTCCAATAAGGTAGATGGGGGTTCAGGACCATTAGCTGATGAACGACACATGAAAATTATGATGAAGCTTATATTACCCCACAATTAAGGGAAGCAGCAAAGGATTCAGTAACTTTCAAATGGGAAGAACATGTCTTGCACTTGGAAATGATGGCTGTATAGTTTTGATGAATTCAAGAAGTGGTGTCAGCTTTAATTGAATGGGACTGTTCTGTCTGGGCTACCCCACAATATCAAGTCAGCCCAACCAATGGCAACTTGGGACAGTGTCAAGTAATACATTAGGCAAGCTGGCAAGAATGGAAGCTTACCAATATACTCCCCAAGGTATCTGTGAGCAGAATGTAGCCTGTCTAATAAATCACAAAGACAAAATAAATGGATTGGGACCAATTAACAAGAAATGGTTTCATAACTTGCACAAAATTTCTTGCTAATAAAGCCATGTCAGGTCCTCACTGATAACACCTATAAGGGGACAGAGAAATATCTCCACAGTGGCATTCAAATTATTATCGGGAAGCAAATCCCACAAAGGAGAAGTCTAATGCATATCATGCACATAGGTGAAGGCAAGAAAGGTCTAAAATGGGGGGAAAAAATAAATATGATACAGATAGGACATATTGAATGCGTATAGAGCAAATTATCATTATTATCAAAATTCTTTCATAAATCAGAGATTAAAAAACAAGTAAGCTGCTAGAATTTGTTAATTTGGCGATGTTGAAATATATGTATTTGAATGGCAGAGCAAACTTGATGGGCCGAATGACCTAATTCTACTCCTATCACATGACTTTATGATCAATAACTTCATAAAGTGAAAGAAACAAAAGTAGAGTGATAAAGAAAAATCATTAAAATTTTTCACCTTTAACCAAAGAACAAACTACCAAAGAGTAGCAGGGAGGGGAGGGGACAACGTTGAACTGATTAATCAAGGCCTATTGACCAATCACTCAGGTATTGTCACCATGTCAACCTATCAGTTAGAAGAAAGCACAGAGGCTGTATCCAGTTCAGAGTATTTTAAGGTGGTATGGTTATTTTAATATTGCAGTTTAATAATCATTGCACTGCAATCTTGCACCTTTCTGCTATTTTGCACCTCATCGTTGTATTTATTGTTGCACCTACCATTACTATATGTATACTGTGTATTCTGTGCACTTCATGTAAACATCACATCCTTCACTGAAAGTAAACATACAGGTCTAGCAGGCAGTGAAGAAAGCTAATGGCATGTTGGCCTTCATAACAAGAGGAGTTGAGTATAGGAGCAAAGAGGTCCTCCTGCAGTTGTACAGGGCCCTGGTGAGACCACATCTGGAGTATTGTGTGCAGTTATGGTCTCCTAATTTGAGGAAAGACACCCTTGCTATTGAGGCAGTGCAGTGTAGGTTCACGAGGTTAATCCTCGGGATGGCAGGACTGTCATATGAGGAAAGATTGGAAAGACTGGGCTTGTATTCACTGGAATTTAGAAGGATGAGCGGGTATCTTATAAAAATGTATAAAATTCTAAAAGGACTGGACAAGCTAGATGCAAGAAAAATGTTCCCAATGTTGGGGGAATCCAGAACCAGTGTACACAGTCTAGGAATAAAGAGGAGGCCATTTAAAACTGAGAAAAACTTTTTCACCCAGAGAGTTGTGAATTTGTGGAATTCTCTGCCACAGAAGGCAATAGAGGCCAATTCACTGGATGAATTTAAAAGAGAGTTAGATAGAGCTCTAGGGGCTAGCGGAATCAAGGGATATGGGGAGAAGGCAGGCACGGGTTACTGATTGTGGATGATCAGCCAGGATCACAATGAATGGCGAAGCTGGCTCGAAGGGCCAAATGGCCTCCTACTGCACCTATTTTCTATGTTTCTATATCCTGCCTCACATTCTGGCTGTAGCATGACTGTTGTTAATTTTGGTTGATATTTGATGCTGTCAGCATTGTGGAAAACGTTTGCCATGTCCATTGCAAAAGTGATTGTTAAAGACTGATTGTTGGGTCTGGTTCAGCCCGAGAGAACTTAAAGCAAGAAAAGAAATTGGTTTAAAAAAATGTCAGCTGTTAAGTTATTCATCAATTAAGGTCAGATGGCAGGTGGAAAATCGGCAATGAAGAGTTTAACAAATTAAAAGGATCAAAAGGGATCAAAGAAAGGGAAGAAAGCAGGGAAAACAGGGATCACTGGTGGCATGTTTCCACGCTGTATCTCTAAACTAAAACGATGACTATACTGTAAATGCATGCACAAGGAACTGCAGATGCTGGATTACCAAAAAAGACACAAAGTGCTGGAGTAACTCAGCGGGTCAGGCAGCATCTATGGAAAACATGGATAGGTGACGTTTCAGGTCAGGATCTACTGAGTTATTCCAGTACTGTAAAGGCAGGTTTTGTGGCCTTAATTGTATAAAAAGTGACTAACTTCATTACTCAGTGGCTTTTGAAACATGGATCTGAGCCAAAGGAAATAGAGTTGGTTTCCTTTTCTGATTCTGTTTGGTCATGTTATTAACAAGATTTAAAAACTTGCACAGGAGCTGCAGACAAGGTTGTGCTCTTGTACACATTGGAACAGATCCCAAGTACTTGTTGGGATGCATTATGTTCAAAATCGCAAAGAATTTAACTATTATTCATTTGTATACATTTATTAAACTTAAAAAGACAGCTTGCAAGAAATAGAGAACTGAGATTATTGCTTGCGTAGGATGGGACTGCAGATGCTGGTTCAAATTGAAGATAAACACAAAGTGCTGGAGTAACTCAGCGGGACAGGCAGCATCTCTGGAGAGAAGGAATGGGTGACGTTTCGGGTCGAGACCCTTCTTCAGACTGGGAAGATTGTTCACATGATTGAAATAACTTTTTTTCTCTGACCTCTCGGTGCCGAGGTCAGAGACCCGAGGTCGGGCCGAGGTGGACATGCCGCTTTGCCGAGAACAAAGGGGACCCGTAGTGGGGGGTGGGGGCCGCCAAGAACAAAGAAGGACAATGTTGGGGGGGGGGAGGGGATTGAGAACTAAGTGGGACCCAGCCTGTGTGGAAAATGGAATGAGTACTTTTGTAACTTTGTAGATGCCTTTGTGGCTAATCTTTTGTGTACTTTGTATGCAAAAACAAATAATTTCACTGCACCTAGGTACAAGTGACAATAAAGTATCATCATCATCATCACTAGGGTAAATCCTATGTCGCAATACTAGGCACGACTTTAAATCAAATGATGTGACTAACTGATGAGTCTGCAATAAGCAGATAAAATGTCATGCGGTTAACAAAACACAATAAATAGAAGCAGGTGTAAGGCATCAGGCCGTTCAAATCTGCCCCATGATTCAATGCCATCTTGATCATCATGGCTGATCATTGCCATCCTCAACTCCTCTTCTGTGCCATTTTGTCACATCCCTCTGATCCTCAACATTTAAAATATTTACCCACCTCCAC
Organism: Malacoraja senta; assembly: GCA_038087875.1. Taxonomy (NCBI): domain Eukaryota; kingdom Metazoa; phylum Chordata; class Chondrichthyes; order Rajiformes; family Rajidae; genus Malacoraja; species Malacoraja senta. The sequence goes on from CM075977.1 coordinate 237,066,750, forward strand.
TTTAGATACTTCCATGATCTAGCTTCAGCCAATCACTGGACAGAAAATTCCAGCGATTTACCACCCTTAGGGAGAAAAAACTCTTGAAACTTCAGTTTTAGATCAGCCCCTTGTTTAAGACTACCACTGATAAAAACACCCAGACATAGAAACATAGAAACATAGAAAATAGGTGCAGGAGTAGGCCATTCGCCCCTTCTAGCCTGCACCGCCATTCAATATGATCATGGCTGATCATCCAACTCAGTATCCTGTACCTGCCTTCTCTCCATACCCCCTGATCCCTTTAGCCACAAGGGCCATATCTAACTCCCTCTTAAATATAGCCAATGAACTGGCCTCAACTACCTTCTGTGGCAGAGAATTCCACAGATTCACCACTCTCTGTGTGAAAAATGATTTTCTCATCTCGGTCCTAAAAGACTTCCCCCTTATCCTTAAACTGTGACCCCTTGTTCTGGACTTCCCCAACATCGGGAACAATCTTCCTGCATCTAGCCTGTCCAACCCCTTAAGAATCTTGTAAGTTTCTATAAGATCCCCCCTCAATCTTCTAAATTCTAGTGAGTACAAGCCGAGTCTATCCAGTCTTTCTTCATATGAAAGTCCTGCCATCCCAGGAATCAGTCTGGTGAACCTTCTCTGTACTCCCTCTATGGCAAGAATGTCTTTCCTCAGATTTGGTGACCAAAACTGTACGCAATACTCCAGGTGTGGCCTCACCAAGACCCTGTACAACTGCAGTAGAACCTCCCTGCTCTTATACTCAAATCCTTTTGCTATGAATGCCAACATACCATTCGCTTTCCTCACCGCCTGCTGCACCTGCATTCCCACTTTCAATCACTGGTGTACCATGACACCCAGATCTCGTTGCATCTCCCCTTTTCCTAATCGGCCACCATTCACCTTGTTGAGCCCTTTTAAGTCCATATATATTTAAATGTTAAACCTTCATTATTCTAAACTCCAAGGACACATGTCCAAACTACTTAGTCGCACTAGATATGATAACCCTCTCTTCCCACAGATTGTGTCTGATGAATCTCCTTTAGAATGCTTCCAATGTTACATTATCTTTTTATTAAATAAGGGGTTCAAAACTCTACGCAGTATCCCTGGTGAGGACTCACCAACATGCTGTACTTAGTCTCTCTATATGTGACAATCCTCTCTTCCCAGGAATTAGCCTGGTGAATCTCCTTTTGAATGCCTCCAATGTTATATTATCTATTCATTGGGTAAGTGGACCAAAACCCTACTCTGTATCCCAAGTGAGGACTCACCAACACTCTATAGAATTGCAACAAAACCCTCGGCCACAGCAATGGTGAACAATACAACAAATATGAACGGGGACACAAAATGACGTCTCGACCCGAAACGTCGCCAATTCCTTCTCTCCACAGATGCTGCCTCACCCGCTGAGTTACTCCAGCATTTTGTGTCTATCTTCGATTTTACCAGCATCTGCACTTCTTTCTTAAACAAATATGAACATACTAATTCTCAACAATGGCAGCGTCCAGCACGTGAATTATAAAAATTAGGATGAATCATTCACAACCACGTTCGGGCAGAAATGCCGAATGTGTGACTCATTGTGGCTTCCTCTGGGGATTGTGAACAGCACAGAAACCAGACTTTGCCAATTGGATTCACTCCAAGGTTGAGAACATTGAACACAACGAAAATAAACCCCAGGATTAGACAACGGTCCTAGTCTTGCACCAGATATCTCTGGTCAGTGCTGAACAAATTTACAACTCTGGCATCTACCCAACAATATGGAAACTTGTGTAGGAAGGAACTGCAGATGTTGGTTTACACAAGATAGACACAAAATGCTGGAGTAACTCAGCGAGTCAGGCAGCATCTCTACAGAAAAGGAATGGGTGATTTGGGGTCAAAAAGGGAGCTGGATAAGTCGTATAAAAGAGCATTTGCAGGACTATCAAGGCAGTGGGGAGTGGGACAGATTAATTGGCCTGTGAGGAACCTGAACGCTGAGCCATTAGCTGATTTTTGTACAGTAACCATTTTGAGATGTGGGTTGATGCAGGCAGGCAGACAGCAGTATGGAGGTCTATTGACTCTCTTTAATTTATTTGACATTATCTATGACTCTGGTGTTATTTATGACTTCCTTGTCCCTGATGGTCTAGCCTTTGAAAATCTGGCCAACTATGCTTTAGTTGCTGATTTATCCCATTTAGGAAGTTTTTAAAGACTTGTTTTTAACAGAATTGCCTTTGGTAGAGAGAGCTAGATAGGGCTCTTAAAGATAGCAGAGTCAGTGGATATGGGGAGAAGGCAAGAACGGGGTACTGATTGTGGATGATTGAATGGCGGTGCTGGCTTGAAGGGCCGAATGGCCTCCTCCTGCACCTATTGTCTATTGTCTAACTCCTTTAATAATCCAAATCATGTCTTTAACCACTGATTGATGCCACTGCATTGATTCTTTCTATCATCAACCACCGCCCCCCCCCCCCCCACCCAGCCCCTTCCCCTTCCCCAACAGCTGATTGCACCATCTTAACACAGCCTGGTTCTTCATTGATCTAGTGAATCAGTTTATGACCACAAAGACATGCCAGCACATTGAAAAGATGGCAAATGTGACAAGTCGGTTCACATTTTGAAAGACATGACAAATCCTGACTTGTTGCTGTCATGTTAACAGAGTTCAATGGTCAACTGTGTAGAACAAACACATTCCACTTCATACTGTGGCTGTTAGTTTAGTTACTTGTATGGATAATGTACAATCCTCATGGGTGTTGGTCTCTGCATGAATAGCTGCCGGTATTCCTTGCAATTTATTCCTTGCAACTGACTTTCATTCCTCATAGCATGTTCCTCATAGCACGATGCAACATATAATGTGGTCAGATTTTATCCATGAAGGTGACAAAACTGCCTTTATCTGTTTCCATCCTCTAATATTTTGAACTCTCAGCTTTTGCAATAGGCCTGTCTGTGCCAATTATCTGCCCATCTGACCGCTCCCTCCGTAATCCCCTGGTCAATTCGTCCCTTCCCACCCAAGCCACCCCCCTCTCCTGGCACTTTCCCTTGCAACCGCAGGAAATGCTACACTTGTCGCTTTACCTCCCCCCTTGACTCCATTCAAGGACCCAAGCAGTCTTTCCAGGTGCGGCAGAGGTTCACCAGCACCTCCTCAACCTCATCTATTGCATCCGCTGCTCTAAGTGAGGCCAAGCGTAGGCTTGTCGATCGTTTCGCCCAACACCTCCGCTCGGTTCGCATTAACCTACCTGATCTCCTGGTGGCTAAGCACTTCAACTACCCCTCCCATTCCGAATCCGACCTTTCTGTCCTGGGCCTCCTCCATGGCTGGAGTGAGGACCACCATAAATTGGAGGAGCAGCACCTCATATTTCGCTTGGGCAGTTTACACCCCAGTGGTATGAACATTGACTTCTCTAATTTCAGGTAGTTCCTGCTTTCTCCTCCCCTTCTCAGCTCTCCCTCAGCCCACTGTCTCCGCATCTTCCTTTCTTCTTCCCACCCCCACCCTCACTTCAGTCTGAAGAAGGGTCTCGACCTGAAACATTGCCTATTTCCTTCGCTCCATAGATGCTGCCTCACCCGCTGAGTTTCTCCAGCATTTTTGTCTACCTGCCCATGTGTAAATGTTATCCAGGTGTTGCAGCCATGGACGGCTTCATCTGATGAGCATCAGCAAACATCTGACCTTTTGAAGTTCAACAAATGGCCAGCATAGTGGCACAATGGTGGAGCTGTTGCCTTACAGCACCAGAGATGCTGGTTCGATCCTATGGGTGCTATCTGTATAGAGTTTGTACATTCTCCCTGTGACTTCGGGGTTTTCCGGGTGCTCCGGTTTCCTCCCACACTCCAAAGACATACAAGTTTGTAGGTCGATTGCCGAAGGTAAAATTGTAAATTGTCCCTACTGTGTCGAATAGCGTTAGTGTACAGGGTGATCGTGCGTTGGCGTGGACTCGGTGGGCCGAAGGGCCCGTTTCCATGTTGTATCTCTAGGGTAAAGACTAAAATAATATTGAAACTTGCCCAGTTCTGTCCTGTGCATAAAATGTAGGATAATCTATTCCAGACAATTATCATCTAAAATTGTATACCCTCAATCATCAGTAAAGTGATGGCAAGTATAACGGACAGCGTTGTCACTATTCAGTTGGAGATGGTAGGCCATTGGATCCTGTTCTGAAGAACTCTTACTGTGATATTCTGTGGATTTTGAATGACCTATAGTAGCCTTAATCATCTTGCTTTGTACCAGGTACAAAGTTCAGTGTTTTAGAAACATAGAAACATAGAAAACAGGTGCAGGAGGAGGCCATTCGGCCCTTCGAGCCAGCACCGCCATTCATTGTGATCATGGCTGATCATCCCCTATCAATAACCCGTGCCTGCCTTCTCCCCATATCCCTTGACTCCACTAGCCCCTAGAGCTCTATCTAACTCTCTCTTAAATCCATCCAGTGATTTGGCCTCCACTGCCCTCTGTGGCCTGGAATTCCATAAATTCACAACTCTCTGGGTGAAAAAGTTTTTTCTCACCTCAGTCTTAAATGACCTCCCCTTTATTCTAAGACTGTGGCCCCTGGTTCTGGACTCGCCCAACATTGGGTACATTTTTCCTGCATCTAGCTTGTCCAGTCCTTTTATAATTTTATGTTTCTATAAGATCCCCCCTCATCCTTCTAAACTCCAGTGAATACAAGCCTAGTCTTTTCAATCTTTCCTCATATGACAGTCCCGCCATCCCAGGGATCAATCTCGTTAACCTACGCTGCACTGCCTCAATCACATGGATGTCCTTCCTCAAATTAGGAGACCAAAACTGTGCACAATACTCCAGATGTGGTCTCACCAGAGCCCTATACAACTGCAGAAGAACCTCTTTACTCCTATACTGAAATCGTCTTGTTATGAAGGCCAACGTTCCATTAGCTTTCTTCACTGCCTGCTGTACCTGCACGCCAACTTTCAGTGACCGGTGTACAAGGACACCCAGGTTTCGCTGTACCTCCCCCTTACCTAACCTAACCCCATTGAGATAATAATCTGCTCCCTTGTTTTTGCCGCCCGCCAAAGTGGATAACCTCACATTTATCTATATTATACTGCATCTGCCACGCATCTGCCCACTCACTCAACCTGTCCAGGTCACCCTGCAACCTCCTAACATCCTCTTCACAGTTCACACTGCCACCCAGCTTTGTGTCATCCGCAAACTTGCTAGTGTTGCTCCTAATTCCCTCTTCCAAATCATTAATATATATGGTAAACAGTTGCGGCCCCAACACCGAGCCTTGCGGCACTCCACTCACCACTGCCTGCCATTCTGAAAAGGACCCGTTCACTCCTACTCTTAGCTTCCGGTCTGCCAACCAATTTTCTATCCACGTCAACACCCTACCCCCAATACCATGTGCTCTAATTTTAGTCACCAGTCTCCCGTGCGGGACCTTATCAAAGGCTTTCTGAAAGTCTAGATACACTATATCCACTGGCACCCCTTCATCCATTTTACTTGTCACATCCTCAAAAAATTCCAGAAGATTAGTCAAGCATGATTTCCCTTTCATAAATCCATGCTGACTTGGACTAATCCTTTTACTGCTATCCAAATGCCCCATTATTACCTCTTTAATAATTGACTCCAGCATCTTTCCCACCACCGAAGTCAGGCTAACGGGTCTGTAATTCCCCGTTTTCTCTCTCGCTCCTTTCTGGGATGTCAATTCATTTTTGCAGGACTCTGGAGCAATTACTCTTGCCTTGCTTCTGGAATTCAGCTCTATGCTCAATGTTGGACAAAGATTGTAATGAGATCTGGAGTCAAGCAGCTCTGGTGAAACGCAGACTGTGCATTGGTGAGCAGGTCTCACCAATGCATAAGTATTGACAGCATTGTCAATGAAACTTGCCTTCAATTTACTGACGATTAAGAGTGTACTGCTTTGGACAGTAATTATCTTGGTTAAATCTTCCTGCTTTTCGAACTGGCTAAGTTCCCATATTAAATACAAAATGCTGAATCTCAGTGGGTCAGGCAACATCTCTGGAGAAAAGGAACAGGTGACGTTTCAGGTCAGGACCCTTCTTTAGACTGTGTAGGAAAGAACTGCAGATGCTGGCTTCAATCGAAGGTAGACACAAAATGCTGGAGTAACTCAGCATGCCATCCTGAACCTAATCACCACCTTTTTAGATGCCAATCTGATTTTTGTTCTTTTTAGATGCAAATCTTAGCAATGTCCAAGGGAGCTATGCAGAGATTTATTCACTGCACACATACTCAAGTGATTACTGAGATTAATGTGGCTTGAAGGTAGACAAAGGTGCTGGAGAAATTCAGCGGGTGCAGCAGCATCTATGGAGCGAAGGAAATAGGCAATGTTTAGGGCCAAAACCCTTCTTCAGATGTTGCCTATTTGCTCCATAGATGCTGTTGCACCCGCTGAGTTTCTCCAGCACTTTTGTCTACCTTCGATTTTCCAGCAGTTCCTTCTTGAACACTTGAGGAAATATTATACAATAAAATTGCTTGAATTATAATTTCTGTGTAAGGAACTTATGTTAAGTTGCAAGAGAAGGGCTTGGAGTTAGGGCTTTCAAAATTACATGTCTCCACGGTTCACTGACAACACGAGGAATGAAAATAAGAGTCAAACTGCGCACTGATTGGACCAGAGGAATTGGCCAAGCAGAAGTGAGTAGTTAAACACCACTCAGTTTTCCTCTTCTCCGTATATCGCTGCGTAGTCGACCCTTCGTTCTTGTGTTGAACGGGATCCTGACAGAATCAGGTCAGTCTAACAAACCTTGTTGATTGGTAAGATAGACTTTTAAACAGACTGGTCCATTGGGAATGGAAAGGCTCGGCCATTTGGAATGGAGAGACTTGGTCATTGGGAATGATCAATGGTAACTGACGGCTGAACTGGATAAAATTATCCTGATCATTTGGAATGGCAGAAGATAGTTAAAGATTTGGAAACAGGGTCGGCTAAACACCGACAGTACTAAATTAATCTCGACCATTTGGAATGGTGCGAAGTAATTAAAAACAATTGAATTCGGATCCAGTGAAAAGTCACGGTTGCTAAATAAGAAATAGTAAAACGTTAACGTCATTATTATATTGTTGTAAGAATAAAGTATAAGAATATTAATACTGTGTATAGAATACGTGGATGTGAATATAGTAGTAATAAATTGATTGAATTATGGCGAAAGTGGAATGAGGAGGAATGAGATAAAACTAATTTGGCCAGTTGGCAAGATAATGTAGTTAAATTAGATATAAATTTAGTAAGTGGAGGTATTGAGACGAGAGTGTGCACACGAAAGTAATAAACGACAGGAGAGAGAGAGAGAAGGAAAAAGGTTAAAAAAAAATGAAAAAGACTGCGCAGTTTAAATGGTTGGCCTTCAATTAGCAGAGGGAGGCGAAAGGGAGTCATGAGAAAATGATTGGAATTTGGCTCGTAGCTCATCTCCACTTCCCTATCAGCCCCCGGGTCAAGCTCCACCTACATCACAGTTCGAGCCCCAGTCAGTGGTGACAGGAATTTACCCAAATTTACATAGGACAGAATCAGGAACCGATAGTGCACTCAACCCAGGCACCAGAAAAAAAAAAGGAGAAGCCCTAGTTTACAGACTCCGTAGCATGGCGTACCAGGTCACAGTCTAGAGACCAGGAGCAAGAAGGACGAGAAGAAAGGAGGTCACACAGTTGGGACTATAGAAGGGGGCACTTGGCTGAGAAAACCAAACCCCAGAAACAACAAGGAAGGTGCTGAAATGGACGGAATAAGAAAGCATCCTCCAGGCGCCAATAACCTGTCAGAGCGGTCCCTAACCCCAGAGCCCTTATACCTCCTCCACCCAACCAACAAGACAACGGTGAAACAGTCATGAATAATGTGGGGCTGCCGTGGAAACCAAATGAGATGATGGCAATTTTGTTGGGAGTGCCTAATAATCAGAATCCACAAGCTTTCATTGAATTTTTAAGAACAACGATACCTGTATATCACGCCGATTCCCGAGATTTATGGGTACTAGTTCAGCAAGTCTTAACAGCGATTGAGTATACCAGATTCTTGGTTCATTTAACCTATAACAACCATGCAGCCCTAGAGGTGGCACACCCAGGGGCAGGTAACAATGAGGATTGATTACAGCTTATGTTGGCAGCCATGGGCCACACTCTCCAGCAGCCAATCGATATATCAAAGGTTTTGGATATGAAGCCAGAGGAAGGAGAGGCTGCAGAAGATTTTCTGGAAAAGTTTAAAACCATCTACAGCAACCAGTCAGGCAACCACTCAGTATCAGCAAGGAAATGACTCGCCACAGTTTTGTGCTATGGTTATGAACTGTTTGCCTTCCAGCGTCGCAATGGCTATTAAAACCAATAATATGGACTGGTCAGAGTCTTCACCGGCCCGCATGTCAAGAGCTGTGAAAGCCTTTTGGAAAAACTGTCCTAATGGAGACAGAGAAGCCCAGGTAAATTTTTTTTTTTTAAACGAATATGTGAGCAAGCCGAACTATTTGCGCTGACTAGAGTCTGCACCTTGGCCAAAGGACTTACTGCAAATATTTACACGGACTTCCAATATGCTGTTGGAGTGGTTCATGATATGGACAATTATGTAAGAAGGGGGGGGTTTCTAACCTCTTCAGGGACAGTGATATCTCACAAAAATTGATTTCTAATTTGCTACAGGCCATTCAGTTACCTGGTCAGCATGCTGTTGTCAAAGTTAGAGCCCATACTATAGGCTAAAGCCCCAGAGACATAGGAAATCACCTTGCCGACGAGGCAGCTAAGAAAGTTTTAGGAGTCACCAAATTGTTGTGCCCCACATGATGAGGCAGACTAAAAATTATAAGGAATAAGTCTCCCTCGGAAAAAGGAATGCCAACCATCCAAGAAGTACTTCAAATACAGGAGGCCGCTCCTGCACAGGTAAAATAGCTGTGGGCAGGACCAGGGTTGTGTGTACGATCCTGTCCACTAGCTTATGGGTTACGCCTGCCAGACAGACTTGCATGTCTGACGAGCTTGCGTTGTGGGTTATTGAATTTGTACACTTTGCAACTCATTGTGGGGCCAAGACTGTAAGTGATATGCTTTTAGAGACATCCGAAACTTCTGACGTGTCCCAGCGTATCAGCCAGCAATGTCTGATTTGCCAGGAGCATAATCCAGGTAAAGGCTTGCCGTGTGAACTAGGTAAGACTCCTTTACCTGCAGGTCCCTTTGAGACCTTGCAAATGGATTACATTGAGTTGGAAAGATGTCAGTGATAAAGTATGTTCTTGTAATTGTCGATGTTTTTAGTAAATGGATTGAAGCATATCCGACCACTGACAATAAGGCCTCTACCGTTGTAAAAATATTGTTACGCGAAATCATACCGCGATTCGTGTTCCTGCGCGTTTAAGTTCAGATAATGGTCCTCATTTTATTGCTGCAGTAAACAAAGAAATGTGCCAACAATTACAGATACATCAACAGCTCCATTGTGCGTATAGACCTCGAGCCGCCGATTGGTGGAACGGGCAAATCAGACTTTGAAAACCAAATTAGCAAAATTAGTGGCACAGACTGGCTTGACATGGTTAAAACTGCTTCCAGTAGCTCTTTTTCAGATACGGACCACTCCGTCTGGTACGGCACGACTGAAGCCTGCGGAAAGCATATATGGTCGACCTTTACGGACGCCATGGAATGACCATGCTCCCGCAGCGGTCCACTTCCACCAGATGACAGAGGAAATGACATCCTATGTATTAACTTTAACCCGTGCTTTGCGAATTTCTCATTCACAGGTCAGGGTTGCATATGGTGAGGTGCCAGCGCTCAAAATTCCATCTAATATTGAGCCATGTTGCTATGTGCTGGTCAGGAACTGGACGCGTAAGCACTTGGACCACGTTGGGATGGTCCTTTCCAGGTCCTCCTCACCACCCCGACCACTGCCAAGGTCGAGGGTCGTGCTGCATGGGTTCATCTGCACCACTGCAAATTGATTGGGGAGCCCAATCAAAAGGGGGGAGAAGAGTAATTTTATTTTCAACTCAGAGTTTTTTAGTTTTTACATTTCTGCTTTGCTTGGGAGTTGTATCATTATAAGTTTAGTTGTATCCTTATAAGTTTAGTTGTATCATTATAAGTTTAGTTGTATCATTATAAGTTTAGTTTTGAATCCTTATTTTGCTATATTGGTTAAGAATATGCGACTGATTACTGGACTGACTGACTGAAGCACGTTTAAATTGAGTGAATAGTTATCTGAATGGTGGCCGATTGGAAAAGGGGAGATGCCACGAGATCTGGGTGTCATGGTGCACCAGTCATTGAAAGTAGGCATGCAGGTGCAGCAGGCAGTGAAGAAAGCGAATGGTATGTTTGCATTCATAGCAAAAGGATTTGAGTATAAGAGCAGGGAGGTTCTACTGCAGTTGTACAGGGTCTTCGTGAGGCCACACCTGGAGTATTGCGTACAGTTTTTGTCACCAAATCTGAGGAAAGACATTCTTGCCATAGAGGGAGTACAGAGAAGGTTCACCAGACTGATTCCTGGGATGGCAGGACTTTCATATGAAGAAAGACTGGATAGACTCGGCTTGTACTCGCTAGATTTAGAAGATTGAGGGGGGATCTAATAGAAATTTACAAGATTCTTAAGGGGTTGGACAGGCTAGATGCAGGAAGATTGTTCCTGATGTTGGGAAAGTCCAGAACAAGGGGGTCACAGTTTAACGATAAGGGGGAAGTCTTTTAGGACCGAGATGAGAAAATCATTTTTCACACAGAGAGTGGTGAATCTGTGGAATTCACTGCCACAGAAGGTAGTTGAGGCCAGTTCATTGGCTATATTTAAGAGGGAGTTAGATGTGGCCCTTGTGGCTAAAGGGATCAGGGGTATGGAGAGAAGGCAGGTACAGGATACTGAGTTCGATGGTCAGCCATGATCATATTGAATGGCGGTGCAGGCTCGAAGGGCCGAATGGCCTACTCCTGCACCTATTTTCTATGTTTCTATGTTTCTATGTTTAAGCTAATTAAGTAAGAAATTAGCTTTTTGTAAGCCTTTGCATTTTCCAGATAAATTAAAATGAGGCGATTTATCCTGCCATGCATCCTGATGCTACTGCAGACAGAGGGAAATAAAGGAGAGATTCGACGATGTGTCCCAGGACACGCATATCGGATCTTTCACCTCTGCAAGGGAGATGTTGTACAATGTAGAAGCCTAGAAGTCCTCGGAAGATGGAACATAACTAAAATTAACTACTGCCATGGCAAAATGCAACAGACTAACCGAAGCCTCCACCTAATTGATTAGTCACTCTGGGAGTTTCCATGTGGGTACCAGATATGCAGGGTTGACTTCTCTTGCAGGAGGAACCCCGGGGAGGACCGAACTGCAAGGAAACACTTGTATGATGGACTATGTTATCAAGAAGCATTAAAAGGGCTACAAAGGACAGAACCTGAACAACGAACACGGGAAAAACGAGAATTTGAAGAAAAAGACTCTAACGTGTTTATACGGGCCCATAATGAATTATTTGGTAAAGGACAAACTGTGTGTTACCCTGCTATGAAATCAGTCAGTAGCCTATTTGCAGTGTCTCCAGAATGGGGGAGGACTGTACGGTTAGTTGTCAAGGTGAGAAGCCATTTCCGGTCGAAACTGTCACCATCCCTTATGATGAGACCTTAGCCCCACCGGCTAACTGTTTGCCACTACCTCGTGACAAGGAGCATTCTTAACCGGGTTGTGAGGATAAGACTGACGAGGCTTATGCGGTGTACAGCCAAGGCAACCTCCTGCCATGTAATTTTACCATGAACACAGACAATAGACAATATGGGAGTTCCTTTACCAACCAAGGGTACGGGTGTATAGTTATCAATATCCCATTCAACATCTCATGTTTAGTACAGATCCCACATCAGCCTAGCTGCACTAGTACCTCAGAAGGGATCAAATGTTCTACTCACAAGGAAGCATCCCCATGTATGCAGGATTACAGTTGGTTTGTGGTTGGGCAAATGGGACCCATCTTATGATAGGATCCCATCACTTCCCTATTCCGAGTGATGGCCACTAGATCTCGGAAAGCTGGATGAGACTGGGGTTTTGGAGGATTATATAATTGGATCATCAGCATGGCCATATATGCAGCAATAGTGGTTTTGTGTTTGTTTGTGGGAATTGCTATTGTTAAATGTATTATTGTTAGACTAATGACAGCCTTGGGTAATGTGGAAACTGGTGAGAAGATATTATTGCAACATCTAGAAGAAGAAATTCCAATGTTGAAGGATGAGGATGGTGAAAGGATGATAAATGCGCAGGTTGAAAAAGAATTGTTAGAAGATGAATGTATTAGAATGAATAAAATGGAGATAGACTAGTGGTATGAAGCCTAGAATAATTGAGCACCCTAAGGGCTAGGGTATGAAGCACAGCAGAGAAGTAGGGAACAGCATTGGTGTCAACAAGCCAACCTGCCGACCTAAGTGGTCCGGGTTTTGGGGGCTATAAAGCATCTGAGGTTAGGAATAAACTTGGCTGACTAATAAGCCAATGCTGATGAATTTCTGCTGTGTTATTATCCTATTAGTGGTCATGATATGACCAGAAGAGGGAATGAGGAAATATTATACAATAAAATTGCTTGAATTATAATTTCTGTATAAGGAACTTATGTTAAGTTGCAAGAGAAGGGCTTGGAGTTAGGGCTTTCAGAATTACATATCTCCACAAAGAAATAAAGAACAAAGGACACACACAGGAGAACAGATGGCTTGAGATAACATGGAGATGTTGATGTAAATAGGAATAGCTTTGGTTGCTTTAAAGCAGCTATAACTCTGTCAGAAGTTGTATTTGGTTTGGGTTGGTGTTTAGAATGGAGGTTGTTAATGGGATCTCTTCCTGGGACAGGCACCATTTGTATTTTCTTTGTGACACATCTCTGAGCTCTGGTGTGTTACAGAGAGGATTTATGGTTGTCTGTATTGGGTCGTAGGCACCAAGGCTAGATATTAGTCTGTGAGATGGTTTGTGCTGTTTAAATGTATTTATGTTGAGATAAGAGATAAGGCATGGGTGATGGTTGTGTGACCTTTGCAAAAGGGTTTCTTATGGTTATAGAAAACTGAGAAAGTAACTCTGTTTTGATAATCTTCAATTTGTTGTGTGGAATGCTATTGGTAAGAAGTTGTAAAGAGGCCTTACATTCCTTTCCTCCAGAGATGAGCAAGGGGGAGGTTGTAATTCAAAATGAAACTTGACCCGAGCTTGGTATGAAACAATTATAATTTATCAAGTGTGACAATTAATGGCCTTTGTGTGCTCGGAGTTGGGAATTGTGTGATTAGAACTAACTTAAGTCTTTACCACTTTGTAAGAATGGGGCAAAACGTATTTAATCTTTGTAATCCATAAGTAACTGTATTTTAACTATGAAGTAAGGAACTTATTTGTGAAGAGTATTGTGTTTGATTAGGATTGTGAGTATTAGACCTTGTTTAAATCTGAAGTTTTAGAAATAACTTTATTTTCCAAAAGTGAAAATATGTTTTGTGTGTATGTGTTGTGTGATTGCTGTATGATGTGTATATTATATTCTGAGGTGTTCTCTGAGAATTAGTTTTATATCTGTGGTTTTACTTTATTGAAATAAAATAATTTTGAGCAAAGAGGTTGAAGAAAGCCACAGAGGGGAAGAAGGTTGTACAGGGGCCAGAAAATAGAAAATCATGTGACTATACATGTTGTCAATCAATGGAAAGGATTTAGTTGATTGGTTAATGCAAATAAGCTAAATGTATGGTAAACCATAATGATTGGTTAATAGTTTGCCACTCCTTTTGTACCATCCTTGTCTAATACCTATATAATGTGTTACGTTTATAACAAAGTCAGTAGTTCTTTCAACCAGCCCCAGAGTTTTAGCTCTGTGTTGGAAGGTTTAAAGAATTATCCAGCGCTGTCAGAATAAAGAATTGATTTTAGCAGCAACGGTTTGAATCAAGTTTTCTTGAATTGGACTGACAAAAGAACTCAGTTTAACACACTTAATGGGGCTTGACATCATACAAATTAAGGAGAACATTGTGTGAACTTGAAAGGAACACTATCAGAGATTTTCTTACCAGGGTCTGTATAAAACACTAAAAAAAGACATAAAGTGCTGGAGTTAATGGGTCAGACAACATGTCTGGAGAACTTGAATAGGCAATGTTTCAAGTCGGGACCTTTCTCCAGACTGACTGTTGTAGGGGGAAGAAAGCTGGAAGATGGGGTTGGGATAATTAACTAATTGTGAACTATTACCAATTTTTACCCAACCTTAGCATTTTCACCCCAAATTCAGGAATCAATAATGTCAAGGGAGGGGGAATCATGTACTTATAGTGATAAGTCTTAGTCAAGCCACCAATCACATACATACTGTTAGTACAACAGCAGGTGAGTGGCTGGGTAAACTGTAGCAAATGATTTTCCATCCGACACCATAAAGTCTTTACACCATCTACATTTAGCAACTTGATGGGGGTTGGGGAAAGAGTTGCATTCCTAGAAAATTATTTATATCTTGAATTTCCATTGATTTTCCATTACGCAAAGTTGTGTTATCTGCCCATGTGTCAAGAAATGAGACTTGAAAAAAATTAATTGTGTGGAATACAGAGAAATGTGAGGTGTTGCATTTTGGGATGTCTAACATGGGCAGGACCTATACAGTGAGTAGTAGGCCTCTGGGGAGTGTTGTAGAGCAGAGGGATCTAGGAGTGCAGGTGCATGGTTCCTTGAAGGTGGCGTCGCAGGTAGATAGGGTGGTCAAAAATGCTTTTGGTACATTGGCCTTCATCAGTCAGAGCATTGTGTATAAGACGTTAATGAGGCCGCATGTAGCGTATTGTGTTCAGTTGTGGGCACCATGTTATAGGAAAGATATTGCCAGGACTAGAGGGTATGAGCTATAGGGAGAGGTTGAGTAGGCTGGGACTCTATTCCTTGGAGCACAGGAGGATGATGGGTGATCTTATAGAAGTGTATGAAATCATGAGAGGAATAGATTGGGTAGATGCACAGAGTCTCTTGCACAGAGTAGGTGAATCAAAGACAAGGGAATATAGGTTTAAGGTGAAGGGGGAAATATTTAATAGGAATCTGAGGGTATCTCCTACAATTTACAGAAGCCAATTAACCTACAAACCCACATGTCTTTGGGACATTGGAGGAAACCGGAACACCCAGAGAAAACCAACATGGTCACAGGGAGAACGTACAAACTCCATACAGACAGCACCTGAGTCAGGATCGAACCTGGGTCTCTGGTGCTGTAATGGGCCTGTCCCACTTAGGTGATTTTTCAGGCGACTGCCGGCGACTGTCAAGTCGTAGCAGGTTCCTGAAAAACCGGCAACTGGAACGGCGACTGTCAGAGTGGAACTCACACACACACACTCACTGCTTCCTTCACCAGCCGGTGGGGGACAGGGCAAGCAGGGGAGTGCTGTCTGAGTGAAATTCACATGGTGCAAAGCCAATGTGATACAGACACTCACTACAATGAACAGGAAGGTTGGCGCTGTAATGAAGACGGTGAAAGCACAGTGTACGGGAAGGGTCACGCAAGTCCTTTAAAAGAGGGGGGAAGAAGGAGGGGAGAAGGAGGGGGGGAGAATCCTTGGTTCTGAAAACTACTGCTTACGTTTTTTTTCCCAATGAGCCTATGAAATTCACCGGTCAGCACCGGCTACAACCTACGAGAACCTACGACAACCTTCGACCTCCTGGCAACCCACTAGGACCTCCAGGCGACCCACCTACAGCACGAGAATTCTCGCTAATCTTCATTCTGGTCGCCGCTAATTTTTCAACATGTTGAAAATTTTGCGGCGAGCATAATGAGGCCGCGACTAGTTCCCAGAATGCGGGAATTCCTCACGACCATGAAGGTGACCCCGGCAACCACCCGCGAACAAGTGGCGACCATGTGGTGACGTCATAGTCTCCTGCAGTCGCCTAAGTGGGATAGGCCCATTAGGCAGCAACTCTACTGCTGCGCCACTGACTTGTTGCTATCATGTTAACAGCAGGAGTATCTCAGATTTTTGAGTAGCGATTTGTGAATTCCATGGGAGCAGTATCCTTATGGACATAACATGATCATCCCTTTACTCTCCACTCACATGGTGATGCAGCTCCAATACTTGAAAAGCTCAACGTCATCCAGGCAAAATGGCCTACTTGATTAGCACTTCAAACAACCGTGTGTTCATTAATTCCACCACCAGTGGTATCATCTACAAAATGTATTGCCATTTATTCAGCTTGATTATTCCAAATGCACCTCCTAAACCTGAAATTGCCAACAGGGATAAGGAGAATGAGAAAAGTAGCTGCACATTCACCAGAAGGACGGTAGTGGTTCAAGAAGGTGCATGGGACAATCAGATATGGTCAATAAACAATGACTTAAACAGCAATAGCCACGTCTCTAAATTGAATTGGTAAGAATCAATTTTACAGCAAAATAACATGATTGTGAAAATAATGTATTGGGCCTACATACGAACAGTAGAGAGAGAAATATACACAAGATATTTTCAAGTACCAATTGTAGTGATAATATTTTAAAAAGATCATTGAACAAAATAGTTTGAGGGGATCATCATGGAATAGATTGATAAAAATAACATGCTGGAAATTAAAATAATTCATTTAGGAACTGTCCAGCTTGAAGGTCAAAGACAGTTGCTAAAAAGTCGCATAAGTGGGACAGGCCCTTTAATAGTATCGCCACTGTGGCATGGTGGCGCTGCCTTATAGCGTCAGAGATCCGAGCTCGATCCTGACCACGGTTGCTGTCTTTACGGAATTTGGTCGTTCTCCCCGTGACCTGCGTGGATTTTCTCCTGGTGCTCCGGTTTCCTCCCATAGTCCAACGACGTGCAAGCTTGTAGGTTTATTGGCTTGGTATGATTGTAAATTGGCCCCCGTGTGTGTAGGTTAGTGTAAGTGCGCAGGGATCGCTGGTTGATGCGGACAGTGGACCAGAGGGCCCATTTCTGCGCTGTATCTCTAAACTAAATTAATATTATATCAGTGTGTAAAAAGATCTCAACCCAAAATGTGATCCATTCTCTCCAGAGATGCTACCTGTCCCGCTGAGTTACTGCAGCATTTTGTGTCTACCTAACACTATATTTGCCATTGTCAACTGAACAAAAGAACATTCCTTCCAAAGGCTGCTAAAGTGGCCCTTCGAGCCAGCACCGCCATTCATTGTGATCATGGCTGATCGTCCCCAATCAGTACCCCATGCCTGCCTTCTCCCCTTATCCCTTGACTCCACTAGCCCCTAGAGCTCTATCTGACTCTCTCTTAAATCCATCCAGTGACTTGGCCTCCACTGCCCTCTGTGGCAGGGAATTGCATAAGCCTGGCATGCGATAGACCTCCATCCTAGTGACACCTACTGATCTAGAAATGCTTACAGTTAAAGCATTTCTAAAGCACAGCATTACCTTTGTCTGAAGAAGGGTCTCGACGCGAAACGTCACCCATTTCTTCTCTCCATAGACGTTGGCTGTCCCACTGAGTTACTCCAGCTTTTTGTGCCTATATTCAGTGTAAACCAACATCTGCAGTTCCTTTCGACACATTATTTCTGACACTGACAGCTGTGACTGCAGCTGCACAGGTCCCAAGCTCCTAAGTTCCGTCTCAAAGCCTTTTTGCCCCTCTTGCCATTTCAATGCCATCTTTAAAAGCTGCTTGAGCTTTTGGTTCTGAAATTGTCTCATAAGTTTCAAAATGTATTTGGCAGCGTTGTTTCGATGAAACGACGCATACTTTACGTACTGAAAAAATGTTGACCTGATATTACATCATATTTTGTACAATTTATTTTCCCACAGCATAAATGCACTCCAAGCTCATCCCTAAAATATATATTTTTTAATTCCCCTATTTTAATAAGAAAATTGCCAACAAGAATGTTTTTTTCTAAATGAGTAAAAAGGGAACGCTATTGTATACTAAAGGGGCTGTCCCACTGCAGCGACCTAATCTGCGAGTTTAGAAGAGTTTGCCCTCGACTCAAACTCGCAGCATGGTCGACACGTGGTCCTTGGAGGTCCTATGAGGTCACTGGAACTCTCCTTCATGCTCGAGGGAAGTTCCCGCATACTCGCAGCCTCAGCTAGGTCGTGGAAAATGTTTCAGCATGTTGAAAAAATTTCCGCGAGTAAAATTTGGTCGCCGTGGTTCTTTTTAACTCGTAGTGCAGTGGAGGGGGGCGCTATTTAGTTACAGGCAGTCGAGGGCAGCCGTAGGCCATCTCCTTCGCTGACCGGGCATTTTAATTGGCTCATTGGAGTTTTCAGGACCAAGGAAAGCCGACCGGTAGGTAAAATGCCCGCTGAACTTTATTATCTAAATAATTAAAAGTCTAATCTTGACCCCTTCCTGTTTGCGCTATATATTGATTGTAGAAAAAACACTATCACGTATGGCTGTGATTTTTGGCCATCTTACTCAGAGTCCCCCTCCACTCATCAGGTGCCGAGGATTTTTCCCATCAATGAAAAATAAAAGAATTATTAGTGTTTTAAAAATGTTGAGATTCTCTCTCCTGTCGATCACGCCGTGAAAGCCACGCCCCTTCTGGTGGGATGGACTATAAAACCCGGAAGTGTGGGCGTGGCTCACTCTCTGCAAGATGGGGGAGGGAGAGGTCACGACTCTCTGTCTTTGATGGCCTTGCACCCTGCTTGAAGTGGTATGAAACTGCATTTGAATTTGGTGGCCTTGCACCCTGCTTGAAGTGGTATGAAACTGCATTTGAATTTGGTGGCCTTGCACCCAGCTTGACGTGGTAGGAAACTGCACTTGAATTTGGTGGCCTTGCACCCTGCTTGACGTGGTAGGAAACAGCACATGAATTTGGTGGCCTTGCACCCTGCTTGACGTGGTAGGAAACTGCACTTGAATTTGGTGGCCTTGCACCCTGCTCGACGTGGTAGGGAACTGCACTTGAACTTGGTGGCCTTGCACCCTGCTTGACGTGGTATGAAACTGCTCTTGAATTTGGTGGCCTTGCACCCTGCATGAAATGGTATGAAACTGCATTTGAATTTGGTGGCCTTGCACCCTGCTTGAGGTGGTAGGAAACTGCACTTGAATTTGGTGCCCTTGCACCCTGCTTGACGTGGTAGGAAACTGCACTTGAATTTGGTGGCCTTGCATCCTGCTTGAAATGGTATGAAACTGTATTTGAATTTGGTGGCCTTGCACCCTGCTTGAGGTGGTAGGAAACTGCATTCAAATTTGGTGGCCTTGCACCCGGCTTGAAATGGAAATTCAAGGAATAGCCGTGAGTCAACTGCCATCCCACAAGCCGTGAGTGAGTGAGCTGCCAGCACACCAGGCTTGAGTGACTGAGCTGCCAGCCCAGGAATCCATTCGGCCCACAATGTTCATACTAGCCCTCTGGAAACCAGTCCCTTTAGCCCACAACATCCATACTAGCGCTCCAGAAAGCCCCGCCCCCACTGGCCACCAATATTGGTGGAGATGTGGAATAATGCGTTGGGGGACCAGCCCTCCCATGTGAAGCTGGGACCCAACGGGTCCCACTTAATCTAGTACTTCTTAAAAGTGTATCCACTCCTTTTCTCCCACCCTTCTCCCCCCCTCTTCTCCTCCCCCCCTCTTCTCCTCCCCCTTCCCCCCCGCCTTTTCTTCTTCCCCCCTCCCCCTTTCTTCCCTCCCCCCTCTTGTCCCCCCCCCCCCCCCCCCGTGTGTGGTCGAGCTCGCGGTTTCATTGCTGATGATCGATCCAGCTCGAGGTCTTTCAGGCGAGTGCCCTCGAGCTTGAAGGTCGAAGACACTCTTCTGAACTTGCGGATTAGGTCGTCGCAGTGGGACAGCCCCTTTATGCTTTGCTTCAAGACCAAAAGTCATACCAGTGGGAGATAAATAATTACTCAGAAATCTTTTGATAAAACATATTTCCCATATCTTTAGTTTAGTTTATTATTGTCACGTGCACCAAGGTACTGTGAAAAGCTTTTGGTTATGTGCTATCCAGTCAAAGAAAAGACTATACACGAATACAATCAAGCTGTCCCCCGTGCACCGATAAAGGATAAAGGGTACAACTTTGAGTGAAAGATATAACATCAAAGTACAACATTTAGTGCAAGACGCAGCATTGAAATGTTCATTCAATGTTATATCAAGCTCAAATCTAAACTTTCACACCATGTGAATCATAGTGTTATACTCGGTCATTTCATGCGCTCAGTGCATTTACACACACGGGTTTCCTCGGTCTTCCCCTGGCTGTTAATGTTTTGCTGGTTGCAATCAAAAGGGGACACGGAGTTTTCAAAAGCAAACTCTTCCCCGATCACGTACAGTGCCCTCCATAATGTTTGGGACAAGGACCCATCATTTATTTATTTGCCTCTATACTCCACAATTTGAGATTTGTAATAGAAAAGAATAACACGTAGTTAAAGTGCACTATGTCAGATTTTATTAAAGAATATTTTTATACATTTTGGTTTCACCATGTAGAAATTACAGCTGTGTTTATACATACTCCCCCCATTTCAGGGCACCATAACGTTTGGGACACATGGCTTCACAAGTGTTTGTAATTGCTCAGGTGTGTTTGAATGCCTCCTTAATGCAGGTATAAGAGAGCTCTCGGCACCTAGTCTTGACTCCAGTCTTTCCATCACCTTTGGAAACGTTTATTGCAGTTTATCAACAGGAGGACCAAAGTTGTGCCAATGAAAGTCAAATAAGCCATTATGAGACTGAGAAACAAGAATAAAACTGTTAGAGACATCAGCGAAACCTTAGGCTTACCAAAATCAACTGTTTGGAACATCATTAAGAAGAAAGAGAGCACTGGTGAGCTTACTAATCGCTAAGGGACTGGCAGGTCAAGGAAGACCTCCACAGCTGATGACAGAAGAATTCTCTCTATAATAAAGAAAAATCCCCAAACAGCCGTCCAACAGATCAGAAACACTCTTCAGGAGTCAGGTGTGGATTTGTCAATGACCACTGTCCGCAGAAGACTTAATGAACATAAATAGAGAGGCTACACTGCAAGAGGCAAACCAATGGTTAGCCACAAAAAATAGGATGGCCAGGATACAGTTTTCCAAGAAGTACTTAAAAGAACAACCACAGTTCTGGAAAAAGGGCTTGTGGACCGATGAGATGAAGATTAACTTATATCAGAGTGAAGGCAAGAACAAAATATGGAGGAGGGAAGGAACTGCCCAAGATCCAAAGCATACCACCTCATCTGTGAAACACAGTGGTGGGGGTGTTATGGCCTGGGCATGTATGGCTGCTGAAGGTACTGGCTCACTTATCTTCATTGATGATACAACTGCTGATGGTAGTAACATAATGAATTCTGAAGTGTATAGACACATCCTATCTGCTCAAGTTCAAACAAATGCCTCAAAACACATTGGCCGGCAGTTCATTCCAGAACAAGACAATGATCCCAAACATACTGCTAAAGCAACAAAGGAGTTTTTCAAAGCTAAAAAATTGTAAATTCTTGAGTGGCCAAGTCAATCACCCGATCTGAATCCAATTGAGCATGCCTTTTACATGCTGAAGAGAAAACTGAAGGGGACTAGCCCCCAAAACAAGCATAAGCTAAAGATGGCTGCAATACCAGTCTGGCAGAGCATCACCAGAGAAGACACCCAGCAATTGGTGATGTCCATAATGTATAAAAAATACCCTTTATTAAAATCTGACAATGCGCACTTTAACCACATGTGATTATTTATATTACAAATCTCAAATTGTGGAGTACAGAGGCAAATAAATATATGATGGGTCTGTCCCAAACATTATGGAGGACACGGCATTTAATATTTGGGCAGAGAAAGCTGTTGACATTGAGCCGGTAATTGTCGGGCTTTTTGTTTAAACAAACGCTGAGCGCTGAAAGAGAAAGCACAGGCTTGTTCGCTCCTTAGCGCTTCTGCAGCCCACCAGCTCCAGATGCTTTCTCACCCACTCTACTGGAAACCAATGGGTTTCCACCAGAAAGTAAGACTTACTTGATAAACAAGCTTACGTGAGCCGAGAACGAGGAGGTCAAATTTAACCGGGCGATATGTTATTCCTTATCCTATTTATGGCAGGGACGGAAGCGATCGCAAGCCGAAATGGGACTTGGGTCCATTCTGCAGAAAGAATATGCACGATATTGTAAAATAATTACCTGGGTGAATGGAGCGACCCGCATAAGCGACAGAGCAGTGAAAGGTAGAGCGAGGATGCAGAATAGAGGGCTCATCCGTTCGTTTTACTTCCTCTTCACGGTAGCGATCATGATCTTGGAGAGCGCCAATTCGTGAAGCCCAGGCAGACTCCAAGTTAAAGTGAGTTTTCTCCCTCTCAACGCATGCACACAAACTGTCAGCTCGCAACGCGGGACACCAGCTCTGTTCCAGGGAACGACCAGCAGTGGCGACACCGCGACCTCCAGCGAGCACCCTCTGCTGATAGATAATTTGTTCGACGCACTTTCGAAAGAGAAAGTTCAAACTTGAAAAGTTGACGAAGCCATAATATCACGAGGAGAAGTCGCGTACATACTCGGCTTTAAACGTATCATGATTCAGTCCCACCCATCATATCTTAGCTCCCCTCACTCAATTGTCAAGGAGCTTGCGATTTACCCACCCTGCACTGTTTACCCTCGCTCGACCAATCATTCATTGCTGTTGTTTGTTTATACTCTTTGGTGTTGCAACTTTCACACTGTTATCAACAGACGTTTTATACTGAGTGCAACGCTCAACTGAAGGCGGTGGATGGTACAACAAAAATGGGGACGTTGTCGATTGTGAAGTGCAATCTCTCAGGCGATTTAAAGATTTTGATCAGCTGGGTAGAGCAACGACAGGTGGAGTTAAATCTGGATAAGCGTGAAGTATTAGTTTGGAGGTAAAATTATGGTATTGGTTTATTATTGTCACGTGTACCACGATGCAGTGAAAAACCTTGCGTGCCATCGTCAAATCATGCTATACATGAGTCCAATCTACCCGTACACAAGTTCAACAGGTAGTGCAGAGAAAGACACCAGAGTGCAGAATATAGTGTTGAGGCATTATATTGTTACATTATAATTGAGAAAAAGCATATGAAAAAGTGCAAGGGCCTCAGATTGATAGACTGGAACTACACCCTTAGATTATGAAAGGACTGTTCAGTAGTCTGCTAACAGCTATTCCTCAATCTGGCAATACGTGCTTTCAAACTTTGATATCTTTTGCCAGATGGGAGAGAGGACATACACGGTGAATGGCAAAGCCTGGCGAGTATTGAGGAACAAAGGTACTCTGGGGTGAAGGTTAACTGAAAGGCAGCTCAATAGATAAGAGTGGTTAAAAAAAAGGCATATATATATATATGCTTGTTTTCATCTGACAGGGCATAGAATATAGGATATTGAGCATGGAAGATGCGGTAAACGTAAGTGAGGCCACAGCTGGAATATTGTCCACAATTTTTTGCATCATCATATAGAAATAATGTGAGAGGAGATTCGCCAGGACTGCCTGGGATGGAGCGGCTTAATTATGAAGAGGGACTGAATAGTGCTGGGTTTGGTTTCCTTAGAGCAGAGAAGACTGAAGGGGAACCTAAAAGATATATATGAAATCATGAGAGGTATGGATAGGGTAGACAGTAGTAAACTTTTCCTATGGTAGAGAAATATTTAACTAGAGGCCATATTAATTGGCTTGATAAATGTAAAAAGTGTCCTGTATAAATTGTCCAACTTCCAGTATAGTCCCTGGTTGACTCTTTGGAAGTGATGACCACAAGGTACAAGGTATTAGAGGGAATTAGAGATTGCACTTCACAAAGAGGGAAGAAGATTGGACTTTATTGCCTTCCATCATAGTGAGGGATGTGGGGAATCTACTGTGGTGGATGTTTATGTTAACTTTTATGTAGCTGTGTGGCTTGTTGCTTTTTTTTAGTATGTATGGTAAATCGAATATCACTGTACCTTAATTGGTACACGTGACAATAAAAGACCTTGAACCTTGAACCTATTGGATGCAATGGCAGATACAGTTTAATGTGGATAAATGTGAGGTTATCCACTTTGGTGGCAAAAACTGGAAGGCAGATTATTATCTGAATGGTATCAAGTTGGGAAAAAGGGGAAGTACAACGAGATCTGGGGGGTCCTTGTTCATCAGTCACTGAAAGTAAGCATGCAGGTACAGCAGGCAGTGAAGAAAGCGAATGGCATGTTGGCCTTCATAACAAGAGGAGTTGAATATAGGAGCAAAGAGGTCCTTCTGCAGTTATACAGGGCCCTAGTGAGACCACACCTGGAGTATTGTGTGCAGTTTTGGTCTCCAAATTTGAGGAAGGACATTCTTGCTATTGAGAGAGTTCAGCGTAGGTTCACTAGGTTAATTCCCGGGATGGCGGGACTGTCACATGTTGATAGAATGGTGCGGCTGGCCTTGTATACTCTGGAATTTAGAAGGATAAGAGGGCATCTTATTGAAACATATAAGATTATTAAGGGTTTGGACACGCTAGAGGCAGGAACCATGTTCCCGATGTTGGGGGAGTCCAGAACCAGGGGCAACATTTTAAGAATAAGGGGTAAACCATTTAGAACGGAGATGAGGAAAAACTTTTTCACACAGAGAGTTGTGAATCTGTGGAATTCTCTGCCTCAGAAGGCAGTGGAGGCCAATTCGCTGGATGCTTTCAAGAGAGAGTTAGATAGAGCTCTTAAAGATTGGGGAATCGGGGGATATGAGGAGAAGGCAGGAACGGGGTACTGATTGTGGATGATCAGCCATGATCACTGTGAATGGCGGTGCTGGCTCGAAGGGCCGAATTGGCCTACTCCTGCACCTATTGTCTATTGTCTATTAATGTACGGAGTATATGGAAGAACTTTTCCACATGGAGTGTGTTTGGAATACACTGTGTGAGAGAGTGGTGGAGGCTGAGTTGTAAGACTTTCATGAGTTTTAAGAAGTATCAAGATGAACCACCGAGGCATGGAAAGCTACAGGCCAAAGGCTGATGAAACAGGATTAGTAGAGATGGGTACAGTGGTTGGCATGGACAGGGTTGGCTGAAGGGCCTGTTTCTGTGCTGTAAGTTTCTATGACTCTAAGGAGCCAGATCTCCTCAAAGTACACACCTTTTGCGGAATCCTCGTTGCCATTGTCAAACTCTAACTGATTTCCACAAGCCATCTCGGCAGCTAAATGTGCCCTGTAGTGGCCCCATCGGCTTACACAGGAGGTAGCCCTCGTGTTCATTGATGATATACTTTTTAAGACTTGTATTTGATTTCCTCCCACATGTGTGCTGACATTTACACCAATCTTGTTACTTATGTACATTATTTATGCTCCAGAAACATATGAATTGAGTTGGATAGGTATGATTTAGAGGGATATCAGACAAACGTGGGCAGATGGGACTAATGTAGATGGGGCATCTTCATCAGCATGGGACGAAGGGCCTGCTTCTATGCTCTATGACACTGACTCTATGAATTGTAGCACTTTTGCAAGGAGAAAGTTCGCCAACAAATGAATAACTTAAAACTGGAACTTGGGACGACAAATTTCTAAAATTTGATATAATATTTGACCGTTATTCTGGAGAAAAGCTAGTATGAATAGTAAGGCGATTTGAGCAGATGTGTTCTAAGAACAGCATAAACACTATAATATATTTTTGATAACTTCAAAGGATATCACAGAAATTAGCTCCAACTACATAAGTAGTATTGCATTACATATGTCTTCCTGCTCTTCAAATTAATAGTTGGCCGACAAATGTACTTGTGTGTGTTTAACTGGAATCACGTTAAAGTATGCTAAGAAGCAGTCATAACATTCTAGTCCTGGATTAGGCTAATATGAAAATATGATAGAGAAATACTGGGCATTTCTTTCTAAAGTCTAATGGTACTACCGATGCTACTAAACCCATAGATATTAATGAGCATAGCTTTTTTTCCATAATAATATTTTATTACTCTCATTATTGAGGTCTGAGGTTTCCACCTGCTTTAAAAGGACATCAATAATATCGGTCCCCAAGATGAGTAAGATTATGTGCCTCAATGACGACTGACCGGTGTGGTGATGAAGTGCTTTGAGAGGTTGGTTAAGACATCTCAACTCTTACCTCATCAAAAATCTTGACCGATTACAGTTTGTCTACCACGACAACAGGTCAACAGAGGATGCAATCTCACTGGCGCTCCACTCTGCACTAGACCACTTGGACAATAACACATATGTCAGGCTGTTGTTCATAGACTACAGCTTGACGTTCAATACCATCCCCTCCAAGCTGGTTACCACACCCTGGGGGATTTCCGGAACCTCTGGGCACCACAGGGGGTTGAATGCATCCTGGACAAGGATTGTAACATAGCTGTATAATAGTTTATTTAGTATATTTGTTTGTCGTGTATGAATTTTTTGATTTTAAAAAAAAAGCTGGTTACCAAGCTCACGGAACTGGGTCTCTGCACATCCCTCTGCAACTGGATCCTTCACCTCCTCATCAACAGACAACAATCTGTACAAATTAGCAGCAACAGCACATGAGCACCTTAAGGCCATGTGCTCAGCTCCCCGCTCTCCTCACTTGATACTCATGAGTGTGTAGCCAGACACAGTTCCAACTTCGAATTCTTTGAATTCGCTGATGACACCATTGTTGTTGGTCGAATTACAGATGATGATAAGTCAAAGTATAGGCGGGAGATCGATTGACTGACCAAATGGTGCCAGAACAACAACTTTCCCTCAATATCAGTAAAACCAAGGAACTGATTGTTGACTTTGGCAGAGGAAGGTCGAGGATCCACAAATCTGTTTTCATCAACGGGATGTAGGTGGAGAGAGTCAAAAACAAAATTCCTAAGAGTGTATATCTCTGATGATATGTCTTCATGTTCATAAGTAATTGGAGCAGAATTAGGCCATTTGGCCCATCAAGTCTACTCTGCCATTCAATCATGGCTGACCTATCTTTCCCTCTCAACCCCATTCTCCTGCCATAATCCTTAACACCCTTCCTAATCAAATATCTGTCAATCTCCACCTTATAAATATCCAATGACTTGGCCTCCACAGCCATCGGTGGCAATTAATTCAACAGATTCACCAGCTTCTGACTAAATAAATTCCTGCTACCCTAAAGGTACGTCCTTTTATGCTGGGTCTTGGACCTAGCACATTGATGCAATCATAAAGAAAGCTCATCAACACCTATTTCCGTGAAAATTTGAGGAGATTTGGCATGTCAATGAATACTTTTGTGAACTTCTACAGGTGTACAGTAGAACATTTTGAATGGTTGCATCACAGCCTGGTTCAGCAACTCAAACGCCTATGAAGGAAGAAGATTGCAAAAAGTGGTGAACACTGCCCAGTCCAACACGGGTACTGACCTCTCCACCATCGAAGGGATCTACAGGAGGCACTGCCTCAAAAAGGCAGCCAGCATCATCAGGGACCCACACCACCCTGGCCACGCTCTCATTTCACTCCTGCCATCGGAAGAAGGTACAGGAGCCTGAAAACTGTAACATCCAGGTTCGGGAGTAGCTTCTTCCCAACAACCATCAGGCTATTAAACACAACAACCACCAGCAGAACCTTGAAGAGTTCAGCCAAGATACTTTCAGTGCAACAAATTAACAACTCTTCCTCAGACACATAACGTCTTCAACCAATCTCAAAAGCATTCTCAAAGGTGATGCCAGAGAGTGGTGTCATTTTACGAGAAGCGCCTCTTAAAGGAGTTGAGACAGAGTTTTATGATTGCTTCTCCTTACCTCACCATGGCCTAAAAATCCATCAGGCGAGAATGAAATGCTCGGAGAAGGAGAAAGAGGTGCAGCGCACAGGCCTTGAACCTGGTGAGACGCAGGAGGAGCCCGGCAAGGTCTCACCCCACAGAGCCCAGTCTCTCCACACAATAGAGTCTCCCAACCCCTGCAGAGTAGTTATTAAGATGGCTGATCCGTGGGCGGTTGCTGCTGGGACGCAAGTCGGGGCCTGATCAACCCCGGCTGGGTCGCCTGGGTGAGGGTGTCTGATGTTGTGAGACCCGAAACACCCGATGACCCCAGGCCACATCACTGAGGATGCGTCCCAGCGCATCTAAAAGATGTATTTTTCACACTATCCATCCATTCCAGTGCTGAGAAAGCCATTAGTTCCAGTGCTGAAAGTTCCATCAGTGATCTGAATTTCAAAGGATCTTGCAAAACTAGCGATCTTTATTAGACCCCACGCTGCCGGCACAGCTGAGAGTGCAAACAAAGCAAGGAAATGTGGTAGTCAGTGGGGGTTCTAGGTGCAAGGAGGTAGACATCCCCCCTTCCCCAGCCTACTTTTAGCCAACGATCAATCACTCGAGAACAAGCTTGAAGAGCTCAGAGCAAGGCTGCTTTTTCGAAGGGAGATAGCATAGCTCACTGCTTTTTCACCTAAGCTGCTACATAACCTGAGTGTTTCTCTGTTTAACTGTACGTAATCCTTCGGCAACGTGAAGGGTGGCAGCATCAGCATTTTGGTCAAAGCTTCGTAGTGCACTGATGTGACAGTTTTAGCTCATTTCTGCACCCCTGATCTGGAAAACATGTTTATAAATTGCCATCCCTTTTTATCCATAGGGAATAGCCTCCATCATCTTATCTGTGTTCTACATAACACTTCAAGCCAATGTCAAATTGGCACTGGGTAAATTATACTCGGTCATCAACTCTCTTGAGGCAGCAACTCTCCTGAAGCCTTGTTCATCAGCGCAGGCAATTTCAGGCAAGCTAACTTCAGGAACATATTCTTCAAATACTATCAATGTGTCTCTTGCCCCACACAGGGTGTTAACACACTTGACCACTGCTGTACAACCATCAAGTACACCATCCATCCTCTGTCCCCATTTTAGCTAGTCTGATTATATGTCAGTGCTGCCCATGCCGGCTTAGTTTACAGAGACTGAAAAGCGAGGCACTACTGAAAGGAGTAATACAGAAAGTGGTCTGAAGAAGCCAAAGGCCTACATTAGGACTGCCTTAGTTGGTGGACTGGGACATGTACAAAGCCAGTTCATCCAGCCTGAATGAGTATGCCTCAGTTGTCACTGGTTTCATCAAGAAATGCAATGACAACCGCCTTCCGACAAAGATAATTAGGATAGACACAAAAAGCTGGAGCAACTCAGCGGATCAGGCAGCATCTCTGGAGAAAAGGAATAGGTGACTTTTGGGCCAAAACGCATCTGGACCCGAAACGTCACCTATTCCTTTTCTCCAGAGATGCTGTCTGGGCCGTTGAGTTACTCCACTTTATTGTGTCTATCTTCGGTTTAAACCAGCGTCTGTAGTTCCTTCCAACACGATGATAATTAGGATCTAAAAGAAGTAAACCTTGGAAGAACAGGGAGATTCACTACGTTAAAGTCAAGATCGAATGTGTTCACGACTGATGACCCTTCACTGTACAAGGCCATTTATAATCTCTGCGTGGTAACCAGGGGAGCCAAGAAAGGCTTCCTGGACAACCAGAGGCTCTATTCAATCAAGTGGATACTGTGGCAGGGCCTGAAACCAGCTACAAACCAAAATCAGGGGAAATCTCTGGCAATGATGCATCTCCACCAGAGGAGATTATTGCCTTTCACACCCGTTTTGAACAGGCAAACAAAGTTCCACCTAACCACATGTCTGTTCTCTCCCCCCCCCCCCCCCCCCCCCGCTCCCCTTCCCCGCTCCTTCAGAGCCACTGGTAATATAGGATCAGATAAAATATATCAGGAATTATTAATTGAATAAATGTTCAGATTAGCAGAAGGCAGACGTACCTGCCAAGTATATTATTATTTCAGCTGGGTAATCTTAGTAAAAACTTTAGAAATGACTCAGTTTGGCAATGATCCTTTGGTCTTCTGATAAATCATATCCTTTGCTGGATGAATTGCAAAAAGTATATGCAGCCAAATCAATGTAAGAAAAAGATCTGATTTTTATTTTTATTTGCCCATCCTTAATTGACCTCTTTGTAAGTTGCTGGATGGTTTCAGAGGACAGTTATCAAACAATCACATTAGTGGGTCTGGCATCACGTACAGATCAGACCGTATAAGGATAACAGAATTCTTTCTCTGAAGGGTGTTAGTGAATGAGATATGTTTTTATAGCAATTCAATAGGTTCATTGTCCCTGCACTACAGATAAAAGCATTTTATTTGAATTTAAATTGCCCAGTTGCTGCAATAAGATGTGTTCTCTTGTTCCCAGATCAATGGTCCAAGGCTTTGGCAACGAGTCCTTTGAAGTAGCTGCTGTGGTTGATTGTGGTTGACCCATGAAGTTAATTAAAGAAAATCAAAATATGGGTAGAAGTGTATTAGGTGGAATATAGTGGAGTCATGCATTTTGGTAGCAGGAATAAAGGCATAAACTATTTTCTAAATGGGGCGAGAATCCAGAAATTGAAGGTGCAAAGGGACTTGAGAGTGCTGGTGCAGGATTCCCAAAAAGTTAATTTGCAAGTCAAATCGGTAGTAGAGAAGGCAAACACAATGCTAGCATTTATTTCAAGTGGGCTAGAATACAAAAACAGGGATGTAATGTTGAGGCTCCAGGAGACACTGGTCAGGCTGCATTTGGAGAATTGAGAGCAATTCTGGGCACCATATCTGAGAAAGGATATGCTGGCCCTGGAGAGGGTCCAGAGGAGGTTTACAAAAATGATCTTAGGAATGAGTGGGTTAACATATGATGAGCGTTTGATGACATTGGGCCTATACTTGCTGGCGTTTAGAAGGATGAGGGGGAACCTCATTGAAACGTACCGAATAGTGAAAGGCTTGGATAGAGTGGATGTGGAGAGGATGTTTCCACTAGTGGGAGAGTCTAGGACTAAGGTCATAGCCTCAGAATTAAAGGACGTTCCTTTAGGAAGGAGATGAGGAGGAATTTCTTTAGTCAGAGGGTAGTGGATCTGTGGAATTCTTTGCCACAAAAGGCTGTGGAGGCCAACCCTAATGGATATTTTTAAGGCAGAAATAGATAGATTCTTGATTAGTACGTGTCAGGGGTTATGGGGAGACGGCAGGAGAATGGAGTTAGGAGGGAGAGATAGATCAGCCAGGATTGAATGGCAGAATAGGCTTGATGGACTGAATGGCCTAATTCTGCTCCTGTCACCTATGACCTTATAAGTGTTGCTGGTTGATAAAGAACATTGATATATATACTTGAGTGGAGAATTATAAGCATAATATATGTCTTGGAGCAAGATACAGAAACTATTTTGAATAAGTCTCTGACTCATAAGCTGATTGTTCATATTGGAGTCATAGAGTGACACAGCGTGGAAACAGGCCCCTTGGCCCAACTTGCCCACAACAGCCAACATGTCCCATCAACACTAATCACACCTGCCTGTGTTTGGCCCATATCCCTCTAAACCTGTCTTATCCATGTAAATGTTTCTTAAACGTTGCAACACGAGATGTTGGCAACACGAGAATTCTATCAAGATCATATCTAATGTATACATTCTACCTATGCAATAAAAACACACAATACAAATTAAAATATATATATATGTAATCTGCAATGCAGATTACCATGTATTTCCAGTATGTTATATTTAAAATTAAGCATTTTAATGAAATAATTAATAACGATAGTGCCATATGACCAGAAAATTCAGGAAAAAATGTGACTCATTACAATCACTATTTTGAAAAAAGCCAGCAATCTACAATGAAGAGATGTACAGTATGTACCATGAGTTATGATTCTTTACAGATTGCTGTACGATTTACACTTAACTTTGTCTAAACCATAGTAGCTGCCTTTTCATTTAAAGGCACTCCATTGGAGGTTATTGCATTCATGAAGTTGCTGGAAAAAGAATGGATGACAAACAAGACAATTTGATCCTTCTCAAATTTTCTGTAACCTTTAACATAATTGACCTTACCATCATCTTCCTATGGAATTATTCTCCTCAACCAAAGTAGTTAAAACAGAAAAAAAATAATGAAGAAAGGTGTAGTCATAGTCATAAAGCCACACAGCATTGGAACAGGCCCTTCAGCCAAACTTGCCCATGACCACCCAATTACCCTAGTCCCACCTGCCTGCATTTTGCCCTTATCTCTCTAAACATTTCCTATCCATGTACTTGTAAAAATGTATTTTAAATGTTGTTATAGTACCTGCCTCAACTGTCCCCTCTGGCAGCTTGTTCCAAATACTCTCCACCCTCTGTGTGAAAAGGTTGCCCCTCAGGTTGCTATTAAATCTTTCCCTTCTCACCTTAAACCTAAGTCCTCTGGTACTTGATTCCCCTACTCTGTGTAAATACTCTGTGCATTCACCCTATCCCCCTCATGATCTTATACACCTCTGTAAGATCACCCCTCAGCCTCTTGCGTTCCAAGACCTCTCCCTATAGCTCAGGCCCTCAAGTCTTGGCAACATCCTTGTAAATCTCTGCACTCTTTCCAGCTTAATATATTCTTCTTGTAGCAGGGTGGCCAAAACGGACCACATTACTCCAAAAATGCGGCCTCACCAACGTCTTGTATAACTGTAACATAACATCTCAACTTCAAGTCATAACCTGACTAATGAAGGCCAATGTACCAAAAGCTTTCTTGACCTCCCTTTCTACTTGTGCTGCCACTTTCAAGGAACTATATACCTGCACAACTAGAGCCCTTTGCTCTACTACACTCCCCAAAGTCCTGCCATTCACTGCGAAGGTCCTCCACTGGTATAACTTCCCAAACTGCAACACCTCGCAGTTCCCTGTATCAAATTCCATTAACCATTCGTTGGCTCACATGCCCAGCTGATCAAAATCCTGCTGTGATTTTTGATAACCATCTTCACCATTTATGATACCACCCGTGTTAGTGTCATATGGAAACTTATTAATCATGCCTTGTACATTTACAGTACATTTGTGGAAAATTCCTAGGCAAAAACCTTGGATTATTTAGTTCTTTACTACAATAAGCAACAGTAATCTTGACAGTCGAAGAACAATTTTCAATTCACAGATTGATAAAACTGGCCATGACCAACATATTTAAGACATACTTTTCACCTCAGAATCCAGTGGTCTAGGCCTACATGACAAGGTAGCTGTCAGATACTCGCCTGGATCCGAATGTAATAAACACACTTCAAGGACGCTTTGGTTTAACCGTCCGCCATTCCTTTACCTCCCAGCAACATGAGTCCTCTGACATTTCTGACTCATGGTAACATGTGATACATTTACATACAATGTCAGTTACCATAACATCCCTTCCTTATGAAACAAAAAGGATATCCGCATCATCAAACAGTAAACTGAACATTCCAACACTATTTAGGATGTGGCATTTGTTAAGCATAGAAACATAGAAAATAGGTGCAGGAGTAGGCCATTTGGCCCTTCCAGCCAGCACCGCCATTCAATGTGATCATGGCTGATCATCCACAATCAGTACCCCGTTTCAGCTTTCTCCCCATATCCATTGATTTTGCTAGCCCTAAGAGCTATATCTAACTCTCTCTTGAAAACATCCAATGAATTGGCCTCCACTGCCTTCTGTAGCAGAGAATTCCACAGATTCACAACTCAGGGTGAAAATGTTTTTCCTCATCTCATTCCTAAATGGCCTACCGCTTATTCTTAAACTGTGACCCCTGGTTCTTGACCCCCAACATCGGGAACATTTTTCCTGCATTGAGCTTGTCCAATCCTTTAAGAATTTTATATGTTTCTATAAGATACCCTCTCATCCTTCTACATTCGTGAATATAAGCCTAGTCGATCTATTCTTTCAACATATGTCAGTCCCCTATCCCGGGAATTAACCTGGTGAACCTACGCTGCACTCCCTCAATAGCAAATTGTCTTTTCTCAAATTAGACCAAAACTGCACACAACACTCCAGGTGCGGTCTCACCGGGGCTCTGTACAACTGCAGTAGAACTTCCTTGCTCCTAAACTCAAATCCCCTCGCAAAGAACGGCAACATGCCATTTGCTTTCTCCATTGCCTACTGTACCTGCATGCTTACTTTCAGTGCCTGATGTTCAAGGACACCCGGGTCTTGTTGCACCTCCCCTTTTCTTAATCCGACACCATTCAGATAATAATCTGCCTTCTTGTTCTTGCCACCAAAGTGGATAACCTCACATTTATCCACATTATACTGCATCTACCATACATTTGCCCACTCACCTAATCTATCCAAGTCACCCTGCATCCTCATAGCATCCTCCTCGCAGCTCATACTGCTACCCAACTTTGTATCATTCACAAACTTGGAGATGTTACAATTTTCCTTTGTTAATATATATTGTAAATAACTGGGGACCCAGCACCAAGCCTTGCGGCACCCCTAGTTACATTGATAATGCATCATTTCCACTTCTCAATATATCTCAGAGTCCTTGTATCTCTTGGGTGGTCTTCTCTGATGTTTTGGTCTGGCCACTGCCTCTGTTTGTACTGGTACTGGATTCTGATCTGGCATGTCCTGTTCCACCAGTTCATCATCTCGATTCTGGTTCCGCAGAGTCTCCACCTCAGACTCGTGCATTCTTGGCTCCTCAATTTGGTAGTTTTGAGTCTGATCTTCCACAGTCTCAACTTCAGTTTGCAGTGTCCCTGGACATCATAACGAGGGTACTTTTTCACATATGATGTGTTTCTATCATATTTGACTCTTTCTGGTGATTGGACCATCACCATATTCCCTTGTCTGGACACCACTGTGTATGGTTGTGGAAAGAAGGGTGTGTCCATTTTGCTTGGACTTTCTCTCCTCACTAGCACCTCATCTCCTGGCATCACATCTGTTGGTTTGGCACCTCGTCTCCTGTCTGCATAGAGCTTTGATGCCCCTTTCTTTTCTGCATCATGATCTTTCGCTTCTTGATCATTTACCATGTCACTAATCCATGGTCCGGATTTTCCTTCCAAACAACAATTCTGTCAGACTCTTCCCTTTTGTGGTGTGTGGTGTCGCGCTATATGCTGCTACATGTGATAAGAGCACCTCCTTCCAATCTCTGCCTTCTGCTTGGAAATGCTCCCATCCACGTTTCCAATGTCAGATCCGCGCCTGGACCCGAATGTAATAAACGTACTTCAAGGACACTGAACATAAATGCTTTGGTTTATTCGTCCTCCATTCCTTTACCTCCTGGCAACATGTGTTCTCTCATCTTTCTGACTAATAGTAACACGTGATACATTTAAAAACAACATCAGTTGTATCAAAGAAAGTGTATTTGCAATTAGTAAAGATAGCATGGCCTAGAAAACCAATCAGAAACTTATCATTGGTATTGGTTCATTATTGTTACGTGCAGTGGGATACCGTGAAAAGCTTAGTTTCTGTGCCACCAGTTAAATCATACTATACATGAGTGCAAACAAGCCATACACAGGTACAACAGGTAGTGCAAATAAATAAATAAATACCAGAGTGTTGCAGCATTATAGCATTACACGGAAAAAGTGCAAGGTCTAAAAATTAGGTAGGTTAGAAGAACGGGACATCGACCTAACTTGGGGGAGGTCCATTCAGTAGTCTGATAACAATGGGAGGAGGTCAATCCCATGCCACACCAGTGCACAATGAGAATAAAGAGGAGATACAGTATGAACATCACAACTGTAGTTGTAAGGATTTCAACCTAGTCAGACAATGAGTCACTAGGATGAAATCCTTGCAACTACGGCTAAGTTTAACTAAATAAACTACATTCATCTTAGGCTGATCTCAGGAATGATTGTACACTGCAGCTATCAAGGTAGTTAGTGATCTGTGAATAGATTCGTTTAGATGATTTGTAACAGACAACACTTAACTGAATAAAGAAATGTGATTATTTCATCTTATTCATCTCATCTTCTCTAAGGAACCAAAACGTTAGGAAGACTCAGTTCCTAAGTTCCAGATAAACTCCAATGTCTCTGCACCACTTCATTCCATTCCCTGAGCTGGTTCATCTCCTACCTCAAAGGTAGGAGTTTCTCTACTACCATAGGCAACTGTTTCTCCTCCCCAGCTAGTCTCTGCTGTGGGGTTACACAAGGTTCCATCCTTGGCCCCATTCTCTTCTCCCTGTATATGCTCCCCTTAGGCCAAGTCATTGAAAGGCACGGCATTTATTTCCATTGCTACGCAGATGATACACAACTATCTCCCTCTGAAGCCCAAAAACCAATCAAATCTGCTTAACCTTACCCGCTGCCTCGAGGATATAAAGTGTTGGATGGCCCAGAACTTCCTCCAACTAAACGAGAGTAAGTCTGAGGTCATCCTTCTCAGTCCCTCGGACTCAATCAAAATGATAGCAGGCAGCCTTGGAAGCCTTACCCCACTACTCAAACCTCACGTCAAAAACCTTGGCGTGATATTTGACTCGGCACTGAAATTTGACAAACAAGTCAATGCCGTGGTAAAAGCTAGCTTCTTTCAGCTTCGGACGATAGCTAAAATAAAACAATTCCTCCAGCTTGATGACCTCGAAAAGATCATCCACACATTTATCTCCTCCCGCCTAGATTACTGCAACTCCCTTTACACTGGCATCAGCCAATCTTCCCTGTCCCGCCTGCAACTGGTCCAAAACGCCGCAGCGAGACTCCTGATGGGCACCCGAAAAAGGGACCACATCACCCCGAACCTGGCCTCTCTCCACTGGCTCCCTGTGCGTTTCCGTATAAATTTCAAGACCCTCCTCTATGTCTACTAAGCCCTCAATGGGCTTGCACCCACCTACATAAAAAGTCTTCTCACCCACCACTCCACCTCCAGGTCCCTCAGATCAGCCGACTTGGGGTTGCTGAATGTCCCGCGGTCTAGGCATAAGCTCAGGGGCGACCGCGCCTTTGCGGTTGCAGCTCCTAGACTGTGGAACAGCATCCCCCTTCCCATCAGAACTGCCCCCTCCATCGACTCCTTTAAGTCTAGACTAAAAACGTATCTGTACTCCC
Source organism: Malacoraja senta (assembly GCA_038087875.1). Classification (NCBI taxonomy): domain Eukaryota; kingdom Metazoa; phylum Chordata; class Chondrichthyes; order Rajiformes; family Rajidae; genus Malacoraja; species Malacoraja senta. The sequence goes on from CM075977.1 coordinate 237,103,921, forward strand.
AAGCCTTTCCTGACGTCCTCTGAGTGAGGGCTATATGTATATATGTATGTAGTTTGTTTGTTTATACTATTCTTATAACAAATGTAAAGCACTTTGGTCAACGAGAGTTGTTTTTTAAATGTGCTATATAAATAAATATGACTTGACTTGACTTGACTATCCAGCCATACCAGAAAATTAAAGCAATGGCTACCCATTCTGGTGCCATGTGATTATCATACGCTGCAGCCTCACACTGCCAAACATCTGGGTGCGATCCTGGTGCTATGTGTGGAGTTTGCATGTTCACACTGTGACCTTGTGGGTTTTCTCCAGGTGCTCTTGTTTCCTTCCACATCCCAAAGATGTGCAGGTTTGTAAGTTAATTGGACTCTGTAAATGGCCCCAAGACTATAGGGAGTGGGTGCAAAAGTGAGATAATGTAACTATATAACCATATAACATTACAGCACGGAAACATACCATCTCGGCCCTTCTAGTCCGTGCCGAACACTTATTCTCACCTAGTCCCATCTACCTGCACTCAGACTATAACCCTCCATTCCTTTCCCGTCCATATACCTATCCAATTTATTTTTAAATGATAAAATCGAACCTGCCTCCACCTCTTCCACTGGGAGCTCATTCCACACAGCTACCATTCTCTGAGTAAAGAAGTTCCCCCTCATGTTACCGCTAAACTTCTGTCCCTTAATTCTCAAATCATGTCCTCTTGTTTGAATCTTCCCTACTCTCAATGGAAAAAGCTTATCCACGTCAACTCTGTCTATCCCTCTCATCATTTTAAAGACCTCTATCAAGTCCCCCCTTAACCTTCTGTGCTCCAAAGAATAAAGACCTAACTTGTTCAACCTTTCTCTGTAACTTAGTTGCTGAAACCCAGGCAACATTCTAGTAAATCTCCTCTGTACTCTCTCTATTTTGTTGACATCTTTCCTATATTTTGGCGACCAAAACTGTACACCATACTCCAGAATTGGCCTCACCAATGCTTTGTACAATTTTAATATTACATCCCTACTTCTATACTCAATGCTCTGATTTATAAAAGCCAGCATACCAAAAGCTTTCTTTACCACCCTATCTACATGAGATTCCAACTTCAGGGAACTATGCACAGTTATTCCTAGATCCCTCTGTTCAGCTGCATTCCTCAATTCGCTACCATTTACCATGTACGTCCTATTTTGATTTGTCCTGTCAAGATGTAGCACCTCTAGCGTATACTAGATGGATAGTCAAAGAACTAGTGTATACGATGGATAGTCACCGTGGACTCAGTGTGCTGAAGGGCCTGTTTCCATCCAGCATCTTTTAATCAATCAATTCAATCAGTCAAAGCAGTCAACCTCTGGCCCAGGGCCGTTCTTTTTCTTGTTGCTACTCTTCCTGTTGTATCTTGGCAACATTATCCAGAAATACAACATCACCTTCTGCAAGCAGGCTGCTATCAACCATCTTTATTTTTCCATTCCATTGCCCAACAATTCCACTAACTTTAGTGGACTGTTTGTGCAATATTCAATAACAAAATAATGACATTGGATTAGTACTTCCTTTGTGTGGAAGTCAATGCTTGAGAATGTTCTGACACGTTCACTTTTCTCTGTGATAGTTATTTGGCTTCACATTGGCATCCAGTATTTGAAACTAATTTGAACAAAAATAGGATCAAATAGTTTGATTAAGTGGGCTACCTCCCTTGCGATATTGTTTCATGTGTGGGTTGAAATGGAGAAGTATTTTATTTATTATCCAAGATCGTTAGCTCTAGTGCTCAAATGTTATAAATTTCAATGGAGAATTTTAGCTGAGAAGATAGTTACTTTGGTTTATGCAAAATTAACAGTGCACAATGGAAAAGTCCACAGTCCTAGGTCTCTGACTTCCTAGCCATTAATAACAAGATTTCAAAAATCATGGGAAAGAGATGTCAATAAGCATAGAAATGGGAAGTTCCGGAAAATTATCTCTAGACTTAAGGGCTCTGCCCGAGTGGAAGGAACATTTCTCAGCATTTATGAATATGGCTGCAGATTATGCTTTACCATAAAGGCACTTCTGCTCAATTTTAGTTCTGTTTTTACACTTTCAGTTCCTGAGTTGACATGTGGAACTGGATTTTCCCTCAAATGATAAGCTCACAGCAGTTGGACTTCTGTCCATTCTTGACCCTGTCATTCACCTCCTCAGCTTGGCATGAGTATAATTAGATATTACTTGCTTTTGGAGTGGAAGTGCTGTTTCTTTGGTTTACAAAGAGGGAGATAAATATAGTTTAAAATACCAGCAGAGTAAAGGGCCACAAGCTTTTTGGGAAAATCTTCAACTACAAGAATCAGAAGATTTTAAAAATGACCAAAATGAACAATCGTCTGGATGAAGAAGTCTGTGATTCAGCTTTACAAATAACATTCTGTTCTGCTGATACATGTTTCTGTATCCTACTTACTGCAGTGAGAACTGAGAGTGAGACGGCTGAAGACAAGAAAACAGGATGTCACATCTATTTATTGAGTGTAAATTTGGCAATTGTTCAATAATTCCATTATGCTTTTCATTCATTGGTATAGGCAGTAATAGATATAACAATCAAATATCTATCTGTCTATCTATCTACCTATCTATCTCTCTACCTATCTATCTCTAAAACTCTGATCTTGTTATCTTCCGGTTTGCGCGTTTTTTCTATTTGCGCAAAAACAGTACGCGATAGCGCAACGATTTTTCGCCAGCTCACTCGCCGTTCTCCTGTGCTGTGAGTGCAAAAGGTTTTGTTCCGATCGGTGGTATATTGTGAAAGTTAGCGAGGTTTAAAAATCTTAAAAACCACGCGTGCGCAGATCGACCTCCTCTCCTGCCAGTCAGCGGCGCGCAGATTGGTCTCTTCTCCTGTCACCCCCGGGACGGTCCGCCCCTTCCTGCGTCATCGAGTCTTTACTGGAGCTGAGGATGGCCGGCGGAGGTCTCCAACCGGACACAATTTTCGGAGGGACCGGAAGCGGCGCGGAGTCGGAGATGTCGCCAAACGGAAAGCGGAGAATCTGACCCCGGCTGAGGAGAACGACCAGCGCCCAGCGCCCGCTGTGAATCCCCATCGCACCGCCATATCCAGCCCCTTCCTCTCTGGTCCCTCTCGCTGGCTCCTGCCCCCCTCCCCGTGATACCCCCTTCTCTGGCATGGCTTTTTCGCCGTCTTTTCTCCGAGCTCTCTCCCCCCCTCCCCCCCACGTCAACACACCTCTCTCCCCCCACAACCACCCATGCCCACACACCCCCATCCCCCCACAACCCCCGCCTACACACCTCCCTCCCCCACCTCCCCTCCCCACAAACCCCCCCGCCTGCCCCCACACCCTTCCCCTCCACAACCCCCTGCCCTCACACACCTCCCCCCCACCCACACACCCCTCCCCCGACAACCCCCCTGCCCACACACCCCTCCCCCACACAAATCCCCTGCCCAGACACCTCTCCCCTCCCACAACCCCCCCGCCCACACACACCCCTCCCGGCCCACACACACCCCCCCCGCCCACACACCCCCCCATCCCTCACAGACACCTGCCCCACAGCATCCCATACACATCCCCCTCCCCCCCATGGCCCCCGCCAACACGCCCCCTGCCAACACGCCCCCCGCCAACATGCCCCCCGCCAACACGCCCTCTCCCTCCTACCCCCTCCCTCCCACACCCCTCCCACCCACACCCCTCCCACCCACACATCCCTCCCCTCCCACCCCACACCCCCCTCCCCATGCCACCCCTCCACTACACCACCCCCTTCCTCCCTCCTACACTCCTCCGCCCACACACCCCCACCACACACCGCCCTTCCCTCCGCCCCTCCCACACATGAAGAGGAGGGGGAGGGAGTGCTGGGGGATGAGGGGAAATGTGAGCCGTGCCTGCACAGTAAGGGGCTATGGGTGAGTGGTGGAATATTGCGTTGGAGGAACGGGTTGCGTTGGAGGAACGGGTGAGTGGTGGAATATTGCGTTGGGGAATGGGTTGCGTTGGGAGACCAGGCCTCTCGTGTGACTGGGATCCAACGGGTCCCACTTAGTCGAGTAATTTAAAACACTGATTGCTGTTGCAAAACATTTATCTCCAGATCACACCGAGTCTTGTGCACACATACATTTCTACGTCACAAAATTTTGTTAATGTCTTGAGCAATTCCCTTTGTGCGCTGAAAGTAGAGGGATGGTGTCAAGCAGGGGGGATAGCAGGATTGGTCCATGTAAATATTTTGGGGAGTTGGAGGCTTTAAAGACGTTTATCTTAATGATTATTTGAAAGCTAAAGCCTAGATTAAAAGGACCTTGTCAGCATGGATAAGAAATACCTATGGAAGAGAAAGCAGAGAATGGCAAAGAGGGAAATGCACTGTGGTTTTTCTCAGGGGTCAGTATTGGCACTGCTCATTTTATGTATGGTAATATATCTCTACTAGATATATTAGACTATAACTCCATAGTTATCAGTTGCTGGGTGTAGTTCCCCTAAGGCTCTAGGATCCTGTGTAATCTATCAAAGTGACACTGAATGTGTTATTTATTTGGAACTAGACTAAGTGGGACCCGTTGGGTCCCAGTCACACGGGAGGCCTGGTCCCCCAACGCAACCCATTCTCCAATGCAATATTCTACCGTGGTAGAAGGGGTGGTGTGGGGGAGGGGGGCTGGTGTGGGGGAGGTGGGTGGTGTGGAGGATGGGGGTGGTGTGGGGAGGGGGGTGGTGTGGAGGATGGGGGTGGTGTGGGGGAGGGGGGGTGGTGTGGGGAGGGGGGTGGTGTAGGGGAGGGGGTGTGGTGTTGGGGGGGACGGTGTGGGGGATGTGATGTGTGGGGGAGGGGGGAGTGGGGGAGGGTGTATGTGGGGAGGGGGGTGGGGTGGTGTGGGAGGGGGTGGGGTGGTGTGGGGGGGGGTGTTGGGGGAGAAACGGGGAGGAGTAAAGGGGGGTGGGGGGGTGTGGGGGAGGAGGGGGAGAGGGGAGAGGGGAAAGGGGGAGGGGGGATGTGGGAGGGATGGTGGGTGTGTGGGGGCGAGGGACTCCACTCAGCGGCCACCGGCCACGGCACCACACAGCACCTCCCGGCTCCACTCAACGGCTTCCCCGACTCCACTCTTGCGGACTCAATCAGCACAGCTTGTGGACTCAGCCCCGCCTCCGGGATTTATTCTCCAGCAGGTGCCGGAAGGGGCGTTAGCTTCATGGTGAATGACAGGCGAGAAGATCAATCTGCTGATCTCACGATTTTTTAAACCTTCATAACTTTAGTAATCTACCACTGATCGGAACAAAACTTGGTACGCTTGGAGCAGAGGAGAATGGTGAGTAAGGTGGCGAAAAATCCTAGTGATACAGGGTACCGTTTTTGCGCAAATTGAAAAAGAAAAAGGAAACCGGAAGAGGACAAGATGAGAGTTTTAGTAATAGTATAGATAGATAGATATAGATAGCCATTAGGCCTGCTCAAATAGAATAAAGACAACATTTGATTTTTAAAAATGGCTGCTTACACAACTTGTATGTATTGGGCCACCTCACATTTGAATTGATTGAACTGTGTCATAGTGTCAGACAGCATGGAAACAGGCCTTTGGCCCAACTTGCATGTGCCAACCAAGATGCCCCATCTACGCTAGTCCCACATTTGGCCCATATCTCTCTAAACCTTTCTTATCCGTGTACCTGTCCAAATGTCTATTAAATGTTGTTATGTCTTTAAATGTCTGTTAAACCTGCCTCAACTACCTCCTCGTTCTAAATGGGAGATAAATATAGTTTAATATACCACCTGACTAAAGGGCCACAAGCTTTTTGGAAAATTCAACTACCATACAAGATCTCAGAAGACTTTAAAAGTGACCAAAATGAACAATCGCCTGGAGGAAGAAGTCTGATTCAGCTATACAAATAACATTTTGGTTTTGCTGATACATGTTTCAGTGTCCTACTCACTGCAATGAGGACTGAATGGGTGATACTACTGAAGCCAAGAAACAGCTCACACAGCTCGTTCCATATACCCTCCACCCTCTGTGTGAAATCGTTGCCCCTCAGGCTCTAATTAAATCTATCTCCTCTTACCTTAAACCCATGTCGTCAGGTTTTTGATTCTCCTACTCTCGGTAAAATATTCTGTGCATTCACCCATCTATTCCCCCCATGATTTTATCACCCCTCAGCTTCCCGCATTCCAAAGAACAAAGTCCTAGCCTGCCCAATCTCTTCCTTTAGCTCAGGCTCCCAAGCGCTGGCAACAACCACGTAAATCTTCACTGCACTCGTTCCAGATTAATGACATCCGTCCCATAGCAGAGTGACAAAACTGAACATAATACTCCAAATGTGGCCTCACCAACATCTTGTACAGCTGTATAATAACATCCCAACTTCTTTACTCAATACCAAGACTGATGAGTGCCAATGTACCAAAAGTCTTCTTGATCATCCTATCTACCTGTAACACAATTTTTAGGGAATTACTAGACTAAGTGGGACCCGTTGGGTCCCAGTCACATGGGAGACCTCATCCCCCAACGCAATATTCCACCACTCACCCATTCTCCCAACGCAACCTGTTCCCCCAACGCAATATTCCACCACTCACCCATAGCCCCTAACTGTGCAGGCGCAGCTCATTTCCCCTCATCGCCCAGCACTCCTTCCCCTCCTCTTCATGTGTGGGAGTGGAGGGGAGGAGAGGAGGGGGGGTGTGACAAGGGGGGTGTGGGGGGAGTGGGTGAGGGGAGAGGGGATGTGTGTGGGCGGGGCGTGTAGCGGGGGAGAGGGTGGTGTGGGGAGAGGGGGGAGTGGGGGTGGGGGGGAGGGGTTGTGGGGGGGGCTGTGGGGGGAGGGGTTGTGGGGGGAGGGGGTTGTGGAGGGAGGGGTATTGTGGGGGTGGAGGTTGGGGGGTTGTCGGGAAGGGGGTTGTGGGGGAAGGGGGGTTGTGGGGGAGGGGGGGTTGTGGGGGGAGGGGTGTGTGGGTGGGGGGGCAAGGGGGGGTTGTGGGGGGGAGAGATGTGGGGGCAGCGGGAGGGTTGGGTAGGTGGGGGGGGTTGGGGGAGAGGGATGAGTGTGGGGGTGGGTGGGAGAGTGTGGGGAGAGAGCTCGGAGAAAAGACTGGGGTCGTGCGGGTATCACGGAGAGGGGGGCAGGAGCCAGCGAGGGGGACCAGAGGGGAAGGGGTTGGGCGGGCGCTGGTCGCTTCGCTGGTCGCTTCGCTGGTCGCTCTCCTCCGTTGGGATCAGAGTCTCCACTTCCCGTTTGGCGACATCGGCGCCATCTCCGGCTCCGCGCCGGCTGGGCTGGGCTGGGCCGGGCCGTTTCCGGTCCCTCCCATAGAAAATTGAGGCCGGCCATTCAGAGCCTCCCGCAGCTGCAGTAAAGATGCGATAGCGCAGGAAGCGGCGGACCGTCCCGTTGAGCGACAGTAGCAGGGACCAATCCGTGCGGCGCTGAATGGCCGGAGAGCAATCGCTCTGCACAAGCAGTTTTTAAGATTTTTAAACCTCGATAACTCTTACCAGCTTCCACTGATCGGAACAAAACTTAGTGCAATCACAGCATAGGAGAACGGTAAATAAGCTGGAGGAAAATCGTAGCGCTATCGGGTTGTGCTATTGCGCAAATAGAATGACCGCCAAACCGGAAGATAACAAGATCAGAGTTTTAGTTACAGTGGCTTGCAAAAGTATTCATACCCCTTGAACTTTTCCACATTTTGTCACGTTACAACCACAAACGTAAATGTATTTTATTGGGATTTTATGTGATAGACCAACACAAAGTGGCGCATAATTGTGAAGTGGAAGGAAAATGATACATGGTTTTCAAATTTTTTTACAAATAAAAAACTGAAAAGTGTCACGTGCAAAAGTATTCAGCCCCCTTTACTCTGATACCCCTAAATAAAATCCAGTGCAACGAATTGCCTTCAGAAGTCACCTAATTAGTAAATAGAGTCCACTTGTGTGTAATCTAATCTCAGTATAAATACAGCTGTTCTGTGAAGGCCTCAGAGGTTTGTTAGAGAACATTAGTGAACAAACAGCACCATGAAGCCCAAGGAACACACCAGACAGGTCAGGGATAAAGTTGTGGAGAAGTTTAAAGCAGGGTTAGGTCATAAACAAATATCCCAAGCTTTGAACATCTCACGGAGCACTGTTCAATCCATCATCCGAAAATGGAAAGAGTATGGCACAATTGCAAACCTACCAAGACATGGCCGTCCACCTAAACTGACAGGCCGGGCAAGGAGAGCATTGATCAGAGAAGCAGCCAAGAGGCCCATGGTAACTCTGGAGGAGCTGCAGAGATCCACAGCTCAGGTGGGAGAATCTGTCCACAGGACAACTATTAGTCGTGCACTCCACAAATCGTGCCTTTATGGAAGAGTGGCAAGAAGAAAGCCATTGTTGAAAAAAAGCCATAAGAAGTCCCGTTTGCAGTTTGCCACAAGCCATGTGGGGGACACAGCAAACATGTGGAGGAAGGTGCTCTGGTCAGATGAGAACAAATTTAAGTTTTTGGCCTAAATGCAAAACGCTATGTGTGGCGGGAACCTAACACTGCACATCACCCTGAACACACCATCCCCACTGTGAAACATGGTGGTGGCAGCATCATGCTGTGGGGATGCTTTTCTTCAGCAGGGACAGGGAAGCTGGTCAGAGTTGATGGGAAGATGGATGGAGCCAAATACAGGGCAATCTTGGAAGAAAACCTGTTAGAGTCTGCAAAAGACTTGAGACTGGGGCGGAGGTTCACCTTCCAGCAGGACAATGACCCTAAACATACAGCCAGAGCTACAATGGAATGGTTTAGATCAAAGCATATTCATGTGTTAGAATGGCCCAGTCAAAGTCCAGACCTAAATCCAATTGAGAATCTCTGGCAAGACTTGAAAATTGCTGTTCACAGACGCTCTCCATCCAATCTGACTGAGCTTGAGCTATTTTGCAAAGAAGAATGGGCAAAAATTTCAGTCCCTAGATGTGCAAAGCTGGTAGAGACATACCCCAAAAGACTTGCAGCTGTAATTGCAGCGAAAGGTGGTTCTACAAAGTATTGACTCAGCGACTCAGCGGGACAGGTAGCATCTGAATGCTTTTGCACGCGACACTTTTCAGTTTTTTATTTGTAAAAAAATTTGAAAACCATGTATCATTTTCCTTCCACTTCACAATTATGCACCACTTTGTGTTGGTCTATCACATAAAATCCCAATAAAATACATTTACGTTTTGGGTTGTAACGTGACAAAATGTGGAAAAGTTCAAGGGGTATGAATACTTTTGCAAGCCACTGTATGTATAGAAATAGAAAATAGAATAGATAGAAGATAGATAGATAGATTTACATGCGCTCCTAGAAAGGTGTTGCTCAGAGAGAAGAAACTTCAAGCGGGTATTAGATATTGCTCAAGTCATATTACAAAATCAGCCAGAGGAAATCCAGAGCATTAACACATACATTTCCACTGCATCCTCTGAAAATAGTATCAAATGATATTCATCTTTAGTTTGCTTGAAAGCATTGCAAGCCTAAGGCAAACTGTTGCTGTGTGAACACTATTGAGCAGAATAAAAGCTGCCATGCACATTAACTTGATGAAGGGGTGGAATCCTAAATAGATTGTGTGGAATGTTCATGTCAGAAGTCTACTGAACCTTTCAAACACACAAAAGACAAGCGACTATCAATGAAAATTGCCATTGGTGGTGTAGTAGTGGTGGACAAGGTGTCAAATGGTGCAGTGAAGCTCAAAGAGCCATCTACTTTTGATTTAACTACTTTGGGGAAAGATAAGGATATGATAAGTTATAATGAGATATGTGGAAGTGACAAAAAGGTCCCACTTCTTATTGTTTAAGGATAAGGATTTAATTTCATGTGTCAGAACCAAAGACATAACTGGAATGATCAGAACCATGAAGAAACTATATCAAAGATAGACACAAAAAGCTGGAGTAACTCAGTGGGACAGGCAGCATCTCTGGAGAGAAGGAATGGATGATGTTTCGGATCGAGACCCTTTCTCAGACCCGAAACGTCACTCATTCCTTCTCTCCAAAGATGCTACCTGTCCCGCTGAGTTACTCCAGCTTTTTGTGTCTACTTTCGGTTTAAACCAGCATCTGCACTTCATTCCTACACAAGATACATCAGTTGTAGAGAAAATTACCTCAAGGTGTTTTCTGATGAACTTAGAGGCATTTGAAGTATGGAAACAAGGATTTACCTGAAGGAGTATGCGGTGCCTCAGTTGTTCAAAGCATAATTTGTGTGAAGGGAAATATTGGTGAATGTCAAAAAGGCTACAAGAGGTGTAATTGAACCAGGTGAATTTTCTGATTGGACTACACCTAAAGTTCCTGTTGTGAAGACAAATGGCTCCATTAATGCAGATTACAGGCCATCCTTGGGTACAAATGCCCGACACCCTACATACGAATAAGCTCCCATGATATTATTAAATTCAAAACACCGAAAAAACTAGTTTCTTCTCTCTCTCCACTTTTAGTAGTCGTTCTTTCAAATTATTTTATGTGCTCTTGATCCGATTCATTGCATAAATGTAGAGGTACGGTTACCGTAACAAGTGATTTTTGTGTTTTTTCTAACAGACAAAATTGACTAATGAACATCTGTAAGCATTGAAACCTTTTATTATTCAGTCTATCTTTGTTATAAGATTGTTGTTGCAAGACTATCCAGCTGAGGTCCATAGAGTGTTGGATTACCTAGTCTAACTAACTGTGCAGGTTACTTAAAAAGTGTGCAGGAAAGAACTACGGATACTGGTTTAACTCAAAGGTAGACGCAAAATGCTGGAGTAACTCAGCGGGACAGGCAGATTCTCTGGAGAGAAGGAATGGGTGACGTTTTAGGTCGAGACCCTTCTTCAGACTGATGACAGGGTAGTGGAAGGTACAGAGATAAAGTGTAGTCGGAGACAGTAAGACTGGTAGGAGAACTGGGAAGGGGGAGGGGATGGAGAGAGAGGGAAAGCAAGGACTACTTGAAGTTAGATAAGTCAATGTTCATACCGTTGGGGTGCAAGCTACCCAAGCTAAATATGAGGTGCTGTTCCTCCAATTTGCACTGGGCCTCACTCTGACAATGGAGGAGGCCCAGGACAGAAAGGTCAGTGTGGGAATGGGAGGGGGAGTTAAAGTGTTGAGCAACCGGGAGATCAGATAGGTTTAGGCGGACCGAGCGGAGGTGTTGAACGAAATGATCGCCGAGCCTGTGCTTGGTCTCGCCGCTATGCAGGAGTCCACACCTGGAACAGCGGATATAGTAGAGGAGGTGCAAGTGAACCTCTGCCTCACCTGGAAAGACTGTCGGGGTCCTTGGACTGAGTCGAAGGGGGAGGTATAGGGACAGGTGTTGCATCTCCTGCGGTTGCAGGGGAAAGTACCTGGGGAGGGGGTGGTTTGGGTGGGAAGGGACGAGTTGACCAGGTAGTTGTAGAGGGAACAGTCTGTGAGGAAAGCAGAAAGGGGTGGAGATGGGAAGATGTGGCTAGCAGTGAGATTCCGTTGGAGGTGGCGATTAAGGTTACTTAAAAATCTGTAAGCACCTGTTTGGATTCTGTATTACTTTCTGAATTACAAGACAAAGTGGAAGAAAGGAGGAATCTGCTTTCTAAGTACTGGTGATTATTGCTGAATTCACAGCTTCCTGATTATGTTGCTACTGATCAATGATATTTTTTGAATGTCAGACACGACAAGCCAAATTCTGATGATCTCACAGACTGCAGAGTTTGCCTTTTTTTTCAGTCTGCCTACAACAATTGAAATAGTCTGAATGCAGAGGAACTTGGATGACTGGAAGTTGGTGCATCATATGAGACACTGTTACAAAGTGAGACTATTATTATTGGAATACATGGGCACTTCTTCAGTCACAACCAAGTTTACTGCCATAGCAATATGTGAACCCACTCTTGCATTCAGAATGCATTGTAATGAGAATGAGCAGATGACGGTTTTCATAACATAATAAGAACATGTATAGAAAAATGATGGCTCAGCAGGTAGTGTTGGTGGCCTCACAGATCCAGCAATCAGGGTTTGATCCTGACCTTAGCAGCTGTCTGTATGGAATTTGCAGGCTCTCTCTGTAACTTCATAGGTTTCACCTGGCTCCCTATCTCATCGCAAACACGTGTTGTTAGATTAATTGGTTGACCAGAGTGTGGATAGATGGTAACAAATTGAGGTGCGGGGGTCATAAGTGATAGGAGCAGAATTAGGGCATTCAGCCCATCAAGTCTACTCCACCATTCAATTGTGGCTGATCTATCTCTCCCTCCTAACCGCATTCTCCTGCCTTCTCCCTGCAACCCATTCTAATCAAGAATCTATCTATCTCTGCCTTAAAAATATCCATTGACTTGGCCTCTACAGCCTTGTGGCAAAGCATTCCAGATTCACCACCCTCTGACTAAAGAAATTCCTCATCTCCTCCTAAAGGAACATCCTTTAATTCCGAGGCAATTACCTCTAGTACTAGACTCTCCCACTAGTGGAAACATCCTCTCCACAAGCACTCGATCCAAGCCTTTCACTATTCGGTACATTTCAATGAGGTCCCCCTCATTCTTCTAAACTCCAGTGAGTACAGGCCCAGTGCTGTTAAACGCTGGGGAGGGGATTACTGGGAATATGAGAGACTGTAGCAAGGAAATATGACACGAGAAAGTGGAGGCTATTCAGGCCCTCATGTTCAGTCCTTCCTTTAATAAGATTGTCTTTGACATCAGTGACGCCTCCTACACTAACCTTAACTTAGCTAACTCCAGATTCCAATATTAACTGAAATATAATTTGTTAGTGTATTACAAGAAAATAGTAGAAACTAAGCATTTAGAATTCAATGGAACTTTGAGGATGCTGTTTTATTTCAGTATGGAGTTTTGACATTCTCCCTTTGAACCTCGTGGGTTTCCTCCAGGTGCACTGGTTTTCTGACTCATCCAAAATACTAGTGTAATTGGCCACTATAATTTGTCCTCAGTATGCAGGCAAACTGCAGTTTGTGGAGAATAAAATTGCAATAATGCAAGATTAGTATAAATGGGTGCTTGAGATCAGCATGGAATTGGTGGGCAGTAGGGCCTGTTTTCATGCTGCGTAGCTCTATTGCTGTATGACAACAGTCATACCTACCCAAATTGAAAATCCAATTTAATTAGTTGCCAACCTATCAGTATATGTTCGGTCAATAGAAAAGTAATGAAAGATGTTATCAAAAGACTCAAAAAAATCTCAATTGATCACGTAAACTCACCCCTGCTAATATAGGGTGTCACATTAGTGCAGCTGGTAGAGCTGTTGCCTCACAGCGTCAGAGAGCCCGATTCAATCCGGACATCGGGTGCCGTACGTGTGGAATCGCACATTCTGTCTGTGACCACATGGGTTTCCTTCTCTAGTTTCCTTTCCACAACCCACAACGTTTTAGGTTATTTGGCTTTTAAAGTGTCTCTATTGTGCAGGGTGTATTTCAAAACTGGGATAACATAGAACTAGTGTGAACTGATGATCAATGGTTGGCTTGTAAGCGGTGGGCCAAAGGGCCTGTTTCTGCTGTATCTTTTTAATCAATCAAAAACAAGCATATTCTACTGAAACCACAGGGCCAAAAATCTCATTACAACCTCAGGGAGAAAAAAATCATAATTCCAGAGGTGGGGAGAGTGGCTAACCTGGCAATCAAGATATGTTTTGCACAGGTAAAATTAAAACAGATATTTGTATCAGTTTTGTTGTGGAACCTTTAAGAGCTCAGCAAGGTTCCGCTGACACCATTAGCTACAATGTAATTTGCTCCCAAATCAGAGCTGTATTTTGCTTTATTATTCATACAGGCATGACTGACAAGAGAAATGTTTATTATCTATTCCATTATCCTTACAACGGTAGTGATGAACCACTTTCTTCAACTGTCTCTTCTGTGCATCTAGCATTAGACAATAAATGCTGGCCTTGCTATTGGCAATCATAGTCTGAGAAACAAAATAAAAATAAGCAAAGAACAGCATAGGAGCTCATTGAAATGTTTAAATAAAGCAAACTAAAATTTATAAAGACTAATGCCAAATGGCTGGGAAATTAAAGGTAAGTATTTTTTTAGGACCATATAACATTTATTTAAACGACTTGAAAAATATTTCATTGATGTGTAGCTTTAAACCAGCCAACATATTTTCGCTCCAACAAAAAAACTTACAATCCATCTTATTTTAATGTTCACTTCAATTTAAATTGTTAAATATAAATATAAACAACCATCAATGAATGTTCATATATAATTTTACGATTCTTCATAGCATTTGATCAAGTAGAATGGAATTATATGGATAAAGTATTACAAAAATTTCAACTGGGAGAGAATTTTATTTTATGGATTAAGTTACTATATAACAAACCTACAGCTAGAATACTTACTAATAACATATTATCCTCGAAATTTCAACTATCAAGGGGAAATAGACAAGGATGCTCATTATCACCACAGCTGTTTGCTCTCATTATTGAACCGCTAGCAGAAAAAATTAGAATACACCCTGATATTCATGGATATAATACTAAAGACTCATATAATAAAATATCTTTATACGCGGATGATATATTATTGTATATTACAAAACCTCAAATCACTATACCAAATATATTAAATTTAATTGAAGACTTCGGATCTTTTTCTGGATATAGAATAAATTGGAATAAAAGTGAAATTATGTCAATAAAACCGAAAGATTCAACACATCTTTTAAAATTCCCTTTTAAAATAGCTACAGAAAAATTTAAATATTTGGGAATCGAAATTACCAGAGCATATCAAGGTATGCTCAGGGCAAATTTTGACCCCCTACTTAATAAACTGAATACATTAATTAAATTCTGGAAAACGCTTCCGATGTCTTTAATAGGCCGAATAAACGCAATAAAAATGATCTTTTTACCACAAATTTTATACCTATTTCAATCAATTCCTATATACTTACCTAAGAAGTTTTTTAAAAAACTCGACTCGGATATCACTAATTTTATATGGGACTATAAATCACATAGAATACAAAAAACCCATCTGAATAAATCTAAAGTATTGGGGGGTCTAGCACTACCCAATTTTATGTATTATTATTGGTCAGTAAATATTAAAAACATGATTCAACTGATGGATAACTCCGCCCAGCAAGTAGACTGGATTGTAATGGAGAAAGAGGATTGCTCCTCTAGAAACATTGGAGCGATCCTCCTCTCTCCAATGAAATTGAATAACATAAACTATAATAAGAACCCAATTATTCATAGTACAATCCGTATTTGGAAACAAATAAAACAAAATTTAAAATTAAGAAACTTATCACTTTTATTACCTATAGTCAATAACCCTTCGTTTAGTCCTTCTATTATAGATAAAGCTTATACACAATGGGATAGACTAGGAATTAAAACGCTTGGTGACTTGTATGAAACTGGAAAATTACTTTCATTTCAACAATTACAAATAAAATATAAACTCGGAAATAATCAATATTTTAAATACTTTCAAATATGCGACTATTTGAAAAAATATATAAAAGATCATCATAATAACCCAGCAGATGTACTGGACGAGGCAATGCAGATAAAAGCGGAATCAGCAAACTTAATATCATATTTGTACAATATTATCTTAAATGTACAAATACCATCTACGGAGGGTATCAGAAGAGACTGGGAACAAGAGTTAGCTATTAAAATTTCAAAGGAAAGTTGGAATGAATACTTATTAAAAGTACATAAATGCTCGATTAATGTAAGACACACTTTAATACAATTTAAAATTTTACATAGATTATATTATTCGAAAACTAAAATTCATAAAATTTTCCCAAACGTATCATCTATTTGTGATAAATGTCAATCCCAAGAAGCAACTATAGCGCACTCATTTGTCTTCTGTACAAAAATTCAAAAATTTTGGAATGAAATTTTTGAAATCTTTACAAAGTTATTTAAAACAAGACTGATACCCAAAGCAGAATGGATTATCTTCGGAATAACGGAAGATGATCCAGAACTAAATGTGTTTCAAAAGAAATTAATGGATTATGGGTTAATAACTGGAAAAAAGCTAATTCTAAAATTTTGGAAGAAGGCTCCAATACCAACTATAAATATGTGGATTTCAAATATGTTTGAAACACTACACCTTGAAGAGATAAGACTCCTCCTAGCAGGTAAACCAGATCACTTCCACCTGACGTGGTCTGCATTTATAGAATTATTACAAACATAGGGTGCAAAAGTACTTTAAAAAAATAAAAAATTGAGGTCGGGTAAGGGGGGATGATAGTTGAAGAGTTGGTATGTCCTATTTACGTGATGCTCAAAAAAAACCATTTGTTTTTCTTTTTTTTCTCTTTCTCTTTTCTTTTCTTAGGGCCTATTTCTTAACTCTTTTTCTTTTTGTTTTTAATTTCGCTCTCATAGGGTCTTCGTCCTTTTTTGTTGTTACATTTTCTACACTTTTCTACACTTGCACTTTTTCCTTCACTTTCTTCTCTCTTTCAATCTTTTCTTTCTTTAGTGTAAAAAAATAAATAAAGGGAGTACATTAATTGTAAGAAGATATAAATGACGAGTATTAATGTATGTGGCTGTGATGTAATGTACTTCTAATAAATAAAAATTAAAAAAAAAAAAAAATTGTTAAATATAAATTTAAACAACCATCAATGAATGTTCATATATAATTTTACGATTCTTCATAGTCTGCATAGCCACTTGCATAGGTTCTTCCCAGATTTAGACCAGCAAATGTATCCTTAAACACTTTATCTTGCTAAACCATGTCTCTTGAATAGATGATGTTTCGGGTCAAGACCCTTCTTCAGACTGATAGTCAGGGGGAAGGAAATATGAGAGATATAGATGGTACATAGGACAAATGATGGAAAGATATGCAAAAAGCAACGATGATCAAGGAAAGGTGGAGACCACACTGGTCCATTATTGGCTGTGCAGTAGGAGATAACAAGTCATTCAGACAATCTTCTTCTTGCGTATGGCGTGCACAGCCTAAAGTTGTAGGACAACGTTCTATTTGATCTTATTTGATTGTGCACGCCAGGTTGACTGCATTCGTCGAAACACGTGAAGGTTGCAATCTCGCACCCCATACAGACAATGAAACTCAACAGAACGACAGTGAAACTAGTATAACTAGAGTGCGGGCAGGTCGGAGACAGAGGGGATACAAGGGTTACTTGAAGTTAGATAAATCAATATTCATACCACTGGGTTGTTAGCAGTTCAAGCAAAATATGAGGTGCTGTTCCTCCAATTTGCGTTTCAAAAATAAATTTATGTCTGGATGGTACATGACGTGCGAGGGAACAGATGGGTATACCCATTCATTTGCTCTTGTCTTTCATGGTGATAGAAGCCACAATTTTGAAGACGGGTTCCGACCCAAAGCCTCACCTGTGTCTTTTCTCCAGAGATGCTGCCTGACCCACTGAGCTGCTCCAGCACTTTGTGTCTATCTTTGGTATAAACCAGCATCTGGAGTTCCTTCCTACACCACAAGTTGAAAGGTGCTCTCAGAGTATCCTGTCTGAGTCACTGCAGTGCATTTTTTAGATGGTAGACACTGCAGCCTACTGGGCCGCTTTGGTCTAGTATAGATTGTTGAATTTGAGTTATTAGCACTGCACTCATCCAGGCAGTTGGAAAGTATTCAATGTACCTTGGTACACATGACAATAAACTAAACAACTAGTCAGTTCCCACATAATTAAAGCTCTTGTCAAAGAAACTATAGCCAACATACATACATTCTTAATGAAATGGCTTATTAAATGATCAAGATATGCAATAAGTATTTTCTAATTGATTGATATGCAGGTAGAATGTCAAATTTGAACTGCCAGTATTTTTGCATAATTGTTACATTGAGCCACCTCTCCCACTGTCATTCATTAACCCCATGAATCAGCAAGCACCTCAGTAAATCTCTAGCCTACAACTCCCAAAGGGAAAGTTGATTGTCCCGATTGGTACTCGACATTGTGATGTGGAAGAAGCAACAATGGCTGACTGTGGGAGAGAGCAAGTCTTGCGCTTTCCAGATGATACATTGAAGGTCTTGGCTGCAGATGTGGGGATCGGGGGAGGGAAGCGATGTATTCTATTATCCACATACCATAGCTGCTTAGAGTGCAGTGAGAAGTAACAGAGCTCAAGTGGCAGTGACACAGATGCATCAGAGCTGCAACCACCCACGTTCAATCCTACCTTTCAGTGATTCCAGTATGGTTTTGACATTCTCCCTTTGAACCTCGTGGGTTTCCTCCAGGTGCACTGGTTTTCTGCTACATCCAAAATACTAGTTTAATTGGCCACTATAAATTGTCCTCAGTATGCAGGCAAACTGCAGTTTGTGGAGAATAAAATTGCGATTAATGCAAGATTAGTATAAATGGGTGCTTGAGATCAGCATGGAATTGGTGGGCAGTAGGGCCTGCTTTCATGGTGCGTAGCTCTATTGCTGTACGACAAGTCATACCTACCCAAATTGAAAATCCAATTTAATTAGTTGCCAACCTATCAGTATATGTTCGGTCAATAGAAAAGTAATGAAAGGTGTTATCAAAAGACTCAAAAAAATCTCAATTGATCACGTAAACTCACCCCTGCTAATATAGGGTGTCACATTAGTGCAGCTGGTAGAGCTGTTGCCTCACAGCGTCAGAGAGCCCGATTCAATCCGGACATCGGGTGCCGTACGTGTGGAATCGCACATTCTGTCTGTGACCACATGGGTTTCCTTCTCTAGTTTCCTTTCCACAACCCACAACGTTTTAGGTTATTTGGCTTTTAAAGTGTCTCTATTGTGCAGGGTGTATTGCAAAACTGGGATAACATAGAACTAGTGTGAACTGATGATCAATGGTTGGCTTGTAAGCGGTGGGCCAAAGGGCCTGTTTCTGCTGTATCTTTTTAATCAATCAAAAACAAGCATATTCTACTGAAACCACAGGGCCAAAAATCTTATTACAACCTCAGGGAGAAAAAAAATCATAATTCCAGAGGTGGGGTTAGAGTGGCTAACATGTCAATCAGGATATGTTTTGCACAGGTAAAATTAAAACAGATATTTGTATCAGTTTTGTTGTGGAACCTTAAGAGCTCAGCAAGGTTCCGCTGACACCATTAGCTACAATATAATTTGCTCCCAAATCAGAGCTGTATTTTGCTTTATTATTCATACAGGCACCACTGACAAGAGAAATTTTTATTATCTATTCCATTATCCTTACAACGGTAGTGATGAACCACTTTCTTCAACTGTCTCTTCTGTGCATCTAGCAACAGACAATAAATGCTGGCCTTGCTATTGGCAATCATATTCTGAGAAACAAAATAAAAATAAGCAAAGAACAGCATAGGAGCTCATTGAAATGTTTAAATAAAGCAAACTAAAATTTATAAAGACTAATGCCAAATGTCTGGAAAATTAAAGGTATTTTTTTAGGCGTGAATTACCATATAACATTTATTTAAACGGCTTGAAAAATATTTAATTGATGTGTAGCTTTAAACCAGCCAACATATTTTCACTCCAACAAAAAAACTTACAATCCATCTTATTTTAATGTTCACTTCAATTTAAATTGTTAAATATAAATATAAACAACCATCAATGAATGTTCATATATAATTTTACGATTCTTCATAGTCTGCATAGCCACTTGCATAGGTTCTTCCCAGATTTAGACCAGCAAATGTATCCTTAAACACTTTATTGTCATCATCTTTTTCTGTTTTCTCATCCTCTTCATCCTCCTCGTCATCATATTCCTCATCATCTTCAACATATTCTTCATCTTCATAAACTGTTATGGCATCTCCACCAGATGCCAAATTTTTCCAGTAGTCATTATAGCCCGATTCACCACTGTCATCCATACCACTCTGTCTGCCAAACTTCAATGAACGAGCTAAAACACAAACAGTTTAGGATTTAAAAAAGTCTACAGTTCATTGAACAAAATATCCATCCAGCCTCAAAACTTACAGGAGTTTTAATGTCATTTTGCGGAAGTCATTTTGATTTTAACTTAATTGTTGTATTGAGATTGTAGATGGCATAGTCGTTACTGCAGATGCCTCACAGCTTCAGGGACCCAGAATTAAGCCTGACGTGGGGTGGCATCTATATGGATTTACACGTTCTAACTTCTCCTGGGCTCCTTCAAGGTGCTCCCACTTCCCAAAGATGTGCTGATGAGTTAGTTACAGTGCCCTCCATAATGTTTGGGGCAAAGACCCATCATTTATTTATTTGCCTCTGTACTTCCCAATTTGAGATTTGTAATAGAAAAAAAAAAACACGTGGTTAAAGTGCACATTGTCAGATTTTAATAAAGGCAATTTTTATACATTTTGGTCTCACCATGTAGAAATTACAGCAGTGTTTATACATAGTCCCCCACATTTCAGGGCACCATAATGTTTGGGACACATGGCTTCACAGGCATTTGTAATTGCTCAGGTGTGTTTAATTGCCTCCTTAATAAAGCAGATTTTTTTCTATTACATATCTCAAATTGTGGAGTATAGAGGCAAATAAATAAATGATGGATCTTTGTCCCAAACATTACGGAGGACACTGTAGCTACTGAATGTTATCTCTAGCAATGGCTGCCTCGCCAACAGTCTGTCTGACCGTTCCTTCTTTTTGTGTCTGTTTTGTATGTATTAAATGTATGTTTTTTAGTGTTCTTTAGCATGTTTTATGTGGGGTGGGTGGGGGAAGTTGGGGGAAACTTTTTCTAATCCCTTACCTGGACGGAGATGCAATTTTTTTCCGTATCGTATCTCCGTCCACACTGCGGCCTAACATCGTGGAGTTGGCGGCCTTTGCTGGAGACCGACCGGGGCTCCACCTGCGCACTTACCATCACGGAGCACGCGGACCCTGTTGGGTGTTGTCTTTGGGGCTCCAACCGTGGGAGCCTGCAGGACTTTAACATCGCGGAGCCCGCGGTCTCTGGCCCCGACCGTGAGAGAATAGAGGAAGGAGATTGGACCTTGTTGCCTACCATCACAGTGAGGAACGTGGGGAATCTGCTGTGGTGGATGTTTATGTTAACTTTCATGTAGTTGTGTCTTGTTGCTTTTTTTGTTAGCGTGGCTGTATGGTAATTCGAATTTCACTACACCTTAATTGGTACATGTGACAACAAACTGACCTTGAATTGATAGGCATGTGCAAGGCGGGGGGGGGGGGGGGGGGTGGGTGGGGAAGAGAAGAAATCACATGGATCCACATAAGTAATGAGACCAGGAATGGTATTGTACCCCTGGGATCCAGCATGGACCCAGGTGGCCTCTTGTGTCATTGTAAACACAAGTCAAACATTTCCCTTGTTCCTTTATTTCTTTTTTTTTTTAAATATTTTTATTAGAAGCATGTATACAAATAATAGTAAGCGACACTTTAATTACAGATTTCTTACATAGCTTCAGTTTTTTTTTTTTTAAGAATAAAGATGAAGGGAGAAAAAGATGAGGGAAAGTAATAGAGAAAAAAAGGAGACACAAAAGGAAACTACCAGTAACAAGCTTATGGAGATAGATCCAGGAAATGTTGAGTATAACTATTCATCCAATCCTAAACTCAGGTTTCAACCCTGATTTTGTGTTAAACCAATTCACTTTTTCAAAAATTCAATAAATGGAGACCATATTCTAACAAAAAATTCTGGTTTGTCAATTAAGACAAATCTTATTTTTTTCCAAATGCAAGGTCTCAGTCATTTCCGTAACCCACATTTTAATTGTGGGGGCTGCTGGTTTTCCCTAAAATTTTAGTATTTATTTCAAATTATGTTCTGGATGAAATTTCCTGAATAGACAGCACTTGATAAATGCAGATCTTTTTGTTAAAAAGCTGCCCAGTTCTCTGTATTTCATTTTAAATGTTAACATAATTCCACATCTATTGTCAAAAGAGCTTCTTCCTTTTGCTTCCTGAATTCTACCACCCAATTCAAAGGCAGAATCTAATCTAAACAATTTAATTACACCATGAAAACAAAATACAAAGTGCTGGAGGAACTCAGCAGATCAGGCAGCATCTGGGTAGGGGAATGGACAGATGACGTTTTGGGATGTTGTCTGACCCGCCGAGTTCCTCCAGCATGTTGTTTTTTGCTCAAGATGTCAGCATCTGTAATTTTGTGTGTCTCCATTAACTACAACTTGGTCTTAATCACAAGAAAACAGGATCAGCGATAGACCACTAGGCTACATTACCATTCAATAAGATATTTGCTGATCTAAGCTGGTCTCAACTTTTCTACTGTGCCGGTTTACCATCACCCTCAATTTCGCACTCTTTCAAATATTTTGCTGTTTCCATCTTAAATATTTCTGCACCACCATTTTGGGCAGAATATTCCCGAGATTCACAACCCTCTGACCAAAGAGATTTCTGCGTATCTCAGTTACACAATAAGGTGCCTGTCATTTAAACCTACAGTGGCTTGCAAAAGTTTTCATACCCCTTGAACTTTTCCACATTTTGTCACGTTACAACCACAAACGTAAATGTATTTTATTGGGATTTTATGTGATAGACCAACACAAAGTGGTGCATAATTGTGAAGTGGAAGGAAAATGATACATGGTTTTCAAATTTTTTTACAAATAAAAAACTGAAAAGTGTTGCGTGCAAAAGTATTCAGCCCCAGAGTCAATACTTTGTAGAACCACCTTTCGCTGCAATTGCAGCTGCAAGTCTTTTGGGGTATGTCTCTGCCAGCTTTGCACATCTAGAGACTGAAATTTTTGCCCATTCTTCTTTGCAAAATAGCTCAAGCTCAGTCAGATTGGATGGAGAGCATCTGTGAACAGCAATTTTCAAGTCTTGCCAGAGATTCTCAATTGGATTTAGGTCTGGACTTTGACTGGGCCATTCTAACACATGAATATGCTTTGATCTAAACCATTCCATTGTAGCTCTGGCTGTATGTTTAGGGTTGTTGTCTTGCTGGAAGGTGAACCTCTGCCCCAGTCTCAAGTCTTTTGCAGACTCTAACAGGTTTTCTTCCAAGATTGCCCTGTATTTGGCTCCATCCATCTTCCCATCAACTCTGACCAGCTTCCCTGTCCCTGCTGAACAAAAGCATCCCCACAGCATGATGCTGCCACCACCATGTTTCACAGTGGGGATGGTGTGTTCAGGGTGATGTGCAGTGTTAGGTTTCCGCCACACATAGCGTTTTGCATTTGGGCCAAACACTTCAATTTTGGTCTCATCTGACCAGAGCACCTTCCTCCACATGTTTGTGGTGTCCCCCACATGGCTTGTGGCAAACTGCAAACGGGACTTCTTATGGCTTTTTTTCAACAATGGCTTTCTTCTTGCCACTCTTCCATAAAGGCCCAATTTGTGGAGTGCACGACTAATAGTTGTCCTGTGGACAGATTCTCCGACCTCAGCTGTGGATCTCTGCAGGTCCTCCAGAGTTACCATGGGCCTCTTGGCTGCTTCTCTGATCAATGCTCTCCTTGCCCGGCCTGTCAGTTTAGGTGGACGGCCATGTCTTGGTAGGTTTGCAGTTCTGCCATACTCTTTCCATTTTCGGATGATGGATTGAACAGTGCTCCGTGAGATGTTCAAAGCTTGGGATATTTTTTCATAACCTAACCCTGCTTTAAACTTCTCCACAACTTTATCCCTGACCTGTCTGGTGTGTTCCTTGGGCTTCATGATGCTGTTTGTTCACTAATGTTCTCTAACAAACCTCTGGGGCCTTCACAGAACAGCTGTATTTATACTGAGATTAGATTACACACAAGTGGACTCTATTTACTAATTAGGTGATTTCTGAAGGCAATTGGTTGCACTGGATTTTATTTAGGGGTATCAGAGTAAAGGGGGCTGAATACCTTTGCACGCAACACTTTTCAGTTTTTTATTTGTAAAAAAATTTGAAAACCATGTATCATTTTCCACTTCACAATTATGTGCCACTTTGTGTTGGTCTATCACATAAAATCCCAATAAAATACATTTACGTTTGTGGTTGTAACGTGACAAAATGTGGAAACGTTCAAGGGGTATGAATACTTTTGCAAGCCACTGTATGTTGTCTCATTGGAGAATTTCCAACCATTGTAAGTATCTCAATAAATAGCCCATTCAGCCCCCATGAGAACTTAAATGTTTGTTTAATAAGGTCACTACTCATTCTTCTGAACTTCAAGGAAAGTAGACCCGAACAGTTTAGCCATTCAACCATCTTATCCCAGAAATTAACCCGGGGAATCTTCTTTGGACTGCCTCCAAAGCTACTATGTTTTTTTTAGGCAAGGTGGACCACAACAATGCACAGTATTGCAGCTGCCTCCTCAACATCCCGTACAACTGTGATGAAACAACCCTACTTTAAAACTCCAACCCATTTACAATAAAGACCAAAATTCTGTGTGCCTTAACTACTACTTGGACTTTTGTTTAGATATACAGTGTGGAAAAATTCTCTTTAGGCCTTCCTACACACTATCGACAATGTGCAAAATTCAACTAACCTACAAACCCACACGTCTTTGGGATGTGGGAGGAAACTGGACCACCTGGAGAAACCCCACGTGGTCACAGAGAGAACATGCAAACTCCACAGACAGCACCCATAGTTAAGAGCAAACCCGGGTCTCTGGCGCTGTGAGGCAGCAACTCTATCGCAACAACTCTACTGTGCTCCCCTGACTTGTTTGCTAACTATGTGATTCATGCAGTAGGACATCTAGATCCCTCTGAACTTCATTCATTTACAGTCTCTGTGCATTTAAATAACCCACATCGAGCCAACACCGCCATTTAATATGATCATGGCTGATCATCCAAATTCAGCACCCCGTTCCTGCTTTTCCCCCCATATTCCTTGATTCCTTTAGCCCAAAGAGCTAAATCTCTTGAAAACAACCAATGAATTGGCCTCCAATGCCTTCTGTGGCAGAGAACTGCACAGATTCACAAGTCTCTGGGTGAAGACGTTTTTCCTCATCTCAGTCCTAAATGGCCTACCCCTTATTCTTAAACTGTGACCCCTGGTTCTGGACTCCCCCAACATTGGGAACACTTTTCCTGCATCAAGCCTGTCTAATTCTTTAAGAATTTTACATGTTTCTATAAGATTCCCTCTCATCCTTCTAAATTCCAGTGAATACAAGCCCAGTCGACCCATTCTTTCATCATATCAGTCCCGCCATCCCTGGAATTAACCTGGTGAACCTACACAGCACTCTCTCAAAAGGAATAACGTCCTTCCTCAAATTAGGAGACCAAAATTGCACACAATACTCCAGGTACGGACTCACCAGGGCTCTGTACAACTGCAGTAGGACCTCCTTGCTCCTAAACTCAAATCCCCTCGCAATGAAGGCCAACATGCCATTAGCTTTCTTCACTGTCTGCTATACCTGCATGCTTACTTTCAGTGACTGATGTACAAGCGCACCCAGGTCTCATTGCACCTGCCCTTTTCCTAATCTGACACCATTCAGATAATAATCTGCCTTCCTGTTCTTGCCACCATTTGTCCACATTATACTGCATCTGCCCACTCACCCAACCTATCCAAGTCACCCTGCAGCCTCATAGCAGTTCACACTGCCACCCAGCTTTGTGTCATCCGCAAACTTGGAGATGTCACATTTAATTCCTTTGTCTAAATAGTTAATATACATTGTAAATAACTGGGGTCCCAGCACCGAGCCTTGGGGCACCCCACTAGTCACTGCCTGCCATTCCGAAAAGGACCCGTTAATTCTTACTATTTGCTTCCTGTCTGCCAACCAGTTCTCTATCCTTGTCAATACCCTACCCCCAATACCATGTGCTCTAATTTTGCACACTAATCTCTTGTGTGGGACCTTGTCAAAGGCTTTTTGAAAGTCCACATGCACCACATCCACTGGCTCTCCCATATCCATTCTACTTGTTACATCCTCAAAAAATTCCAGATTAGTCAAGCATGATTTCCCCTTCATAAATCCATGCTGACTTTTCCCGATCCTGTCACAGCTTTCCAAATGCGCTGCTATAACATCTTTAACAATCGACTCAAGCATCTTCCCCAATACTGATGTAAGGCTAACTGGTCTATAATTCCCCAATTTCTTTCTCCCTCCTTTCTTTAAAAATGGGGTTACATTGGCTATCCTCCAGTTCCCAGGAACTGATCCAGAGTCGAGGGAACATTGGAAAATGATCACCAATGCATCCACGATTTCTATGGCCACCTCCTTGAGTACTCTGGGATGCAGACTATCAGGCCCTGGGGATTATCTGCCTTCAGTCCCAACAGTTTACCTAATACCATTTCCTGACTAATGTGGATTCCTTTCAGTTCCTCCCTCCCACTAGATCCTCAGTCCCCTAGTATTTCTGGGAGATTGTGTCTTCCTTAGTGAAGATAAAACCAAAGTACTCATTTAAGTGTTCTGCCATTTCCTTGTTTCCCAATATAAATTCACCTGTCTCTGACTGTAAGGGACCTTCACTAATCTTTTCCTTTTTTCACCCAACCAATCAGTATATCTACATTTCATTGCAGAATCACAATGCCCTCATTACATGCCCTTCCACCCATTTAATGTAATTGCCAACATGCAAAACCTTACATTTTGTTCCCTCCCGCCTATTTTGATATTATGCACCAGTTTTCTCTCAAAAACAATTTTCTCCCTGCTTGTGAGCTTTTCAATTTAATATAATCCTTGTCCTCCCTTCTTAACCACAGATAGCATTTTTTTTCTCTTTCCTCTTTCTAACTAGGAAAAAATCACGTAAAAGGTTTCGACCCACTGTTTCAATATTTGCCACACATCTGAACTGCATCTTAGCGTACTATTCCCAGTCCACTTAGACAACTCTGCCTTCATACCATTTCCATACTACTTGCTCCTTTTTGGAATCCTCAATCCCAATGCAACAATTGATTGGAAATGTGAAGGACCATTTGTTGAATTAGATAGCACCAGACCAGATCAGTTTCTGGTTCCACTTTTATACCTTAACTTACAAGGACTCTCCAGTTTGATTATTAATGGCTGATCAGGCCAGGTGAAATAACCAGTCTATGGCCTCAGAAGGCTGGCCTCTCACTCAGGGGAAATGTGGTTCAAAATATTTATTTTATATTGGGAACAAACAATGCACCTCAAAGTAATTATGCATTCCCTCCAACCTCCAATAAGATAGCTCTTTAGAAAGCTTCAAAGAGAGTGAGATTTGATTTTAAGTTGATGATTCAAGAACTACAACTCACCTTCTTTACACAGGAACAATTCTACAAGTTATCAGATATCTTAAATCTTCTAAATCTAAAATGCAGATTTTAATCTATCTTGCATCTATTTCAAACGTCTTAGACAAAATAACATTTTTTAATTTTAAGCTTCATTTAAAAAATTTGGTTGAGTTATATATTATTTTGAGCTGCTCGATAAAGATCTCTCATGGGGAAACATCCAAGAAATATAGTACAGGAGATAATATTCCAGTTGAGGAGAAAGTTGAGGGAAGGTGTGGTCAAAAGGAGCTGCTTTTCATAAGGCGAGTGATAATGTAACAATATAGAAAGCAAAGGATGCAACAGCTGAAGGCACTGCCACTCATAGAACAATAGAAACAAGCTACTATGCATGGTGGGGAAGAGACCTATAAAAACAAATAGGAATGATGATTTTGTATTAACATATGGTAAACATACCTGTGACATATGGTTCAATATAAAGTTATTATCTTTGAAAATCTATTTTCTACGCAATGTTGAATAACGTAGACTTTGCAAGAAAAGACGCTCATTCAACCAATTCAATTGTACAATGGTCTTATTTTGCTGTAGAGAGCAATTGGTATACATGCATGGATAAGCCATTTCAAGTAATGATTGAACTTACTGGACATGCTTAAATCCTTTGTTTCCTGTGTTTCATGACCACATTTAGGACAAGGTGGCACTTTCCCCTTTTCTTGTTTGAAGACCTTGCTGCGAACATGATCACTGCAGTAACAGGCCTTCAGGAAAGAAGAGGGATAAAAAGAATAATTGTTGAGAAACAGAAGCTCTCGTGGAAATTGAAGCTTTAAATGTATACAGGTTTACATTTCAATGGAAGTTATTTACAAAGCAGATGCTTCTGCTCTCAATTACAAATTTAATTGGCACATTTTGGCTCAAGTCTCAAAGGAGCAAAGAATTATTTAAAACTGATCTGTATTACCTTACAACGTAGACAAGTATGTTGTCCTAGACGATTACAAGAGATGCCTGGCAGGAAATTAAGTTCTGATTAGTAAGGTAGAAACATAATTAATAAATCATAAACTGACTCAATAAATATTTTCTCTGACCACAAACTTAAACTCCCAACCATTCTTCTTTTGTTGGAGGATTATAATTATCCTGGCACAGTTGCATGGAAAGTCTTATGCGCATGACAACAAGTATTCCAATCTTGAATGAAATGTGTGAATCCTTGTATATATCTTAATGCTACGAGATGTCACAACAAAAATGCATCTTGAAATGGCTCTGGTTAAATGCAGCATATAGATAGTTGTTGTGCCTTCACTTTCCTTTTACCATTTTCACATTCTCTCCACCACCCAATATCTTTTTTGTTCTTGTAAGAACATCAATAGACCAGGAGAACAATTCTGAGACTAATTCCTCAACATTACAAACATTTTATTCTGTCTAGTTCCCATTCAGCAATGGTTGTCCTGAAATCATTTGGTTACTTTCAGGCCACTGATTTTCATTTAACATACATCTCGACTTACTGTACAAAAGATACTTTGTATTACACCTACCTCCAGTCGATCACCAAAATAGAAACTTAAAAAATGAGACTAAATTTATTGTTGTCATTTTCGACAATGAACATCAATAACAAAGTGATTAGCTTCAGATAAACAAGAACTTACACTTATAAGTTTCAGAATCCAGAATTTGGCAACTGGCTTGATGCTCAAATTGATCATCTTCACAGAGGAAGTTGTTACAGAAGGAGCACCGGAATATCCTTCCTCCTATAGTGCAAAGAGATGCAAATGATGATCCCACAAGTATAGAGGTAAGATCCAAGTGAAGAGGTAATCACAATTCTGAAATTAGTTTTAGTTTAGTTTAGAGATGCAGCGTGAAAACAGGCCCTTCGGCTCATCGAGTTACCGCCAACCAACGATCATTAGTTCTATACTACACACTAGGGAGAATTTACAGAAGCCAATTAACCTACAAACCTGCACGTCTTTGGAATGCGGGAGGAAAGCAGAGTACCTGAAGAAAACCCATGCAGTCACAGGGAAAATGTACAAACTCTGTACAGACAGCACCCCTTAGTCAGGATCAAACCTATATGGTAGCAACTCTACTGCTGTGCTACTGTGCCACCAAAAATGCATCAATTCTATTGGAGGTTTCCTCTGAAAGAGGAGCTAACAGCAATTAAACTTTACATCAGTGAGAAGCTGGTGTAGAGAAAACACAAAAAAATCCAGGCTTGGCCCTAGAACAAATTTTTTTTTTAAGTTCACAATTCACCAAAAATAAGTTCAAAATTAGCCCATTCGGCCCATTGAGTCTGCCCCGCCATTCGATCATGGCTGATTTATTTTTCCTCGTGACACTATTCTCCTGCCTTCTCCCTGTAACATTTGACATGCTTACTAATCAAAATGCCACCGCTGTCTGTGGCGATGAAGTCCACAGATTCACCATCCTTTGACTAAAGAAAATCCTCATCTCCCTTCCGAAGGTTCGTCCTTTTATTGTGAGGCTGTGCCCTCTGGTCCTAGGCTCTGCCACTACTGGAAACATTCTCTCCACATCCACTATCTTGGCCTTTCATTATTTGGTATGGTCAGAGCAGGCCATGATGTCATGATATCTTCTACATGTGAAATTTGAAATCTCTGTACATATTGCATGAAATTAGGCCATTATTTTATTGCAATTGATTTAACTGGATGCCAGCCAGCAGTTTTGAGAATAAATTGATATTTGTAGACATACAGTTTTCAGTTAATTGAAAAGAATTGTATTCAATATTACAAATCAATTGGAATATGGACACATGATAATCTACTTCATGCAACACAATTCAGAAATAATTACATCAATTGGTTCAAATCAAAACACTTAATTGTACACTAATCTAGCAGACTTTATAAAAGGAAAAATCAAATCTTACGACTCCACTGCATGTTGTAGTATACAGGGCGCTGCCAGCCATATATATGAAAAGTGTGTGCGTGCACACACACACACACACACACACATATATATACAGTGCGCTCCATAATGTTTGGGACAAAAACCCATCATTTATTTATTTGCCTCTGTACGCCACAATTTGAAATTTGTAATATAAAACAAAAATCACGTGGTAAATGTGCACATTGTCAGACTTTATTAATGGCCATTTTTACATCTTTTGGTTTCACCATGTAGAAATTACAGCTGTGTTTATACGTAGTCCCCCCATTTCATGGCACCATAATGTTTGGGACACATGGCTTCACAGGTGTTTGTAATTGCTCAGGTGTGTTTAATTGCCTCCTTAATGCAGGTATAAGAGAGCTCTCAGCACCTAGTCTTTCCTCCAGTCTTTCTATCACCTTTGGAAACGTTTATTGCTGTTTATCAACATAAGGACCAATGTTGTGCCAATGAAAGTCAAAGAAACCATTATGAGACTGAGAAACAAGAATAAAACTGTTCGAGACATCAGCTAAACCTTAGTCTTACCAAAATCAATTGTTTGGAACATCATTAAGAAGAAAGAGAGCACTGGTGAGCTTACTAATCGCAAAAGGACAGGCAGGCCAAGGAAGATCTGATGACAGAAGAATTCTCTCTATAATAAAGAAACATCCCCAAACACATGTCCGACAGATCAGAAACACTCTTCAGGAGTCAGGTGTGAATTTGTCAATGACCACTGTCTGCAGAAGACTTCATGAAAATAAATACAGAGGCTTTACAGCAAGATGCAAACCACTGGTTAGCCGCAAAAATAGGATGGCCAGGTTACAGTTTGCCAAGAAGTACTTAAAAGAGCAACCACAGTTCTGGAAAAAGGTCTTGTGGACAGATGAGACGAAGATTAACTTATATCAGAGTGATGGCAAGAACAAAATATGGAGGAGAGAAGGAACTGCCCAAGATCCAAAGCATACCACCTCATCTGTGAAAAACGGTGGTGGGGGTGTTATGGCCTGGGCATGTATGGCTGCTGAAGGTATTGGCTCACTTATCTTCATTGATGATACAACGGCTGATGGTAGTAGCATAATGAATTCTGAAGCACATCCTATCTTGTCAAGTTCAAACAAATGCCTCAAACTCATTGGCCGGCAGTTCATTCTACAAGAGAATGATCCCAAACATATTGCTACAGCAACAAAGGAGTTTATCAAAGCTAAAAAATGGTAAATTCTTGAGTGGCCAAGTCAATCACCCGATCTGAACCCAATTGAGCATGCCTTTTATGTGCTGAAGAGAAAACTGAAGGGGACTAGCCCCCAAAGCACGCATAAGCTAAAGATGGCTGCAATACATGCCTGGCAGAGCATCACCAGAGAAAACACCCAGCAACTGGTGATGTCCATGAGCCGCAGACTTCAAGCAGTCATTGCATGCAAAGGATATGCAACAAAATAGTAAACATGACTACTTTAATTTATATTACATTGCTGTGTCCCTAACATTACGGTGCCTTGAAATGAGGGGGACTATGTATAAACACTGCTGTAATTTCTACATGGTGAAACCAAAATGTATAAAAATGGCCTTTATTAAAATCTGACAATGTGCATTTTAACCACATGTGATTTTTTCTATTACAAATCTGAAATTGTGGAGGCAAATAAATAAACATTATGAAGGGGACTGTACACACCCATACATATACAGTGCATTCAGAAAGTATTCAGACCCCTTCACCTTTTCCACATTTTGTTACGTTACAGCCATTCAAAAATGGATTAAATTCTTTCTTTTTTATCGTCAATCTACACACAATACCCCATAATAAAAAAAGCAAAAACAGGTGTTTAGAAATGTTTGCAAAGTAATTAAAAATAAATAACTGAAATATTGCATTTACATCAGTATTCAGACCCTTTATTCAGTACTTTGTTGAGGCACCTTTGGCAGCGATTACAGCCTCTAGTCTTCTTGGGTATGACACTACAAGCTTGGCACACCTGTATTTGGGTAATTTCTCCCATTCTTCTCTGCAGATCCTCTCACGCTCTGTTAGGTTGGATGGGGAGCGTCGATGCACAGCTATTTTCAGATCCCTCCAGAGATGTTCGATCGGGTTCAAGTCCGGGCTCTGGCTGGGCCACTCAAGGACATTCACAGACTTGTCACAAAGCCACTACTGCGTTGTCTTGGCTGTGTGCTTAGGGTAGTTGCCCTGTTGGAAGGTGAATCTCCGCCCCGGTCTGAGGTCCTGAACGCTCTGCAGCAGGTTTTCATCAATGATCTCTCTGTACTTTGCTCTGTTCATCTTTCCCTCGATCCTGACTAGTCTCCCAGTTCCTGCCACTGAAAAACATCCCCACAGCATGATGCTGCCACCACCATGCTTCACCGTAGGTATGGTATTGGCCAGGTGATGAGCGCTGCCTGGTTTCCTCCAGGCGTGACGCTTGGCATTCAGGCCAAAAAGTTAAATCTTGGTTTCATCAGACCAAAGAATCTTGTTTCTCATGCCTTTTGGCAAACTCCAAGCAGGCTGTCATGTGCCTTTTACTGAGGAGTGGCTTCTGTCTGGCCACTCTACCATAAAGATCTGATTGGTGGAGTGCTGCAGATATAGTTGTCCCTCTGGAAGGTTCTCCCATCTCCACAGAGGAACTCTGGAGCTCTGAGTGACCATCGGGTTCTTGGTCACCTCCCTGACCAAGGCCCTTCTCCCCCGATTGCTCAGTTTGGCCAGGTGACCAGCTCTATGAAGAATCCTGGTGGTTCCGAAATTCTTCCATTTAAGAATGACGGAGGCCACTGTGCTCTTCGGGACCTGCAATGCTGCAGAAATTGTTTTTTACCCTTCCCCAGATCTGTGTCTCGACACAATCCTGTCTCGGAGGTCTACGGACAATTTCTTCGTCTTCATGGCTTGGTTTTTGCTCTGATATCTGTGCGACCTTATATAGACAGGTGTGTGCCTTTCCAAATCATGTCCAATCAATTAAATGTACCACTGGTGGACTCCAATCAAATTGTAGAAACATCTCAAGGATAATCAATGGAAACAGGATGAACCAAAGCTCAATTTTGAGTGTCATAGTAAAGGGTCTGAATACTTATGTAAACGTAATATTTCAGTTATTTCTTTTTAATTACTTTGCAAAAATTTCTAAACACGTTTTCTCTTCTTCATTCTGGGGTATTGTGTAGGTTGATGATAAAAAAATGAATTTAATCAATTTTAAAATAAGGCTGTAACGTCACAAAATGTGGAAAAAGTGAAGGAGTCTGAATACTTTCTGAATGCACTGTATATGCGCACACACACACATACATTATGGCAGTTAACCCATAGGCTATATAGGTATATACATTTATAATCTCTGCCCAGAGTAACCTGGTGCAGGCGGTCAAATATGAATAATAGCCACAGGTGGAATGACACAAAATGCTGGAGTAACTCAACAAGACAAGCAGCATTTCTGGAGAGAAGGAATGGGTGACGTTTCAGGTCAAGACCCTTCAGAATGACACTGCACTCTGCTCGGTCTTGCCAATCAGGTGAGTACCGGTTTACCAGTCAATGAGTTTTTCAGGGGGCACCCTGCCTCCCAACCACCTGATGAATAGAGAGTTCCAACAGCACATAGTTTCTTAGTTATTAATATTTTTTTAGATCTGAGGATTTATTTCACAACCTAATCGCAGTCCCTCTGGTGAAGGTACTCCACAGTGCTGATGAGGAAGGAGTTCCAAGGTTAGCCTTTGCTGCATCCATTGCTCTCAGTCATTTCATGTTATCATGCAGTGCATTTTAAATCGGCAGAAGTTTGGCTTCTGTGATGCTGAAGATTTTGAGTGGAAACTAAAGTGTAATCATCCACATTCACCTTCAGTTGCAAATTAAATCTACAGCATCATTACTTTGCATGCTGGACTCTGCCAGAATTTAAGCTGGGATGGTGTTGGAGTCTTCCCCTTGCATTTGCTGTTTAAGAGGCAGAATGCTCCCCTTCCCCAATGTCACAATGAAAAAAAATCATATGCCTACAAAGCAATAATTTTGTTTCAAGCTAATGTTTATGTCTTTTTTACTAGCCTTGCTTTTAGCAGATGATATAGATAATAGATTATGGAAAACAATTAAAATCTTGATTCATTTAACATGAAGCCAGCCCGTTCTCAACAAATAAAATCATTCAGTAGTCATCTGAAATGTGCCATCAATAATTTTAAGATTGAAAAGTAGAAAACTGCAAATACCAAAATAAAAACAGATGTTAGAAATAGTGGTGGACCATTGTATAAGACATTATTTAGTCTTCCTCAAAAGAAGCAATTGCAGACCATCCTTACCATGATCCCATACACCTCTCTCACACTCAATACATTCAACATCAGTAAGTGGGCAGATACAAGCATGTGTGCTCAGGCACTTCCTGCCATGACACACCCAGGCCTCACAGAAGTCACAAATTGCTCCCTAAAAGGGGGAAAAAAAGAAAAGACAGTTGTTGTCTCCCTATCCACAGGTTTAACATTTATTTTAGACAACTGGTGTTTATTATATATTGTTATATTTTAAAACCTATTCCAGCATCAAATTTCTACAGGTAACAGTTACTCAGATGGAAAGATTTTATGTTCACCACTCAGACAATGATAACATGGACAAAAACCAACTTGTTCTCTTTCAGACTTAGAACTTCATCTGGCCGTGGACCTTGATCAAGGACTAAATTTAAATTTAGTAACATAGGTGAAGATGTTAAGCAAAAAAACTTAACTTCAATGACAAATATTTTCAGTTTTTGAAACAGAGAAATGAAAAATATGGTCAAGGCAGGAACACTGTGCATTGGAATGTTAAATGCCCTAATCTTTCCCTGATGTAAAATTCTTCTAGTTAGCCTGTTGGAGAAAAGCAAAGTAAATACTCACCACCATGGCAAGTCCTGTACTGTAGACACCGGGATGCTTAACAACGCAATCTGAACTTTTCAACATACATTTTGTTTTACCTATAATGTACAGAAGGATGCAACTTACATTGGAGACACTGTCAGTAAATAAAATAATTATACGCATGATATTAAATCTGTATCCAAAGCACAAGTATGTCTGTTCAATGCTAACTAACCTGCTGAAAATCTTCACTGGTTTGATTATCATTCATATTTCCATTATCTGCAGTGTTTTGTTCACTGAGGTTTGAGCAACTGTTGTTAGTCAATTAAATGAAATGAGTACTCGGTGATGAAGCACCTGTTTCACTGTTTCTCACACGAGTCATTTACATTCTCCATGATGCAAAAATTCAGAGATTTTCTTAAAACTTTATGATGTAAGGGCGCTTGGTCTATGCAAAACCCTGATGACTACTCAAATTAGGATAGCAATGCATCTCATAGCATATTCCAAACAGTATCAAACACTCCTTCAACATTCCCAATATTCTGAATATGGACTGTTAGGGAATAGCAGCCATTGAAAGAGGCTATAAATGGTAAGGGCAGTCATTGTGTGTTCACATGCTGAATAAGGACTTATTCCAAGGTTGATGTACGCAATGCACAGAAATTGCCCCACTAGTAGCAGGTCATTGACAATCCAGCAGTGACCACGTCCTTCTTCATTCCTCTTAAAAAAAATCTTTTAGTTCCCAGTTCTATCAGCCCTCCAACATTCACAAAGTATTGTGCTGTCAATTTCCTTTGGGAGAACAAGGGCCCAATAAAATTAAAACAAAAAACCCATACAGTATTTGAACATAAAGAAAAACTGAAGTAGCCTGAAGCAAGTTTCCAAAAGAGGGAAATAAACTGCTCTCCGGGACATGGATAGGAAAGATTTAGAGACTACAAGGTATGTTTAATTGCATCAGAGGCCTCACTGACATGTGTGTCCCAGAAAGCTGAGTAGATAAGCAGCAATTACAATTATTTCCACATATTTCTAATCAGACATGCCCGTTTCCTACCACAGACCTTAAACATTCACATTGTACATTTTCCCACTGCAAGTTGCATTCACCATTGAAATAAAACCTACCATGCAACAATCCAGCTTTCAAATTTGCCAGTGTCTATTATTTGGTTGTCATTCATAACACTGGTACACAGTAATTCTCTCAATGATCAACAACTAATCAATAGGTAGGCACTGATTCAACTAAAGCCACACATCAATTTTAAAACAAACTGTAAATCAGTAAATGCATACATGCATAACCAATTCTAAAAATATAACACTTTAAATACTGTCTTTTTTTGTAATCCAAATATTTCCCCACAGTGCTTCCCTGATTAACTACACTGGTTCCCTCCAAAAGCAAATCGTGCAGGTAATGTCCAATGTCTTCCTTGGTTTAATTGTTAGAATGTTGTCATTTATCTTTTCACAATTTACAATCTTTTCCAAGAAATGTTATTGAAAACACGAGGTTTGTGACATTCCTAACTGGTACTCATTCCCTTTTTTTTTGCTGAAAACCAAAATAACCACCAATGCCTACACCAGATGCATTTATCTGAAATATCAACCTCTGGCTATAAGTGTACACTTTGCCCAGGTGATAATGTGTTGAACCCACTAGAGAAGCAATCATGAAACATTAGCAATATTTATATTAACTCCAGATGACAAATTTCCCAGGATCCCCATTCATTCCACTTTATCTACCTTCTAACCCCACCAAATGTAACCCATTAAAATTATAAATCTCAAATACAATTTGTTGGAAAATGCCTAAAAAAACCTACGCATTTACAAAATATATATGAAATCAATTTGTACAAGATCACTCAGGATATCATTAATAGCAGACGCTGATAAATCCATATGAACATGTATTGGTCGCCCACCTAGGGTAAAGTAACTTTATATTTCTTGCTAACAGAACTTTCAAGAGCTCTTAACGCCAACCTATGTCAGCCCTTTTTAAGCAATTAATATTTTGATTTTATTTTATTTATTTAATTGAAAACCTTACTTTTTTTTGTAGTAGCTTCACCTAATAATCTTCCCATTTATTACACGTTACATGTAGAAAACACATTAAAGCAAGTGCAATAATCCAAGAATTTACTGAATAAAACTCACCGCACTGTGCACAAATAGGTAACTTTTGTACCGAACTACAGAAGTAACAAAAAGCCCGGTTCTTTTGCCGTCTTGCCAAAATGAGGAAAGTGAACAGGAAAAATAAATGTAAAGTTATGTCCAGAAACATTAAATGACATGCATCTGCTCCACTGTGATATGGACACTGTCACATGAATCCAAGTAACAATCAATTAACAGGGCCCTTCCATTTCAGATTTTAAACACAAATAGGAAATAATATCTTTGACAACAGGCTAAATTTCAATGAAAATGTCTGACAATAGAACAGACATTTTTATGTCTGTGTTCTACAACAGGCTAATATGTTCGTAATAGATTGGCAAACATTACAGATATTAAATCAAAACAACATGCTGACTTAAAACTACAAAAGTTGAAAGCATTAATTCTGTTCTTACCTTTGGCACTTATCGCATTCCTGTTGGAAACAAGGGGAAAATATTTTTCAGAAAAGAATTAAAACAGCCACAAACAAGAATTTTAGCAAGAAATTTTACTCTTAACTAAATTAAATTGATTTAGCTTCTCTAAACGTGGAAAATTAAGGATGGACAATAAACAGTGGCAATACCAATGATGCCAATGTCCAAAGAATTCATTCATAAAGAATGCTCAGGCAACCTTTTTTCTCATGCATCAACGTTTTTTGTTAACTGCTTCGAAAGGTTAGCCCAGGGTCATCTGATCATGAGACAAACCATCATATAATTATTTAATAAGACAATTTACTCTTTAAATGCAAACTTTTATGAAAGCATATTCAGCAAAACATTTAGCCTGGGGTAGGGAAGTGATGAAAGGGTGGAGGTGAGGGGGGAAAGGGAAGGAAAAAATAGCTAGCACCTCCAAGTTCTTATTTTAATTTGGGCACGGCCAGCATTAATAGTTTTTTACTATCTAGATCAAGTCAGAAATAATGGCAAGCCTCACGACAAGTGGGAAATGAATTGTTTTGTTTTTTAATTGCACTGGTGCAATGAGTGCTTTTAGCAAATTAGTTTTGTTTTTAATTTACCACATCATATTATTTATTTTTTAATGGCTTTTAAAAAGAAAATAATTCAACTTTATGCTCTCTTCTTTCAATTTAATAATTGCGTGAATGTAAATATTGGTTTCACTTATGTAATAAAAAGGAACTGCAGATGCTGGTTTATGTCAAAGATAGGCACAAAATGCTGCAGTAACTCTGCAGGTCAGATCGCAAGGAGAAAATGGATAGGTGACGTTTCGGGTAGGGTCTGAAGAAAACATTACCTATCCATTTTCTCCTGAGATGCTCAAGTTTGCAGATGATACAAAAGTGGGTGGTTTTGCAGATAGTGAAGATGGCTGTGAACTATTGCAGCAGGGTCTTGATCGATTTCGCAGGTGGGCTGAGGAATGGTTGAAGAATTTAATGCAGAGAAATGTGAGGTGTTGCATTTTAGGAAGTCTAATATGGGCAGGACCTACAGTGAATGGTAGGGCTCTGGGTAGTGTTGTAGAGCAGAGGGATCTAGGAGTGCAGGTGCACGGTTCCTTGAAGGTGGAGTCACAGGTAGATAAGATGGTCTAAAAGGCTTTTGGCACACTGGCCTTCATCAGCCAGAGTATTGAGTATAGATGTTGGGAGGTCATGTTGCAGTTGTATAAGACGTTGTTGAGGTCGCATTTAGAGTATTGTGTTCAGTTCTGGGCACCGTGTTATAGGAAATATGTTGTCAAGCTGGAAAGGGTGCAGAGAAAATTTACGAGGCTGTTGCCAGGACTAGAGGGTCTGAGCTATGGGGAGAGGTTGAGTAGGCTGGGACATTCATTAGAGCGCAGGAGGATGAGGGGTGTTCTTATGGAGGTATATAAGATCATGAGAGGAATAGATCGGGTAGATGTACAGAATCTCTTGCCCAGAGTATGTGAATCGGGGACCAGAGGACACAGGTTTAAGCTAAAGGGGAAAAGATTTAATAGGAATCTGAGGGGTAACTTTTTCACACAAAGGGTGATGGGTGTATGGAACAAGCTGCTAGAGGAGGTAGTTAAGGCAGGGACTATCCCAACATTTAAGAAACAGTTAGACGTTACATGGATAGGACAGGTTTGGAGGAATATGGACCAAATGCCAGCAGTTGGGACTAGTGTAGCTGGGACATGTTGGCTGGTACGGGCAAGTTGGGCCGAAGGGCCTATTTCCACACTGTATCACTCTATGACTATGTGCTGCCTGACCCACTGGGTTACTCCAGCATTTTGTGTCTATCTTTGGTTCCACTTGTATTTGACAGCCATGCAAGGTCAAATGTGACACGCTGATTCAAAAGCAGTTTACAATGTCTTCAGAAACAGATAACTAATTACCAAGTCATATCTTGCAATATCCTGACCATTTACTGGAGTATTCCATGTGTCATTACTTAAACCACACCACAATTTTTTTGTTAAAGATAGGCACAAAATGCTGGAGTAACTCAGCCGGTCAGGCAGCATCTCTGGAGAAAATAGATAGTTGACCATTCAGGTTGGGACCCACTTCAGACCCGACACGTCACCTATTCGCGTTCGCTAGAGAAACTGCCTGACCCGCCGAGTTACTCCAGCATTTTGCGTCTATCGTTGGTATAAATCAGCATCTACAGTTACTTGTTATTACAATCCTTTCGATATTTCTGTGCTATTAATCAGTTAGATTTCAAATCTTCTCTTCTGATACTTCATTGTCACTGCTACCACTTACATCAGGGGTCGGCAACCATGTTATGCATATGGACCAGGATGCATGTCTGCGAGCGGATGGCGGGCCACATCTATCACGTGTACACATGGATCCCGCCCCGGATGGCAGGCATCAAATCATGTGTTCACAAAAGGTAGACAAAAATGCTGGAGAAACTCAGCAGGTGAGGCAGCCTCATGCAATCCCTGCATCTCACTCGCTGAGTTTCTCCAGCATGTCTCCCTTCGATTTTTCCAGCATCTGCAGTTCTTTCTTAAACGTGTTCACAGAAGGTGCGCGGGCGTGCCGGCGGCTTTGCGCAGGACGTGGCGCAGCCACAGCTCGGCGGGGCGGATGATTACAGGGAAAAAAATAGTTGGTGGAAAAAAGTTTAGCATAGCCTGAAAATCACTGTCCAAAGCTGAGACAGAGTACATTAGTTTTGATCACATGACGATCAGAGTTGAAAACCATGTATTGCAAGAGAATTGTAATCGATTGAGCATGCATTTTTCATTTATTTTTCAGCAGTGTCTGCAATGCAAAGAGTGAATTAAAAACGTCTGCAATGCAAAGAGTGAATTTACCCGAGATTATCAGGGGCATGCACCTTTAATTTAAGAACACTTGGGCAATTAGTTCAAAGTGAATTTGAAATTTAAGAGTTATGGACCTGATCTTTCTGTGTTTTATTTTAGCTTTAATTCAAATCTAGCTTCAATTCATATTTTCTGGTATTCAGAAATCAGCAGTGCCAGGCACTCAACTTGTGTCAAGGTATACACTGTCCCAATTGTCTAAAAAATGTAAATACAATGGTGTATGCTACTTCTTTTGAACTTGTAATATTCTTTACATAATTCTAAATCCAGGAAATTTCAATGTAAATCTGCAATGCAAGACCAGTGTACAGGGTAAAAATAGTGCATTCTAACAATCCTGTTGTTGTACGAAATTAAGGGACTACTGTAGACTTTTATAATAATCTATGAAGATTTCCTTAAAACAAAAGAAACAAGCAATCAACATAGAAAGAAGACTAGGTTTATATCGCAGCACGAGTAAATTGTTTGACAGGGCTACGAGTTCATTGCAAGAGCTCTCCCGAGTTTAAAAAAAATCAAACTCGGGGTAAGCACAGAGAATGAACGTAGCGGGTACGTCGGAGCTCGGGGACATCGCTTACCGGCTCGTAACGCTAACGGCAGGTACTCGGGAAGACTCGCTAACGGCAGGTAAGCACGGGAAGACTCGTGAAGATTTTTCAACATGTTGAAAAATGTCCACGAGAACCCCGAGTACCGACGAGTGGCCATTACCGTAAATCTCCGAGTTCGAATCACGGCAAACTCGGGAGAGCTCTTGGAATGAACTCGTACCGTGGGACAGGGGTTTAATCCTGCTGAACTGCAAGAAGCAAGTGAAGTGACATCTAATCTTAATTAATAACCAAAAAAAAGTGCACATTAGAAAAATAATGGAGTAACTCAGTGGGCCAGCCATCATTTCTGGAGAACATAAATAGGTGGCGTTGCTTTTTTTAGCACCTTTAATACAGTAACGTTTTCCATGACAATTCACAAAGTTCAACATCTTGTAGATATTTGGACTGAGGATGACTTCCTTTTGGTCTATGGGTTCTGAGGTGGCCGCTTAGGGAAAAGTAATAAACTGCAAGCTCTTTCACAGATGAGATGGGTGGTAACGGGCAGGTAGATAGTGTGAATTCTTTTTTCCCCCCACCAATATGCAGAACTTCTGTCCCAATACCTCCTCCCTCGATTCCGGCCAGGGACACAGCAGTTCTTTCAGGTGAGACAGAGGTACAGACAGCATTTCTTAGTCGGGATTGAACTGGAGTCTCTGGCGCTTACAGCGCTGCAAGGCAGCAACTCTACCGTTGCGCCACTGTGCCGCCCTACTGCTGCGCCATTATGCCCACTTCCTTCCTCATCTACTGTATCCGCTGTTCTAAGTGTTTATATAGCAATGTTACAACATTTTGAGATTTTAAAAATAAAGTCTGCAATTTATCCCATCAGATAAAGCATAAAAAGAAGTTTAATTTGACACCTAATTCACTTTCATATCTTCAGTATTAAAAAAGTTATGGCCATTTGCATACTCGGAAATTAGCATCTTGTTCCCTATTGCTTTTCCATTGACTTAACACAAAAGCTGTGATCGAGGACAGTCAAAAGCCCATAACCTTCTTAAAAATTAAGAGAACTGAAAGAAATTTTCAGTTATTATAGATTGAAGCATTCTGAAACAAATATGAAACAATCTTACTTAGAAGACATGAAATTAAAGCATATAATTTGTTAGTTACCTAATTGTAGCTAATTACAAAATTCAATTACTAGATCTAAACATCTATCAATTTCTTAAGAATACATTAACATTTTTAAATAGCCTAAGTGTCCAAATAACATTCACACAATAATTCATAATATAACATAATTTTTAAATCTCATTGTCATGGATTTACAGGCCAAATGGAAAGAATTGAATGTTTAATACCTGTAAATTAATGGGCATTTAAATCATCTTGTGAGTGAGGATTTCTGGAACGCGATCTTTTGGAACGTTCATTTGCGGTGAATTTAACGGCATGAAATTATCGGCATGAAAAATACTGCCGTTAATTCGGGGGATAAAATCACCGTTTTGCATGAAAAAATGTGAATTAAAGGCTTCTTAAGAAGCACTTTTATACATTAAAATAAACCACTTTCGTTTACCTGTCCCGTACGTGAAATCCGTCCCCGTTGTTGGCGTTGACGGCTTCAGAAGCTGATTTTAAAATGACTCCAGCGCTGACATTGTCGATTTAATAAAAATAAAAAATTCACAAAACGCCCCTAGGAACGATTTTTCAGCAAACGCTTGTACTCCAACTAAATATAATTCAGGACAAGGTAGGAGAAACCCGCGTTTTAACCCCGCCCCCCCCTTAAAGGCGCCAAAATCACGCACACGGCCAGTGACAGAATTACAGCGCCGCTGAAGGTAAGTATTGTAACATACCTAGTTTATATGTCGGCGAGACCGAGCACAGGCTCAGCGATCGTTTCGCTGAAAACCTCTGCTCAGTCCGCCTAAACCTACATGATCTTCCAGTTGCTAAAGACTTTAACTCCCCCTCCCATTCCCACACTGACCTCCTCCACTGTCAGAGTGAGGCCCAACACAAATTGGAGGAACAGCATCTCATATTTCGATTGGGCACCTTACAACCCAGAGGTATGAATATTGATTGATTGATTTCTCTAACTTCAAGTAAACCTTGCTTTCCCTCTTTCTCCATTCCTCCCCTACCCTGGTCATCCTACTAGTTTTACTGTTGTCCTGCTTAGTTTCACTGTTTGTATCCACTCGTTATCACCTTCTTCACAGTCAATAAGGGACAATTGCGGGCTCCACCTTCCCTTGATCATCGTTGCTGGCTTTGGTATGTTCTTTTCATACCTTTCATTCATTTGTTCTTTGTATCTTTTCATATCTCTAATTTCCCTCTCCCCGACTTAATCTGATGATGGGTCTCGACCCAAAACATTACCTATTCCTTTTCTCCAAAGATGCTGCCTGATCCTCTGAGTTATGCTCTATCTTCTGCAAACTGCTAATGTATGAAAACCTCCAGGTTCTCAATACCATTCCAAAACCATCTTCCCCACTTTGCATGGTCATACACCAAACATTCCGAGGAGAGCCTTTTTCTCTGGTAACCCACCTGGTAATCTCTCACAAGGGTGTTTAGAATTGAGTGTAGACCTAAAAATCCAGAGTGACTCAGCGGGTCAGACAGCATCTCTGGAGAAAAGGAATAGGTGACATTTTGGATTAAGACCCTTCTTCAGAAACTTCACCTATTCTTTTTCTCCAGAGATGCTGTCTTACCCGTTGAGTTATTCCAGCTTTTTGTGTCTATATTCAGTTTTAACCAGCATCTGCAGTTCCTTCCTATACATTTAGAATTAAGTGTCTGTTTCAGGAGTTTGGTGTGTGGGTGTGCAAACACTTTGGCCAAATTAACAGGTACATTAACATTTTTTGGATGCCAAAATTGGAGCAGCCCAGATATCCTAACGGATTGTAAAACTGTAAATGGTTCTAAAAAATAGAAAGGAGTATGATCAAAAAAG
The DNA here is from genome assembly GCA_038087875.1 of Malacoraja senta. Classification (NCBI taxonomy): domain Eukaryota; kingdom Metazoa; phylum Chordata; class Chondrichthyes; order Rajiformes; family Rajidae; genus Malacoraja; species Malacoraja senta. Next base: position 237,148,189 of record CM075977.1, read on the forward strand.
AGAAAATGCTGGAAATACTTAGCAGGTCAGATAACATCTGTAGAAAGCGAGAAAGAATTAACGTTTCTGGTCATTGACCATTAAAAAAACAACTAGTAGAGAAAGAAAATAAGTTTGTTTTAACTTGCAGGTGAAGCCAAAGTTGCCTTGGGAAAAAGTTATATATAGTTATCCAGTCAATGGGCACATTTAGAGAAAGATTAAAAAAGAACCAAAGAGAGTGGGAATACAGGCAAAGGAATACAAAAAGATGCAAAATGCAGTTCTGAAGGATATGCCCAGCAGATCAACAGTACAATTTCTGATTTTATTTCATATTTACAAATCTATTGTTTTCCCCACCCTCATTTTCAAACGGTAGGATGGATTTTGATATAATACAATTTAGAGAAAGAGGCATTACAAATCAGGAGCCAATGCCAGCAAGGTCACAGATGTGCAAAACTTTGTGCAAGTTATAGGTATGTTACAAAACTTACCTTCAGTCGCGCTGTAATTCTGCCACTGGCCGTGTGCGCGATTTTGGCGCCTTTAAGGGGGGGGCGGGGTTAAAACGCGGTTTCTCCTCCCTTGTCCTGGAAATATTTTGTTGGAGTACAAACCTTGGCTGACAAAATCGTTCCTACCGGCGTATTGTGAATTTTTTATTTTTATTAAATCGTCAATGTCAGCGCTACAGTCATTTTAAAAGCAGCTCCTGAAGCGTCAACGCCGATAACGGGGACGGATTTCACACAATGGACAGGTAAACGAAAGTGCTTTCTTTAAATGTATAAAAGTGCTTCTTAAGAAGCCTTTAATTCACATTTTGTCATGCGACACGGTGATTTTATTCCCCGAATTAACGGCAGTATTTTTCATGCCAATACGGGGTTAAATTCACCGCAAATGAACGTTCCAAAAGATCGCGTTCCAGTAATCCTCACTCGCAAGATGAATTAAATGCCCATTAATTTACAGGTATTAAACATTCAATTCCTTCCATTTGGCCTGTAAATTCATGAAAATTAGATTTAAAAAGTATGTTATATTGTGAATTATTGTGTGAATGTTATTTGGACACTTAGGCTATTTAAAAATGTTAATCTATTCTTAAGAAATTGATAGATGTTTAGATCTAGTAATTGAATTTTGTAATTAGCTACAATTAGGTAACTAATTATATGCTTTACTTTCATGTCTTCGAAGTAAGATTGTTTCATATTTGTTTCAGAATGCTTCAATCTATAATAACTGAAAATTTCTTTCAGTTATCATAATTTTTAAGAAAGTTATGGGCTTTTAACTGTCCTCGATCACAGCTTTTGTGTTAAGTCAATGGAAAAGCAATAGGGAACTAGATGCTAATTTCTGAGTATGATAATGGCCATAACTTTTTTTAATACTGAAGATATGAAAGTGAATTAAGTGTCAAATTAAACTTCTTTTTATGCTTTATCTGATGGGATAAATTGCAGACTTTATTTTTTAAATCTCAAAATTTTGTAACATTGCTACAAGTTAGGAGATGAGCAACACACTTTTAGATAATTTTTAGTTTATGGAAATGCAAGGTGGGAGGATGTGTAGGAAGGAACTGCAGATACTGACTGGTTTAAACCGTAGACACAAAAAACAGGCAGCATCTCTGGAAAGAATGGGTGACGTTTCGGGTCGAGACCCTTCTTCAGGTGGGAGATTCCTGGACGTACCCACCACCAGGAACACTATTAGAGTAATAGTGTCCAGGGATCATTGATTTAGTCTATATTCATACTTCTGCAAATCACTGCTTCAAAGCCCAAGTTAGCTGACCACATGGAATGACAATCATTACAGCATTACGCAAGTAGCAGCAATTGTTCACGAGTGTTTCCTATATTCAACGGTTAATGTAAATTTTGCGGAGACACCGATTAAAAGTCTCGCAATGAACAATTTCAATCCCTTAGATATAACAAACGGAGGGCGCCGTGAATAAAAGGGGAGGAGTTGGTTGCGAAGCGGGCGACCCTTGAGCCGCCATCATGCTGGTGTCATTGCGAGCTGACAGTCCACTCACCATGGAGGCGTTGCAAGGCTGCTTGGCCACGTCCACGTTGTCTTTGGCCGCCCGCGTTAACTTTTCGCGCACTTTGCGGCTTTCAACCTTCTTTCGCGCCCCGGTCTTCTTTTTCGGCATCTTAGCAGCCGCTGCGAGAGCGAGTGAGTTGCAGAGCGGGCGGTGGTTCCCGCTGCCGAGTGAATTTGTGAGTGAGGAGCGAGGAAGCTGCAGGACGGGCGGTGGTTCCCGCTGCCGAGTGAGTGAGTGAGGGAGAGAGCTGCAGGGCGGCCGGTGGTTCCCGCTGCCGAGTGAGTGAGTGAGGGAGGGAGGGAGGGAGGGAGCTGCAGGGCGGCCGGTGCGAGGCCGCGGGAGCGCGTGGGCGGGCAGTTGGTCTTCGCAGCAGCGGCCGAGGAACCGCCCAACTTGCAGCCGGCGGCGCCGTGACGTCACGGCAATCTTTGGTCATGACCACGCGCCGCCAACACCCCAACATCCGGCGCACGAGTGAGGCTTCGCTCAGCAGCGGGTCACTGGCGGCAGCAATCAAACATCCTATAGGGGGGGGGGGGGTTGCACGTAAGGTCATAGGGCTTGACGCACGGAGCCGCTCAATCCATCTGGAGGACACCCGTAACTTCCGGTATATGTTATAGGGAGGTTTCACGGAAGGTCACCGGGTCATAGGGCTTGACGCACGGAGCCGCTCAATCCATCTGGAGGACATCCGTAACTTCCGGTATATGTTATTAATGCAAGAAACACGTACTTTCCTACCTGTTAAAAACCGCCAAAATTTTGAATTTTTTCGCTGTAAAAAATTGTGGAAGTCGGGGTAAGTGTGAGAGACATGTACCCAACTTCAGAATTCCAAAAGTGAAGCGAAATGAAGGTAAAGAGAAGCGAGAGCTGAAGGGACAACAACAGCTAAAGTGCTTGGCGAACATTGGCCGTGCAGATATCGTAATTGAAAATATTGGGAATTATCGCGTTTGCTCACTGCATTTCATTAACGGTAAGGCATTATTTGTGGTTTTTCTTGATTCCTTTGGTATCTAAAAAGTCTCAGAAGTGATAAATCTGGTTGTAAATTTTGCATTACAGGCGTTTTTTTTTGTATGTAAAAACCCACGAGAACCATGGGCGATTTTAAAATTTTACAGCTAGATTTATCCCTTCTGAAACTTTTTAGATGCCAAAGGAATAAAGAAAAAACACAAATAATGCCTTAGTTGATGAAATGCAGTGAGCAAACGGCCAATGTTCGCCAAGCACTTTGGCTGTTCTTGTCCCTTCAGCTCTCGCTTCAATCTACCGTAATTTCTCCTCACTTTTTGAATTCTGAAGTAGGCTAAATGTCTCCCACGCTTATCCCGATTTCCATAATTATTTACAGCGCAAAAATGGACAATTTCGGCGGGTTTTAACGGGCCCGCTACGCTGGAAACAATGGTAAGTACTTACCTGCAGTTCATCGCGTGTAATCCATTTGGCGTAGCGTAGCAACAGTACGGGTCATGGGTCGTGACCCGACTGCCGTGAAACCTCCTTATAGGGGGGTTGCACGTAAGGTCACCGGGTCATAGGGCTTGACGCACGGAGCCACTCAATCCATCTGGAAGACATCCGTCACTTCCGGTATATGTTATTAATGCAAGAAACGCGTACTTTCCTACCTGTTACAAAACGCCAAATTGGTGAATTTTTTCGCTGTAAAAAATTGTGGAAGTCGGGATAAGTGTGAGAGACATGTACCCAACTTCAGAATTCCAAAAGTGAAGCTAAAGTGCTTGGCGAACATTGGCCGTGCAGATATCGTAATTGAAAATATTGGGATTTATCGCGTTTGCTCACTGCATTTCATCAACAGTAAGGCATTATTTGTTTTTTTCTTGATTGGTATCTAAAAAGTCTCAGAAGTGGTAAATCTGGTTGTAAATTTTGCTTCAGAGGCGTTTTATTTTTGTATGTAAAAACCCACGAGAACCTGGGGCGATTTAAAAATTTTACAGCCAGATTTATCCCTTCTGAAACTTTTTAGATGCCAAAGGAATCAAGAAAAAACACAAATAATGCCTTAGTTGATGAAATGCAGTGAGCAAACGGTCAATGTTCGCCAAGCACTTTGGCTGTTGTTGTTCCTTTCAGCTCTTGCTTCTATCTACCGTCATTTCTCCTCACTTTTTGAATTCTGAAGTAGGCTAAATGTCTCTCACACTTATCCTGATTTCCATAATTATTTACAGCGCAAAATTTGACAATTTCGGCGGGTTTTAACGGGCCTGCTACGCTGGAAACAATGGTAAATGCCTACCCGCAGTTCATCGCGTGTAATCCATTTGGCGTAGCGTAGCAACAGTACGGGTCATGGGGTCGTGACCCGACTGCCGTGAAACCTCCCTATAGCGGAGCAAGATAGGCCACTCCTGCGAAATGCAATGGGCTGACGTGCAGTACGCAACGGAGCGGAACGTGGGCCTTTTTTTCATCCATTTCAGTAACCGGACCCGACTCGCAGTGTAATCAACGTTGCGGGGGGAGTTTGTGTGTGTGTGTGTGTGTTTATAGTAGCAATGTTACAAAATTTTGAGATTTTAAAAATAAAGTCTAATTTATCCCATCAGATAAAGCATAAAAAGAAGTTTAATTTGACACCTAATTCACTTTCATATCTTCAGTATTAAAAAAGTTATGGCCATTTTCATACTCGGAAATTAGCATCTTGTTCCCTATTGCTTTTCCATTGACTTAACACAAAAGCTGTGATCAAGGACAGTCAAAAGCCCATAACTTTCTTAAATATTAAGAGAACTGAAAGAAATTTTCAGTTGTTATAGATTGAAGCATTCTGAAAAAAATATGAAACAATCTTACCTAGATGACATGAAATTAAAGCATATAATTAGTTAGTTACCTAATTGTAGCTAATTACAAAATTCAATTACTAGATCTAAACATCTATCAATTTCTTAAGAATAGATTAACATTTTTAAATAACCTAAGTGTCCAAATAACATTCACACAAGGATTCACAATATAACATAATTTTTAAATCTCATTGTCATGGATTTACAGGCCAAATGGAAGGAATTTAATGTTTAATACCTGTAAATTAATGGCCATTTAAATAATCTCGCGAATGGGGTTTTCTGGAACGCGATCAATTGGAACGTTGATTTGCGGTGAATTTAACCCCGTATCGGCATGAAAAATTCTGCCGTTAGTTCGGGGAAATGAATTACCGTTTCACATTAAAAAATGTGAATTAAAGGCTTCTTAAGAAGCACTTTTATACATTAAAATAAACTACTTCCGTTTACCTGTCCCATGTGTGAAATCCGTCCCCGTTGTCGGCGTTGACGGCTTCAGAAGCTGATTTTAAAATGACTCCAGCGCTGACATTGTCGATCGAATAAAAATAAAAAATACACAAAACGCCCGTCGGAACGATTTTTCAGCAAACGCTTGCACTCCAACGAAATATTAACCAGGACAAGGTAGGAGAAACCCGCGTTTTAACCCCGCCCCCCCCTTAAAGGCGCCAAAATCGCGCACACGGCCAGTGGCAGAATTGCAGCGCCGCTCAAGGTACGTATTGTAACATACCTATTTATAGGGTTCGATTCATAATTCTGTTAATTCTTGTTAAAGAATAAAATGTTTATACATTTTGACTGGTAATTTTCTTTTTTTTAAAATGTTTTTTAAATTATTTCTTTTTAAATGGCTCATGTGCTGTGTTTGAGTTGATGTTGTATTACACTTGCACTCTAATTCATTCATCTAATCACACTGTTCATAACTGCAGTATTTGGGAAAATAATAGCAATATGAAGATTCCAGTTGCTCTACCCCTGGAATGTTCCTTAATGTTTTTGTGTCAATGGAGTTGTTTCTCAACAATAAAATGGGTCTGGTCTTCCCAATGGCCAGAGAGTGGAATGAGATCTCTGTAATGGTGGGGTTATCTATATTAAGTTTTTCACAAAATTAAATTTGTTTTGAGCAAGATTTACAAATGATGTATAACTTAAGGATGGTTTTATTCAGCAACTTCACTCTGGTGTCTCGGCCGTGCTGATCCGAGCCAGACTCCCTGCAAGCTGTGGAAGTAACATCTTTTTGCTTTTATTGTGATTTATTTCTCTTTTTAACACTGAATATCTGATAACGACACATTAGCAGCATATTGCACCAACCCACTCAATTTTAAATAATTCATAATAGAAATCCATTAACATGGTTAACACTTTATTTCTGACATGCATAATAAGATTTACATCATTCACATTATTCTGTGCGCGAGATATACAGGGTTGCAGTGTCCAGCATATCAGCTAACCAGTGAAAGTGACGTACAATTCAACATATGTAACACAAAGATAGCCCCACCCCTGCTAACACCAATGAGCAAAACGTCCAACGTAGATACAATAATAAATAAATCGCCATTTGCATTGTTTTGCGCAGTTAACAAATCACAATTTCACACAATGAACATAAGACGGCAGTTATTTGACAAATACTCCGCAGTTCGGTGTGGGAGATCATGTCGGCGAGTATTCTGGACCCACTGTCGACATCTGAAATTACAGAAAATATGCAGTCAATATGTTCTTATTCTGCATTAAATAACAGAGAGGTAGAAAGAAAATGCTTTTGAGGAGAAGATTTTTTACAAGGATGTTGCCATGAGGCAACTAGTATTCCTGCACCTATTCCAGCACTCTAAATGGCGTCAAGTTGAGAAAAGGGGAAGTACAACGGGATCTGGGGTTCCTTGTACATCAGTCTATGAAAGTAAGCATGCAGGTACAGCAGGCAGTGAAGAAAGCGAATGGTATGTTGGCCTTTATAACAAGAGGAATCGAATATCGGAGCAAAGAGGTCCTTCTGCAGTTGTACAGAGCCCTAGTGAGACCACACCTGGAGTATTGTGTGCAGTTTTGGTCCCCTAATTTGTGGAAGGACATTCTTGCTATTGAGGGAGTACAGCGTAGGTTTACAAGGTTAATTCCCGGGATGGCGGGACTGTCATATGCTGAGAGAA
>CM075977.1:237155458-237224943 GCA_038087875.1 Malacoraja senta
GTTTGATGAATAGTTTATTGATCTCTGAAATGGTTCGTGTTAAAATAATGTTTAATTGAAGTCAAACCTCAAGCCATGGTAATACTTTAGCCTTAACCCTTCTCCATCTTCTCTCCTACTGAAAACTAGCTCATTTTCTTTCCTTCCCAGTTGTTGAGTTAGGTGTCTGACCCGAAATGCTAACTGTTCCTCTTTCCACAAATGTTGTTTAATTTGCTGAGTGTTTCTATAGAAACATACTGTAGATCATGAAACAGGCCCATCAAACCCAACTTGTCCATGATGTCCAAGATACCATCTATCGCATTTGTCCGTTTATGATCCATATCCCACTAGTCCTTCGCTATCGATGTATCTTATTCTTCTTGTGTTTGAGGCAGCAGAGGTTATGTAACGCTCTCCAGGCGCTGTAGCCAGTTCAATGTGCTGTTGTCGAGGGCCGTGAGGTCTACCCCTCTACCAGGGGGGCGGAGGACAGCGCAGTCGAAAATGACATGCTACGCTGTTTGCTGGTCTGCTCTGCACACGCAGGCTGCTGATGAACGCAGCCCCCAGCGATGCACGTTGGCGTTGAACAGGCTGACCCCTGTACGGAGCCAGTTCAGGGCGACCCACTCTTTGCGGGGTAGATCCGAGCCGGGTGGGGCGGTGGTGTCCAGGTGCAACAGTGAATTGAGGAGGTCGCGAAGTCTGTTCCCAGCTGGTTCTCCATGCTCTTAGTGTGTTGAATCCGGCGACGAGATGATAGGCGTTGAGGTCCCAGTTGCTGTGAGTCCTGGGCGAGGTGGTGCAAACGATTTTTGGCATCCGATGGGGCCTTGCACACCAGCCCATGAGTGAAGTACTCTCTGCGAAGCTTGGCAGGTGCGATACCTGAGAGCACTGGCAAAAGATCTGTCGAAGTATGCATCTTGTTACCCTGTCTCAACCACTTAATCTGACAGTTCAGTTTAGTTTATTGTCACGTGTACCGAGGTACAGTGAAATGCTTTTGTTGCATGCTATCTAGTCAGCAGAAAGACAATACATGATAACAATCCATTACACGTACCACCCTCTGTGTGGAAAATTTGTCCTGTTTCTTATTATATCTTTCCCCTCATCTTAAACATATGGTCTCTAGTTCTAGATTCCCCAATTCTTGGAGATAGGGGTAGGGGAGGAACTGTGTGTATTTACACTATGTATGTGCCTCATGATTTTAGATCACCTCTAAGATCAGCGTTTCATCCTCTCGGCTGCAAGGAATACTTAACCTGTCCAATCTCCCCTATAACTTAATACTTTGAGTCGTGGCAACATCATCGTAAATCGTTTCTGCACTCTTTGCAGATTAATGGTATTCTTCTGGCAGAATGACCAAAACTTAAAGTGTGGCCTCACAAATGTCTTGTACAACTGCTACAACAATTTCTAGAACAACCTTCAATGTGGAACCGTATCAAAGGCCCGTGCTGAAGTCCATAGACCATGTCTACTTCCCTGTCCTCATTGACCTCCATGGTCACTTGAAAAAGCTTGGTCAAATTCGTGAAACATGATCTTCCAAGCACAAAGTCATGCTAAACGGTCTTCCAATTACGATAATTTGTTTGTATTCCAGATTTGCAGCATCGTCTGTTATTATTTTTTCAGTATCGTTTCAATTTCAAATTATCTAAAAAACAGCACGTTATATTGCGCAGAGATTCTAAATAATATGATTTTACACAAGGCAAATTTGAGTGTTATGAGTAATTTCTTTTTGTAATAAGTTAGAAGTCTTTTTCCATTACCGTATAAATCTCACTTGGGATAGTACTGTTATGCCGATTTCATTTATCATTAAATTTAACAAGTTCACATGTTATTGATTACATTATTTGGATTGCCACTTCAGATAAGAAGGAAGATTAATCTTCGTCATACATTTGAGTTATCCTTGCCTTTTAGTTATTCATGTCAACCTCCAGTTTACAATTTTATTAGATTGCATAAACACTTCACTCTTTTGTGCATGCAACTTAAAATGCCTTTACAGACAGTAATATAGACACACAGAGAAATATGACATTAAAGACTGACAAGAATGTTAAAGGAATTTTCATTAAATGTTAGTATCAATTACAGATTTCACTTTGTTTCCAATATTTTGAAGGTTTTTTACTAATGTTTTGTTCGAATATGAATGTTTTTTGCCACTGTTGACATTTCTGAACAAATGGTTTTAATTAGTGGATGACCTAATGAACTGTATTGCATTTTTCTTGCATCTGGTCAATAGTTAAGAATATTTTAATATCATTATTTGTATTTGAGAACGTAAGAATCGTGTTCTATGCCTGTTTTAAGTATTTAAAAGATACTGTGAATTTTGGTTATTGCTGCCCACTTTCCTGTTTTGATAAACAGATGAGGGGGGTTATGCTTGGTACAACTACTTTACTCTGTCAAACCCAGAGTTACACAATGAATATGATACTGAGAAAGATGAAAGTTTGTAATTCAAAACATTTAAGTACTGGTATATGGAAAATAAGGTACCAATATTTGGTGACTTTTTTTCTTTATGGCTAATATTTAAATTAAAAATTGAGTTAATAGTCTTGGTAAGACATCTACTCACAAATTACAACCTGATGAAGTCATGAAATAAAAAATCCTCTTATGCTTTGCAAATGATTCATTTGACGATCTGGCTGATTCTGCTACAGGCAGTCTTTGTAGATGCATCCTGAGGATTGAAGGAGGTGATCTTCTGCGGCTTTGCATTGCGGGAGTCGTTTCCTTCTGGAGATCTCTGTAACATGGAGGGAATTGATAGAGACTTGTTTCCAGGATAGGTTTTCAGTCAGGTCAACCATCTCCCCATTTTCATAGACTTCAATTTCCTCCCCCAGCAGTTTGGTTGGCCTTGTGTGATGATGGTGGGTAAGACCTTGAGGTCATTGATGATATCAGGCCAGAATCTGAGCCAACAAAATTTCAAAGTTGGACCCTTTTGGTATTATAAAGCTTGAGAATCCTAATAGGTGTGGCCCATTATTATAAATTGAATATCATACTGGAGGCAAAATCATATTAAAAGAATTTTGGAGTCAACCAAGCCCAATGACTGGTGTGTCACAGTCCACATTGCCAAACACAAGAAGAATCATGGAAGAGACACTCATTCTCACAAGGAATTCCAATATATGCAAGGTCTGTTGGCAGTCTCAAAAACACACAGCCCAGACTTAGAACATACAATTGGCAAATATTTGCTCTTTTTAATCCGTTAGTGCTTGTGGATTTTCAGTAATTTGCATTTAAAGCCCACCAAGACATTTGCACAATGGGAAAGGGTTAACTAAAATCCGTAAAATCACTTTGTTCTTTTGTTAAATGTCCATTTATCCATTTTCTTGTAAAATAAAACAAAAGGCCTGTTTCTTCACAGTTGAGTGTATTTGTCAAGTTTATGTTTAACTATTCAAAAACTGTCTTAAAAATAGCTGTACTGGCCACATTGGTAAATCCCTCTTTGCCTCATTATTTCACATTTATAGCACTGAAAATTTCATATTGCTGAGCCCTGATAGAATTTAAAAATTGGCGGTCTTGCAGAATATATTTCTTCCACCTCTACACTTTTGCACTAATTGTTGAGGTGTCTTTTTTTCTGGGCATAGCATAGATGCAAAGTTTAAAGAATCTAAATCTAATCCAAATGGAGAATTCTTGTCGCCAAAGGCACTTCTAAATTCGTAGGACTATTGACATCTATAATCTTTTGCTGCTCTAAAAAAAATGGTTTGCACAGTTAATTCATTTAAATTCTATTGATGATCTTGGAACATTGGATCGGGATTAACCATCCCATTTTTATATGCAACAAATCTAACTGTCTGCTATTCCTTAATGCTGCTATCATTGGCAGTTATAATTTAACCTAAATATGTAAATTCGAGAAGTATGAAATTGGGCAATGCAACTAATAAATATCTTATTAAAATGTGACACTAAATGAAATTGACACTAAGCAGGGACATGCATTTCAATTCAAAGGTTGACTATAATTATCAAGGCACTCTCAATCAATTAAACATACCATTTAGTTCTATGAAGCAAAAGACAGCACCTGTTTTTTAATTTAAATTGTTGGAACATATTTTTTTTTAATTGTGAAAGCTGGATGAAGTCATTCAGTGAAGGTGAGATCGTTTTTTTGTGTACAGGCACAATATCAAAAGGAGAGTCTCAGATCAGGTTAACTATTTAGTATTTCCCAAGTAGCCACATTTCTGACGTGAACAGTTCTCAGGATCCCTGCAGAGTCTAAGGAGGAGGTATAGGGACAGGTGTTGCATCTCCTGCAGTTGCAGGGGAAAAACCCTGGGGAAGGTGCGGTTTGTTTGGGAAGGGATGCAACTGCAGGAAATGCAACACCTGTCCCTATACCTCCTCCCTCGACCCGAAGCATCACCTATTCCTTTTCTCCTGAGATGCTATCTGACACGCTGAGTTACTTCAGCTATTTGTGTCTGTCTTCGGTGTAAACCAGCATCTGCAGTTCCTTCCTACACAATTCAAATAATGTGTTTGGTAATTAGTTTGCAAAATGGATCATTTGCGGGATCGAAAGGAAAAGTAATTTTGTAAACTTAATTCTCAATTAATTTTCATTGTTTCTCATTTTGTTTTTGCAGGTACAGGAGAAATTGTTGCCATTATGATTCCTGAGTTAAAAGGACGCGAGATTATGAGCCTACTTGAAAGGAATATCACCATTATGATGCACATAACAATTGGAACACGTAATTTACAAAAATATGTTAGCCGTACCTCAGTTGTATTTGTGTCGATATCATTTATTGTACTGATGATAATTTCGCTTGCCTGGTTGGTCTTCTACTATATCCAGAGGTTCAGATATGCAAATGCTCGAGACCGGAATCAGGTAAGGTAATTTTAACCCTTTGAATTAAACAGATTAGTTCATTGTATTGTTTTGTATTCAGAAAAAATGTTTATTGGAATGATAATTATTGAATTAAATCCTATTTGCCACAGGTAGCTGGATTGAGGACAGGGTGAGATGCTAAAATGTTTCAAAATGATTGAACCTAATCTACCCTCCAATCTGTGCGCTTCTAATGGACGTTTGGTTATTTAAATATCGTAGTGCCTGATGGCCTCTGATTTAACTTGCTTTGCTGGGATAAGCATTGATAGATTAGGTTTTCTAGTCCTTTGGAAAACTGAATTGCTGAAAGGTATTGAAGGACAGATTTAGAAGTGCATTGTCCTGGTCCGCTAATGTCCACCCCCAATAATTAGACCCCAGCTCCTAGTGAATTTCTCAGTCTATGAATTGGATGCTGCTTTCCTTGGGAGTTTACACTTACACTGGGAGCATCAGTTCATTTATCCATGACTGTAGGTTGTTCTGAACAACTGCCTGAAAGCAAGATATGTTGATCACTTTCTTATAAGTATGGACTCTATCAAAGCAAAACAATACTGCATGTGGAGGAATACTAAATTCTATGTTTTCTGACTAATAACTTGCCAGCCATTACTCATTCCAATTCCACCCAGCAATCTGGCTTTCTCAAGATTTGGCTTCAGCTCATTATTTCTACTTTACATTAGGAGAGAAAAGCCACAAGAAAAAGAAAAAGAAATAAATCTGTTCAACTGTAATTCCAGGCAAAGGGCTTGGCTCCCATGTGCTCTGAAACGTGGATTTCAAGCCTGGATTTTAACCCTTGGCTGGGTGGATGAATACAGTAATCCTTCGTAGCTTACATCTGGCCTCATATGAAGATATATTTCATCCTGTGCAATTCATTTTCATGGAAAGTAATACTTTAAAAATAATTAAAATGACATGAGAATGGATTGTTTGTTGTAGTGGGTCGAACACAACTGGCTTGCGAGATTAGATCCAACCCAGATTAATGCATGGAGAACTCCTTACCAATATTAAGAATTTCAAAGCAAAAATGTTCTTTAGCACAAAATTGACAATCTGAGGTTTGATATAATGTCTGTTTTAGAGGCAAAATAAATGAAAAATTTGCCTGGATCTTTGGCCTAGAATGGTTGGCAAAGTATCAAAACTAACAAAGTATTTCATTCTTTGGCACTCGGGTGAGTTTAAGAAAAATAAGTACAGGTAACAAAATCGGGAAAGATGTTTTTAATCAGTTGTAGAACCCAGTTCGTTAGGAAATGTGTGCAGGACCTGTAGTTTTCTACTTCGCAAGATTGACTAAATGAATGAAGGAGATTCATTGAGTATATTCCAGATTGATAGATGGAGGATATGTAGAATTTTATCTAAAAACTATAGATACTCTTCCAAAGATGAATGAAATAGAGCCACTGTCATTTTCCATTGATCAATACTGTCCTTTGAAGATTTATTTTAATGATCAACATCACCAATTCTGTCTAAAAATCATAAACATTAGTGTGTATGTTCTGATAAAGATAATGGAATAATCAGAAATAGAACTACAAAAAAAATGTACATTGCTGTTCACACACAAATACAAACGGAGGTTGTATGAGAAACCACATAATCCATTTACTTACTGATCTAGATTTTAGTAGTTTGTGACTTGAAGTGTTTGCATATCCAAACTTGGTGATATATTCCTGCCAGGAAATCTGTCACAAAGATTTGCTGCTGAACAATGCATAGCAGCAGCTGAGTATGAACTTGCTGGAATTCCCCAGCAATAACCTGGATAATCCTGCTTGCAGATCCTGTGCCAAATTAGACTGTGAGGCCCATTAATTTAAATGGAGGTAGAAAAGTAAAGCTAAGACAAAACCATGTATTGAGTAGATGTGTTCGCTGTAATGCTTTAAATCTCATCTGTGCTTTTGGTGATTTTTACTTGCAGTTCTTGATTATTTTTTTTATTGTATTCGTTTTTGAAGAATTTTGAATGCCCCTCATATTCAGGAACATTGAAATTATAGTTTTGACAGATGCAAATCGGGAAGCAAGGTTTTGGTGCTCGCGGTTTATCCTGAGCAATTTTATTGGTGGGGCTAACGGCCTACACATGTGACCTACCTTTGTTGCTTGATCCATTGTGCCACAGATGGCTTCACTGTACTGGTCCAAGAAGCTTTTGGCCAGCTATGTATTGTTTCTGGGTATACATAAAGTGACTGCAGGATAATTGCAAATCCAAGCAATTGGTGCGGTAGGCAGGCCACCCTTGGTGAAATGAAAAAAGAACAAAGTGCTGGAGTAACGCAGCAGGTCAGGATATTGCCGGATCCACTGAGTTACTCCAGCAATAGACAATAGGTGCAGGAGTAGACCATTCGGCCCTTCGAGCCAGCACCGCATGTCTTTTTTTTGTAAACCAGCATTTGCTGTTCCCTGTGTCCACACACTAGATGAAATCTGGTTAGTCAAAGTTCTCCAGTTAATAATTGTTGTTACTTCCAATGGGGTTTAATTGAAAGACCATACCAAAATGTCAAATATCCTGTGGGAATTACTGATAGATGATTTGTAAGATCTATTACTTTACTATTCACCAAGGTGAAGAGAAAAACTCAGCTTCAACATGTGTAGTATTCCAAGGCTAATGGCAAACTACGGACAAATTAGTGAAGCAAACTGAATGATGTTAATGCTTCCATCAGCAAGTCAATAGCAAGTCAATATAACGTGTGTGGCGGCGCTTTGTGGCTGCGGCTCACCTGCAGTCCGTCTGTCTTTTTTTCTTTTTTTTGTCTTGTTAGGTGTATATTTTCGGTTTATCTTTGGTTGTGTATATGTGGGGGGTGGGGGAAACTTTAAAACTTTTTAATCGCTTCTTTGAACGGAGATGCGACCTTTTATTTGTCGTGTCTCCGTTTCGCTGGGGCCTAACATCGTGGAGCTGGCGGCCTTCAACCGAAATCGACCTGAGGGCTCCAGTCGCAGAGCCTGCGGACTCACTCACCATCGCGGAGCTGGCTGACTCGGAGGCTGTGGTGGCGCGGCGGCTGCGACCCGACTGCGGAGCTTCGGAGGCTTCGGCCGCAGGCCCTGTCGACGGTAAAATCGGGAGCTCACAGGTCCCTGGTGGGAGACCGATTTTCGTGAGCTCCCGCAACGGCAACTTCGCCCGCCCCGAATCGCAGGGGTTTGAATCGGCCCGTCGCAGGGCCTTACATCGCCCGGTGCGGCTTAATCGGCCGTGGGACGTACCATCCAACGCCGGGGGCTTTAACATCAAGAGCCTAGATCGCCTCGACGCGGGAGAACAACAAAGAACAGGGAAGAGATGAGACTTTTGCCTTCCATCATAGTGAGGAGATGTTTGGAGATTCACTGTGATGGATGTTTGTGTGAAACTGTGCTAATTGTGTGTTATGTTTATTTTGCTGTTATGACTGCAGGGAACAAAATTCCGTTCAAACCTCTGTTTGTTTGAATGACAATAAAGGTATTATTATTATTATTATTATTATTATTATTATTATTGTTATTAGAAATGCAAAATTCTAAGCTGGTTACAAAATGGAAGTATCAATATCTGCAATCCGTACAGTACAATAACGTGCAGAGTGTGGCATTAATTTCTGTTTTCAGTACATTAAATGGCACTGAAAAGAGTCCCAATTGACATGCTCGAAGTACATAAGATACAGCTAGTTAACTTCAATCATAATAAACTTTTGAAGTGTTCAAAAGAATAACAAATGATCAAAATGTCCCTGCCAATCTTTGCATTATGATGATTATCATTAGTGGAGGGTAGTTTAAGAAATAATGACAAAGCCAATTTATGTAAAGTAGGTATGTTTTCACTATTGTTTTAAGGTATTTTAATGTGAATATGAGAATAGCTAAGGTGGAATAGAAAACTATTCTAATGTGAAAAATTGGTATTCTTCAAAATACATTTGAATTACTGTGAATGGTGCACAATATTCTTCACAGCCCATGATGCCCCAGATGGGAATAGAAACTAGCAAACTGGAGACCAAACATCTAAAGATGAGGACAGCACTTCAGATTCAAATCAAAATGGAAAATTCAGATGTAGATGTAAGAGGAAGTACAGTATTGTGCAGCCAGAAGTCAAGAAAGGAAGTGTCTGGACTAAAGAGCTGGATGTATATGTTCGCTCCATGTCAATGCCAGGAATATTTCACATTTCGAAAAGAATAGTTGATTTACATATCAAGGCAGGACAATTTTTGGAATTGGCTGGCAACAGCAAAATGACCATAAAAGATTTGAGCAGGAGAGAGAGACAACAGTTGGTGGATTCAATCTAAAGTTCATAATTATATGGGAATGAAACTTTAAATAATAATGAAAAAGAAAATATAATTGAAAAAAATGAATTAAGAAATTAGAGGTTCAAATATTTAATTGTCTTTAGCATGGCTGGCTTTTTGGGGATATTGAAATGGAGACATTGTGCACAAACACAACGTTTAGAAAATAATTTGTCTCTGCAATCCATATAGCACAATAATAATATGCAGATCACAGATGGTGACCAACTAATGTTTATTTCCTTAATGTAAGAGTAGTTTTCCCATTTTCAAAAAAGATCAGTGCCACAGGGTGAAGTTGCCTATTGACAAGGCATTGATATGTGTTTTGGGGACAGGTGAATGGCATTGCAAAGTGATATTTGACCTGCTAGAAGTACATGTGAAGAAACTGGTTGTTAAATCCATTTTCATCAGGATGATATTAATGATGCAAAACAGTAATTATAAGGGGACTGTTTCTACTAAAGCAGTAAAGGATAGGTTTTTTAATTATGAGTTTTTGATAAAATGAATAAGTAAAAATTAGTTTCTACATTTGGGAAATCAGTATCAAGAGATCAGATTTAAAATTGATGTAGCAGAAAGTTATTTATACGAATGATCTCTGGTTCAAGTATTGCCATTGGAAGCTTTGAGCAGAGGTCATTTTATGCTATTTTGATACAGTATTGAAATAGATGTCCAGAGAGATTAGCATTGGATTAAGCCACATAGTCCACCCAACAATTGCACTTCCTATCCACTTAATCTGGAAAAGTCAGTATGGTGCCGTGTCAAATACTGACTAGGAAATCCGGTGAATACCATCTTCCCTAAACTGGTCAACCTCATAGAAATAGCAGGGTAGGTAAATCAGGAATTAAATGACATCAAAGAAATTGGCATGAATTTAAAAAAAGCACTGGAGAAATTATTTGGACTAAAGATGCTAGGTTCCCAGGATCTGACGACCTAGGTCCTGGTATTTTTAAGGAAGTGGTAATGGAAAAGGGTCGGACTATAGGTTGTCATTTTCCATATTTTATTAGATTCTATAAATGGTTCCACAGATTAGAACGAGAAATGTAACCTCGCTATTTAGGAAATCGCAGAGTTTCTCACAAATGGGGAACAATCAATAATGGAGAAATCATTGTAATCTATTTTCAAGGTGGTTCCAGCATCACGTGCACCACTTCAAACCTTGTCTACTGCATTTGATGCCCCTGAAATTACTTCCTTCACTCTGTCGAGACCAAGTGTAGATTAGGCGACTGTTTCGGTGAACACTTGCACTTGGTCTGCTAAGGCCTGCTGGATCATCTCATTGCTCACCATTTTAACTCCCCTTTCTATTCCCATACTGACCTTTTTGTCCTGAACATAGCCACATGCGAACTGGAGGAACAGCACCTCATATTCCGCTTGGGTAATTTGCAAACCAATGGTATAAACATTTGAATTATCTTATTTTAAGTATCCCTTTTCCCCCTCTATGTCCTGTGTCCTCTTCCTCAGCCATCCCAGTGCGCACCCATTTCTCCCAGAATCTTGCACATCCCCTCCCCTCTTCCCCACTGACCGCTTCTACTTGTATCACTCCCTCTGACTATACATTTCACTACTCTTTCTTTATTTGACACTCTTTATCTCCTTTTCATCTGTAGCCTTTGTCACTTACTCCACCCATTTGACAATCAAACCTCCCTCATCTGTTTCAATCTATCACTTGCCAGGCGTTGTCCCATCCCCATCTCTTTTCCAGCTGCCTCCTCCATACCACAATCAATTTGAAGGAGGGTTCTGACACAACTGCCTGTCCATTCTCTCCACAGACGCTGCCTGGCCTGCTGAATTCCTCCAGCACAGTGTTTGGTTCTAAATAACAAAGGGATTGAGCAGAATCAACACAGATTTATGGAAAGGAAATTGTATTTGACAAATCTGTTGGATTTTTTTGAGATTGTAAATAGCAGAATAGATATGGATGAACCAGTTGATGTAGTGTATTTGAAGTTTCAGAACAGCTTTGGTAAGGTGCTACACAAATTTTATTAAACAAAATCAAAATGCATGGTCGTCCGAGTAATATACTGGTTCAGGTTGAACACCGATTTTCTGGCAACTGATCGTCCGCCCACCCCTATAATCTCGATAAAATTACAATAGCTCAGTTAAAATTCCCTGAGCAGCCACAGATGACGTTGCAAGTGGCAAGCGCTCTTTCCGTTTGTGTCCGTCTGTCGTGAAAGTATGCTCTCAATCTTCTCACCTAATTGTTTAAAAGATAATACAGTAAACCCTCGGTTTAATGACCCCCATTATAACAGATGTCGGTTATAGCGGACGGACCTGCTGACCCATCCCCTGCTCGCACCATCTCCCCGGCTGTTTAGAGTCCTAGCTTCCGACCGCTGCCCCAAATCGCAAGGTGCACCAGCGAGCCGCTATAGGATCTTTGCACACCACAGTCCAAGCTCTTCCTCTCTCTCTCTCTCTCTCTCTCTCTCTCTCTCTCTCTCTCTCTCTCTCTCTCTCTCTCTCTCTCTCTCTCTCTCTCCTTGGTGAAGCTCTTTTCTCTCCCTGAAGATGAAGCTCTTTTCTCTCCCCGAAGATGAAGCTCATTTCCTCATGATAGAATCATGTACTTATATAATAATTTTATCACTAAAAATAACAGGTGATTATGTGTCAACTAGCTATTCTCCGTGGTACCATAATGGCGTGAGTTTTGTGTCCTATCATACACCGAGCTAGCCTCGGATGTCTCTGGGAAAGCAAAGCTTATCTCAGTGACCTCGCAGGTGTCTTCATGATCTACTGGTCTCTGAATTAGCTCAAGCATTCTTCGAAAACCTACTTGTTTTTTCTAAACAAGGTTGGAAATACAATGCTGCTAATTTAGCTGACAACTCCATTCCAGCTCACAGTCTATTTAACCTTACATTACAGTATCCCACAAATTCCTCAAATCTCTCCTACCATCTGGAAGTTACAAATCAGGAGTACAATACAATACAATACAATACGGTTTTATTCGTCACATAAGTGAAATGAATTTCCCAGCAGCAGTACAATGAGAAAGAACACGCAAAAACACAATAAAAATTTAACACAAACATCCAGTCCTCCTCCATTTCCCCCCGTGGTCGGGACCTCAACCCTCCGCAGCCGTCGCTGCGGGCATCCAGATGAATGAAAGTCCAGGTAAGTCCTGAATCGGTGCCTTCCCCACCGGAGACCGCGGCTTCAGGTTGGTGTAGGCCACCGGCTGGCGGTCGGTGATTTAAAGTTCCCACCGCGCCGCAGCCAGAAGCACCGCAGAACGTAGGGCCGACAGTCGAAGCTCCCCTCCAGGGATCCCCAGTATGATATGAAACTCTTTGAGTACTCAATAATGAAACCATTCAGGATAAAGCAACCAACCCACTTGGTACTTCATCAACAACCACAAGCTTCTACTCCCTGCACGATCAGTGCCTTATGGCTGCAATGAGCATCATATACAAAATGCACTCCCTACAACTTACCAAGGCATCCTTGATAGGATCTCCCAGAATTGCAACTTTTAGCCATCTGAATGCGTTCCTTTAAGTCACACACTGACCTGATTTGGACATTTTTTTGTCCCTGTTGCTGGGTATGGTTACTGGATTGAAACTCCCCACTAATGGCATTGGGGGAATACATTCATCAGATTGATTAATAATTCATGAAGGTTAGTGCTTTGCCACTATCTTGGGCAATTAAAGATAGACAAGGGAATTCAAAATGATTTAGTTATCCCGGAAGTGAAGAAAGCACCCTTCATCCTGGTCCTTAGTCTTCTGTTTCTAACCTACTCTAGCTATGGAAATAATTATCTTTAGAATTCTATGGACCAAGTCATGGTGACTGTAGCTGACAGTTTGAAATGGTGTTCAATCATTCGACTTCATTCAAGTCTGAAATTTGCATACATGTTTCGACCTGAAAATTTAAGTCTGTTTCTGTTTTCACAGATGTTTCCGGAACTGTTGAGCTGTATGGATTTAGCAAAATTAGATTGCAAGCTAATCAATCATTCTCAATGTAGTGCCAGGCCTTTAGAGCAGGAATTATCATGTATTAACATGAATAAATGGTTGCTGTGAGATTAATTTACATTTGCAGTTCAACGATAAAAATTTAATGGCCATGATTTTTGAATGGGGAGCCTTAGAGTTTGCAAAATTTTCCCATTCTTGCAAAGGTATATGGTACATTTGGTAGAGAATTAGATGATGTGCTGATTCACTTTTGTACCACAGCATGATCGATATTTTTATAAACTAATACAATGAGGAATTATTTGTGGTCTCAGTATAGTTTACAGAAAAGGGACAATTTGCAGACACCTACACCAATAATAAAAGCAACATTAGTCTCAAAAAGGTGCAAATTATTTCTGGCATCCTGTGCCGCATAAATAACATTATTATTTGGTTAACATTATGCCTGATCTAATGTGGATTGGGTTGTTGAGGTGCTCTGTTTATGTTTTTTTGTCCTAATTATTGCCTGTGTTAAATTTCTCAACAAATCCCATGGTTTGATCTTCAATTGATTGGTGGGCGCTTAGTTTTGATTTGGTAGTGAGAGAAAATAGAGCTGCACCAGTTCTAAATTCTTACTGAGTGAAAAAAAGATATTGATGAGTATGAGCAGGCCATAACCATGACATTGTAAGTGTTTGCGCAGGGGGATTAATGAATGGGGACAGCATGGTTTTGAAATATATTTAGTGCATATACTGTGAAATGCTGAAAAGGCTTTAAATATTACTTTCTCAATGTCAAATCCACAATCTCTAATTTTTATACTCTTCCAATTATTGTAGAATGGCCGCCTAGCTTATGAAAATATATTGCAAAGAAAAAGGGAATATTTCCTCAGATTGTCTTTTAAAATGTAGACACACTTGTCTTTTAAAATGTAGACACACTTAAATTAGATTTTTTTCTTTCTAGACTGGATGCTTTAGTCATTCTTTTACATTTTTTTCTGTGCAACCTTGACCATCTTGGTATGCTGCACTAAATGGCTATTTAACATTTCTCAAATTTAATTCAACATCTGTTTGAGTTTTTCAAAGATGTTCATTAAAATAAATTTGGAGTTTGTTGTACTTGCATAGTTTGTGCTTAGCTCTTAAGAGAGTTAGCAGACCATTTGGATTGCTGTATATTACAACATTTTGTATTTTGGCATGACACCAGCATATGTCTGGCCTGGACACTAAGATTGCAGTGAAATAACAACATAGTCACATTTTGAGTTATATTGACAGTTGGAAACGACAGTTCTAGTGTTTGCATACACAGTTGAAGGAGAAATGTTATATAACCCTTCTGATGCCAAATTAATATTATATAGAAGAGCGATACACTTTAGGTTTTGTAGTGGCTGTTTTGATGTATACGTGTGGAAATGGTTAGAAGATTTTTATAAATGTATTTGCCTTCTCACAAATTGTTATAGCTATATAGCTAAATAAAGTTATACAGTAAACCCACATTTAACGGACCTCTTTCTAACGGATTTCAGTTATAACGGAAGGAGCTACCGACGGCTGCCCGCACCCTCCCTGGCTTGCGCCACATCCCCCATCGCTCACTGCGCCATCCGCCCATGCTGCCCCTGGCTCAAGCCTCCACCCCTGCCAGCTCGCAACGCTGGCCGCCATCGTCACCCCCAACTTGTGCCGCTTCCCAGGCCACTCACAGCACCCAGTGCCCCCGCTGTCTCCGGCTTGTGCCGCTTCCAGGCTGGACCTTCTGCCACCACTGCCTGCCCACACAGCTTCCTTGACCGCTTCCAAGCCGAACCTGTCGCTGACCCTTCCCTGCACTCCTTCCTGCGGGCCGCGACCATTGACTCTGCCGATCCTCACCTCAGCAAGCCGGGGCCATCGACTCACCTTGATTCCAGGCTCAGTTCTGGCTGCTGGAAGGGGGAGTGGACGCAGGCGCGTATTAGCAGCCGCTGCTCTCTCTTCCATACTGTGTTTTTGATTTTTGTGATTTTTTAAAAATTCTGATTTAATTTGTGTACTTGTGATGTCTTTACTATTTATTTCATTCCGTTTACTGTAAAATCTGTAAGGTGTCCTTGAGATTTGAAAGGCGCCCATAAATAAAATTTATTATTATTATTATTATTATTATGAGTCCGAAGCAGGGTCTAGACCCGAAACATCAACTATCCATGTTTTCCAGAGATGCTGCCTGACCTACTGAGTTATTCCAGCACTTTGTATCCTTTTGTGTATTAACCAGCAAATGCAGTTGTTTGTTTCTACTAGTTTTAATGATAATACCTTATTTGCTTATAGTGGACAATCGGCAATAATAGAGAACATCCCCCCCCCCCCCCCCCATCATCCGTTATAACATGGGTTTACAGTATTTCACTAGCATTAAAACTAGTAGTCGCATGTTCATTAACCTGTGCTCTTAGAGAGAATTCAAGACCTTGGAATGCTAGCAACTAAAAGCATAGTCAAGGTAAATGGAGGAGAATAATCATAGTCATGGAGAATTTGGTTGAGGTGGGATCATTGGCTTCAATGATGCATTGTTCTGTCGCAAAATTTGCAGTTTGCACAGGTGACGTTGATAGTTTGTTTTAAAAAATGCTTATCTTCAGCAAGTTTCCTGCAGGAACCTGCTAGCAAAGCAGTCCTGATCCTTAAGACCAATTTCTTGTGTGGTGATGTGAACTTCCAGATCAAAGAGGGAGGGTCAAAAGACACTCTAAATACCTATGTATGCCTTGCCCCTGACTTGGGTGAAACTGGGGGAAAAAAATAATTTCAGGCATTCAAATTATTTTAAAACTATTTTCAAAAATAAGAAGTTAAAAACATAAAATACTCAAAAGTACCAATGTCAGTCCTCGGGAGCTGTTCGCCTCCATTGAAATGAACAAAGAAGCACTTTCAGTGCCTCCACCAACTTGGCACAGGATCTTTATATGCATACCTCAGTTTAAGTGCTGGTGAATCTCTGCAATTTTACACACACATGCTGACCTTCAGTGTTTAGTATCCAAGTGCGGTCATTTACCCAGCTTCAAATTACCGACAACAACATGGCTTTTGGGCACGGATGGAAGTCCATAAACATTAAGGGACGAACAGTTGAGCCAATATTTTCCTATTAAATTCTGGCCATTCTGCTGATGTTATAAATATTGCCATCAAGTTTTATGAATGTTGAACAGGTTAGTGGAAGTTATTTAATAAATAATGTTATTTATTTTTCAGCGTCGTCTTGGAGATGCTGCTAAAAAAGCCATTGGTAAACTTCAAATTAGAACAATCAAGAAAGGTGATAAGGTAATAACATCTGTGAAAATATTGGATTACATGGTACAGTGGCCACAGGGGCTTTGAGTCATGAGTGTTTAATTTTCATATGCACTGGGACCAGAACAGTGAAATTCTTTCTTGCTGCAGCTTTACAAGCAGATTTAATGCTGCAATGCATAAAAAAATGTACAATAAATTATCAGTTATACTTGTTAAACTGGGCCATAATAGTGCAAGCCAAAGTAGGTAGTTCACCCACATACAAATCCTTAGTAGTTTTTGCTGAGCTTGAGTTGTGTGGCTGTATGGTAACTCAAATTTCACTGTACCAATTGGTGCATGTGACAATAAATGTGAACGATTAAGGTTCTGGAGTGAATGTTTCGCCACTTGACGCTCCCAGCCCTTTCTAATATCTGTAAGTTAGATGTCTGTAATGTGATGACCTATCCACCACTTAATTGGATGAATGCAAGTTCAAGCTCGGTCAAGCAGCTCGGACTGATTGACACCAGTCCACAACATTAAATACTTATTTTTTGCATTGACTGCACCAAATTGCTGATTGTGCCTTGTACAAGATGAGTTTCAAAAAATTGCAAATGCTTCTTCCACTTGCAACTCCAAAACCCATGACCTCTATGATCCACGAGAACAAAAATAGCAGATCTGTAAGGATTCCCCATTTTAAAATAACTCATTAACTTACACAGCATCATGATTTGGAAATACATTGCAGATTCTTCTTTATTGGATCTATATCTCGACTCCTTATCTCACACCAGTGACAAGGTACCTCCATTGGATGAATGGTAACAATTTAAGAAGTAGATTCACACCACCTTTGATGTTAGTCGGGAATTGTCAGTATACGCCATTGTTATATATTTTTAATTTCCTCAGCCTGCTTTTGTATTACATTCTAATTAAGCCAACCAAACATTCACTTCTATTTACTGGTGGCCTGCTATCTCGTATTATTTTATTTATTTATTTTGGTACGGTACAGTGGAATCGCAGTTAGGTACTTAATCTCTGAGATTCAACTATGCTCATAACAAAACAATAGATTTCATTACATAGCACAATTTTAATGTTGCTGATTTTTTTCTTCTTCTCAGGAAACAGAGTCAGACTTCGATAATTGTGCTGTTTGCATAGAAGGCTATAAGCCAAATGACGTAGTGCGAATTTTACCATGCCGGTGAGTTGCCGATGCATTCAGCTTTGTTTGTGGACTCTAGATACATGAGAGTTGGTA
The DNA here is from genome assembly GCA_038087875.1 of Malacoraja senta. Classification (NCBI taxonomy): domain Eukaryota; kingdom Metazoa; phylum Chordata; class Chondrichthyes; order Rajiformes; family Rajidae; genus Malacoraja; species Malacoraja senta. Next base: position 237,173,296 of record CM075977.1, read on the forward strand.
TGGACTTTTGCAATTTGTGTCACCATAATGTGAACACAGAAACAGCTACAAAATGCAAGAAGTAATCAGGCTGGGAAACATGGCGAGTGGCTCACTACTTGACACCCCAAACCCCTTGAACCCTTTTCAACATCAATGAGGCACAAGTTAGGTGTGTGATAGAGAATACTCTCCACATCTTTAGATGGGTGCAGCTTCAAATAACAATAGCTCTTCCCAAACCCATGAAGTTAATCACCATAAAAAGGCACCGACATGGGATCACTACCATCTCTGTGTTCCCATCTTCACTCTGAAAATTTGTATTTTTCCTTTATCATTGCTGGGTTGACTGCAACATAAACTCTGCAACAGCATTGTGGAATTACCTTTGCAAAAGGGATTGCAGGAGTTCAGGAAGATGACTTTATCACCTTAAGGGCATATAGAGATGGACAAAAATGTTGGCCTTGCCAATGATGCCCGCATACCAAAACATGAATGAATAAATCGGCTTGCAAGGATTTGCGGTTATCTTACCTTCCAACTGTCCATGTGGTGTAATATTATCTATTAACATTACAAATCAAAGCTGCTCTGAATTGTTTGTATACATTAAAGTGGATTAAAAATGGCATCTTCAGAATTTATTACCACATTGCTGATTTCATTTTAGATAATTCCTCAGACTTCAAATGTCAAAACTGTTCTTTGCAAATCTGTGGAGTCTAAATATTGTGACATCTGTATGGTAGAAGATCACAAAATGTTAAATGTCAGGTTAATTAGCAGATACTATCCAGATGTTTCTTCCCCCCCCCCTCCCCCCCCTCCCATACCATCTGATGTGCAGTTTACTCTCTCCCAGTATGTGGGTGTGGATCCTGGATGAAATTAACATTGACAATACCTATTTGTTCCACTTCAATTAAAAATGGAAGGATGTTTTCTGCTGTTTTAGGTTTTTTCCAGATACTTGGGTTGCTTGGTGATGCATACTTCAGCGATGTCTGTTATGCTTTCCTGAGCCAGAGTTATTGGATCTGGAATCACTCCACAAATTAACATGGAGGTTTAGATGGATCTTTAATAAAAGACTCATTTGCTTGGACCATACAATTTTGCATTGTACAAATGAAAAAGAAAATATTAGAAATTTATGATTCATTAATAGGAAATTTAAAAAACCAGGCGTATGAATTTCCAATAACATGCAGCTGTGACGGGAAATCAAGCCAGTAACATTATACCTGGGAAATCAGCAATTTTTTAATATATTTGTCACATTTTGGAAATGGTCCACACAAATACTCACCCTGTTATGTGCAGCTTTGCCAAACTTTTCGCAGAATTATGCTTTGTTTAATAAGCACATTTCTTTCAAGAGAAGTATGAAAGGATTGAAGAAATGTTACTAAATGTATTGCAAATGTATAACTGAACTTTTCATGTGAAATGTAAAACATTAAGTTTTCACTTGGGAATTATCAATGCTTTATTCATGCCTTCTTGAAATCCAAATCTAGACTATATGGGTTCTTTGAGAATTTACTTCCTTTCTGTAAAACAATGTAACGGAAAGTTTCTTGTGTACTGTTGTAGGCATCTTTTCCATAGGACATGTGTGGATCCATGGCTGCTAGATCACCGCACCTGTCCAATGTGCAAAATGAACATTTTGAAAGCACTTGGAATTCCGGTAATATTGCTCATTAAATTACTGATGTTGCACAAATCTGGATTTCCTCCTTGGTTTGCTTAATGAAATATTCATTAAGTGTTTGACATTAATCTTCTAATATAATTAGTATTTCCATTTTAATAGTGATTGCAAGATGGCAAGTTGTTGGAGGCAGTGACCTACAGGTATTAGTTTGATGTTCAGGTTGTGTTTAAAGTTGAAAATATTATCTATTTTTAACAACTTGAAAATGATATCTATTGTGCACGATAGGGTTTTAAATTCACAAAAATTTGATTCAAACAGTACATTATTTGCTTTTTTCATCTGATTTCAATTGTCAGGGCATTGAGTATAAAAGTTCATAAGTTATATTACAGCTGTATAAAACTTTAGTTAGACAACATTTGGAATGTTGTGTGCAATTCTGGTCTCCACATTTACAGGAAGAATGTGATCGTGCATAGGAGATTCACCAGGATGTTGCTTGGATTGGAAAGTATTAGCTACAAGGAGCGATTGGACCCAGTTTGTTTTCCCCTGAAGCTATTTTTTTTTTCTCTGGAGCATTTGAGGCTGAGGGGCAACCTGATAATATATGATTATGAGAGGCAGATCGGAAAATTAATGCCTTTTTCCCATGGTGGAATTGGCTTGGAGGGTGTTAGAGGGGCATAAGTTTAAGGTGAGAGTGAAAAAGTTTAAGTGGCATGTATGAGACAATTTTTTTTTTACACAAAGTGCGAGGAACGGTGGTGAAAATAGATATGATAGCAACATTTGATAGGCACGTGAACAAGCAGATAAGATGGAGCGACGTAGACAGATAGGATTAGTTTAAATTGGCATCATGGTTGACACAGACATTGTGAGCCAAAAGGCCTGTTTCGGTACTGTATGGTTTGATGTTCTACCGTTATTGTTGAAAATGCTCACAGAATTTCTAAGCTGGTACATATTTTTTACTCTTTCGGATCTTTCTAGGCTACTCTGAAAATATCCTCCCAGAATTATTGCATTATCCATGGTACATGCTCCTCTAATTTATTTATGCTCCGATGAGTCAGCACAGACACAGGGAGGCTGAAATGCCTCCCTCTATGTCGTATGGAAATACAGAATGGTAGGCAAACTAACAGATGTTATAATTTGCAAGTGGAATTAAATACAAAAGTAGGGCGGTTATGCTTCAGTTGTATAGGTCATTAGTATAGATCATCTAGAGAGTATCTGGAGAATTGTATATGGTATTGCCTTTCTTATTTAAGGAGGAATGTAAATGCATTTGAAGCAATTCAGTTTACTAGATGAATACCTGGAATGTGCAATTTTTCTTGGAGGGATAGGCTGAACTGCCAAGCCATGTGTCCAGCGGAATCCAGACGAATTGGGGATGATTGAGGTACAGTAGATCCTGGGGGTCTTGGTAGGGTGGAGAGAGAGAATATTTCACCTTGTGGGAGAATCTCAAACAAAGGATCAATATTTAATAATAAAGGGTCACCCATTTAAGGCAAGGATGAGGCAATAATTTTTAACAAGAAAGTTAGATTTAGCTTTCAAGAGAGAGTTAGATTTAGCTCTTAGGGCTAACGGAATCAAGGGATATGGGGAAAAAGCAGGAACTGATTTTGGATGATCAGCCATGATCATATTGAATGGCGGTGCTGGCTCGAAGGGCCGAATGGCCTACTCCTGCACCTATTTTCTAAGTTTCTCATGGGATTGTGAATTTTTGGTGCTTTTCAAAGGGGGCAGTAACAAGCAGAACCTTGAAATAGTTTTAAGGCAGAGGTCGACAGGGTCTTAATAAGAGAGTCAAAAGTTTAAAAAATATGGTTAAGGTGGGAGTCCAATCAGATCAGCCATTATTTTATTGAATGGAATAGGAGAGTTGAGGGATCAAATGGCCTATTCCTAATTTTATATGTTCACATGCAGTGCAGTAGTGCTTACTAATGTCTTTATCTCAACCTTGTATTTATATCTCGATTAATGCACATCCTTTTTGCCTCTTTTATAAATGCCAAATGTTTTTGAACATTTAGCAACCAATCTTAACAATGCTGCAATCATGCCTCCTTGATTAAACCAATTTCCCTTATTTGTCTATTTTGATTGGAATGCTTGTTAGGAATGCTTTCTGCATTAATTTATAGTATTGTTAAATTTAACATTTTACAATTTTACTTAGATATGACTTTGATCACATACAGTATTATATATGCTGTGAAACTAGTGAATGATGTCACTGTTATGAAATTATGCTGTGTGTGGAGTTTGTTATTGACATGGCCTCAACTGCAGGAGCAGGTCTTACGCAGGTCTTACCCAAGTCCCTGGCCTGCACCCGAGTTTCTTGAATCAGGTAGAGCAATGATGCCTTAATTTAAGCCATCTTGTCGTTAAATCTCTCAGCTAGGATTCCGTGACTCTGATCCCTGCCCCAGATTCTCACCTCTGACAATACAATGTAACATATTTTGCGCGGCACGGTGAGCAGTGGTGGAGTTGTTGCCTTACAGCGCCAGTGACCCAGGTTCGATCCTGTAAGGAGTTTGTACGTTCTCCCCGTGACCTGCATGGGTTTTGCCCGGGAGCTCTGGTTTCCTCCCACACTCCAAAGACGTAGAGGTTTATTGGTTAATTGACTTGGTAAAATTGTAAAAACAATTGTCCCTAATGTGTGTAGAATAGTGTTAATGTGTGGGGATCGCTGGTCGGCGTGGACTCAGTGGGCCGAAGGGCATGTTTCTGTGCTGCATCTCTAAACAAAACTAAACTAAGCATATAGTGCCTGGTCCAGTCAATGGCAGATTCGTCCTTGAATGGCAAGAAATGGTTGATTGAAAAAGGGCCATTATTGGGGTATTAATGGGTCACCCAATATTTGAGATTGATTTGCAAAGTTTTTACTTAATTAGTAACAAATGTTTTGGATGCATTTAACCTCGTCAGAAGTTTCTATAAACTATTATGCTATGGTAATCCTTTGCTCCTTCATGCCCTTGCAACCATTTGGTATAAGTTCATGCACAAAGGAATTTCTCGCTCTCTTTCTCTTTTATAGTCTTGTTGATTTTACCCAAATTGATACTTAATCATTGTCTTGATACGCAAGTTGATAAAATGGGAAGATTAGGGCAGTTGAAAGTTAATACATAGAAATATAAAGTAGTGTTTTTTTGTGAAAAAAATGAAGTGAGCCAACAGGAACAAAGCCGTATAGTTTTTTAAATGGATCCAGAAGCAAGGAGACTTGGTACATACAAATCATTCAGTGAATTCTTGAGTTGAAACCAATCTAAAATTTCCAACAAATGAAGGTGTCTAATCTGCAACTTGTTCAAAAGTAATATGGATCCTTAGATTTGTGTGAAGATGTAGAGTGAAAAGCAAGGAAGCTCTGATAAACCATAGTAAATTACTATTTGTTTCCACTTGAAGTATTGAGTCCAACCTTCAATAAGATCATTCTTGCTTTGAAGAGGGTCAAAAAGATGGCACTATTCACAGTGTAGCATTGGTGAATATTGCCCTTAAGAGTTAACCTGCATTTTTTTCAAAATCTCAATAATAAATCTGAACCAACAATAAATGATGCCATGGTCGAGGAGCATCGATAATGTGTTCAGACTGAAGAAGCTGTGGTTCTCCTCTGTGTCGAAGGTTAAGGGATGATTCAATATTATGAAGCAAGGATTCAGTAGAGTCGATTAGGAAGATTTGTTTCCACTGACAGAAAGGCTAATAACAGAGAACTTAGATGTAAAAATAATTGGCAAAAAATGTGAAAGAAACAAAAACTTTTTTAAATATAGAAAATTATTACAATTTGGAATGTGGTAGCTGAAATTGTGTAGAGTCCATAATAACTAAATATGATTTGGATTTATACTTGAAAAGATGTGATTTTTTTCAAAGCTGCAGGAAAAGATCATTTTTAGATTGTAAGTTGAAAGTGCCAAGACAGACCTGTTTTGTAAGATTCAGTAATTATTTTCCAAGGTTTTGACATCTGTAGGGTTTATTGCATGCACTGAGATCCATCTAACATTCAAGGAGCATGATGTTTATGAGAAATTGTGTGCACAAAATAAACCAAAATGCTAATTTGTAAAGCTTTAACTATTCAGTTTTTATGTCAACCTAGTAAATTTCATGCTATGCCTCACAGCGCCAGACACGCGTTTTTGATCGATCTCGGGTGCTGTCTGTATGGAGTTGCATGTTTTCCCTGTGAAAACGTGGGTTTCCTCTGGGTGCTCTGGTTTTCTCCCACATACCAATGATGTGCAGGTTTATAGGTACACAAAAATGCTGGAGAAACTCAGCGGGTGCAGCAGCATCTATGGAGCAAAGGAGATAGGCAACATTTCGGCCCGAAACGTTGCCTATCTCCTTCGCTCCATAGATGCTGCTGCACCCGCTGAGTTTCTCCAGCATTTTTGTGTACCTTCGATTTTCCAGCATCTGCAGTTCCTTCTTTAACACATGTGCAGGTTTATAGGTTGATTGGCCTCTATAAATTGCCCCAGGTGTGTAAGGAGTTGATGCAAAAGTGGGGTAACATAGAAGTAGTGTGACATGACAGGCATGGCCTCGGTGGGCCATAGGACCTGTTTCAATGCTGTATCTCTCAATCGATCAATTGTGTAAAATAGAAAGTGAGTTGAAGATTTTTTGGATTATATAATACAGATGATCATGCTTGTAATATTTTAATCTCAGATTATTGACCTGGCAATTTGTTGTTATGATTTTAGCTAGTTTGCACCATTTTGTATGTTGAACTATGCAAGAGCTTTCCATTTTTGTCTTTATTTTCTTTAGTTCTGTGTGTTGATTGAAATCTAATCATGGCACAAGCTAAAATTCTCCTCTGACCAAATATCAGAATACGGACTGAATTATTGAATGGAATGTATTTGAAAGTTGTAACAATTTAGGTGTTGAAGCCAACCATGTGTGAATATTCCAAAATATTTCTTCTGTAAGCAAAGTAAATAGTTTGAATTATTCTGTAAGTACATGTGATTATTTCCAGAAGCCCAAATCATGTGGAGCCCAGGCTATACATTCAGCTTTGTGGCTTTACGATTTTATATATTACAAGACAAGCAATAACTTAATATTTTGGGAGTATCTTGAGCAGAAATTTGCACTTATTATAAATTGCTAAATTCTAAAGAGAAGTTCAGTGCATAACCTTAGAATACAAAAACTATGTTTAACAAATGTATTTTTTCAGATATGGTACATTACTCCACCTTCTCAACTGGTAGTAAATTTAGAGTTTGAGATTTGATGTTAATGCTAACATCATACTCACTGATGATCAGTGTGGATTATTTCAGACATTTATTCAATCTTGGGTCAAATATGGTTAAAAGTTGCATTCCAGAGCAGAGAGTGGATGTCAGGATACGATTTAAAATAAGGTTTCTTCAAGGCGACTGAGTAAAATTGAAGTTGTTGGGAATCAGCAAAATATCTCATTGCTCCTGTCATATTTTGCAAAAAAAACGGTTGGTGTTTCTGAAGGCCTGCTATTTCGGTCAGGATATTCCGGCAATATCCTATTCCCTTCCATATTTAATTTGTACATCATTGATTTTACCTGTGATGTGGGGATATTTTCTGATGATTGCACAGCATTCAGTTTTGTTTGTAATATTTTGGATGACAAAGCAGTTTGTTGCAATGCAGCACTGAGACGGTCTGTTAATTAATAAATAAAATTCTCAGCGCTCAAGTGCTTAGTAATTACCATCTCCAAATAGAGTGATTTTAATGATCTGCACCTAATATTCAATGATATTAATTATCACAGGGTCATTTATTAGGATTTTGGATGTCACCTTTGACCAGAAACGGAATAGGACCAGTCATCTAATTACTGGTTCTACAGCACCATGGTTGAGGCTAGGTATTCTGCATATGCAGCTCATTTACTAACTGTGCTGCCCTTTCCACTTTGACAATATGCAGGCCATGAATGCAATATTTGTCACAAACCTGAATTGTACAACACTTAACAACACTAAAGTAGTTCAACTCCATTCAGAACAAATGCCCTCTATCTGATTATCGTTCCAAACACTAATCCAGGCCACCATTCCTCTTTGTGGTTGCAATTTGTTCCATGTATAAAATGCTCTTTAGTAAGTACACAACTGCTTCTTCAACAGCATCTCCCAAACCCACTCCCTACATCATAAGGACTGTCAAAGGCAGCTTCCTTTCCAATTCGTTCACCATCCTAACTTGGAAATATTTCTGTTTTTCATATTTCTGTGGTCTATATCTGGGAACTCTCTAACCAATAACTGGACTTCCTCATGACACCCCCATGGCAGGAGATTTTAAGGACGATAACTTGTGTCTCGAGCAGCACATTGTGCGTGCATTATCAGTCTTCATCTTAAAGCAGCCCCTTTAAAGCTGGCATCTTACTGTTATGGAACAGAACTAATGGCACCTTCCCCTCTGAGTAGCTGCACCTGATTCCGGGTAGATTATCACCTGGTACAGGTTTTGCAACTTCACAATCCTCAATATCCAGAGTGCCAGTTGTGGCTGAAAGTCCTCGATCGAGTGACATGCCATTTCAATTCACCCTTGCCATTTCATTATCAATACCCATTATCTGACCAGTGAGAGTTCTTGGTGTTCTGTTGGAGGCAATACAGTAGAATAAGGTGATGGAAAAGTAAAACATGTATGCTTACAGCAACTGCAGATTGTAAAACAGAATAGATCATGGGAAGAGGGAGATGGTGTGATTTGAGAAGAATTGAGTATGAGCTTACTGTGGTGCGAATGATCAATGGTTTAAAGTTTAATAGGAAAACTAAAAAGGCAGAATATTCTTAAATGGTGAGAGAATGGGACACATTGGTATTCAGAAGGAACAGGGATCTTCTCCATATAGATCATCAAAGCCAATCATGCTGTACATAAGGAAAAGATATGGGCGGCACATTGGTGCAGCTAGTGAAGCCTCTGTCTCACAGCTCCAGTGGCTTGGGTTGAAACCTCTGGTGCTATCTGTGTGGAGCTTGTACTTTCTCCCTGTGACCACTTGGGTTTCTTTCTGTTGGTGAATTGGCTCCTGTCAATTACACCTAATACATAGGTACACAAAAATGCTGGAGAAACTCAGCGGGTGCAGCATCATCTATGGAGCGAAGGAAATAGGCAAACTCAGCGGGTGCAGCAGCAGCATCTATGGAGCGAAGGAAATAGGAACGTTTCGGGCCGAAACCCTTCTTCAGCATTTTTGTGTACCTGGGATTTTCCAGCATCTGCAGTTCCTTCTTAAACACCTAATACATTGATGAGTGTAGAATTTGCGGTGGTGGAAGTGGGGGGGGGGGGGGGATAAGAAGCACAGTTGATGGAAATTTGAGGAAAATAAAATAAAATTAGTAGGATTAGTGTAAAAATGGGGTTGATGATTGGTGCAGGGCCTATTTCCTTGCAATATCTCTCAATTACCGATAAAACGTTTACACGCTTGACAAAGGTAAAGCATTAAAGATTCGTTTGGCAAAATTCTACACTAAGGAAAATTGTCTGAGAAATTATGACTTTATTGGCTTGAAGATAGAAGCATGAGGTCATTGAAGCATATACATTTTTAAAATAACTTGACTGAAGCAGGGAACATGTTGATTTTGTTGGGGATTTTGGATCTAAAGGTTAACCATTTAGGATTAACTGAAGGAGAAATTTGTTTATTTAAATGGTTATAAATCTTTTGAATGTTTATATCACAGAGCTGTGAATGCTCAACCATTGAGAATGTTCAAGACAGCAATTGATAGATGATTTTAACCTGCTTTGCTTTATATTTATCGAACCTGTGATTTCTTTTATATCTTTAGCTTCTGGCCATTCTAACTTCAGTTGAAATATTAAAATTTATTATGTGAAATCGCAGTAAGTTACATGGATAACTTTTTATTTTCATGTACCAGGTAATAAAAAAACATATTGCTTGGTTTGTAACGTGTTCTTTTTATAGCCAAATGCAGATTGTGCAGACGATGTAACAACGGATTTCGAAGGATCCATAGGAGGGCCACCAACTAATCAAATTACAGGCGCAAGTGACGTGACAGTGAATGAGAGTTCGGTTGGCTTTGAACCTCCTGCTCGAAATGTTGGACTTTCACAGACAATTCAAGACAATGAAGCTCTTCAGCAAGTTGATGAGATTAATGTTACTGCTAGCAACAGTAAGTTGCCTTTTTACTTGTAAATAGGAAAGCACTACTTGGTGATTTTTACCTCCATAAATTAAGAAAAAATATAATGATGTTAAAATATATTTTTGCTTCCTACAAACTGTCAAATGCTGATACAGAGAGAGATGTGAAAGTCCTGGTGCATGAAACATAGAAAATAGCACATATATATGTCAGTGGGAACACCAGTGTTAATTGCACAGCACTCATTTCTATTGAATGATGAGGCAGTTAAAACTCATTGGTGGGTCTGGTCAGTGGATAAGGATAGCAGATTTCCTTCCCTGAATGGTATTAATGAGCCAAGATGAGGAAGAATTGCTTTAGCCAGAGGGTGGTGAATTTGGAATTCATTGCCACAGACAGCTGTGGAGGCCAAGTCAATGGGTATTTTTAAAATGGCGATTAATAGATTTGTGATTAGTAAGGATGTCAAGGTTACGGGGACAATGGCAGAGAATGGACTTGAGAGGGAAAAATAGATCAGTCTTAATAGAATGGCGGAGTAGAGTCAATGGACTGAATGGCTAAATTCTGCTCGTGTCTTATGATCTTAAGTTCAACAGATTTTTTTATACTAGCTTTGTGCTTACAATTACTGAGATTAGCTGTTTGCATCCTGGGTTCATGTTAAATTATTTTCATGGGCATAATTAAACTGATTTGTGTATGAAATAAGTGTTGCCATCATTCATTTTGCTGTCGTTGTGGATCATTTACAATATTTAAAGGCAGCTTTCACTTAAAGGAAGTCGATTAGAATTTGTCCAGTTGTGGAGTAGTTCCAAAGGACCCATCCTTTTCAAAGCCCAACTGTGGGTCTTGATAGTAAAGGCTAGTTAGAGATAGGACTGATCCACCAGATAGTAGGAGATCATCTTGCGAAGCTGCAAAAGAGCACAAGGACCCGTGGGAGCATTCTTAGCATTTGGCTGCAATGCACTGACCGAAGCAAGTATTCTAAAAAAGACTTAACAGTACTTAATTCATACCACCTCTATGCAACCATGCACTTTCTCAGGTCCCACTCTTCTTAACACTAATTATCAGTGAACATTAAGTAAGTACACAAAAATGCTGGAGAAACTCAGCGGGTGCAGCAGCATCTATGGAGCGAAGGAAATAGGTAACGTTTCGGGCCGAAACCCTTCTTCAGATGCTGCTGCACCCGCTGAGTTTCTCCAGCATTTTTGTGTACCTTCGATTTTCCAGCATCTGCAGTTCCTTCTTTAACATTAAGCTGGGCAGAGGGATGAGACAGTCAAGCCATCCAAAAGGAGAGCCAATAACTTGGTTCTCCACAATACCTCCAGGGCAGGATGCTTTCAAAAACTAATCCCATCATGTCACTGAGCACAGGGCAGATTGCCAGCAGACTTGCATTCTATGACGTAAGGTATGGAACATCCCAAGAGCTTAGTGTGCATCATTCAGCACATTAACGAATGAGCAATCATCCATCGGCTGGTCTATTTTGTGAACAGTTTAATAAGTGAACCCTCGGTTGGTCGGCTATCCATTTCACTATGCACTGTGTATTTAGTCTGGATATAGCTTCAGCGTAACAAATCCCATGCAAGGTGAAAGTAGTGAAGGTAAAGCCCTTTGCTCTCACCCTAAACTGAGAAATTGGAGTGTCCCAGGAAGACACTTGAGATATGCTCTTGGATTGTGGTCCTTACTAGCTTCTGATTATGAATGGTTGTTCAAGGTTATACATTTGATCATATAATGATCTTTTAAAAATAAAGGATTTTTAATAAAGCTTTTATTTAAAATAGTGTTTTTATTATGGGGCTGGATATGAGAGAAAGAATGAAAAAAGTAGGATTGTTCACATCTGTACCATTCAGTGATTTTCTATCTTCTAATCAATATTTTGGTATCAGATGTTTTGAGTATTTTCTTTCCTGCTGATGTTTGCGTGCTTTCCCCCGATGCCACTGGCAAGGATAGAAACTTTCAGCATTGGAAATAACTAGCCTTTATGGAATGATAACCTGCTATGGAGAAACACTCCTTTGGCAAAGGCTATGTAACTTTTTCCATTGAAAGTCATCATAAATTAATACTTTGGATTTTCTAACAATTAATAGCTTCACTGGAAAGTATTTACTTGAATTCAAATGTAAAATGACTTGTAGGTAAAATCAAGAAAGAGGAGTCATAGTCATACAGCACAGAAACAAGCCCTTCAGCCCAACTATGTAAGTGTCTTTTAAATGTTGTTATAGTACTTACCTCAATAACCTCCTCTGGCAACTTGTTCCCTTTGAGTGGAAAAGTTGTTCCTTAGGTTTGTATTATATCTTGTCCCCTTCACCTTAAACCTACATCCTCTGCTTTTTGATTCTCCTACACTGGGTAAAAGATTCCATGCATTAACTCTATCAATTCTTCTCATGATTTTATATACCTCTATAAGATTACTATAAGCCATTCCTCACCCCACTTGCCCAGCTGATCAAGATCCTGCTGTAATTTTTTTATAACCACTTTAATGTCATCTGCAAAGTTAATAATCATGCTTTCTACATTCTCATTCATGATCCATGATATAAACCATAAACGGCAATGGGCCCAGAATGAAGAAGCGAAAACTGGCATTTAGAAATTTTTGCAAAGTAATTAAAAATAAATAACTGAAATATAACATTTACATAAGTATTCAGACCCTTTGCTATGACACTCAAAATTGAGCTTAGGTTCATCCTGTTTCCATTGATTACCCATGAGATGTTTCTACAACTTGAGTGGAGTCCACCAGTGGTAAATTTAATTGATTGGACGATTTGGAAAGGCACACATCTGTGTATGTAAGGTCCCACAGTTGACATGCATGTCAGAGCAAAAAACAAGAAATGAAGATGAAGGAATTGTCCGTAGACCTCTGAGACAGGATTGTGTCGAGACACAGATCTGGGGAAGGGTATAAAACAAATTCTGCAGCATTGCAGGTCCTGAAGAGCTCCGTCATTCTTAAATGGAAGAACTTTGGAACCACCAGGACTCTTCATAGAGCTGGCCGCCAAGCCAAACTGAGCAATCGGGGGGAGAAGGACCTTGGCCAGGGAGGTGACCAAGAACCTGATGGTCACTCTGACAGAGCTCCAGAGTTCTTCTGGGGAGATGGGAGAATCTTCCGGAAGGACAACTATATCTGTGGCACTCCACCAATCAGGCCTTTATGGTAGAGTGGCCGGACGGAAGTCACTCCTCAGTAAAAGGCACATGATAGCCCGTTTGAAGTTTGCCAAAAGGGTTGTTTTCTCTGGTGCTCTGGTCTGATGAAACCAAGATTGAACTCTTTGGCCTGAATGCCAAGCGTCACGTCTGGAGGCAGCCAGGCACCGCTCATCACCTGGCCAATACCATACCTAGGGTGAAGCATGGTGGTGGCAACATCATGCTGTGGGGATGTTTTTCAGCGGCAGGAACTGGGAGACTAGATAGGATCGAGGGAAAGATGAACGGAGCAAAGTACAGAGAGATCCTTGATCAAAACCTGCTCCAGAGTGTTCTGGACCTCAGACTGGGGTGGAGGTTCACCTTCCGACAGGACAACTACCCTAAGCACACAGCCAAAACAACGCAGGAGTAGCTTTGTGACAAGTCTATGAATGTCCTTGAGTGGCCCAGCCAGAGCCCGGACTTGAACCCGATCAAACATCTCTGGAGGGACCTGAAAATAGTTGTGCATCGACGCTCCCCATCCAACCTGACAGAGCTTGAGAGGATCTGCAGTGAACAATGGGAGAAATTACCCAAATATAGGAGCGCCAAGCTTGTAGCGTCATACCCAAGAAGACATGAGGCTGTAATCGCTGCCAACGGTGCCTCAACAAAGTACTGAGTAAAGGGTCTGAATACTTATGTAAATGTGATATTTCAGTTATTTCTTTTTGTTTCTTTATTTCTTATTTCTGCAAAAATTTCTAAACACCTGTTCTTGTTTTTTTATTATGGGGTATTGTGTGTAGATTGATGATAAAAAAATGAATTTAATCCATTTTCAAATAAGGCTGTAACGTAACAAAATATGGAAAAAGTGAAGGGGTCTGAATACTTTCTGAATGCACTGCATATCTTACCTCAGAATCCTCTCCCAACAACTTGCATACCACAGATGTTAGACTCACTGGTCTATAATTCCCATGCTTTTCCATGCAGCCCCTGTTACGAGGCACAACATTTGCCACCTTCTAGTCATCCAGCACCTCACCTGTGTCTAACAATGATTCATATATGATAGCCAGGGCTCTCGCAAGTTCTTTTCTAGCTTCCCATAGCATCCCCTGGTATATCTAATCAAGCCCAGGAGACTTATCTACTTCCATACCCCTTAGGACATCCAGCACCTCCTCAACCATAATTCCGACTGTATTCAAGACATCTCCCTTAACTGTCCCAAGTTCTTTTGGTTTTATTAACAAAGGAGAAATAATCATTCATGACCTTTCCTATCTCCTGTGGTTCCTCCATCTGAGGGGGGCCTATTCTCTCTCTGCCCTCTTTCCCTAAATGTACATAAAATCTCTTGGGAATCTCCTTCATTTATGCTACCAGTGCTATCTCCTATCCCATTTTAGCCCTCCTGATTTCCTTATGTATATGAGCCAGTCCCCTAAATTCCTCCAAGGTATCCTTGATGTGGAGAAGTGGAGAAGAGGTGGAGGAGGGGGGAGAGGGGAAGTAAGAGAAATGAAACAACAGTCCTGTGACAAGCCCAAAACAATAACCTAAGTTGATATGTTTACTTAACTTGTCTGTGTCATGGGTTCAGATTGCAATAATATACTACACAGCTGGTTTGAAATCTATAAATTGCTTTATTTAACAAAGATACTTGTGATTTTTGCAAATTTCTTTGGTCTCGGTTCTAATTTAGGTACAGAAGTTCAAAGAAGAATACTTTGAAGTATTCTTTGATGGGAGATTCTGTCATACACAGACCAAAAACAGCATTAACAATATGACAAATTAAATATCAACTTAAAAATGTAAACATGGCTTCATTAATGTCCACTGGTAGCTTCTATCTAATACAACTTACTTCAGATGTTCTTATTTTGACATTTGTGCGTCGTGCCTTGCTGTTTCAAGAGAGTTTGAATGTATTAGAGTAATTACAAGAAGAGGTACATATAACTATACAAACCCTTGGAATGCTTTAGAATTACTGCTCATAATCATGAAGCCAGTCCAACGTCAGACTTAATTACATTCTGTGGTCAAGTGGAGTTTCTTTTAAGATTATGGAATATATGTACTATTGGATATGCTTAGCCATTTGAAAATAAAGATTTAGATTGTAACACAGAATGAAAATAATATTAAAATATTACACTGCCTTGTCAAATTGGTATCCCAGAAAACTTCAAAGACTTCAGGGAAACTGAGTATAAAGTCAACCTTATAAAGGCTGAGGTATGGTCTTCTCACAATTTAATCAAATGTTACAAAAGTTGGAAATTTTAGGATTTCTAAACAAGTTGCTCTCTCCATGTGGTTGTACAAAGAAAATACGAGTCATAGTCAAGCAGCATGGAAACAAGCCCTTTGGCCCACCTTGGCATACTGGGCTAATGACAGTTGCCTGCATTAGGCTCATATCTCTCTAAACCTTTTCAATCCATATATCTGTCCAAATGTATTTTAAAAGTTGTAATTGTAATTAAAAGTTCTCTAGCTTCCTCTGGCAGCTCATTCGAGATACGGACTACCCTCTGAGTGAAAACATTGCCCCTGAGGTGCCTTTTAAAACACCCCCCTCTAACCTTAAGCCTAATTTTAGAATCCTCTAACTTGGAAAAAAAGATAGTTAGTGTTCACATCATCCATGCTCCTCGTGATCTTGTTTACCTCAATAAAGTCACCCCTCAGTGTCCTACGCTCCAAAGAAAAATATCCCAGCCTATCCAACTTCTTCCTAAAAAATAGTTCTGCAAGTCCAAGTTCCATCCAGGTGAATCTTCTCTGCACGCTTCCCAACTTAATGACATCCTTTCTATAGCTGGGTGACCAGAACTGCACAACAAATGTGGTCTCACCAACGACTTGTACAGCGACATCATAAAGTGCCAAGTTTTGAACAATACCCTTCCCAATGAAGGTTAGTGCCAAATACCACCTTGTCCACCTGACTCACCACTTTCAGGGAACCATGCACCTGTACTTCTAGATTTCTCTGTTCTCCAGGGCTGTGCCATTTACAGTGTAATTCCTGCCCTGGTTTGATATACTAAAGTGCAACACCTCACACTTAAATTTCATTTGCTATTCCTTGGCCTACCTTCCCAACTGATCTAGATCCTACTGTAAACTTAGATATTCATCCTCACTGTCCACTATACCACCAATGTTGGTGTCATCTGCAAATGTAGTAACGATGTTGACTACATTGTTAGTCAAATCAGTAATGTACAGTAGATAACAAACAACAGTGTACTCAGCACTGACTTTCAGCATTTCACTGGTCCCAGGGCTCCAATAAGAGAAACAATTCTCCACAGTTACCCTTTGACTCCTTCCTCCAAGCCAATTTTGAATCAATTAGCTAGTTCACCATGGATTCCATGCCATTTATCCTTCCAGATTCAATCTTCAGGTAAAATAAGGAAATAACTGGATCAAGTCATTAGAAAGGAATGGGGAAAAGAGGGTTTACAATGGTTGGTGAATTGCTTCAGCTAAAGGGATGATGACAGTAATAATAATAATAATAATAGATTTTATTTATATAGCGCTTTTCAGGACTCAAAGTCGCTTTACATTGAGAGTCAGGAATAAACAAAACAAAATAGAGCAGTAAGACAGAGATGCAAAGGGGAGGGGAACATGGGACTAGGGGTATGCAGAGGTGAAGAGATGGGTCTTGAGGCGGGACTGGAAGTTGGTGAGGGACTCAGAATTTTGGACCAGTTGTGGGAGGGAATTCCAGAGCCTGGAAGCTGCCCTGGAGAAGGCTCTGCCTCCAAAAGTGCAGAGGTTTGATTTCGGAGTGGAGAGGAGACCAGCTGATGTGGATCTGAGGGACCGTGAGGGTTGGTAGGTGGAGAGGAGGTCAATGAGATAAGGGGGGGGCCAAGTTGTCGAGGGCTTTGTAGGTGAGGACCAGGATTTTGTAGGTGATCCGGTGGGAAATGGGAAGCCAATGAAGTTCTTTGAGAACTGGGGTGATGTGGTGCCAGGATTTGGTGTGGGTAATGAGTCGAGCGGCTGCATTCTGGACCAGTTGGAGTCGGTTGATGCTGCTGGAATTGATTCCAAAGAGAAGAGAGTTACAGTAGTCCAGGCGGGAGGAGATGAAGGCATGGATGAGTCAGCAGCGGGGGGTGTGAGAGAGGATGTGATTTTGGCAATGTTGCGGAGGTGAAAAAATTATGTTTTGACAACATGGCGGATGTGAGGCTCAAGGGAGAGGGTTGAGTCAAAGATCACGCCAAGGTTGCATGCCTGAGGAGATGGGGAGACAGTGGTGCCGTCAATAGTGAGAGTGGGGTTGTTAATTTTAGTGAGTGTTTAGCACAGTAAGCATAGCTTTATCACAATTTTATCACAGTAAGCATAGCTTTAGTGATATGGGTGGGAGGGGAACAAGGGTTTGTGTCCAAAGGTTCTTTGAGTATACAGGTTGAACACTGATTTTTCAGCCCCTGACTGTTCGCCCACTCCTATAATCTAGACGAAACTACAAGAGTTCAGTTGAAATTCCCTGAGTGGCTACAGATGGCTTTGTGAGTAGCAAGTGCTCTTTCTGGTCGTGTCCCTCCGTCGTGAAAGAATTAACTATGCTTCCAATCTTCCCTCCTGACTGTTTCGCAAAGACAATACAGTAAACGCTTGTTTTAACAACTGTCTTATACAGATTTTGGATATAGTGCTCAGGCCTGCCGACCCATCCACGGCTCGCGCCGTCTCCCCGCCCATTTAGAGCCCCGGTTCCGACCCCACTACTGACTCGCAAGGTGCACCAACTAACCCTTCACCCACCGAATGGACACAAAGTGCTGGAGTAATTCAGCGGGTCGGGATCCCTGAAGAACATGGACAGGTGACATCGGGAACCTTCCTTAGACTGATTCAGTCAGTTGAGTTAATCCAGTATTTTGTGTTTCAGTTTGCCCCCTCGGTCACCGTGGGCTCCTTCCCCTCTCACCTGCTGTCACTTTCAAGGTGAAGTATGTCGGCGACTCTGGGGTAGAAGGAGGAGGTGGCGGTGGTGGAGGGAAAAGGAGGCGGTGATTCGAAGGTTGGAAGCCGAGACTCCCACCTCCTCCCTCCACCTCTGCCCCCTCCTCCCCCCACCACCACCCCTTCCTCCCTCCACTATGTCCATTCACATTCAGTTTAGTTTAGTTTAGAGATACAGCACGGAAACTGGCCCTTCGACCCTCCAAGTCAGCGCCGACTAGCGATCCATGCATATTAACACCATCCTACACGCACTAGGGACAATTTTTTTTTACATTTACCAAACCAATTAAATGTACAAACCTGTACATCTTTGGAGTGTGCGAGGAACCCGAAGATGTCGGAGAAAACCCAAGCAGGTCACAGGGAGAACGTACAAACTCGATACAGACAGCACCCGTAGGCGGGGTCTAACCCGGATCTCCGGCGCTGCAGTCGCTGTAAGGCAGCAACTCTACCGCTGCGCCACCGTGACCGCCACCGCCCTTCTGGTTTCTGGTGTTCCGCCCTCCATGGTGTTTTAGAGACACGGGAGGGGTGTCATTAACGGATCAGGGCTGTATTGTCTTTTCATTATCATGTGACGTCTTAGTGCAGAAAAACAGATATTCCCGAAAGGATCTGGAACTGAGGGTTCAACCTGTAGTCAGGTGTAGTTAAGTTACACACTTCCTAAACTGCTGCAACAGAGGAACCCAAAGAGGCTGCAAATCATTCAACTCCCTGAGATTTCAATATTCTAGTTTGGATTTCCGAAGGCATTTAGAGGGTAAGAAAATGTAACTGAAGGAAAGTGCAAGTGTGAAGGATAGTACGTGGATAATACATTTAAGAATTGTTGGATTCAAATAAATCTCTACACATAGTTTACCTAAGCAATTCAAAAATCTTAATGTGAAATAATAAACACTGCTTACTCCTTCCTGATCCCCTCTACCTCTCTCCCATTCCTCATTATCTGCAGCCCACCTGACTTCTCACATGAGCTTCTCATGTGCATATTTAAGGATCAGGGCATGTTCTGTGCACAATGCCCTGAGCTTAATGATCAATTGTATGCCTGTCAATCATATCATACAAAATTGGCTACCCTCTCCACAAAACTTTTCTTTAAAATGCCCATTTAAGCTTAATGCAACTTACAATTCTCAGTGCACCAATCATTTTTTATTATTTTTTATTCATTAGTGCTCTATACATGCTTTCTCTCCCATTTTGTTTCTACTCACATCCTTGAACAGATGTGCAAATTGAGTTCTTGTGACAAAATTTACTCCTGGAAATGAAGCTTTTGCTATAAATTCACAAAATTAATCATAAAATTTGTGATTTTATTTCCGAAAGCTTCATTTGGCCTTGAACTCTGTGAACTAATACTTCCCTCCCCAACTTCAAATATACGTGCACTGAACGGAAAGTATAAATATCCCAAAGAGTTTTATGTTCCCCTCTTTGGTTCTTCATAATTCTCACAGTGAATTAGTTCTCCATATTTGGAGACTCATTGCAAACAAGCAGAAGGTGCGCAGGCAATTCCCAGGAGTTATTGTATGTTCAGAATTGTACTTAGTGTACTACTTTCATAATTTAATCAGTGACACTAACATATTTGTTGCATATCAGATTTCTCCAGTTTTCAAAATCACCTTGGCAAGGAAGGGATTGTGTGAGAGAGTGCAAGTGAGGGTAACCCTGTTGAATTTGAGATTTAAGTAAAAGTATCACTTACAACTTCAAAGTATTTAAATATTTAATTTGAATTATTAATCACTATAAAATCAGTACTTGGATATATGTATTGCAAACTACATAGAATTAATGAGAGACACCAAAACGCTGGAGTAACTCGGTGGGTCAGGCAGCATCTGCCTATCAAAAATCCCCTCACCCTAGTTCACCTACAACCTGCCGTGCTTTGTCCTGCTCCCCCACCCTTCTTGCTTTCTTTCCTCCCACCGCTGCAATCAGTCTGAAGAAAGGCTCTGACCCGAAACGTCACCTATCCATGATCTTCAGGGATGCTGCCTGACCCGCTGAGTTACTCCAGCATTTTGCCTCTCCTTGGCAAACCAGCATCTGCAGTTCCCTATTTCTACATAATCATATTTTCAAAGCAAGATATTCTCTGACTTTTAGTGTGAGCATTGCCAAGGCAATCCACTAGTTTAAGATGAAAGGCTGTATCTGGTCATTCCTATTCCAACAGTACTTTGATCTTTTTTATTTTGCATTTTTGTATTTACATTCCTTCCTTGCATGTTTTTTTCTTGGTAACCCTGCCAGATCTCTTGTCATCAACTGGTGATCTGTGCCTTTAGCCCTGGAAATCTCTTCTTAAATCTCAGTACCTCCCTCCTTTTTAAGAAGAAAACCACTAAACCCTTCACCTAAAATCTCCTTCATACCCATGTTTTTCTGACTTTCTCTATTTGGTATAGAGATATTTTCTACATAAGTTTGTACACAGAAAGTTTGTACTCAGAAAAATGAAATACTAGAGATGCTGGAAATCTGAAACATGAAAATGCTGAAAATAGCGAGCAAATGCTGAGAGGTTGCACTTTGGGATGTCAAATTAGTTTTAGTTTTAGAAATACAGTGTGGAAACAGGCCCTTCGGCCCACTGAGTCCACACTGACTAGTGATCTCCATACACTAGTTCTATCCTACACAGTGGGGACAATTTACAGACTAGGGACAATTTACTATTTTTACCAAATCCAATTAACCTACAAACCTAAAATTTTTCGGAATGTGGGAGAAAACTGGAACACCTGGAGAAAACCCATGCGGTCACAGGGAGATCGTACAAACTCTGTACATTGATCTGCAGAGGGATCTCACAGTCCAAGTCCATAACTCCCCGAAAGTGGCAAGACAAAAAGATAGTGGTAAAGAAGGCATATGGGATGCTTGCCTTCATTGGTTAGGCCATTGAGTGTAAGACTCAGGAAGTCATGATGTAGCTTTATAGTACTTTGATTAGGCCACATCTGGAGTATTGAGTACAATTTTGATCACCCCATTGCAGGAAGGAAGTGGAGGCTTTGGAAAGAGTGCAGAGATGGTATACTAGGATGATGCCTGGATTTCTTTGCCATGACATTCAATCAAGACATACAGTGGCTTGCAAAAGTATTCATACCCCTTGAACTTTTCCACATTTTGTCACGTTACAACCACAAACGTAAATGTATTTTATTGGGATTTTATGTGATAGACCAACACAAAGTGGCGCATAATTGTGAAGTGGAAGGAAAATGATACATGGTTTTCAAATAATTTTTACAAATAAAAAACTGAAAAGTGTGGCGTGCAAAAGTATTCAGCCCCCTTTACTCTGATACCCCTAAATAATATCCAGTGCAACCAATTGCCTTCAGAAGTCACCTAATTAGTAAATAGAGCACTTGTGTGTAATCTAATCTCAGTATAAATACAGCTGTTCTGTGAAGGCCTCAGAGGTTTGTTAGAGAACATTAGTGAACAAACAGCATCATGAAGCCCAAGGAACATACCAGACAGGTCAGGGATAAAGTTGTGGAGAAATTTAAAGCAGGGTTAGTTTATAAAAAAAAATATCCCAAGCTTGGAACATCTCACGGAGCACTGTTCAATCCATCATCCGAAAATGGAAAGAGTATGGCACAACTGCAAACCTACCAAGACATGGCCGTCCACCTAAACTGACAGGCCGGGCAAGGAGAGCATTGATCAGAGAAGCAGCCAAGAGGCCCATGGTAACTCTGGAGGAGCTGCAGAGATCCACAGCTCAGGTGGTAGAATCTGTCCACAGGACAACTATTAGTCCTGTACTCCACAAATCGGGCCTTTATGGAAGAGTGGCAAGAAGAAAGCCATTGTTGAAAAAAAGCCATAAGAAGTCCCGTTTGCAGTTTGCCACAAGCCATGTGGGGGACACAGCTAACATGTGGAGGAAGGTGCTCTGGTCAGATGAGGCCAAAATTGAAGTTTTTGGCCTAAATGCAAAACGCTATGTGTGGCGGAAACCTAACACTGCACATCACCCTGAACACACCATCCCCACTGTGAAACATGGTGGTGGCAGCATCATGCTGTGGGGATGCTTTTCTTCAGCAGGGACAGGAAGCTGGTCAGAGTTGATGGGAAGATGGATGGAGCCAAATACAGGGCAATCTTGGAAGAAAACCTGTTAGAGTCTGCAAAAGACTTGAGACTGGGGCGGAGGTTCATCTTCCAGCAGGACAACGACCCTAAACATACAGCCAGAGCTACAATGGAATGGTTTAGATCAAAGCATATTCATGTGTTCGAATGGCCCAGTCAAAGTCCAGACCTAAATCCAATTGAGAATCTCTGGCAAGACTTGAAAATTGCTGTTCACAGACGCTCTCCATCCAATCTGACTGAGCTTGAGCTATTTTACAAAGAAGAATGGGCAAAAATGTCAGTCTCTAGATGTGCAAAGCTGGTAGAGACATACCCCAAAAGACTTGCAGCTGTAATTTGAAGCGAAAGGTGGTTCTACAAAGTATTGACTCAGGGGGGCTGAATACTTTTGCACGCGACACTTCAGTTTTTTATTTGTAAAATAATTTGAAAACCATGTATCATGTTCCTTCCACTTCACAATTATGCACCACTTTGTGTTGGTCTATCACATAAAATCCCAATAAAATACATTTACGTTTGTGGTTGTAACGTGACAAAATGTGGAAAAGTTCAAGGGGTATGAAAACTTTTGCAAGCCACTGTAATGTGTATCAAATGATGTGCTGCCAACCATTATAGATTTACGACCGTACACAAAAATGCTGGAGAAACTCAGCGGGTGCAGCAGCATCTATGGAGCGAAGGAAATAGGTAACGTTTCGGGCCGAAACCCTTCTTCAGACTGATAGGGGGTGGGGAGAAGAAAGGAAAAAAGGAAAAGGAGGAGGAGGAGCCCGAGGGCTGGGGGAGGGGCGGAGACAACCAGATGGCTGATGAAGGGGAGGGGACAGCCAGGGCTAGCAGAATTGGGAGAATTCAACGTTCAGGCCACCAGGATGTAGACTGCCCAAGCGGAATATGAGGTGCATTTCCTCCAATTTACGGTGTTGCTCGCTGTGGCCATGGAGGAGACCCAGGACAGAGAGGTCAGATACGGAATGGGAGGGGGAGTTGAAGTGCTGAGCCACCGGGAGTTCAGGTTGGTTATTGCGGACCGACCGGAGGTGTTCGGCGAAACGATCGCCAAGCCTCCGCTTGGTCTCACCGATGTAGATCAGCTGGCATCTAGAGCAGCGAATGCAATAGATGAGGTTGGAGGAGATGCAGGTGAACCTCTGTCGCACCTGGAACGACTGCTTGGGTCCTGGAATGGAGTGGAGGGGGGAAGTGAAGGGACAAGTGTTGCATCTCTTGCGGTTGCAAGGGAAAGTACCAGGGGAGGGGGTGGTATGGGAGGGAAGGGAAGAATTGACAAGGGAGTTACAGAGGGAGCGGTCTTTGCGGAAGGCAGACATAGGGGGAGATGGGAAGATGTGGCGAGTGGTGGGGTCACGTTGGAGGTGGCGGAACTGACGGAGGATCACTTGTTGTATGTGACGGCTGGTGGGGTGAAAGGTGAGGACTACGACCACTGGTTATGACCATTACTTCACATTAATGCCAACTCAGTCACTATATGGAGGGGGGACAATACTTGGGTTGCATGCTACATGCAAAAGTTTAAATGCATTGTGTTTTGATATATGTCTGCTTACAAAATAAGTAAACTGGCACATAATATACAGAGAAAGATGACTGCACACACACTCATGTTGGGATCAAAAACAGGAATGATTTATTTCCAAGTCAAAGGTCACTGACTGATTTACTGACAATGTGTGAGAATGAGTACAGCTCAAACACATACATTACATGGATATTGGTACATCCTTTCCTTTTTGACATTTTGGGGTTACATTTCCAACAATCCAAAACACGGATCCAAAATCCATAGTAATATGTAGCAATGTTACAAAATTTTGATATTTTAAAAATCAAGTCTAATTTATCCCATCAGATAAAGCATAAAAAGACGTTTAATTTGACACCTAATTCACTTTCATATCTTCAGTATTAAAAAAGTTATGGCCATTTTCATACTCAGAAATTAGCATCTTGTTCCCTATTGCTTTTCCATTGACTTAACACAAAAGCTGTGATCAAGGACAGTCAAAAGCCCATAACTTTCTTAAAAATTAAGAGAACTGAAAGTAATTTTCAGTTATTATAGATTGAAGCATTCTGAAACAAATATGAAACAATCTTACTTAGATGACATGAAATTAAAGCATATAATTAGTTACCTAATTGTAGCTAATTACAAAATTCAATTACTAGATCTAAACATTTATCAATTTCTTAAGAATAGATTCACATTTTTAAATAGCCTAAGTGTCCAAATAACATTCACACAAGAATTCACAATATAACATAATTTTTAAATCTCATTGTCATGGATTTATAGGCCAAATGGAAGGAATTTAATGTTTAATACCTGTAAATTAATGTCCATTTAAATCATCTTGCGAGTGTGTTTTTCTGGAACGCGATCAATTGGAACGTTGATTTGCGGTGAACTTAACCCCATATCGGCATGAAAAATACTGCCGGTTCGTTCGGGGAATAAAATCACCGTTTCGCAATTTAAAATGTGAATTAAAGGCCTCTTAAGAAGCACTTTTATACATAAAATAAACTGCTTTCGTTTACCTGTCCCGTGCGTGAAATCCGTCCCCGTTGTCGGCGTTGACGGCTTTAGAAGCTGATTTAAAAATAACTCCAGCGCTGAAATTGTCGGGCGAATAAAAATAAAAAATACACAAAACGCCCGTGGGAACGATTCTTCAGCAAAAGCTTGCACTCCAACGAAATATAATTCAGGACAAGGTAGGAGAAACCCGCGTTTTAACCCCGCCCCCCCTCAAAGGCGCCAAAATCGCGCACACGGCCAGTGGCAGAATTGCAGCGCCGCTGAAGGTAAGTATTGTAACATACCTATAATATGGTTTAACTTAACAGAATAAAACAACTGTTCTGTCTTTTTTCACAATTTCAATCATAGTCACACTTGTGACATTTCAATAACACAAAATAATGTTCTCATGCTTTCTTCTCATAAGCATGTAGGTATATCACAACCAAACACATTACTTCGTGACAATGTTCACTTCTTGCGCAGGGGTGTTGCGTAATTCCAGTTTTGCCAAGTAAACATCTGTCTTGGAGTGATTGGTTTTCTTCAGCACCCGCTTAGCTGCCTTGATGGCCGATTCCACATTACTATTTGCTTGGCAATGTTTTGGAGATATTGTATAGTGGTCAAATTCCCATTTCCTGGCAAATTTGGCGAACTCCTCTGATGAGAACTGTGTCCCGTTGTCGCTTACCACAGTGCTGGGAATTCCGTATCTTGCGAAGTGGTTCTTGAGTTTCACAATGACTGTCCTGCTGCTCAGGTCGTACAGTCTGTCTATTTCCCAGAAGTTAGATAGTCAACTGTGATTAAATATTGCTTTCCCTCAAGCTCAAACATATCGGTTCCCACTTTCTCCCATGGGCGATCTGGGAGATCATGGGGCATCAGTTTCTTTCTGATTCTGTTTTTCATACATCCTGCAGGCTTCACAGTTTGAAATGAACTGCTTCACATCGGAGTTCATTCCGGGCCAGAAAATGTATTCTCTAGCACGTCTGACGGTTCCTTCTCCTCCTAGGTGAGAGGTGTGGAGTGTCTCCTTCATATCTTTGCGTAGAGTGATGGGGATTACAACTCTCTCCTCTGAATACTAGGCTGTCTTGCACACTCAACTCATCTCTGACGTTGAAGTACGGTTGTGCTGCCTCTGGGACTTCTGCCTTGTGATCTGGCCATCCATTTTGTATTACTCTCTTAACTGTTTATAGTGTTTCATCTTCCCTGGTGTGGGCTTGGGTGCATTTTACCTTGTCCTCTCCCATGCTCAAGGACTCAATCTACGTTGACATCAGTGAATCTGGTTGATCCTGTGGTGTCCGGGAGGTATGCTCGGGAGAGCATATCTGCTAGATGCATGTCTTTTCCCTTTACCCATTTGATCTCGATGTCATAATGTAGCATCTCATCATCATGCCCTGAAGACGTCTTGGTGCTCTATGCAGAGGCTTTTTAGCTATGACTTCCTATGGCTTGTGGTCACTCTCCATGATCACTCTCTGTCCGTAGGTGTACTGATGAAAGCGCTCAAGGGCAAACACTATTGCTAGTGCCTCCTTCTCAATCTGAGCATATCTCTGCTTGGTTGGTGTCAATGCTTGACTCACATAGGACAGTGGTTATCCTTTCTGCATAAGTGTTGCACCTAGACCTGCCTTGCTTGCATCACATTGTAAGGTCAGCTGTTCGTCTGGTGTGTAGTACGCCAGGATAGGTGCCATTGCCAACAGCTCCTTGATCTTTGACATTGCCATGTCATGTTCTGATGACCATTCCCACTGCTTCCTTGTGGGTCAATCTCCTCAAAGGCTCGAATGTGTCCGACAACATTGGCAGGTAGTTTACACTGCCTTGTAATCTTTGGATTTCTGTTGGATTGGTTGGGTTGGGGATCTCTAGGATAGCTTGGATCTTCTTCTGTCCGGATTCTTCGGATTCTTCTTCGGATCCGGTTTCAGGCCACGATCTGTAATTATATGTCCTAGAAATGTGATACACGTAGTTTTCACTTCCGACTTCTTCTGGTTCAGCTTGATGCCTCTGTCTCTGCATCACTGAAGAAGATCTTGCATCGTGATTTCTTTCTGCATCTTCTCTGGTGTCTCCTACTCTGAATAGGATGATGTCATCTGCAACACATTCCACTCCTTTTAATCCTTGTCGTGCTTGTTGCAGCTTCTTCTGGAAGATCACTGCACTTACTTTCAGTCCAAATGGCAACCTCTTCCAGCGATATCTCCCAAAAGGAGTGTTCATGGTTGTTAGGAAACTGCTCTGCTCATCTAGTTCGCAGTTGAGGTATCCTGACTTCAGATTGAATTATGAGAAAATCTTCGCCTTGGACAGCTCAGGGAGTACATCATCTATGACTCGTAGTCTGTGAATCTCCCTTTTCAGGACTGTTGAGAGATCTAGGAGCTATGCAGAACCTCAACTCTGTGCTGTCCTTTTTCTCCTTTACGACCAGCCTTTCTACACCATTCAGTTGGTTCTTTGACTTTAGTCAAGATGTTCTGCTCGACCAGCTTCATGAGACCATTCATGACCTTCTCTTTCATGGCTACAGGTACCGGCTTTGCAGAATACTGTGATGGGGTCACATCCTCCGTCCTAGTTACCAACTGGATATTGCCAGGCAGTCTCCCAGGTCTTTCGTCGTCAAAGACATCTTTGTAGCTCTTGAGTAATGAGCCAGCCTCGCTAACAGCATTCAGAGTCTTCAGATTCTTGAAGTTCTCGTAGTGAACCGTGATGAGTTTTATCTGTTGTGCAGCTTTGCCGCTCAGGAGAGGTGTGAGCTAGCCTTCCTCTACCACTATGAAGTGAACTTCTTGTTGTTCGTCTTGTTCCGGAGTATGACTTTCGTCCTACCTTCCGCCAGCAGGTTGGATCCGTTGTACATCTTTAAGATTTTCACTCGTCTAATGTCCTCTTTGTTGGGTACAGGATCCTTGGGAATAACATTAACACTGGCACCATAGTCAATCTGAAACTTGATGGCTTCTGTGCCGACCTGCATCTCAGCAAATAGGCCTGAAGAGGAATTGTTTCCGGCTGCATTGATCTCAATGCAACTCACAGACTCTGTGTCGGAAATGGACGTTGTGTCAGATGTCTCTACGACCTTGTGCAGACCCCGTTCTGCGTGCTCTCCTTCCTCTGCTTGCAGCAGCAGGCGAAGTTATTTTGTCGTCCGCATCTGTTGCAGTCCTTCCCATATGCTGGGCATTACTCCTTCCTACGCTTGTGTGTCCTTGCACAGAACTTGCACTTGACTAGTCCCTGATTCTTCCTCTGCGAAGGAAAATCAACCATCTTTTCCCTCGGTTTGAATCGTTCCACCTTGTGTATTGTCGACTCTTCGCCAATGACCTGCATTCTTGCCGCTGTTACCTCCAAGGATCTACATATGTCCACAGTCCTCTGCAGTGTCAGATTCCTCTTCTGAAGGAGTGTCTTCCAAGTTGACCTGTCTTCAATACCAATGACGATGCGATCTCGAATGAGGCTTTCTCTCAGGCAATCACAGAAGTTGCATGTTTTAGCAAGATCCCTCAGCTCTGCAACATACGATTCAACATACGACCTGATTTCTGGTCTTGTTTATTGAAAATGAATCTTTCATACGTTTCATTCGTCTCTCCTATGATGATGGTAGACATCTTATTGATGATGACTTTCACATCCGTCTCATCTGCCACCATTACGAACGTCAGGGTATTGAAGATTTGCATGCCTTCCGGTCCAACAGTATGCAGGAATACTGCTTTGTGATACTGTTTCTCCTTATCCAGTTCTGTTATCACTGCATAATTTTCATATATTTGTTTAAACATTTTCCACTCTTCCACCCTGTTCTCTTTGAGCTTTAGATTGGGTGGTGGAGCCACGTCGAAAGATGGTCTGCTCCATTTTGAAATATCAGCATATTCCCTAGCTCTTAATAGCTTATGTTATCTTTAAGCAGTCTCCCACAGCACGTTGTTTTAAACTTTGACTCCCACACACTGATTTACACGCAGCGTCTTATCTTTGTGTGTTCACTGACCTGCATTCCAGTCATGCATGCAGCTAGTCCGGTCGCTGAGTGTTAAAACACTGATTCCTGAAAGCTTTTCAAAGCATTTTTTGCTAATCATTATAGTGTCTATTTGATTCACAAATCTTCACTTTCACAGCTGCCACCATGTTTTAATATATGTCTGCTTACAAAATAAGTAAACTAGCACACAATATACAGAGAAAGATGGCTGCACACACACTCATGTTGGGATCAAAAACAGGAATGATTTATTTCCAAGTCAAAGGTCACTGGCTGATTTACTGAGCATGTGCGAGAATGAGTACAGCTCATACACATAAATTACATGGATATTGTCACACATTGTGCAACGTACGATTTACAAATTGTGAGTATATCCCAACAACTAGAGGCAGTCATTGTTTCTACAGAGGTATGTCAATTATGAATGCAGTTGTTCCCTGGTGTAAAGCTGGGAATATATTTCACCTAACCTTGATGTCACTACTATTTGAAAGCTGCAAGAAGGAAGCTGCAATTCAGTCCCTGATGCCAAAACTATAATGCCTTCAGTTTACAATTATCGTTTTTTATGGAATACTGTGAATATTTGAGTCTTTTTTTGCAAAGTAGTATTGAAAGTGGATCTTTGTGGTTAATTGTAGCCAAATTTCAAAGAATGATGGAAACAATGAGAGCTTGTGCAATTTACCCTGAAGTGATAATCATGTGATGTTTTATAGGCAAAATGAATGCTTGTGCCTCTTGTCTGTAAGTTTTTATGATCATTAACCATTTAGTTGTTAAATGTTTCCAATTTCCTTTTTAACATAAAAGGACATTCAACCCATCAAATTAATGCTTGCTACTGAATGAATGTGGGTGTGGGAGAGTTTGTGCTAGGGATCAGGGAGACCAGATTGGACTACTTTTCTGTGGGGACTTGGGAGATTCTATAATGCTGAAAGCCAAAAGTTGTTAGGATGATCCCTACAAGAATATGAGCACAGTCTCTGAATGTACAGTATGTACTTTGCGGATATCTGCAATGTAGATAAATCCCTCTGCCTGTTGCTGTAAGCCAAAGAAAAAGGAGTTGAAGTCACCCTTGAGTATGGAATGTGAGTGACTTTCCTACTGCAGTAACAAAGAGTAAGTCTGAGATCTGGCTGAGATCAGCAACAGTAGTTTCAGGTGATCCTATTACACTGACCTCCATAGGCAAATCATATATTTGGTTGTATTTAAGGTTGGAGGTCTCAATATCACAGACAATGAATGAAGAAACAGAAAAATAGGTGCAGGAGTAGGCCATTCGGCCCTTCGAGCCAGCACCGCCATTCAATATGATCATGGCTGATCATCTAAAATCAGTACCCCCTTCCTGCTTTTTCCCCATATCCACTGATTCCTTTAGCCCTAAGAGTTAAATCTAACTCTCTCTTGAAAAATCTGGGATACTTTATCTCCTGCTCATAGCCTGAGGATTCCCATGTAGCATTGGGGAGATTGCAATGGAATGTTTCCCACTGTCTGTTTGCTATCCTCAACAAAGACTTGGATTAGAGCATCATGTGTTATTTATTTCGGTGTTGGGCATGTGAACAGTTTATGACCTAATTTCTTGGGAAGTTAGATGGGGAAAAAAATATTGAAATTGATTAATTTATTCTTCCAGTGAATTTGAAGGATTTTGCAGAAATGGGATTGGTGGTATCTTTACAGTGCCTTAGTTTGCCACATGCCTATATGATGGACCTCCATTTATCATGCAAATCCTTCATTTGTCTCTACTATTTTGCAGATGAAACCAACTCATTCTGTAATTAAGATGAATCATTGAGGCATAAGAATGGAAATGGACCCTTTCACACACTGGGTCCATATCAACCATAAAACACCCACACTGTTATTCAATGCTAATCTAATTTTATTCTCCCCACATTTCCCTCAACTCCCCACAGATTATATCACTGATGTATGCACTTGGGGTAATTTACCTCTTCAACCTACTTGCCTTTGTGGTGTGGGAGGGAACAGGAATATTGTGGAGAAACCCAAACAGTCGCAGAGACAATATGAAAACTCCACAGACACAGTACTGGATGTCAGGATTGAACCTGGTTGCTGGAGCTGTGAGGTAGCAGCTCCACTAACTTCACAACTTTGACTTGGTGATGGTTTGGAATCGTATTTGATAAGATCATGTACACCATGTAACTTTTATCTCTTGAATGGATTTTTATTTCCTTATAGGAGTTACGGTTTATTAATTTGATTCCTAGGAATGCTGGGGCCAGTCATCTAATGAGAATTTTGTAATTGCTATTTTACGTTGCTCGCCATCTCTTACACTTTTTTTGGTCAAGAAGGTGTGGTGTGTGAGACTATATATTAATGGAATATAGTTAGGCCATGTCTCTTCACTGACCAAGGGTGAGAAATGATTCATAGTGGAGAAATTATTTGGTTAATTGGATTCTTGGCACTTTAATTCAATTGACGATTTCCAATCTGCAAAAATCATCAATTGGTTTAATAAGTAAAGACTTTTCAATTATACTTTTATTCAAGACTGGAAAGATAAAGTTTTATTTCAAATTTAAGTATAAATGAAGATTCCAAATCATTCAGATGAAAAATGTAGTAATTTGTAACTTAAAGCTTCTGTTTAATTTTATTACAGTTATAAGATGTTGATTAAACACACACTTTTTCTTTCTTTTCTCTTCCCTGAAGATGATGAAGGACCAATTGTGAGTAGTGATTCGGACACCTCACTGATTCTGGCTGTTGAAGTTGGACTTTCTGACATAGAACTCTCTACTGACCATGACTGTGAGGAAGAGAAATCCTGAGAAGCATTAATGATGTGGTTCTGGCAAGCCCACAGATTGACTGCAACAAATATCCAGTACATTCAGACAAGAATGATTGTGAGAGCAATAGCGACAATCGTTTACTTCTCCTTAGACACTGTATAGCATTTGATGTCAGTTTTCTTCACAAAGAACCCGCAAGCTTATCACTTGCCTTATTCCTACATTTACAAGCTGGTAACATGGTTCAGTGGCTGGGCTAAGAAGAAATAACAGTTGTGTGTTTTTTATTTTGTATTTTCAATGATGGTCAACAATTTATCTGTGTTTCACATTTTATTTTTGTGACTGACTCCTGCTTTTCCAGAGTTTGATCCTATGAGGATTAAGGGTTCCTGAAATCACTGCCTCAACACTAAAACATTCAGTCGGTGCTTTTTAAGTTGTGAACTGAATTTTAAACTTGATTCCAAGTTCTGCAGTCTTGTGAATGACTAGCTTTTTTGGTGGGCAACATTAAGTAAAGTTTTTTTGTGCAATGTTTATGAAAAAAAAAGCAGCTTGTAGATGCAGAAAAAAAAGAAGTTCATTTGCCATTTCTTAATGTGTTTTTGGCCATTAAAAGCTAATAATATTGTACAGAGATGTTGTCCATAAGCAATATGTTCTGCTGGAGATTGAGACGGGATGAATGTTCCACTAAGAGCCCACTTGCTTTTTATGAATTCATAGTAGATTGGGATTTGTGAATATTTTTGTGTATGGTTGACACTTGACAGTCCTCCCAAGTCTGTGACATTATGGCCATTAACAAAGTAGCTGAGTAAATGGCCAAATAGGTTAAACCACCAGCTTTGTACCCAGAATAGCTTTTAAGAGTTAGAAATCAAAATTAATTTTAGTTTTACAGCATACTTTACACCTACTGACCTCTGCCAAAAATGAATTTACAGAATATACTGCTGTACATTTCAAAATAATTTTCTAGTATTTCAAGTACTTTGAATTTAAGTTGCTTATATCATCTATCGTAATAATAGGTTTTTGTACATTGAAAACACGTGAAAATGTATTAAAATTACAGATCGTTATACTGTCTGAATAAATGACTTTTCAAGTCATGGAATGCTAAAGCATCCTTTTTGCATATGGATATTTCCTTTGCAGAAAAGAACCCAGTACTATAAAGCATATTGATAGTACAAGTTTATAGGTTTTGCCCACAAGGAGAGAAAATTCCCACAGAGGTGGTATTTTTTTCAAACTACTGCTTTTGTTCCATGTGTAGATTGTTCACCATGTAGACTTTAATATATCAAGCAGGGAATTTATAACTGTAATACTTTAGAGCAAATTAAAAACCCTGTGATGTCCAGTGGCCCCCATATAGTTATCATATATAGTTATATATATACCCCCATATAGTTATGAGAGGAATAGATCGGGTAGATGCACAGAATCTCTTGCCCAGAGTAGGGGAATCGAGGACCAGAGGACATAGGTTCAAGGTGAAGGGGAAAAGATTTAATAGGAATCTGAGAGGTAACATTTTCGCACAAAGGGTGGTGGGTGTATGGAACAAGTTGCCAGAGGAGGTAGTTAAGGCTGGGACTATCCCAACGTTAGACGTTAGAAACAGTTAGACAGGTACATGGATAGGACAAGTTTGGAGGGATATGGACCAAACGCAGGTAGGTGGGACTAGTGTAGCTGGGACATGTTGGCCAGTGTGGGCAAGTTGGGCTGAAAGGCCTGTTTCCACACTGTATCACTCTATGACTCTCTGACTATATAGTTTGCAGAGGTTGTAATCACTCTAGTGATCAATCTTTTGACTTGGATCAGTATAAATATAGCCAGAGTCAATGATGTACTAAGTTGAAGACATTAAAACTTTTAGAGATGTTATTTGATGCAGAAGATTATTTCGAGTATAGAATTTGAATTATTAAAGAGGACATACGAGCATAGCAGATGAAGAGCCCACTGCTCCCTAGTTTGAACTTGATAAATTAAAAAAATGTGAATGGGGTAATAAATTGTGGAAAATTAGTTGAAACATATTTGATAATAAGATGTGTCTCAGGCTAACTTAAATTACTAAAGAATGGAAAGGATTTTTATTGCCCGTGAAAGAGAAAAAAATCAGGCATGCGTGAAATTGAAATTTCAGTCCTAAGTTGACAGAATAATCAATCAGAATGGCCATTATTATCACTTTGTCAGCTGTTCTTTTCAATTCATCCCATGTACCAAAGTTGCGACTGACTGCAGGGTAGAAAATCATTTGAGATGATCTTCTCTTCAAGAAAATCATGCTTTTTTTTATAAAGTCACATGCTCTGCTGCACATTCTTGTTTCTTCTCCTGTCGATAGCAAATTTCTATACTGTTTCCCATTTTTGAAAAAGTTTGAATTTCTTGATTGTAGTTTGATGCTATAAGCAATTTTGTTGTGCTGTGGCTGAAATTTCATAGAGAAAAATTTCACCACGTTGACTATCGTTCAAAATTTAACTACAATTCTATTCTAAGTTTTTAAGCATCATCATTTTACCTTGATCAAAATTTACTGTAACGTTTGCACCAACCCTGTGACAAAAAACGTTTAGGTGATATTCTGCAGTGATCATTTTCCAGATGGTAAAACGGGAAATACTGAAATACTAAACATGTCACTGGCAGACAACAAAATGTTTATGGTTTAGGTCAGTGACTTCTTATCAGAACGTTTAAAATGGTATGTTTTTAGGTTTAAAAAAGGAGAGGGTTGAAGGCAGCAAAAGGATTATTTGTAATAGGATGAAAAACAAACAACATTGGAATTGATTGCAGTGCTGCTGTCTGTGAGGGAATAGTGGAGGCTCAGTAATTGCAGATGAACCTTTCTTCTTCAGTCTGAAGAAGTGTCGACCCAAAACATCACCTATTCCTGTTCTGCAGAGATGCTGTCTGACCCGCTGAGTTACTCCAGCTTTTTGTGTCTATCTTTAGGATTGCATCTTGCCCTTATTTTTCATTTTGGAGCTCTGTGTAAAGATTTCTTGCATCTATATCGACAGCCATCTGTCTATCTAACCATGTGTAGGAAAGAACTGCAGATGCTGGTTTAAATCGAAGGTAGACACAAAATGCCGGAGTAACTCAGCGAGACAGGCAGCTCATTCCTTCTCTCCAGAGATGCTGCCTGTCCTGCTGAGTTACTCCAGCATTTTGTGTCTATCTATCTAACCATACGGCCAACAAATTAATCGTGTCCCTTTTTTCACGGGATATATTTCCACTTAGATATTTGGGAAGCACTTTGGTGATCACCACTGGGATTAGCATGACAGGGATGCTGAGACAAAGGTTTATTGCATTTGCAAAACATGCTTTTTACAAGAAATTCTGTGCTGCCAAATAGCTCATAATTCCAGATGAATTTCCTGCTTCAACATTAGAGTCTTTAATTTTTATTTTGTTTGCAATATTTCAGTTAAAGAATAAAGACCTTCCAGGAACTAGTTTATAATCATGCTTTAGAAACAAGGAACTACAGATGTTGGTTTACAAAAAAAAAGACACAGACATTGGACTAATTCAGCAGGTCAGGCATCATTCCTGGAAACCTATTCCTGTTCTCCAGGGATGCTGCCTGACCGGCTGAGTTACTCCAGCATTGTGTCTATTTATATATAAAATGTCTACAGTCCTTATCCTCTGATAAGAATCTTCTATCTTTATTTTTTAAAAGCACAAGGAAGGGTAGCACAGTGGCGTAACAGTAGAGTTGCTGCCTAAGTGCTCTGGAAACCCACGTTCCATCCTGACTACGAGTGCTGTCTCTATGGAGTTTGTACGTTCTCCCTGTGACGGCCTGGGTTTTCTCTGGGTGCTCCGGTTTCCTACCACATTCCAAAGACTTGCCGGTTGGTAGATTAATTGGCTTTTGTAAATTGTTCCTGGTGTGTAGGATGCAAAACCGGAATAACATGGAACTAATGTACAGATGATCATGGTCGGCGCAGACTCAATGGTCCAAAGGGCCTGTTTCTATGCTGTATCTCTAAACTAAACAACAGATGCTGGAATCTGGAGCAAAACACAAAGTGCTTGAGTAACTCAGCAGGTTAGGCAGCATCTGTGGAGGGAATAGATAGCCAATGTTTTGAGTTGGGACCCTTCAGCCTGATTGTAGTAGAGGGAGAAAGTTGGAAAAGAGATGGCAAGTGATAGGTAGATACAGGTGAGGAGGTTTTGATTGACAGATGGTTGGAGTAACTGACAAAAGCTAGCGATGAAAAGGAGACAAAAGCTAGAGAGAGGGATCCAAGTGGAAGGGGTCACAGAGGTGGAAGAGGTCACGGAGGTGGAAGGGGTCTCGGAGGTGGAAGGGGTCACGGAGGTGGAAGGGGTCACGGAGGTGGAAGGGGTCACGGAGGTGGAAGGGGTCACGGAGGTGGAAGGAGTCATGGAGGTGGAAGGGGCGGAAGAGATAATGGGTGAAATGGATAGGGTGGGTGCAATAAAGAGAGAGGGGATAAAGGGTGTCTAACTTGGAGAATTCAATGTTCATAGCTTTGGGTTGTAAGCAATCTAAGCAGAGACGAAATACCCATTTCGCTGAACATTTGCGCTCAGTCTGCCAAACCTTAGTGGATCTCCTGGTTGCTAACAATTTTAGCTCCCTTTCTCATTCCCACACTAACCGTTATCCTGGACCACCTCCATTGCCAAAGTGAGGCCTCGTGCAAAATGGAGACAGCGTCACTTTTCTCAGAGGCCAATCCTTCCGCAATTTTTTGGTTCACTGATTCCTCCCAAACCAAACCCAATGCAACTGCAGAGGATGTAACACCTGTCCCAGTAACTCCTCCCTCACCCACATCCAGGGACAGCCGGCAGGCTTTCCAGGTGAGACAGAGTTTCAAATGCACCTCTTCAAACCTCATCTACCGCATTCGGTGCTCCGGATGTGGCGTCTTTTGCATCGCCAAGACCAAGTGTAGATTAGGCCACTGTTCCACTGAACACTTGCACTCAGTCCACCAAGGCCTGCTGCATCTCCTGGTTGCTAACCATTTTAACTCCCATTCCCATATCGATCTTTCTGTCCTGGGCCACCTTCATTGCCAGAGTGAGGCCACAGGCAAACTGGAGGAACAGCACCTTTCATTCTGCTTGTGTGGCTTACAATCCAACAGTATGAACATTGTACTCTCTCCAATTTTAAGTAATATCATCCCCCACACCCCCCCTCCTCTTTCCTGTGATCCTAAGCACATATTTCTGCCACTATCACGAACCTCTTTCATCCTCCACTCACCCCATCTCTTGTACCCGTTTCCTTCTGTCGAGCTTTACATTTATTTCCTCTTCTCCTTATCTGACGTGCTTCTGTCTCCTTTTCATCCCAAGTCTTTATCACTTACTCCAGCTGTCTGCCAATCAAACCCCCCTCATCTGTATCCACCTATCACTCACAAGGCTTTGTCCTGCCCCCACCTATTTATTCACTTTCTCCCCCCACTGCAATCAGTCTAAAGAAAGATTCCAACCCAAAGCATCCTCTTTCTATTCCATTCACAGATGCAGCCTGACCTGCCGAGTTACACCAGCACTTCGTGTTTTGCTTCTATCTTTCATAAATCCTTGATCATAAAGTAACTTCATACATTTATTTATTCATGCCACAAACTCTGTATTTCTACGAGACAGGCACAAGAGAGGGGAGTTAATAATAGTATTTTGAAAACTTTTGAATTACTCCATTAATCAGCTTTGTTCAGTCAACTAAAATGGCAATTGTGTTTTTGCTTATGTAAAGTATGTTTCCTTTCAAAAATAGACACTTTAATTCATCTTGAAGTTGTTGTGGTGAAAAGAAAACATAATTATGTTCTGGTGGAATAGACATATTTATATATAATATATTACTTATCATTTAATTATGTATACTGCATTTAACATGGTAAAAACAACAGTGACT
This sequence comes from Malacoraja senta, assembly GCA_038087875.1. Lineage (NCBI taxonomy): Eukaryota > Metazoa > Chordata > Chondrichthyes > Rajiformes > Rajidae > Malacoraja > Malacoraja senta. Next base: position 237,210,918 of record CM075977.1, read on the forward strand.
GCATTTCTAAATTAAGGGAATGCAGACAATCACCACATTTATTGGGTGTAGCACAAGTCACTGTAACAATTGAAATTTATTTTGGAATCACTCAATCAAGTTAATTTCAAGATTTTTTTCGAAACAGTACTTAAGGTAAGCATGAGTTTTACCAGAAAAATCATGTTTCTTTTTGATATACAAATACAGTGTAATTCAAATGAAAGTATTCAACCAGAGTGCCATGAGCTTAATAACTTTTGAACAAACTGCATAATCATACTTAAATTGTTATATTATCTTCCTTAGAAAAACTTATCTGTAAGGTGGTATGGAGATCCAGAGTGCCGCTTTGCACCTAATCTTAGCAGAAATCTAGGATATTCTGAGACAGACTCCAGGTGGGTATGTAATCGGTTTTTGACAGGAGAGTTGGGGCTATATGCTGGGTAGAAATTAGGTCACAGTTCAGAAGGAAAGAAGTTGAGCATAAAAATACCACTACATTTTCTTGTGACTATACTTCAAACTCTTGGTTTTATCGTGTATGCCCAAAGTAATCTATTTGATCTTTGAAGGAATGCTTGAAGATCGTGGCTGACCATAAACTACAGCTTATTGTATTTTGGACATACTTTGCTTTTCAATGGTGCTTTATATGGGTAAAGGTTCTAACCGTGGCATAATTTGGGAGAAAATGTAACATGATATATGTTGGGCCGATTTCTGGAATGTATCTCCATTAAATGGTGCCGATATTCTGTTGTATTGATTTTGAATTCATAGTTAGCATGTTATGTCCAAAACAGTTCAGTTTAGATTATGTTTTAGGTGCATTTACAGAATATTTTCTTTGAATGTAAAAGAAATATCTGTACATTATAACTAATTGGTAGCGGTCTCAATTATTAGCGCTTTACTGGTGTGTCTTTGTATAGAAAAATAAGTTTAATCCATTACTTTTTGAATTTCGTTAAATAGATTAACTTCAAATATTCTATTTGAATAAATGTGATTAACATTTTATCTGCCATTTAAAGCAATGCCCTTTTAAGTAACATTTATGACACAAAATGTCACTTTAATGGTTTATTCTTTACGTTATGAAAATGTGAGATCTTCATTGACCAAAGAAGTTAAAAGCTTTGGCTTAATAACACTTCTGAAGTTAACTTTACAAAGATGCCAAGATATACAATTTATGTAACCCTGAGTTTAAAAATGTCTCTGTCTGAAAAAATACTTTAGCATATCTTCAAAATAGTGTGGATGTTAGAACTGTGGCAAAAACACAGAAAATACTGGAATTATTCCAGTCAACCAGGAACAGCCAAGAATGCAAATATAAAGATCAATGATTTTTCATCAGAACTTGAAAAAGTTTTGTCCTTTCATCTTTCTGAAATACTATACAATCATCAACCATCTTATTTATCCTTTCACAAAAAGCAAATTGCTGGAGGAACTCAGCAGGTCAGGCAGCATCTGTGAAGGAAATGGACAGATGGCATTTCAGGTCAGAATCCTCCTTCTGAAATCTGAAACATCGCCTGTCCATTCTCTCCAAAGATGCTGCCGATCTGCTGAGTTCCTCCAGCACTTTTCTTTTGCTCATGATTCCAGTATCTGTAGTTTTTTGAATCTCCATACTTATCCTTTCTCCTGCTTTGGTCTTTAATTCTTAAGTTATTTTTATCTCCTTGCCATTTTAATGAAAACTCATTAGATTGGAGCGCTCACCATGTCTCTGATTGTCCTTTGCTGTCTGAGTTTCTGGGTGTTTACAGCATTTTCATCATGTTGTTCATTCAGATAGATAATTTATGCAGGGACCATGAAAACTACTCATTAATCAGTATATACTGTAGTAAGTTTAATGTTTCAAAACTACAATACAGATTATTCAGTTTAGCGTATCAACTAATGTTATTAATGTAAGAACCAAAGATTTAAGAGCATATCCTTGAATATTGATATTACTACAACATGTCTCAATATGTGACTGTTGTGTAATGAGTGAACCATGGAGAAACCAGTCACTTCCCTATTACCCCCACTCTAAACAAGATCTCAAATTATCGTTCAGTTTATGGCTAAAAATAATCACTGGCCTTTTTTAAATTCCATACCAATATTTAATACATGGTTGATTTTCAACTATTGTCATTAAAAATGAATGGTAAAAAAAGCTTTTTCTGAAAGGCTAAAATGCACTAAGATCAAGTCAGGCTGTGGTGTTTATGTGGCTAAATCAGATCAGTCACCTGGTTAGAAATTTTTCTTCTAAGGTAAATATGCAGTGTTTAAAGACATGGAATTCAATGAAGCAGAATTCAAAGCACAGGTTTGACATCAAAGTACATCTTGTGCTTAGTGTGTACAATAGGTGATGAAGTTGTATTCCTTTTTCTCCAAATTGTTGGATTGTTGCCAAATAATAGCTAATAGTTAACATCAGTCTCAGCCCTGCTGAGTTGTTTCATTACATTTCTATGTTGTATGAAATCTTTCACTGGAATTCCTTACAAGTGAAATGGATAAATTTGTAATTTGTCATCATTGTAAGTACTAAAAGCATTGTTTACGTGCACAGCGTATTTTGCTGTCTGACAGTACGTAATAGAAGCATTTATGTGTAGGTATAGATGACACATTTAACTTGCTATTTATTTCTTAAATAGTAATCCAATTGTGATAAAGAGGTTAGCATTATGTCCTATTACAATCAAACTGATCAAACAATTCTTTGCAGTACAGTGCACAAAATCATTAATGTTGCCAGAATTAATCACAGAAGCTCATAGCAAAAATGTAGCAGTTTTGCTTTGGTTATCTGCCTATCAGTACAGTGCTTCTCCACAATTGTCTACAAGTGTACAGATTTTTAAAGAAAATCCATATTTCTTTATCATCAACCCAATCGAGCACCTAGTTTAAAAATGCTTCGACAGGAATAGGAAGAAAACATAAACTGATCAAATTGAAACTGAGGGATTAGCATTCTGTTTCAGTGAAAAAGAAGTTGAACTGTACTCAACACATCTTTTCAGCCACCCAACTAAAGTGATTTTCAAGTTGAGTCAGGTTGCTATTCAGTGCCAGGTTGCTGCTATAAGAGGTGTCAATAACATACAAACGTGAGGAAATGTGATGTATAAGAGTGTTGTTTGGCACACAGTTCTTAACCATCAGGCAAGACTGCAGATGTTGGAATCATAAGCAAAAAAAACTTGCTGTTGAAACTCAGTGGTGTTAGGTAGCATTTGTGGAGGGGAATGAACAGATTACATGTCGGATTGGGATCCTTCCGCCTGAAGAAAGTCCCGACTTGAAATGTTGTTTGTCTATTTCCCTCCACAGATGCTACCTGATCTGCTGAGTTCCTCCAGCACTTTTGTCTTTGCTTTTAACCATCAGTAGATGGCACTATGTATCAGATTTCCTTCACATGTATTTGCTATCACGCATCTCAACTGTAGCAAAGCAGGGGTTTCTATTCTTAGAGACTTTGTTTTTCATTGTTTCACTGATGCCTTGCATTTAAAGATGGTTTATTGATGTATATCACTTTATTGTCTGGTATGCTGCTGTTGACCTTGGAAACATCAGTGGGAAACATCTATTTTTTATCCATGCTATTCTACGTTTTAAATAATTACTTAGTTTGCTAAGCGTTAATCCAAGCGGCAAATGGATTGTGTGGTGATTACAATAGATTTTTCTAGTTGGGATTTTGCCAGATGCTACAGCTTGCAAATAAACTTTGTAATATAAAGCTAAAATATGAAGCAGTTGTATTAGTTACAGTGCATTTATTCTCAAATTTGCTTTTTATGTATAGTGCTGCAATTATTTTCTATTTAAAATGGGTTCTTATTACTGAAGTGAAGTATGTTTGTTTCTTCATAATGCACTTTATATCTTCTGGAAAAAGATGGCATCGAAGGATGTTACTGGGGAAAATGGATTGGTCTGTTGGTCAGTCAATAATAAAGCATTTATTGTTTTAAATTACTTGTTTGAATATTGACTTGATGCTTGTTTGATGGGGATGGTTAACTTCAAAAGAACAAATAATGTTCATTAGCCAGTTATTTTGTTACAAAACAACAAAATGTAATATGTTTTACTGCGTTCCTATGTATTAGGTAAGATGATGCGATTATAGAAGATTAACAAAAAAAATCAGTGGGTTCCAATAAATTTTAATTGAACAGTTTTCTTAACAAGCGAGTACTATGTCCATTTATTAATCACATTAGTGTTATTTTCTTACTTTGTGATCATGAAGAGAATTATGTGATTGTGAAGAGGGTTCATTATGGTGTTGGGAAACAAAATATTAATTCTTATTCATTTATAACACACAGTTAAGAATTGTGGAATACCTCCTCAGTTTTGTGATATATAGGCTTTAGTTTACTTTAGAGATACAGCATAGAAACACTGGGCATTTGGCCCATCGAGTCCGTGCTGACCAACGATCACCTGTACAGAACTATCCGACACACTAGGGACAGTTTATAGAAGTCAATTAACCTACAAACTTGCACGTCTTTGGAATGTGGTGGGAAACCAGAGCACCCGGAGAAAATCCACGCGGTCACAAGGAGAATTTTCTAACTCCGTACAGGCAGCACCTGTAGTCGGGATCGAACCCGGGTCTCCGTTCCTGTAAGGCAGCAATTCTACTGCTATGCCACCCATTTTCTGAGAGATGCGAACATTTTAGTTTGAATCTCCTCTGGCAATAGGTTGTTCTTATGTTGAAGATAGACACAAAAAGCTGGAGTAACTTAGCGGGACAGGCAGGATCTCTGAACAGAAGGAATAGGTGACATTTGGGGTCGAGACCCTTCTTCACACTGAAAGTCACGGAAAGGGAAACGAGGGATATAGACGAAAACTGTAGGGAGATCTTTAACAATGAATGAATGATATGCAAAAAAGTAACAATGATAAAGGAAACAGGCGATTGGTAGCTGTTTGTCGAGTGAAAACGAGAAGCTGGTGCAACATGGGTGGGGGAGGGATGGAGAGAGAAGGAATGCCGGGGTTACTTGAAGTTCGAGAAATCAAATTAATACCACTGGGTTGTAAGCTACCCAAGCAAAATATGAGATGCTGTTCCTCCAATTTGCGTTTTGCCTCACTCTGACAGTCTCCTGCGGGGTACCGAGGAGACACGAGTGAGGGCCTCATCTATGATGGGAGAGGGGAACCCCCATTCCCTAAAGAATGAGGATATCTCGTATATCCTGGTGTGGAACATCTCATTTTGTGCGCAGATGTGACATAGACGGAGGAATTGGGAGTAGGGGATAGAGTCTTTGCAGGAAGCAGGGTGGCAAGAAGTGTAGTCGAGAAAGTTGTGGGAGACAGTGGGTTTGTAATAGACGTCTTATGTTGACATCTACAACAGGGAAAGTTCAATCGATATTCTCTTGTGTTTCCTAAAAATAGTTATCGTTGATTTTTTTTTGCCATGTAAAATAAAGGCGCATAGCCCAAGAAATTCCAAGAATCAAATAATATACTCTAAAGTACGCCTTTAGCAGATCTGGGGTAGATTCTTGCTAGAGCCACAAGGGAACAATGTCCTCGTACGCATGATGTACAAAGATTGTCACCATAAGTGTTGTACATAACTGGCCTTCATGAAAGCATTGTTGCGAGTCATGTGAGAATTGTGATCTTTCAAGTGTGAACTAACATGCATAACTGGAAGGTTTTCTTAAAGTTGAGATTCTCATTGGGAACTGCTGCTCCATATAAATGACCTTGAGCTGCATAACTAGCTAGGAGTGATTGCCAGATGACAGTTGAACTTCATTACTACATATTTGGCTGTCCAGAAGCTGTTCAGGAGCTTGGAATGATCGGGCCCATCTTGAAAGAAACGAAGTAAGCCTTTAATATCTTTTGGTTTTCATAGTCACTGTTTAAGAGGCAAGGTATGGTCCTTTATGCAGCACAGGTTGTACATTGGCAGACCCTAAGTTCTGTATTGGCAAATATTGATTGTAATAAAGTGATCCCTGACATTCTGTCATGTGCAGATCTCATTACTGTTAGTCAGTTCAGAACCAAAATAAAGCTGTCAATAAAGACTCATTTCGATATCAAATTCGAGCTAATCACATAAATGAATTTCAACTCTGTAATGGATGTACAAAACTTGATTGGCAAATCTCAAATGAATTTTTATTTAATGTTGCCAGCCTGCCTTTTTATTGCTGTTAGACTTCTCTTCCAGGAGTTTCCTTGAATCTCGGAAGAATCCAGCAACCACCTGATTTGGTATACAGATAGTTTCTCTATTTTTTTCAGAGGTTCCATGATGTTGCAGTAGTGACAAATGTGAATGGTGCTTTATTGTCACACGTGCAAACACACAGTGAAAATACAGCTCAGTAAAGTATTGCCATACCTAACCACAATCCTCAAGTGCTTTCTTTTCATCATCCTGGTGTTTCTTAAATACAAGGTAGACACAAATAGGCTTTATGTCACTGCCTTTCCATCATTTTTTAAATGCCAGGGAAAGACCTCAATCTCAAAAATAACATATAAGTTTTAAAATCTGTAATTTTTAGCCCAATCCCAAATTTAATTTGAAGTATATTTCAATATTTATTCATCCTATTGTACACTAATTAAATCTCCAAATCACAAATTAGCATCGTAGTTTTCAATTACTCTTTGATGCAATGTAGGCTGTGTATACAGTTTGTCTCATCCACTAATTATGGTTTAACAGTGGAAGAAGTTGTGTGTAGGAAGGAACTGCAGATGTTGGTTCACACTGAAGATAGACACAAAAGAGATGGACCTCTCCCCTGAAGAAGGATCTCAACCCGAAACATCACCTATTTCTTTTCTCCAGAGGTGCTGCCTGACTCACTGAGTTACTCTAGCATTTTGTGTTTATCTAGTGGAAGAAGTAAGATGTAACATGGAAAATATCATCTTAAATGTTTTTATCTTCTCTCCTAGCCAGGACACTGCCATAGCTTTTCTGATTATGACACACATTTGTTCCATGAAGAGGTTATAATATTGAAGCTGTATCTATCCCGATGGTGTGCTGCTGCTGATGTGAGCATTGTGCCAACTACTGCAAGGGAGTGAGGGAGAAAGAGAGGTCCATTGGTTCGTTCGCTCGTGTGTCAGACGATGTAGGTCGTTGTTGGCTTCTGTCGTCGTCCAACATGTTGACAGAATTGTCGCGTCGTCGCTTCCAGGGATCACCACGAGGAGGTTTCTGTCATGATCCCCAGTCTATTGGTGAATGTCATGTTCCACATTTGGCTCCCAGTGCCAAGGTCTGTAAGCTGAGCCAAATTATGATCAGTGTGTAGAATGTAATATAGGACTAGTTATTTTGAACTGGAATGAAAACTGGAAACTTCAGATGAAGGAGTTTGAACTTGAAATGTTAACTATTTCTCTTTTCACGGACGCTGCCTGACCTGCTGAGTATTTTACACATTTCTGTTTCAGATTTCCAGTGATCACTCAATCCTTTCTTGGATGTGGCGATGTGGAGGGAGTAGTTGGTTTTTCTTCTGTGAAACAGCTGTTGAACTGAGATGAAGGCTGGGAGGGAGATGGAGGCTGAAAACAATATGGCACCAGGATAGAGGCACAAGGTTGCAATACTTCTGTTGGCAACAAGGCTGGATTTGCTTTTGTGAGGAATACTCCTGCATGTGGGAAAATAAAGAGATCCTGTTCATTTAGCGGTGTTTCAAATTCTTGATGAACCGTCCTGAACAGTTATCTTCCGCGCAAGCGCGCCGGCATCTTACGTGTATACACGCCGGCATCTTAGGTGTATACATGCCGGCATCTTAGACAATAGACAATAGGTGCAGGAATAGGCCATTCGGCCCTTCGAGCCAGCACCGCCATTCAATGTGATCATGGCTGATCATCTACAATCAGTACCCCGTTCCTGCCTTCTCCCCATATCCCTTGACTCTGCTATTTTTAAGAGCCCTATCTAGCTCTCTCTTGAAAGTATCCAGAGAACTGGCCTCCACCGCCCTCTGAGGCAGAGAATTCAACAGACTCACAACTCTGTGTGTGAAAAAGTGTTTCCTCATCTCCGTTCTAAATGGCTTACTCCTTATTCTTACTGTGGCCCCTGGTTCTGGACTCCCCAACATCGGTAACATGTTTCCTGCCTCTAGCGTGTCCAAACCCTTAATAATCTTATATGTTTCAATAAGATCCCATCTCATCCTTCTAAATTCCAGAGTATACAAGCCCAGCCGCACCACTCTCAGCATATGACAGTCCCGCCATCCCGGGGATTAACCTTGTGAACCTACGCTGCACTCCCTCAATAGCAAGAATGTCCTTCCTCAAATTTGGAGACCAAAACTGCACACAATATTCCAGGTATGGTCTCACTAGGGCCCTGTACAACTGCAGAAGGACCTCTTTGCTCCTATACTCAACTCTTCTTGTTATGAAGGCCAACATGCCATTCACTTTCTTCACTGCCTACGGTACCTGCATGCTTACTTTCATTGATTGATGAACAAGGACCCCCAGATCCCATTATACTTCCTTTTTTCCCAAACTTGACACCATTTAGATAATAATCTGCCTTCCTGTTTTTTGCTACCAAAGTGGATAACCTCACATTTATCCACATTAAACTGCATCTGCCATGCACCTGCCCACTCACCCAACCTGTCCAAGTCACCCTGCATTCTCATAGCATTCTCCTCACAGTTCACACTGCCACCCAGCTTTGTGTCGTCTGCAAATTTGCTAATGTTACTTGTAATCCCTTCATCTAAATCATTAATATATATTGTAAATAGCTGCGGTCCCAGCACCGAGCCTTGCGGTACCCCACTAGTCACGGCCTGCCATTCTGAAAGGGACCCATTAATTACTCTTTGTTTTCTGTCTACCAAGCAATTTTCTATGCATGTCAGCACTCTACCCCAAATACCATGTGCCCTAATATTGCCCACTAATCTCCTGTGTGGGACCTTATGGAATGCTTTCTGAAAGTCCATTTTCCTAGTTACATCCTCAAAAAATGTCAAAAGATTAGTCAAGCATGATTTCCCCTTCGTAAATCCATGCTGACTCGGACAGATCCTGTTACTGCTATCCAAATGTGTTGCTACTTCATCTTTTATGATTCAGCATTTTCCCCACCATCGATGTCAGACTACCTGTTTTCTCTCTCCTGCCTTTCTTTAAAAAGTGGGATAACATTAGGTACCCTCCAATCCACAGGAAGTGATCCTGAATCTATAGAACATTGGAAAATTATCACCAATGCATCCACGATTTCTAGAGCCACTTCCTTAAGTACCCTTATCTTATGCCTGTGAGCGCCGGTATGTTACGTGTATACGTGCTGGCATCTTGCGTGTATACCTGCCAGCATCTTACGTATATACACACTGGCATCTTAAGTGTATACACGCGGCATCTCACGTGTATACACACCGGCATCTTGCGTGTATACGCGCGGCATCTTACGTGTATACGCGCGGCATCTTACGTGTATACTCGCTGCATCTTACGTTTATACACACCGGCATCTTGCGTGTATACACGCGGCATCTTATGTGTATACGCGCGGCATCTTACCTGTATACTCGCTGCATCTTACGTGTATACACACCGGCATCTTGCGTGTATACACGCGGCATCTTACGTGTATACACACCGGCATCTTGCGTGTATACACGCGGCATCTTACGTGTATACACGCAGCATCTTACGTGTATACTCGCTGCATCTTACGTGTATGCGCGCGGCATCTTACGTATATACACACCGGCATCTTGCGTGTATACACGCGGCATCTTACGTGTATACACACCAGCATTTAACGTGTATGCACAACGGCATCTTGCGTGTATACATGCCGGCATCTTACTTGTATACACACCGGCATCTTACGTATATACACACTGGCATCTTACATGTATATGCGCCGGCATCTTGCATGTGTACATGCCGGCATCTTGCGTATATACACACCGGCATTTTGCATGTATACACATCGGCATTGCTGCCAGCCAGGAACGTCACGGGTGCGTGTGTACGCGGTAGATTGGGAACACCGTCCAATCAGAAGACGGTGATGCGAGTCTCGGCTGGGACACAGTTTGAAAGGCTGCAGCCATTTTATGTATCATTGTCTGGACGCATATCATGTTGTCAATGCCATTTGTAAACTCCAAAATGTAATTCATCCAGGATTCCATACCCAGAGTGTACAGCTGGTATATGACTGAACAAAACATACCATGTTCGAAGCTAGTTAATAAATTATTGTTAAATTACTTACTCTGTTGGTGCTATTGTTCTGGGCAGTACATAACACTTTTGGTCCCGCTAAAAACTATTGAAAAACGTGATGGGGTGTGGAGCTCTGCATGTAGCAGCTGAACAGATCATGAGGATTGAATAGACAGTATGTGCTACAGCCATAAACTACAGCTGTGGAGTGAGTTAGAGCCTCTTTGCCAAAATCAGACTGGCCATCAGTCTTTATAATATGCATCCTGTTCCTTCTGCGTTGGAGCAAGAATATCTACAACATTTTGCACGGTTGGATCAGGGAAGTCTAAACTAGGCTCTGCTCCAAGACCGCAGAATTTACTCCCTTCTCACTTGCAAGAGAGCAGCAGGCAGAGCAAGGATGGGGCTTTTCCCTGTGGAGTTCCTGAAGGTGTAAAGTATCATTGACTGGATGCATATCATGTTGTCAATGCCATTTGTAAACTCCAAAATGTAATTCATCCAGGATTCCATACCCAGAGTGTACAGCTGGTATATGACTGAACAAAACATATCAGTTTCCAGCAATTAGTCATGCTTCTCCTTCATCTTTACGAGGGTGTTGCCAGGACTCGAGGGCCTGAGTTATAGGGAGAGGTTGAGCAGGCTAGGAGTTTATTCTCTGGAGTACGATGAGAGAGGTGTACAAAATCATGAGAGGAATAGATTGAGTAAATGCACAGAGTAAGGGAATCGAGAAACAAAGGACATTAGTTTAAAATGAGAGGGGGAAGATTTAATAGGAACCTTAGGGGTAACGTTTTTGCACAAAGGGTGGTGGGTGTATGGAATGAGCTGCCGGAGGATATAATTGAGACAGGGACTATCATAATATTTAAGAGACATTAGGGTAGGTACATGGATAAGACAGGTTTAGAGGGTTATAGGCCAAGCACGGGCAGGTGGCACTAGTGTAGATGGGGTATGTTGGTCGGCGTGGGCAAGTTGGGCGAAGGGCCTATTTCCATGCTCTATGACTCTATCTGTCCATCTATTTCTGAGCCACCACATCATTCTCAGAAGGTAGCTAGCAGGAGAAGAGGGCTATCTTACCAATGCATCTTGCTCTGATCTGGAAACCATGTTCATAAATTGAATCGGGAAGAACTGAGCATGCTGCCTCCTGTAACTCAACTAGAGTGTTATTTAAATGATGTAAAACTATTAAATGTGTGTACTTATCCATCTATATACATATCTATATATATATATATATATATATATATATATATATATATATATATATATATATATATATATATCCACCTACAAGAAACAGAATGTTGGCATGCAGATACAGCATCTGGTTAAGAAAATAAATAGAATGTTGGCTTTTACCGCAGAGTTGAACTGCAAGAATAAGGACATTTTGGTACAGCTACAACATTAAGGTGACTTTGCACCTGGAACGCTTCACATTTATTGTTTCGCTGTGGATTCAGTGGAGCAAAAAGCCTCTGGATGAATTCCTGGCATGATGGATTGTCGTTTAAGTGAACATCGGACTAATTAGCCCCCATGCAATGGTGTTTTGAATAATGACAGGTGGTCTCATTGAAAGCTTCAGTGGGGAACTGGGATCGAACAGGGCATACAGGGTGAAGGATGTTTCCCCCGGTGGTATGATTGGAACTGCGGTGACAGGCAGTAGATAGGACTGTTCGGTGAACTTTTATAACTTTGTCGGCACCAAAACATGGCGACACTTGATACAGCCTAGGTGAGGTCTGCTACATGATTTTACTGGGTGGTAAGCAAACAGCTATCAATTAACACGGGTGAAATTACGGAGTGCTGTCTATATGGAATTTGTATGCTCTCCCTGTTACTGTGTTTGGGTTTCTTCCGGGTGCTCCAGTATCCTCCCACATTCCAAAGATGCACAGGTTTGTTGGTTAATTGGCTTCCGTAAATTGTAAAATTGTCCCCAATGTGTAGGATAGTGCTAGAGTGCAGGGTGATTGCTGGTCGGCATGGACTCTGTGTGGAATATTTAGAAATGAATGGAATATATAATGACATTGATCACTACAACTTCCAGTACTGGTTGAAACATACAGAAACCAGCAGAGGGAGGCCAACAACCACAAAGCATTATCAGTCTAGAAACAGGCTCCCTCTACTGTTAATAAACTCATGTTAGTGAAACCCCTTGAAAATTGATTGCATTAAGTGAGTGCAGCTTTGAAGGACACAAAATAACAATTTCACCCATTTTAAATAAAACCAACAACTTCAAATGCTGAACATTTAAAATATAGAGTAATATGAAGCAGGATTTTTACTCAAATTAGAACCACCAGTTTGAAAGTAGTTAGCAACTATTTATATCTGTAGAAACAAGGAACTGCAGATGCTGGTTTACACAAAAGGACACTGCTGGAGTAACTGCTGGGTCAAGCAGCAGCTCTGGAAAACATAGGTGGAATCAGATGTTGAGAACATGTTGGGTCAGAACCTTTCTTCAGACTTAATGGTCTGAAGAAGGGTCCCGACCCAAAATGTCAGCTACCTATCTTCTCCAGAGAATCTGCTTGACCCACTGAGTTACTCCAGCACTTTGTGTCCTTTTGTTTATAACTCTGTTGGCCCTTAACAATTGTTTACATTGTTCCAATCCCCTGTCATAATTGATATTGTATGAAATTAAAAGACATTTCTGTCACATTATATGGAAAATGTATTGTTCTTGACATACAAAATTATGAGAAACATGACTCAAAGGTTTCTTGAAAAACATTAATATGGATAAGTCCACAGGGCATGATGGAAACTCTTGCAGCGTACTGAGGGAGGCAAGCAGAGAGATTGCTGGTGCCTTGACTGAGATATTTGTATCCAGTCCAGTTTACAGGTGAGATTGCAAAACACAGGAGAATAACCAACATTGTTCCTTTGTCTATGAAATGACAGTAGGAGCCATCTCTGACAATCAGTGCTCCATTGGGATCTCTGGGTGTGCGGCAACCATTTGTGTCGGTCACCAACATCACCCCTTAGATTCACTGTTGGAAATGGTGCAGAAGAGGTTTACCAGGATGGTGCCTGATAAGGGGAGACAGTCAGAAGCTATTTCCTAGGATGGAAATATCAAATACTAGAGGCTATAGCTTTAAGGTGAGAGGGGCAAAATGTAAAGATGACGTGCAGGGCAATTTCTTTTTTACACTAGGGTCACTCAGAGCCAGGGGTCATGGTGAAGGCAGATATGACAGTGGCATTTAAGAAACTTTTAGAGAGCACATAAATATGGGACATATAGGGATTATGTACAGGCAGATAAGAGTTGGTCTTGGCATCATATTTGGCAGAGACATTGCAGGCCAAAGGGCCTGTTTTTGTGCTGTACTGTTCCATATGCTACAGTATGTAGGCTGTATTAGCTATAAAGACAGGTTGGCCAAACGTGGATTGTTTTGTTTGACACTTTGGAGGTTGAGGGGAGACCTGACGGAAATATATAAAATTGAGAGGCATAGATTGGGTTGATAGACCAGGATGGAATACTAATACTAATGGGCATTGTTTTAAGGTGAGAGGGAAAGTTTAAACGAGCTGTGCGAGTCAAGTTTATTTTGTACAGAGAGTAGAATGTGTTTCTAGGTGAGGTGGTAGAAACAAATATGGATAGTAGACACAAAATGCTGGAGTAACTCAGCGGGACAGCATCTCTGGAGAGAAGGAATGGGTGACCTTTCGGGTCGAGACCCTTCTTCAGACCCTT
>CM075977.1:237225143-237316504 GCA_038087875.1 Malacoraja senta
TGAGAGTTGGCAGCCCTGTATTCTATTAATATGAGGCCATGATGGCTGTGCTTTCATCAGGATTATTGTAATCAATGCCTTTATAATCAGTGGGTCCACTATGTGTCCAATCTTAGTACAAGCAAGACTGTGACAATATCCCAACACTTTCCTCATTCTCTATCACTGCAATGCTGCTTCTCATTTCCAACAAGCTTCCTGCTGGAGTGGAAGTAAATCATATAGCTAATGGGAAACTCTTCAGCCTGGTCACCTCCAGTCCAGAGCTGAGCGCACCCAGCATCAATCATCAAGCTGCAGTTTGCAGACACTTCTGGATGTACTTTTGGAGGCACTCAAAAGGATGGCCCTTGTGGTCAACAATGGCAAAATAGAGGTCCCTTACAGTAAACAACTATGGATTGTACAAATCTCAACACTCAATGTTTTAATTGTTTAATTCATCACCGTTTCTCTTCAAAATGCCTTTGGTGTTTCGTGTCGTCCTCATTTTGATTTTCATTTGCCTCTGTTTACCTTCATTGCTCCTGTGACCCCTTGCAACCTTTTGTTTTGCAACTTCATCTTGTTTCTCTTCCTCTATCTCCTATTCAAGCAGTGAGATCCAACCACCTGAAGTTGTTTGATTGCGTGAAATTGTATCCCATTGTCCTCCCTTTGTATCCCATTCTTTCTCCCTATGAGAGAAAATCAATGAGCATTGGATTCTGACTTTGCTGTGAAGGGAAATGGCTTATTTCTCTTTAGTCTCTCCAAGCTCCTCATAGTTAAATAAACTTCAATTAACTTCCCCATCCTCTGGTCTAGGTAAATCCTTAGCCTAATCAAGATTATTGACCCGAAACATTAACTTTGTTTCTCTCCCCGCAGATGCTGTTTGACCTTCTGAATATTTCTATAATGTTTTGTTCTACTTTCTAATTCTGTGAGACATTGGTCAGAGCGGCTTCTCGGTATAAAGGATAATCCTGAGGAAGAGGGTCTGGATGACCTTCAATATCTTGGACCGTCAGACTTTTATCAGCCAGATAAATCAGTGAATTTGGCACCTAATTTGAACAGCGTGCAATGAATTTAGTATATTTGTTAGTAAAATGTGCCTGCGTGGTTTTATATTCTTCTATCAACTTACCAACCAACGGAAATAACAGACATCACCACATGGAACATCCTCTGCTATCACCATTTATACATTACTATTTTTAGTATTTTGTGTAGGATTGGAAAGTAAAACTGGTTAGAAAATAATCTTCTAATTCAAGACATTCTACACCTACTTGCATTTCTTCCAACAGTGTTGCACTCAGGTGAACTTTTAATTTATTTTAAATGTCAACGTTATGGTTGGAGTGGAAATGTGTAATGTAAGAACATTCACGCTATAATGGTGCTACAGGGGACCCAGTCCACTTTCTCCAGGGGGTTCGCAGAGGAGCGATTTAAAAAAAAAAGACTACCATATACAAGGAGATGTGTTCATACTTTTAGTGCAATTACAACAACTGCATAGTTTCCAGAATTGCAAGAGAAACTTGGGATCTCAGCATAGCAGGAGCTCTTGGAGAGGTGGTTCCCAATGGGAAACATCACTTTACTGGTGGGTCCGAAATGGATTATGCAAACCATGATGATCAGTTTCAAGATGGGATCAGATACCTCACATCTGTGGTGTTTGATCAGGCATCAAAGTAATGGGAGTTATTATCTGGAGACAATGTTGAAATATATCTTGTTCTCACTGAGGATCCCTTAGGTGGCTTCAATCACAACTGAGGTTTGGATGTCACCTTTTTTTATGCTTGAGAGAGCATTCATCCTCCCAATTAAGTAATTTCCAAAACCACATGAGGTTTATTCTTCCAAAACTGCCTTCTGGACCCAGACCTATCCTCTCCTCCATTAGGGCAGACTCTTGGGATTGCGAATTCTGTGGGTTTTGAAGGTGCTGGTGAGGCCAAAGTGGTATCCGAAGACCCTGCTTCAGGTGTCGCAGATGGGATGGGTAGGTGAATAGTTTGGCACACTCCCTCTGAACCTTATGGTGGACTTCCCTGTGTTTCCAAGAAATGAGCTCCAGGTTCTCAGTACCATCCTGAATACTCTTCCTCCACTTTGAGCAGTCATGAGTTGGGTGGGTGCTACACTTTCTCAGAAAGGTTTTGACAATTTCCTTGGACCATCTCCTTGAACATTCAATAGTCACTTGCTAGAAGAGAGCTCAGAATCGACTATGTTCTTGGAATCTGGTGTCAAGCAAATGATTTGATCTGCCCATTAGAACCAGCCGAGTATATCATACTTCACATCAGAAGGTGGACACAAATGCCCTCTCAAGATTCCCATATGAAGAATAGTGATTATTGAGAATAAAATCTGATCAACACTCTGAGATATGATTATAAACAGCTGAGGAGTCAATGGTGCAAACCTTCCTTCCACAGGATTATGGCTGATTGTGCCTAAACAATCACTCATACTATGCCTCGCACAGATGTCAAATTCAATCCCAGGTTACGTTGCTTGAGCTGATCTTAGCTGAGGAGGCATGTGCACCTGGTGTGGGAAGAGAAGATTGACTCCTGATTCCTATCTGGTGATCTTGCTGGAGGATCAGGGTGTGGGCAGCACAGTGGTGCAGTGGTAGAGTTGCTGCCTTACAGCGCCAGAGACCCGGGTTCGTTCCTGACTACGGGTGCTGTTTGTATGGAGTTTGTACTTTCTCCATGTGATCTTGTGGGTTTTCTCCAGGTGCTCCGGTTTCCTCCCACACTCCAAAAAAGTACAGATTTGTTGGTAAATTGGCTTTGGTAAAAAAAAATATTGTAAATTGTCCCTCGTGTGTGGGTTAGAACTAGTGTACAGGGTGAGTGCTGGTCAGCACGGACTTGATAGGCTGAAGGGCCTGGTTCTACGCTGTATCTCTAAAGACTTTAGTTGTTGATACGGTTGAGTTATGTCCATACTTGCAGTTGCACCCCTTGTTGCCATTCATTTATTAGATTCAGCCATGGAGAAAGATTGAAGAATCATCCACATCAGAAGAGGATAGAGGGATTCTGGCAGGGGAAAGGATAGAAGCAAACCAACAAATACACTCATTATAGCAGGATCTTGTTCAGTTGAGCAAGTGGGCTGAGGAATGGTTAATGGAGTTTAATGCTGATAAGTGCAAGTAGTTCCATTTTGGGAAGTCAATCTAGGGCAAGAGCATCACAGTGTACGGCAGGGCTCCAGGGAGTGCTGCAGAGCAGAGGAATCTAGGAGTGCAGGTACATAGTTCCTTGAAAGTGCTGTCACAGGTAGATGGGATGGTCAAAAAGTATTTTAGTATATTGGCCTTCATCAGTCAGGGTATTGAATAAAGAGGTTTGGATGCTATGTTGCAGTTGTATGATGTTGGTGAGGCCAAACTTGGAGTATTGTGTTCAGTTTTGGTCACCTTGCTATAGGAAGAATGTTGTTAAGCTGGAAAGGGTGGAATGGATTTACGAGGATGTTGCCAGGACTTGAGGGCCTGAGCTATAGGGAGAGGTTGGGCAGGCATGGTCTTTATTCCTTGAAGCGCAGGAGGCTGAGGGGTGATCATAGAGGTGTATAAGTTCATGAAGGAAATACATAAGAGTAAATGCAGTCTTTTACCCAATGTAGGGGAATCAAGAACCAGGGGACATAGGTTTAAGGTGAGAGAGGAAAGTTTTAATAGGAACCTAAGGGACAAACTTTTCACAACCTTTTGTTGGGTACAGTATATGATTGAGGTGTGTTCAGGCCATATCGAGGATGATCTAGACTTTTGCAAAATGCCCTAGTTGGCTTGGTTCATAAAATCTCACCACAGAACATAAAGTAACTACCATCCTTTATTGTGGTTTAGCACATTGGAATATGGCTGTTATAATGTGTCTTTACACTAACTAAAGTGTCAAAGTGAACCAAGTGCGAACCCGGAGAAAATCAAAGGATTTTCTTTGTTTCGATTGCTCTGTGGGTAAATCAGCATTCTGCTAAATTAGCAATAGAATAAAATCTAGAAATTCACTGTCATTTTTAAATTGAACAGTTCATTGCATTAGGCCTGGCGATTTAATCTACGAACCCGGTAAAACGTAAGTGTCAAATTATCCAGAATAGCAGGATTATGAGATCTTCAAACATACCCTGGGTCAGTACAGCCACCTTGCATTTTATGTGTTTTAGATATATGTGGTTTTGAAAAAATAGCGCTTGTTTATTTAATACCAAAACATAAATTTACGCTTGTATTTTAGAAATAACGTGCTTCAATTTATATCTGGTGGTGTAGTGAAGTGTGATGCCTGGCAATGCACAGTACAGTATCACAGTGATGGCAAGAAAAGAAGAAAAAAAACACCCAAAAGACATTGTTAGCATATTTCTGGAAAATATTGTGAATTAATCTAACATCTTAGTTTAGTTTAGTTTAATTTAGAGATAAAGCGCAGAATCAGGAATGTGCTAACAAAGAACGGTCTTTAACACATGTGGGTCTAGAAGACCAATTAAGAGATAGGAAAACGGGCTTGAAATATCCAAAGAGAGATCTCACTGAAGCAAGCAAGATCTGTGATGTGTTTCCAAATTATTAGTGTATGCGCACTAGTTACTAAGGGTTAGCTCAGACTAAGAAAATAACAAGGATGAAAAGGAATAGCTTGATTTGTGAAATAAGTGGTGGGGTAAACATAAATGAAACATGAAATGTAGTTTTGAAAGGAAATTGGGAGACAGCACATAAGAGGAAAAGCTTTTAAAATAAACATTACTTTCTTCAGCATGAGAGAGGGATAAAGATGCATGTGTGTGTGAGGGAGAGCAAGTATAATCAGAAGGAAGAGAATACACAGGACATAACAGGAGGAACAGAGACGGGCTGTAGTCACTTGAAGGGTAACATCAAGGGTTTGAGGAACAGATTGGAAGTAAAGTCTTTATTAATGTTGCATCCACGCAATGGATGTAACTGACCTAATAAATCTATTGTGGTATTATTAATTATACTGGAGCAGCCATTCACGAGTGGCTGTTTTGGGAGAGGCTTTATAGAGGTAAAGTGCTGTAATTGATGGTAAGTGTTGAAACTTTGACTCAAGAGGTTTTGGCAAGGAGGCTGAACTTCATGTGTTCCTACGGACTACACCTGTGGGATGTGCATCCAGCTACTGACTGACCGTGTGAGGGAACTGGAGCTGCAGCTGGATGACCTCAGGATTGTCAGCGACATTGAGGGCTTCATTAACAAGAGTTATATTGAAGTGGTCGCACCTAAGGAGTATGCAGAAAGGAGATGGGTGGCCACAAGGAAAGGAAGAAGATAGTGCAGGAATACCAGTGAGGAAGGTTATCAAGAATGACAGCAGGATCTTGATCAGCTGGGCTGCAAGTGGGCCAAGGAATGGTACATGGAATTTAACGCAGATAACTGTGAGGTGTCGCATTTTGGGAAGTGAAACAAAGTCAGCACGTTCACAATGAATGGCAGGACCCTGGGATCATGTAGAATGATCTAGGAGTACAAGTACATAGTTCTTCACAGTCAAGGAAATGAGTATACAAATTGGGACGTTATGTTACGGTTGTACAAGATGTTGGTGAAGCCACACTTGGAGTACTGTGTTCAGCTTTGCTTACCCTGTTACAGGAAAGATGCCATTAAGCAGGAAAGAGTGCAGAGAAATTTTACAAGGATGTTGCCAGGACACAACCTAAACAGTAGGGAGAGGTCGGGCAGCCTGGGAAATGTAATCTTTGGAGCGCAGGAAGCTGAGGAGTGATCTAGAGGTATATAAAATTATGAGGGGAATAGATAGGATGAATACACAGTCTTTTCCCCAGAGTAGTGAAATCAAGAACTGGAGGGCATGAGTTAAAGGTGAGAGGGGCAAGATTTAATAGGAACCTGAGGGACAGCTTTTTCACACAGCGGGTGGTGGATATATGGAATGAGCTGCCAGAGGAAGTAGTTGAGGCAGGTACAATTACAACATTTTAAAGACATTTTGACAGGTACATGGATAGGAAAGGTTTCAAGGCATATGGGCCAAAAACAAGCAACTGGGACTAGCTTAGATGGAACATTTTGAACAGCGTAGACGAGTTTTGACGAAGAGCTTGCATCCGTGCTGTATGAGTCTATGACTCTCGTACCACATTGGCCATCTTCGAACCCACAGAATTAGAGGAAGCAAGTCATCTTCAATCCCAAGGGAAAGCCACAAAAGATAAGGACAAAGTACAATACTTCAACAATGTGGTTTTCAATTTATTCCTAGTGGGATACAGCAATGAGTAATGGCAATGAACGATTGGTGGATAGTAGTAAGTGTTGATGTGTTTTGTCTTATTCTTCACTGGTTTAGTAACAAATTGAACTGTTACGGTCACCTCATAATTTTGTCAAACTTCTCTGGGTTCCCAACATTTGAATCTCCATAGTTTTTTTTTAGGCTAGACAGATTTAGAGAAAAATAGAGTTGTGTATCTCAGTTGTGTTTCCCAATCACTCCACCACAAGGCTGTTACTTGGGTAAATTTGAGGGTAATTCCAATTTGTGAGCAGCATAAAACTGGTTATTTCTTGCTGTGAGTTTTAATTTAATAGTGGAATAAATATGAAATTTCAAATTGTGTTAATTGTGCAGAAAAATACCAAATTAAGTAAGACTACTTGTTTACTGAACAGCCAAAGCAGTCCCACAACCAATAAGGTGGGGGGTGGGGGGGGGGGGGGTGGAGGTTCTGTGTACATTCCCATCATCCATGTTGGCACAGCCAAGCCCGGGAGTATAATAGGCAAGGCTGAAAACCAAAAGGTTTTGGCCAGATATACTGAGCAGCAGATCAACCTTGGGCTCTTCCTGGGAACTTAGTCATCACAGAAATCAGTCAGTAACCAATTTGATTCACTCCATGGATATTAAAGAAAAACTGAGCACACAGGGTGCAACTGTGTGTCCTGATATCACCCCAGCTATAGTGCATCCAGAACCAGCTTAATCCCTAATCAAAGCAATACTGGCAAATACAGGATATAGACATTTTTCTTTCAGGAGCACCTTGTCCATAAAACAGGGCAAGTGCAATTCAGCCCCATCAAGTCTACTTTCAATTATCAGGAAAATGGATGGATGCGCCAGCCACAGTACAGTTTAACAGGGCTTACTCGCCAATGACAATAGACTAAACTAAACTAAACTGATGTTCTGCTCACTGATGTTCAATGTACCTTTGCTGACACCATCCAGCTCCAGACTTCAATCAGCCTTGTCCCAAACATGGACAAATGTGTTGATTATAGAGTTGAGATTAACTGCCCTTCCCATCATCTGGTACATTGTGACATCAAGGTAAAATTAGTGATGAAATTATGTCAGAAGGAATTATGGTGAAATTAGTCAGAAGGAACGTCAACAGTGGTTAGTTATGTGTAACACAAAGAAAGACGGCTTGGATGTGGTCGGTGAAGAAAAATAATGTTATTCCAGGACATCAGTGAAGGAGTTCTTAGGGGTAGTTTCTTCACTTCAAATGTCTTCAGCTGCATCATCATTGATCTTCCATTAGAAGGATTGAGGTGCAAATGTTTGCTGGTGATTGTGCCTTGTTGTTGTCAACTTCACACAGATGATGCATGTCAACAGCAAGAGAGAAGAGTCTGAGTACTCTCCCCAACTCCCTTGTGTTCAGCTTGATTTAGTTGACCTCTTGTACCATCATAAACATCCTAGGATCATTAATTGCCAGCAAATTAATTTACCCAGTCACATAAATGTTGTTGTGGTGAACACCGGTTCAAGCAAAGTATTCTATTGTGTGTGTCTCATGCCCTAATTGCCCAAACTTTCTCCACCACAAGGTATAAGTCGGGAATAGGGTAGAATCCTCTCTATTTGTATGCATAAGTGCTGATCCAACAAAATCAAGAAGCCCAGTGCCAACCTTGAGAAAGAAACGCACTTGACTAATGCCAAGCCCGCCATGATGAACCTTCTTGCCCACCACAACTGGTACCATAACTGCACTCTGTCCCATCTGCAAGATGTACTGCATTAGCTCAGCCGGGCTTCATCAGCAGCATCTCACAAATGCAGTGATCTAGAATTTCTACCAAAAGACAGCTAGTGTTGATTGATAATATGTTAAATGTTCCATACTTTTTAAAAGTATATTTATAATACTTAATACATTGGTATATTAAAGTGAAATGAGATAATAAATGCTTACCTATCTCAGAAAGGTCGGGTGTTTGCGTTACTGGCTGTCAAAGCATTTTCAGGGGTTCACAAACAATGGCATGGGCCTTAATGTGGCGGGGTGACGAGAATTGCACACAGTACTCCAAGTGTGGTCCCACCAATGATTTGCACAATTGGATCATGATTTGCCAACTTTTGTACTCAATACCCTTCTCAATCTCCTGGGCTCTACCATTTAGTGTGTAAGTCCTGCCATGGTTTGACATACCACAGTGCAACACCACATAATTGTCAGAGTTAAATTTCATTTACAATTCATTGGCCCACCTTCCTCACCAACCTAAATCCTGTTATAAACTTAGACAACCTTCCACACTGTCTAAGGTACTACCCACTTGTCAGCCAAATTGTTATTGTATGTAACGCACAGTAGTGGACAAAGCACCAACCCTTACGAAACACCACCAAAATTCCGTAACTCCATCCTCACTAATACCGTGAAACTACATTCACCACACTGGCTGTGTAGGTTCAAAATGGTGGTTCAGCTCTTGGTGCTGAGGACAATTAGAAATGGGCAATAAATAATGACCTTTCCAATGATAACGTTTGTCCCACAAATAAATATCAAACACATAAAGTACCTGTTTGCTGTGTACCATCTTAAGGTCACAATGAGTGTTTTTAAAGCACAAAATAATCTATTCTGGTTAATAAGTGACTCAGAATGTTGATGATGGGGAATTTGACAATAGACATACATTAAAACTGTGTATGACTTCTCACTGTAAGAAAAACAGTGAATTTTGCAAAAGAAGGTGCATCCGTTTTATAACACCTACACAATATGTGCAGTATCAGCAAGATGAAAAGTAAGTCATTTGCTGTGGTTTAACACATCTATAAAGGGTGCGACTAAATGTCACCGTACCTGCTACCAAAAGGTACCAAATAAACAATTTTTGAAAAATCATCTGTTTTCATTCTCATTGATCCATTTGAGAAATGTAAGAAATTCATTGTTCTTTGCACTTGTTTCCTAATTGTTGATCATTAAGGAGAGTTCAGCTTGGATGGTAGTCATTGCAGTTGAAAGTGTAGACATAATGCACAAGGTGCTATTTGAAGAAGGGTTTCGACCCGAAACGTTGCCTATTTCCTTCGCTCCATAGATGCTGCCTCATCCGCTGAGTTTCTCCAGCATTTTTGTCTACGTGCTATTTGCAGAATCAGTTTTACCAGAACCATGATACAAGGATGGAAGTGAGTGTAGAACAGTTGAAAATCTGAACCGTGAAGCTTAAGAGATTTTTTTTAACTTGCAGGCCTTATTTGCAAGCCCTGCCACTGACTCACTGTTAGAAGCCAACAGCATTGCTGTATGATGTTTCGGAGCAAATTGCCAAGAGCTCTGCTAAAGAAAATATTTGGGACGTTGGAGTTCAAGCTGTTATCACACTGTTACATTTAACTGAAGTCATCTGCTATATTTTATAATGTTTATAATCAATTAGCTTTTATTTGTGAAAACATTGATTAGATAAAATTAAGTTCAGGTCTAGGGATATGGCCTATTGGGAGCGAATTGTTGAGGGGAAGTGCCTTGGTGAGGTAAAGTGCGCGTCTTTGGCTCAAGAGTCTTGTGAGGTAAAGTGCAAGTCTTTGGCTCAAGAGTCTTTGGCGAGGAGGCTGAGGCAAGGAGGCTACACTTGAATCGGTTGTGTGTTTAATTTAATTTAAATATTTAAACTTGTGATGGCAGGAATGTTATTGCAGTGCATTTGTTGCAGGATGTGGGAAGTCAGGGGCACTGCTGGTGTCACTGACCACTGTGACTACGCTTGTGGGAACTGTGTTCTGATGCAGCTCCTCAAGGACCGAGTTAGGGAACTGGAGTAGCAGCTGAATAACCTGCGGTCCATCTGGGACGACGAAAGCTACTTGGACAGGACCTACAGTCAGGTCATCACTCCTAGACTGCAGGAGGTGCAACGGGTAGAGACGGGAAGAAAGGGGATGAAGCGAGTGCAGGAGACCTCGGTTGAAGTACCTCTTGCAAACAGGTACACCTTCTTGGGAGCTGTCGGGGCAGACAATGCTTCCAGTCCGAGCAGCGGACAGGTCTGTGACTCGAATCCTAGCGCTGAGACTCAACCGGTGAGACCGCCTTTTTATGAAAGGCGGGAGAGAGAAAACGGAATTATAGACCAGTTAGCCTGACATTGGTGGTGGGGTCAATTATAAAAGATGAAATAGCAGCACATTTGGAAAGCTCCGGATTGGTCCGAGTCAGCATGGATTTACGAAGGGGAAATCAAGCTTGACTAATCTTCTGGAATTTTTTGAGGATGTAACTCGGAAAATGGACAAGGGAGAGCCAGTGGATGTAGTGTACCTGGACTTTCAGAAAGCATTTGATAAGATCCCACATAGGAGATTAGTGGGCAAAATTAGGGCACATGATATTGGGCGTAGAGTGCTGACATGGATAGAAAATTGGTTGGCAGACAGGAAACAAAGAGTAGGTATTAACGGGTCCCTTTCAGAATGGCAGGCAGTGACTAGTAGGGTACCGCAAGGCTCGGTGCTGGGACCGCAGCTATTTACAATATACATCAATGATTTAGATGAAGAGATTCAAAGTAACATTAGCAAATTTGCAGATGACACAAAGCTGGGTGGCAGTGTGATCTGTGAGGAGGATGCTATGAGAATGCAGGGTGACTTGGACAGGTTGGGTGAGTGGGCAGATGCATGGCAGATGCAGTTTAATGTGGATAAATGTGAGGTTATCCACTTTGGTAGCAAAAACAGGAAGGCAGATTACTATCTAAATGGTGTCAAGTTGGGGAGGAGGAAGTAAAACGGGATCTGGGGGTCCTTGTTCATCAGTCAATGAAAGTAAGCATGCAGGTACAGCAGGCAGTGAAGAAAGCGAATGACATGTTGGCCTTTATAACAAGAGGAGTCGAATATAGGAGCAAAGAGGACCTTCTGCAGTTGTATAGGGCCCTGGTGAGACCACACCTGGAGTATTGTGTGCTGTTTTGGTCCCCTAATTTGAGGAAGGACATTCTTGTTATTGAGGGAGTGCAGCGTAGGTTTACAAGGTTAATTCCCAGGATGGTGGGACTGTCATATGCTGAGAGAATGGAGCAGCTGGGCTCATATACTCTGGAGTTTAGAAGGATGACAGGGGATCTTATTGAAACATATAAGATTATTAAGGGTTTGGACACGCTAGAGGCAGGAAACATGTTCCCGATGTCGGGGGAGTTCAGAACCGGGGGCCACAGTTTAAGAATAAGGGGTAAGCCATTTAGAACGGAGACGAGGAAACACTTTTTCTCACACAGAGTCGTGAGTCTGTGGAATTCTCTGCCTCAGAGGGCAGTGGAGGCCGGTTCTCTGGATGCTTTCAAGAGAGAGCTAGATGGGGCTCTTAAAGATAGCAGATTCAGGGGATATGGGCAGAGGGCAGGAACGGGATACTGATTGGGGATGATCAGCCATGATCACATTAAATGGCGGTGCTGGCTCGAAGGGTCGAATGGCCTACTCCTGCACCTATTGTCTATTGACCGACGTCAGGCAGAGCCATAGTGGTGGGTGACTCCATTGTCCGAGGTGTATTGCCTCCCTGGTGCCAGGGTCCAAGTCGTCTCAGACGGACTTCAGAACATCCTCGAGAGGGAAGGGGAGCAGCGGGAAGTAGTTGTGCATGTAGGCGCAAATGACGTGGGTAAGAAGAGGAAGGAGGTTCTGCAACGTGAGTATAGAGAACTAGGCAGGAAGCTGAAAAGCAGGACTTCTAGGATAGTTATCTCTGGGTTGCTTCCAGTATCTCGTGCTAGTGAGGGTAGGAACAGGGAGATAGAGGATCTGAATGTGTGGCTGAGGAGTTGGTGCAGGGGGCAGGAATTTAGATTTCTAGATCACTGGAATCTCTTCTGGGGCAGAGGTGACCTGTACAAAAGGGACCTGTACATAATTGGCCTCATCTCAGACAACAATGAATCACAATGCCATCAAACAGTGGACAGCGCAGTCAAATGGTGCGCAGAAAACAACCTCCAGCTTAACACCTCAAAAACCTTAGAAACCATCATAGATTTCAGACGCAAACAAAACCTCAAACCCGCGGTCCATGTCAACTCCCATCCCATAACCTCCACGAACTTATTTAAGTTTCTGGGCACCTATATCTGCAATAATCTAAAATGGCACATCAATGCTGACCACATCATTAAGAAAGGACAACAACGCCTATACTTCCTCAGACAGCTCAAGAAGTTCAGAGTCCACAAACACCTCCTGGTACGCTTCTATCAATCCATCATTGAAAGCATCATCACCTCCTATATCACAGTCTGGTACGGAAACACTGACAGTCACTCACTACACAGAATACAGCGCATTGTCTCCAAGGCCTCTAGGATCATCAACTCTCCCCTCCCCTCAATCCATTCCATTTACCTCCAACGTACCTCAAAACGGGCAACAAAGATCATCTCGGACCCCTCCCATCCAGCAAACCACCTTTTCCAGTCTCTCCCTTCAGGGAGGCGCCTTAGGTCACTTGCTACAAAATCCACCCGTTTTAAAAACAGTTTCTTCCCCTCAGCAATAAGAACACTTAATTCCCTCCAATAACTTAATAACTATTTGACTTTGATGTATACAGTGTCTTGTCTATGGTTTTTGTCTGTTTTTTTGCACTATGTATTGTTGGTGAGATTTGTGATTTGTGATGTGCTTTATTATTATTGTTGTTAGTGTTAATGTGCTAAAGCAGTGTACCATCATGTACCGAACCCAATTACCACCAACCCTGGTCGTGTGGCAAATAAAGTTTCTATTCTATTCTATTCTATTCTTAATTGGAAGGGGACCAACATTCTGGCAGGCACTTTTGCTCGTGCTACACAGCTGGGTTTAAACTAAAAAGTGGAGGGGGTGGAGTCAGCAATGTGGAAGCATGTGCGTGCAGTTAACGGGAACGAGAGTGTAGGAAAGGTCACGTTTAAACTAACAGGGCAGGGGGATGGGACCCAATGCAAGGAGACAGAGGGCCATAAAAGAAGGACAGAAGCAAAAGGTAGAAGGGAGATAAGAAAATAACCTGAAAGCTTTGTGCGTTAATGCGAGGAGCATTCGAAATAAGGTGGATGAATTGAATGCGCAGTTAGTAGTTAAGGGATATGATACAGTTGGTATTACGGAGACATGGCTCCAGGGTGACCAAGGCTGGGAGCTAAACATGCAGGGGTATTCGATATTCAGGAAGGATAGACAGAAAGGAAGAGGAGGTGGGGTGGCATTGCTGATTAAAGAGTAGAATACTGCAATAGCAAGGAGAGACATTAGACTGTGGCCTACACCCACCTGAAGCCGCGGTCTCTGGTGGGGAAGCACCGATTCAGGACTTACCTGGTCTTTATCTGGACTTTACCTTGTCTGAACTTCTGGACACCCGCAGCGGCGGCTGCGGAGGGTTGAGGTCCCAACCACGAGTGAAAATGGAGGAGGACTGGCCAAATTTTGTGCCTTCCACCACAGTGCTGAATGCTGTGGTGGATGTTTGTGTTAAATTGTTATTGTGTTTTTGTGTGTTCTTTATCATTGTACCGCTGCTGGCAAATTCATTTCACTTGCACTTTATGTGCAAGTGACGAATAAAACTGATTGATTGGATGCTGTAGAATCGCTATGGGTAGAACCACGAAATAGCCAAGGGCAGAAAACGCTTGTTGGAATGGTATACAGACCACCAAAAAGCAGTAGGGAGGTTGGGGATAGCATCAAGCAGGAAATTCGGGATGCGTGTAGCAAAGGTACAGCGGTTATCATGGATGACTTTAATCCACATATAGATTGGGCCAACCAAATTGGTAACAGTGCTGAGTAGGAGGATTTCCTGGAATATATACGGGATGGGTTTTTAAACCAATATGTAGAAGAACCGACTAGAGGACAGGCCATCCTAAACTGGGTATTGTGTAATGAGGAAAGATCAGTTAGCGATCTTGTTGTGCAAGGCCCCTTGGGGAACAGTGACCATAATATGGTGGAATTCTGCATTAGGATGGAGAGTGACACGGTTAATCCAGAGACTAGGGTCCTGAACTTGAATAAAGGAGACTTTGAAGGTATGAGACGGCTATTGGCTAGGATAGACTGTCATAAAGATTTAACAACTCCAGAAATTGTTCATCCCTGTCTGGCGAAAAAATAATACTGGGAAGGCGGCTCAACCGTGGCTGACGAGGGAAGTCAAGGATAGTGTTAAATCCAAGAAAGTGGCATATAAATTGGCCAGAAGAAGTGGTAAACTAGAGGACTGGGAGAAATTTAGAACTCAAAAGAGGAGGGCAAAGGGGTTAATCAAGAGGGGGGGGGGGGAAAGAGCATGAAAGAAAGCTTGCGGGGAATATAAAAACTGACTGTAAAAGTTTCTTTAGGTACGTAAAAAAGGAAAAGATTAGTGAAGACGAATGTAGGTCCCTTACAGTCAGAGACAGGTGAATTAATAATGGGAAACAAGGAAATGGAAGAACAGTTAAACGAATACTTTGGTTCTGTCTTCACTAAGGAAGGCACAAACAATCTCCCGGAAATACTAGAGTACCGAGGATCTAATGGGAGGAACTGAAGGGAATCCACATTAGTCAGAAAATGGTGTTAGGTAAACTGTTGGGAGTGAAGGGAGATAAATCCCCACGGCCTGATGGTCTGCCTCCCAGAGTACACAAGGAGGTGGCCCTAGAAATCGTGCATGCATTGGTGATCATTTTCCAATGTTCTATAGGCTCTGGATCAGTTCCTGTGGCCAATGTAACTCCATTTTTTAAGAAAGGAGGGAGAGAGAAAACGGGGAATTATAGACCAGTTAGCCTATATCGGTAGTGGGGAAGATGCTGGAGTCGATTAATGAAGATGTTATCGCAGCGCATTTGGAAAGCAGTGATGGGATTGGCCAAAGTCACCATGGATTTACGAAAGGGAAATCATGCTTGACTCATCGTTTGCAATTTTTTGAGGATGTAGCAAGTAGAATGGATAAGGGAGATCCAGTGGATGTTGTGTATCTGGACTTTCAAAAAGCCTTTGAAAAGGTCCCACACAAGAGATTAGTGTGCAAAATTAGAGCACATGGTATTGGGGGTAGAATACTGACATGGATAAAGGACTGGTTGGCAGACAGGAAGCAAAGAGTAGGAATTAACAGGGTCCTTTTCAGAATGGCAGGCAGTGACGAGTGGGGTGCCGCAAGGCTCGGTGCTGGATCCCCAGTTGGTTACAATATATATTAACGATTTAGACGAGGGAATTAAATGTAACATCTCTAAGTTTGCGGATGACACAAAGCTGGGTGGCAGTGTGAGCTTCGAGGAGGATGCTATGAGGCTGCAGGGTGATTTGGATAGGTTGGGTGAGTGGCAGAAGCATGGCAGATGCTGTGTAATGTGGATAAATGTGAGGTTATCCACTTTGGTGGCAAGAACAGGAAGGCAGATTATTATCTGAATTGTGTCAGATTAGGAGAAGGGGAGGTGCAACGAGACCTGGGTGTGCTTGTACATCAGTCACTGAAAGTAAGCATGCAGGTACAGTAGGCAGTGAAGAAAGCTAATGGCATGTTGGCCTTCATTGCGAGAGGATTTGAGTTTAGGAGCAAGGAGGTCCTACTGCAGTTGTAAGGGGCCCTGGTGAGACCACACCTGGAGTATTGTGTGCAATTTTGGTCTCCTAATTTGAGGAAGGACATTATTGCTATTGAGGGAGTGCAGCGTAGGTTCACCGTTCCTGGGATGGCGGAACTGACATACCATGAAAGAATGGGTCAGCTGGGCTTGTATTCACTGGAATTTAGAAGGATGAGAGGGAATCTTATGGAAACATTTAAAATTATTAGCGGATTGGACAGGGTAAATGCAGGAAAAATGTTCCCGATGTTGGGGGAGTCGAGAACCAGAGGTCACAGTTTAAAAATAAGGGGTAGGCCATTTAGGATTGAGATGAGGAAAAACTTTTTCACCCGGAGAGTTGTGAATCTGTGGAATTCTCTGCGACTGAAGGCAGTGGAGGCCAATTCACTGGATATTTTCAAGAGAGAGTTAAATTTAGCTCTTAGGGCTAAGGGAATCAAGGGATATGGGGAAAAAGCCAGAACGGGGTACTGATATTGGATGTTCATCCATGATCATATTGAATGGCGGTGCTGGCTCAAAGGGCCGAATGGCCTACTCCTGCACCTATTTTCTATGTTTCTATTGCTCCTTTAAAACCAGATCAACACCAGAGATTATAGATGTACCCTGAAATGTTAGTCTGATGAAGGAGATTTTGGCAAAACCTTGTTCGGTAAGCAATGTTGAGATTGAGCGTGGGTTGAGCTTCTGAAGGGATCAAGTTTATATTGAATTTGTTCAGAACAGTGTAGGACGACAAGAACAGAGATGTCAGAATGGATGAGAGGCAGAATATTAAAGTTCTCACCCAGTGTTCATTTGGTCTCTGCATTGTGGAGGTCATCACATTCATATGTCATATATATAGACGTCAATGTATCAGAAAGAAGTGAGAGACCCGAGTCAAACTGAAACAGAGTTCCACAGAGGCCACAACGCATCAGATACAAGTTTTCATGTCAATGGTTTTGTTTGGAGGAAGTGAACAGCGTTAAAGGAGAAGATGTTCAATGTGAGGATGTTTAGTTAGTTAGTTTAGTTTATTGCCACATGTCCTGAGATGCAGTGAAAAGTTTTTTCATTGCATGGTAAACAGTCAGTGGAAAGACTATACATGATTACAATTAAGTTGTCCACAATGTACAGATAAAAAGAATAATGTGTGGTGCAAGATAAAGTCCTGTTTGGGACAGGAAGTGCTGATCTGTTACCAGTGCTGACATTCTGAATTCAAAATGACAATATGCTAAATGACCTAGATGTAAATGTATATGGGTTGGTGTGTAGATTTTGCTGATGACATCAAAATTGGCAGAATTGCAGACAGCGAAGAACCATATCAGAGGATACAGTGGGATATACATCAGATGCAAAAATTTGTGAATAAATGACAGGTGGAGACAGCGTGAGGTGTTGCACTTTGGGAGGTTGAATGTAAGGGGATAGTAGACAGTTAATGGTAAGACCCTTAACAGCATTGATGTGCAGATGGATCTTGGAGTTCAAGTTCATAGAAGGTGGCAGCACAAATAGATGGGGTGGTAAAAAAAAAGGCATATGGTAAGCTTGCCTTCTTTGCCAGGGGCATTGAATCAGGAAGTCATGATGCAGCTCTATTGGACTTCGGTTCGGCCACATTTGGAGTATTGTATACACTTTCAATCACATCATTACAGGAAAGATGTGGAGGCTTGGGAGAGGGTGCAGAGGAGGTTTATCAGAGTGCTGACAGGATCAGAGGGTTTCATCAGGGAGAGGTTCGATACACTTTGTTTTCTCTGGAACGTCGGAGATTGAGGGTAGGCTTGATCGAAGTATACAAAATAATGGGAGGCATAGATAGGGTAGACAGCCAGAACCTTTTTTCTCAGGGTGGAAACACTAGAGAGCATAGATATAAGGTGAGAGGGGAAAGTTTAATGGAGATGTGTGGGACAAGTTTGTTATAGAGAATAATGGGGGGCTGGTAGAGGCAGATACAATAATGGCATTTAAGAGGCTTTTGGATAGGCACATGGAAGTGTAGGGAATAGAGGGATTTGAGTCATGTACAGGCAGATGAGATCAGTTTAACGGCATCATGTTCCGCACTGGCATTGTGGGCCGATAGGCCTGTTCCTGTGCTGTACTGTTTCTATGTTCTAACTACATACACTTGAAACAGAACAGTAAAGAAAAGGACCCACCCCCAGCTCTTTAAAAGGGTTATGTACTCACAGTTTAGTTGCCAGATTTTTTTTGGTCGGGTTCAATTTTATACATCTGTGAAGTTTTATTGTTCTTGGCTGCACTTTGAATATTTTACATAGAGATATCTGGCTGACGCAGAAGTGAGTTTTTTTGTGCTGAAATGTTTGTGCTGAAAGAAATTGCTACTTGACATGAATGGCCTAGTAGGGCTTTGTCAAAGGAATTGAACATGACAGGAAGAATGAACATGGCCTCTCAGAGAGGAACACAGAGTTAGTAGGAAAGAAGCAAGAGGAAGTGAATCTCAAGAAGAGGCCATAGCTTTCAGAATCTTTTGGGGACCATTTATGTTAGCTTAACTTTAATTCATGTCATCTCTGCATCATAAAAAGGTAACTAAAATCTGTTAAAGAAGGAACTGCAGATGCTGGAAAATCGAAGGTACACAAAAATGCTGGAGAAACTCAGCGGGTGCAGCAGCATCTATGGAGCGAAGGAAATAGGTAAACGTTTCGGGCCGAAACCCTTCTTCAGACAGATAGGGGGTGGGGAGAAGAAAGGAAAAAAGGGAAAAGGAGGAGGAGGAGCCCGAGGGCTGGGGGAGGGGCGGAGACAACCAGATGGCTGATGAAGGGGAGGGGACAGCCAGGGCTAGCAGAATTGGGAGAATTCAACGTTCAGGCCACCAGGATGTAGACTGCCCAAGCGGAATATGAGGTGCATTTCCTCCAACACCGTAAATTGGAGGAAATGCACCTCATATTCCGCTTGGGCAGTCTACATCCTGGTGGCCTGAACGTTGAATTCTCCCAATTCTGCTAGCCCTGGCTGTCCCCTCCCTTCATCAGCCATCTGGTTGTCTCCGCCCCTCCCCAGCCCTCGGGCTCCTCCTCCTCCTTTTCCTTTTTTTCCTTTCTTCTCCCCACCCCTATCAGTCTGAAGAAGGGTTTCGGCCCGAAACGTTACCTATTTCCTTCACTCCATAGATGCTGCTGCATCCGCTGAGTTTCTCCAGCATTTTTGTGTAACTAAAATCTGTTGATTGCTGCACTCACAACTATGATCACAAAGCAGGACATTCTCCACAAGGAGTGTATTCCCCCACCCGAAAATGTTGATACGGGAGATACATATTCCCACATTCACATTACCTAGATTCAAGCAAATACAGCAAAAACTAGGCTATGATATGGTGCGGTATTGGTTTATTGTTGTGTGGATTGAGATTCAGTGGAAAACATTGTTTACGTGCCATCTAGTCAAATCACACCATTCATGAGTACAATTAAGCCATACACAAGTATAACAGATGTTTAAGAAAAAACTGCAGATTCTGGAAAAATCGAAGGTAGAAAAAAAATGCCGGAGAAACTCAAGCGGATGAGACAGCATCTATGGGAGAGAAGGAATAGGCGACGTTTTTGGTCGAGATTTTCTTCAGACTGATGTTAGGCGGGGAAAAGAAGAGGCAGAGACAGTAGACTTTGGTGAGAGAGCTGGGAAGGGGGAGGGGAAGGAGGGAGAAAGCAAGGGCTATCTAAAATTAGAGAAGTCAATGTTCATACTCCTGGGGTGTAAACTACCTAAGCGAAATATGAGGTGCTGTTCCTCCAATTTGCGTTGGGCCTCACTCTGGCAATGGAGCCTGCGCTTGGTCTCGCCGATCACTTCGCCCAACACCTACGCTCAGTTCGTACTAACCAACCTGATCTCCCGGTTGCTCAGCACTTTAACTCCCCTCCCATTCCCCAATCTGACCTCTCTGTCCTGGGCCTCCTCCATTGCCAGAGTGAGGCCCAGCGTAAATTGGAGGAACAGCACCTCATATTTCACTTGAGTAGTTTACACCCCAGCGTATGAACATTGACTTCTCTAATTTGAGATAGCCCTTGCTTTCTCCCTCCTTCCCCTCGCCCTTCCCAGCTCTCCCACAAAGCCTACTGTCTCCGCCTCTTTGTTTCTTTTTCCCACTCCCCCCCACACCAGTCTGAAGAAGGGTCTCGACCCGAAACACCACCTATTCCTTCTCTCCATAGATTCTGCCTCACCCGCTGAATTTTTCCAGCATTTTTTGTCTACCAAGTATAACAGATAGTGCAAAGAGAAAAATAAGCAGAGTGCAGTATATATGGTGTTAGACTATTGCAGTGTACCAGCTACAGAGAAAACCTATGCAAATAATAATGGCCACAATGAAGCAGTTGAGAGATCGGGACTATACCCTTAGCTTATGAGAGGTTTGTTAAGTGGTTTGATATCAGGATTGTCAATTTACATACGATACGATAGAACTTTATTTATCCCAGGAGGGAAATTGATCGGCCAACAGTCATAAAGCACAACAACATACATGAAACATGAAATTAAAGTGATGATGGAATGTCCAGGATTGGGGATGTGCACAGAGGGAGGAGGGAAGAGGGGGGGGGGGGTCAGTCTACCCCATGACAGAAGGGGGAGGAGTTGTTTAGTTTGATAACCACAGGGAAAAGG
Source organism: Malacoraja senta (assembly GCA_038087875.1). Classification (NCBI taxonomy): domain Eukaryota; kingdom Metazoa; phylum Chordata; class Chondrichthyes; order Rajiformes; family Rajidae; genus Malacoraja; species Malacoraja senta. The sequence continues at coordinate 237,245,731 of CM075977.1, forward strand.
ATCTCCTGTGGCGTTCTGTGCTGTCACCTTGGTGGAACCAGATACTGTTAGTTCCATTCATTAATCATACACATCCCTTATGTGAACTTGGCCATCTGCATTACCTGAAAGTACACAGGCGTGTGGCCATAGAAAGCCTATTGATGAGTGAATGCCTATTATCCCAACAGCAGTCACAAATCCCTTATGTTTCAGTGGTCCTATACATCTGATCCACCAAGGCAATTCAAAGCTTCATTATTGGAACAGTAACTTGATAAACTTATCTTCTAATTTATTTTGTGTATTTATACTATCATATCATGCAATTTCTCTTGATTCAACAGGCTTAAATGATTAAAACAGTCTAGCTGCAATGTTAATTAAGCAAACACAAAAGGACAACCTGACTTCAAGTAGCACTCACTAGGGCATTGCCATTACTTTGTCTCACTTTCAGGGTTGCACGTATTTGGATGCACACATTGCACGCAGGCTGCTTTTATTGTGTCTCATTCTTTATGTGGTGTGCCAGCTCAAATAGTATTTTTCATACTTCAAAGAGAATGGAGTGTTTATTTCCTGCTTTTAACAGAAACCAGCATCTGCACACTGAAATAGACAATGCTGTAAATGGCCTGCAATGTGGTCCGTACTTTAAAATAACATAAAGAACATTTAAATGAATAGCTATGCTCAGGTTACATTCATGACATCTTGCTTTTATTTATATGCTTGATGGGTTACATCTGGCATAATCCTGAAATTATGACAATTGATCAGGCTCATCAAATACAATAGACAGCAGGTGCTTTCATATTTGCTCATGAACTTGCTAATTTGTGATTCTACAGCTGAAAGTCTCATGCATCTATGTTGATACTGTCAACTAATGGATTCAAAATTCTTGTTAGATATTTTAATAATCAATTTCATTATTTTCATACATGGAAGGTAGGATGAGTATATATCTATATTACTAAAACTCTTTGTGCCGGCAATGTGTCACTCTGCTCTGCTTTTTCCTATTTTCTTCCAACGCTACGCCACAGCCTTCCCCATTTTCAGATATTCTACTCACATTTCTCCCATCAAAGCGATAAACATCTTCCCCATCGCATTCCGACCTATATTTCAGAAGTTATTCATGATTTAAGGTTTCAAAAAAGCCAAAACCACTTTCTCAGAGAGCATCCAGTGATGATGTCACAATGCACCAATCACAATGGGCTCTCAAGCTGTCCAGGCCCTGGCGCTGCTCTATGACCTGGGTAGGTCCTGGGGCAGGGAATGGGAGTGAGGGAGGAGATGAGGAAATGAGAGGAGGGAGATGGGGTAGGGTCTCTACCCCCTTCCTCTCTGTCCTCTCCATCTCTACTCCCTCCCACTCACCTCCCTCTCTACCCTCCCTCCTCTCTACCCCCTCCACCTCCCCCCTCCCTCTCTACCCCTCCCCTCCCTCTCTACCCTCCCCTCCATCTCTACCCCTCCCCTCCCTCTCTACCCTCTCCCCTCCCTCTCTACCCTCTCCCCTCCCTCTCTACCCCTCCCCTCCCTCTCTACCACCTCCTCCTCCCCTCCCTCTCTACCCTCTCCCCTCCCTCTCTACCCTTCCCCTCCCTCTTCTACCCCTCCCCTCCATCTATACCACCTCCCCCTCCCTCTCCCTCTCAACCCCCTCCCCCTCCCACTCTGTTGCCCCCTCTCTACTCCCCTTCCCTCTCTACCCTCCCTCTCTACCCCCTTCTCTCTCTACCCCTCCCTCTCTACCCCCATCCCTCTCTACCCCTCCCTCTCTACCCCCTCCTCTCTTACCTCCTCCCTCTCCCTCTCAACCCCCTACCCCTCCCACTCTGTTGCCCCTCTCTACTCCCTTCCCTCTCCCCTCCTCTCTCTACTTCCTCCCTCTCTAACTCCTCTTTCTCCCTCCCTCTCTACCCCCCGCCCCCCCCCCCTTCCTCTCTACCCCCCCCTCTCTCTACCCCACTCTCTCTCTAGGGAGTGGTGAGAATTGGGACCTATGGGTGAGTGGTGGAATATTGCGTTCGGGGACCAGCCCTTCCCCGTGACCCCCCCCCCCCCCCCCACTCAGCGTTTAGGGATGGGACCAACGGGTCCCACTTGGTTAGTATCATTTTAAAAGCTGCTAAGTAAATGTCTGCCACTAATGCCATTAATTAAAGTGGCTTTTCTACCTATAGCTAATCTATTTATGTTGTCATTTGAAACCTGTGGAGAGCAAAACAGAGCTAATGTTTTATTTTCATTAACCTTTCTACTGAACTCGGTAAAGTTCAAACAAAGACGTATTTAGTTATGGAGAAGACGGAGGGGTGCAGTGAACCAAGGGAATATTTGTGATAGGGTGGAGATTTAAAGAGAAACAATAACCGCAAGGGCAGTGTTGCCAGTTGAGAAAAGATGATTAAGGTTTGTTAATTGCCAAAAACCTGTCTGAAGTAAATGTAAGTAGAAGAGATGAATGAGCTGGAGTAGAGTGTAAAACATTGAATCTGGGAGATACAGAACACGAGAATTGCAGATAAATTGTAATGAAGAAAATGGTAAAGACCAAGTAAAGGATATGCCAGGGCACAGTTAGATTTGCGTACAATACAATTCTGCTGTGGGTTTTTTTTGCCTTTAGTGCCTCATGCATACAATTTTGGAGCTGTTGATATGTTGTGCATCTGACCCAATTAATAGTGCCAGGTAATCAGTATAGGCTATCTGGGTGTTTATCCCTGGTTCCTCCATAATTTTAGGTGGAATTATATATTGTGTAGCTCAAACTCTTCGGTTTAAACCAGCATCTGGAGTGTCTCAGTGTGAGGATGGGACTAAATTTTCACAAGGACTTGCATCGTGACAGCTGTGTTTGCAATTACTTATCTGTAAGGATGAGACTTGTTTTAGTTTTCTCATCTCTTACTGCAAACCCAGTTTGGTAACTATGTTCTTAAGGCCTTGGCCGACTGAGTCAACAGTGTTGCTGTGAGCCACCCTTGGTGATGGAGACAAAGATCCCCCATCAGATGTAGATTCTATCCCCTTTCTATTCTCAATGCTTCATCCAAGTGGTGTTCAACATGCAAAAATGTGGCAAGGGAGATGGTAGGTAGTGATCGGCCACAGTTTTCCTTTCTTGTGTTTGATCTGATTCCACAAGGTTTCCACAGTTAATACAGAAGGCTCCTACTGCTTCTCGGCTGCATACCATTGCACTGCCATTCCTGGTGGTTCTAGTTAGTTGCACAGGATGTATCCAGAGTTTATGAAAGGTCTGGGGACTCGTACATGGGTCAGACCATGTAAGAACTGCAGATCTCCTCACCTAAAAAAACATTGATGAACCAAATTAGTTTTTACGTACAGAAGAGGTTACCCAGAATGCTGCCTGGATTAGGAGGCATTAGCTACAGGGACAGATTAGACAAATTTGGGATTGTTTTCTCTAGAAAGCCAGAGGTTGAGTAGTAACCTGATCAAAGTATATTAAAATAATGAGAGGCATACTGTAGGCAGAGTAGCCAGTCAGAACCATTTTTCCAGGGTGAAATGTCAAAGGTATATCTTTAAGGTAAGAGGCACAAAGTTTAAAGGAGAAGTACGTGGCAGTTTTTTATGCAGAAGATGGTGCTTGGAACATGCCGCCATGGATGCTGGTGACTGATCCGATAGTGACTTTAAAGAGGGTTTTAATAAGGCACATGGATGGATGTACATGAAATGGCGGGATATGGATTGATTTATTGAAATATACAGATGCAATCAGGTCCACTGAGTCCAAACCGACCATCCATTCTATGTTATCCATTTTCGTATCCATTCCCTATGCACTGGGGGGAATTTACATCTAGGCCAATTAACCTACACATTTGCACTTCTTTGGGATGTGGAAGGAAACCAGAGCACCCAGAGGAAACCCACATGGTCACAGGGAGAATGGATAAACTCTACACAGGCAGCATCCAAGGTGAGGATTGAATCTGTGTCCCTGGCGCTGTAAGGCAACAGCTCTACCAGCAGCACCACTGTGCACGTAGATGAGATTAGTTTATCTTGGCATCATGTTTGGCACAGACATTGTCTGTGGGAGTTTTTCATTATGGCAACATCATGGGCAGACAAATTGATGAGAAGGATGTGGATGAGGAGAATTTCTTTTGCTAGAGTGATGAATCTGTGGTATTCATTACCACAGACAGCAGTGGAGGCCAAGTCATTGGGTATTTTAAAAACAGAAATTTGATAGGTTCTTAATTAGTAAGTGCATCAAAGTTTATGGAGAGAAGGTAGGAAAAAGGTAGGGTACTGATTGGGGATGATCAGCCATGATCACATTGAATGGCGTGCTGGCTCGAAGGGCTGAATGGCCTACTCCTGCACCTATTGTCTATTGTCTATAAAAAAGGTTGAGAGAGAAGAAAAGATCAAATGACGGAGCAGGCTCAATGGGCCAAATGGTCTAATTCTGCTCATCTGTCTTATGGTCTAATGACCAAATTCATGTTGGTTCCTTGGCAACAAGAGCTAGTTCTGGCAAGATATTCTTGACACGTATAAGAGTGTTGACTGTGCTAACTATTTCTCCCACTCCTCTTCCGCCTATTCAATATCTTAGACCTCAGCCATGTGCTTGCACAAAATCCTGAGGCACCAAGAATCTTGTTATTGCTTGTGCTATCATGGCCCAGATGACCAGTTAAGCACAGTTATGAAGAGGCCTACTTCCATGATCTGGATGGGTCAAATGGGGTGCCCAAATAATTCCCGCCATTACGGTCTGTTGCATGCTCCAGAACTTTGTAATCCTTGGCCTGCCAGAAGAGAACTGTGCAAAATTGGAGAACATAGAGAAAGACTTAAATGATTCCCCTGCTGGGATTCTCCCTGGGAGACTGGAGGACGTAGGACTGGCAGAGATCTGTACGGCTATTTGGGTATTTATCCCTGGTTCCCAGACTCATTATTTGAGGTGGAATTGTATCTTGAATGATTCCTCTTTCTTATATTGTTACCATGACTCCTCAATATCTTCAACATTAACTTTAAAAGTGATGATAATTTGTACCTGGAGAGGAGGATTTCCTAGAATGTATACGGGATGGGTTTTTAAAGCAATATGTAGAGGAACCGACTGGAGGGCAGGCCATCCTAGACTGGGTATTGTGTAATGAGGAAGGATTAGTTAGCGATCTTGTGCGAGGCCCCTTGGGCAACAGTGACCATAATATGGTGGAATTCTGCATTAGGACGGAGAGTGACACGGTTAATTCAGAGACTAGGATCCTGAACTTGAATAAAGGAGACTTTGAAGGTATGAGACGGCAATTGACAGGATAGACTGGCAAATTATACTTAAAGGTTTGACAGTGGAGATGCAATGGCGAAGATTTAAAGACCGCATGGATGAAGTACTAAAATTGTTCATCCCTTTTTTGTGAAAAAAATTAAACTCAGGCGACGGCTCAACCGTGGCTGACGAGGGAAGTCAAGGATAATGTTAAACCCAAGAAAGAGGCATATTGGCCAGAAGAAGCGGCAAACCAGAGGACTGGGAGAAATTTATAAATCAACAGAGGAGAGCAAAGGGGTTAATTAAGAGGGGGAAAAAGAGCATGAAAGAAAGCTTGCGGGAAATATAAAAATTGATTAAAAGTTTCTGTAGGTATGTAAAAAGGAAAAGATTGGTGAAGACGAATGTAGGTCCCATACAGTCAGAGACAGGTGAATTTATAATGGGAAACAAGGAAATGGCAGAATAGTTAAACGAGTACTTTGGTTCTGTCTTCACTAACACAAACAATCTCCCGGAAATACCAGAGGACCAAGGATCTAGTGGGTGGAAGGAACTGAAGTGAATCCACATTAGTCAGAAATTGGTGTCAGGTAAACTGTTGGGACTGAAGGCAGATAAAATCCTTGGGCCAGGTGGTCTGCATCCCAGAGTACTCATGTAGGTGGCTCTAGAAATCGTGGATGTATTGGTGATCATTTTCCAATGTTCTCTCGACTCTGGATCAGTTCCTGGGGACTGGAGGGTAGCCAATGTAACTCTACTTTTTAAGAAAGGAGGGAAAGAGAAAACGGGGAATTATCGACCAGTTAGCCTTACATCGGTAGTGGGGAAGATGCTGGAGTCGATTAATGAAGATGTGATCGCAGAGCATTTGGAAAGCAGTGACGGGAGCATGGATTTATGAAGGAGAAATGAGTCAGCATGGATTTATGAAGGAGAAATCATGCTTGACTAATCTTTTGGAATTTTTTGAGGATGTAACAAGTAGAATGGATAAGAAAGAATCAGTGGATGTGGTGCATCTGGACTTTCAAAAAGCCTTTGACAAGGTCCCACGCAAGAGATTAGAGTGCAAAATTAGAGCATATGGTATTGGGGGTAGGGTATTGACATGGATAGAGAACTGGTTGGCAGACAGGAAGAGAAGAATAGGAATTAACGGGTCCTTTTCAAAATGGCAGGCAATGACTAGCGGGGTGCCGCAAGGCTCGGTGCTGGGACCCCAATTGTTTACAATATATATATTAACGATTTAGACGATGGAACTAAATGTAACATCTTTAAGTTTGTGGATGACACACCTGGGTGGCGGTGTGAGCTGCGAGGACGATGCTATTAGGCTGCAGGATGACTTGGATATGTTGGGTGAGTGGGCAGAAGCATGGCAGATGCTGTATAATGTGGATAAATGTGAGGTTATCCACTTTGGCGGCAAGACCAGGAATGCAGATTATTATCTGAATGGTGTCAGATTAGGAGAAGGAGAGGTGCAACGAGACCAGGGTGTCCTTGTACATCAGTTACTGAAAGTAAGCATGCATGTACAGCACGCAGTGAAGAAAGCTAATGGCATGTTGGCCTTCATTGCGAGTGGATTTGAGTTTAGGAGCAAGGAGGTCCGACTGCAGTTGTACAGGGCCCGGGTGAGACCACACCTGGAGTATTGTGTGCAATTTTGGTCTCCTAATTTGAGGAAGGACATTATTGCTATTGAGGAAGGGCAGCCTCGAGTTAGTATATGTTGCTGCTTGACTAGAAGTGGTTTGTCAGCAGTCGGCCATGTTACAAACACTTTTAAGGTTATTACCATGGGCTCTTTCCTAACTCTGAAGGGTATCTCATCTTCATCTCCCAGGCTGCAGTGAATGCAAGCATCTAGCAAAAATGGTTCTTGATTCCCAGACTGAAAGAGCTCCATTATTTGCAGCAACTCTCAATTTTCCTCTTGTCCAGAGAATATCAGATTATCCCTCAACAACTTTTTGTTTGACTCCTCCCACTTCCTCCAAATCCAAGGCGTAGCTATGGGCACGCGCATGGGCCCTAGCTATGCCTGCCTCTTTGTAGGGTACGTCGAACAATCCTTGTTCGAGGCGTACCGTGGCCCTATCTCCGAACTCTACCTCTGCTACATCGACGACTGCATTGGAGTTACCTCATGCACTCATGCAGAACTCACTGACTTCATCCATTTCACCACTAACTTCCATCCAGCACTCAAATTCACCTAGACCATTTCCGACATCTCCCTACCATTTCTAGACCTCTATCTCCATCGCAGGTAACAGACTTCTGACCGACATCTACTATAAACCCACTGACTCCCATGGCTATCTGCACTACACTTCTTCCCACCGTGCTTCCTGTAAGGACTCTACCCCCTACTCCCAATTCCTCCGTCTGCGCCGCATCTGCACCCAGGATGAGGTGTTCCAAACCAGGGCATCGGAGATGTCCTCATTCTTTAGGGAACGGGGGTTCCCCTCTTCGACTATAGATGAGGCTCTCACCAGGGTCTCTTCTATACCCCATAACTCTGCTCTCACTCCCCATCCCCCCACTCGTAACAAGGGCAGAGTCCCCCTTGTCCTCACCTTCCACCCTACCAGCCGTCACATACAACAGATAATCCTCCGACATTTTCGCCACCTCCAACGGGATCCCACCGCTGGCCACATCTTCCCATCTCCTCCCCTTTTGGCTTTCCGCAAAGACCGCTCCCTCTAACTCCCTGGTCAATTCGTCCCTTCCCACCCAAACCACCCTCTCCCCTGGTACTTTCCCTTGCAACCACAGGAAATGCTACACTTTCGCTTTACCTCCCCCCTTGACTCCATCCAAGGAATCTAAGCAATCTTTCCAGGTGTGGCAGAGGTTCGGTCACCTGCACCTCCTCCAACCTCATCTATTGCATCCGCTGCCCTACGTGTCAGCTGCTCTCCATCGGTGAGACCAAGCGTAGGCTTGACGATCGCTTCGCCCAACACCTTCGCTCAGTTCGCAATTTTTTTTAATTTATTTCAAAATAGACAAAATTTATTTCGAGAAATAAATATATACAATACATGACCCTTACAAAACTCCATCCGACATTCTCGGAGGCTATACATACATACAATACAGTTTCCCCAAATCACTTTTTCTTTTACCCCACCTCCTTCCCACTCATGTGGCCCACTGGCGTGGAATCCCTTCCCTTATTTTTGAGGGGCTCAGTTCGCAATAACCAACCTGATCTCCCGGTGGCTCAGCACTTCAACTCCCCCTCCCATTCCGAATCCGACCTTTCTATCCTGGGCCTCTTCCATCTTCCTGGGCCAGAGTGAGTCCCACCATAAATTGGAGGAGCAGCACCTCAAATTTCGCTTGGGTAGTTTACACCCCAGCGGTATGAATATTGACTTCTCCAATTTCAGATAGTCCTTGCTTTCTCTCTCTTTCCCCTCCCCTTCCCAGCTCTTCTACAGCCCACTGTCTCCGCCTCTTCCTTTCTTCTTCCCGCCCCGACCACCCCCACATCAGTCTGAAGAAGGGTCTCGACCCGAAACGTCACCTATTCCTTCGCTCCATAGATGCTGCCTCACCCGCTGAGTTTCTCCAGCATTTTTATCTACCTTAAAGATTATCTGCATTAGTATTTCAGGACATCACAGAATGTCAGAAGCTTTTTTGACTCCAATGTTCAGCTGCTGTCATATCATCACTATCAAACCAGTTATCATACCCTCGTTCCTTAATGCCCATCCATTCACATCTGCCTTTGCAGTGTTTGCAGTGTCAGATTATGGGTTGCTTGGGGGCAAGTGATACCCTTGGCACATGGTTTATGGCACCCTAACATTCCAGGATATCTGTGCAGCAGAGGTAGAAAAAGAACTATTGGGCCACATGGAGTATCATTAATACCTGGATGCAAAGGTCCATATTCCTTTCACAATCAGGGTTTCAGTACAATTTGACCCAACAATAGCAGGCAGCAGGATTATTGTCTTCTAAATTCTGTGCATTCAGATAAATCTGATCATATAGCTACAACATCATTAAAATGCAAAATTCCAGCAATGGTACAAAAGAACTACATTCTAACCCGAAAAGCCAAAGAAGGCCTTCCTTAAGCTGCTTAAATCCATCATAAAGTGAAAAGATGACTATTTGTTCATAATATATCCTACCATTCATCATCCTTTTAATTCTATGATAAAGAACATTGAAACAATCTGATCACTACATCAATGATATTCTGACGATGGAAACTGACAAATTATAATTAAATAAAATGATAGACCATTGTACATGATTGATATAATTGATATTAATTCTGAATATATTAGTGAACTATTTTGTCAACAATGATTGATTGTGGCTTCATACTTTAAAAAAATGTTATTAACTACCACTGCCAATAGGAATTCTGCAGTTGCTTCAGAGGAACCAATGTAGTGCTGGCAGTTCTCACATGATGACCCTTCTTCTTTCGTGTCCATCTTTCATGTTTCAAATGTTGACATTGCTGTCATCGTCCGTCCTGAAAAGGATGCAAGCTTCCGGCGACAATCAGTGGGAGCCATCACTTGTTGCAATATATGATGGTGGTAGCAGAATTAGCTCAGGATACTTCCATTTTCCAGCACCGCGGCATGGACTGCTATGGGGCCATGATGACCCTTGAAATGTGGTGATGCAAACCCAGGAAACTTACATGCAGATGTGTTGCTGTGACTTACCCAGCTGGTTTCTGGCATTGTGGTTATGTATTAATTGAGAAGATGGGAAGGGTGCAGGTTTCTTGAATCATGAGAGACAGTTGTGTTGTTACTCCTCTGCTTTACAGCCATCTTCATGAAACCAGAGCTCATTGGTTTCAATAAACTCAAGAGAGCAGTCAGTTGGGGACTGACGTAATGGTGGTGGGATCACCGTTCTTCACGATTCTGATAAAAGATTTAAAAAGGGACTGGAAAGACCAAGTATAAAAGGAAAGATGTCTGAAGAAGGGTCTCGACCCAAGACGTCACCCATTCCTTCTCTCTGGAGATGCTGCCTGTCCCGCTGAGTAACTCCAGCTTTTTGTGTCTATCTTCGGTTTAAACCAGCATCTGCAGTTCCTTCTTACACAAGATGTAATTTCTAATCATTCCAGCATCATGGGGTGAACAAATTTGATAAAACCATTTCAAAAGGTATATCTCATTACCAAATAATGTTCAAAGTTAATTCCAAGAGTGAAGGTAGATTTATCCAACGTGATTTCTACAGATTTCTAAAGCTTCCATAGTTCATGTGAAATATCTGTGTCATCTTGCCAATGATGCTATTCCAGTGACATAACTTTAGCATTCTGTCACTCCCCATTCTTGTTTTCCCAAAGTAATCTTGTCTTTCAGAAGCTTGCTGGAATGTACTACCTAAGTTAATTTTTCTTTAACCTCAAGGACCCAGTCTCCAACCTCAAAATTCAACTTAAATAAATATATCTAAGTCAAAGGACTACAACATAAATATTACATTATCGCAGAGATTTATTTTAATTCATGATTAGGGGTCTGGATATGCTGGCAAGGTTAGTATTTATTGGCCATCCCTTAAACCCTAAAGGTAAGCCATCTTCTTGACCCATGATAAGTTATTTTGGTGAAGGTACTTCCACAATGCTGTGAAGGGAGTTCTAAGATTTAAAGCCGGTGAGAAGGAGATTGTTAAAGATCAGTCATATACTTTCTATTCAGAATGGTGTGCACCTAGTTGAACCTAAAAGGAGAGGTGTTCACATTCACCCACTAATTCTGAAAGCAAGCAATAGGCCTTCTTAATGCAACAATTATTTTGAAAGTGTACATACTTAGTGCGATTGACTACAAAACATGTATACATTTATAGATTCATGTAATTAATATTTAACCACAAACAATAGGAAGACAAAGGAGATAATGATCAACAGCAAGACCAAGGAGACTTCAGGAAGCAAAGAGGTACACATAATGGTACACACAGTGGTATACATTGGCGCCAAATTAGATATGGTTAAAAGCTTCAAGTTCCTAGGAGTAAATATCACCAGCAACTTGTCCTGGACTAGCCATTTTGAACCAATGGCCAAGAAAGCATGCCAATGCCTCTACTTCCTTAGAAGGCTTAGGAAGTTCGGCATGTCCCCAACAACCCTCATTAACTTCTACAGATGCGCCTAAGAAAACATTTTATTGGGATGCATCGTAGCATGGTTTGGGAACAGCTCCATCCAAGACCACAGGAAATTGCAGAGAATTGTGAATGAAGCCTAGACCATCACACAACCTCCCTTTCATTGACTCCATCTATACTTCACACTGTTGCAGCAAGGCCACCAGCATAATCAAGAACGAGTCTCACCCTCTTCTCCCTTCTCCCATCAGGTAAGAGGTACAGAAGTGTGAAAATGCATACCTCCAGATTCAGGGACAGTTTCTTCTCAGCTGTTATCATACACCTGAAACATCCTATCACCAACTAGAAAGTGGTCCTGACCTACCATCTACCTCATTGGAGACCCTTGGAATATCTTTCATTGGACTTTTATGGACATTATCTTGCACTAAATGGTATTCCCTTTATCCTGTATCTGTACACTGTGTCAGGCTTGATTGTAATCATGTATAGTCTTTGTGCTGACTGGATAGCATGCAACCAAAAATTAAATATTACCTACAAAAGGCTGAAACTAATGTCATTAAAATATATACAACAGTAAATATTTAAATAATCAGAAATTCATTTCCAAATAGGATGGGTTTTCATTATGTTTTGCTATTATTACAGATAAATATTTCATTAATTAATAATCACACTACTTGTGGATCCTGCTGCTTCACTACTAAAAGCATTTTGCATAAAGTTCAAACTAATGTACATCGTATTTAGATGTTTATTTCTTTACACTTTTGCATTTTAAAAGGCAAGTGTATCCAGCAATCACCTTCAGTTGAATTAAATCCAATAACTATAATAATTTATATGTCCTTTTATCTGGCCATTATATAAGAAATATTTTGAAGAGGATATTGTAAGAATGAAGAGTGGAATGCATTTGCTAAATGCGTATCTTGACATTATCATATCTAGGACATAAATTGTTCATAAATAATATATTGTGCAGTTTTAAAACCATGCTGAGTGAACTATCATAAATCAGGTAGAATATTTATTGTATTGTCCTTTCAATGTGAGCTTCTTCTTCTTCTTATCGAGTCCACACACAAGATTAGAAGTTGTTCAGCCAGAGCTGAACCCACTTCTCAGCATCTGCATACAATGGTGTCTGTCTTGTCGCTTCTTGTGCGTGTTGGTGGGAAGACTGGTGGAAACAGGGCTGCGACGTGAACGCTCTTTCCTTGACCATAACGTGAGCTACCACATAGTGATATAAAAATCTGAAATATTTATTCAATCAATGTTCCCTAAATTCTAAAAGCATCAAGTATAGCAACAGCATGCTTATACGACTGCACCAATAGCCTGAACCAATAATCCAGCGATGTGAATTAAATCCCATCATAGGAATTTTAAATAATGTTAATTAACTAAATCTGAAATAAAAAGCAAGAATCAATAATCGTGACTTGCTAACTATTTGGTTGTCACACATTTCATCTGATTTGTCAGTTACTTACAGTGTAAGAAATCTGCTGTTGTGCATTCTGCCTGATATCATAAGAATGTGATTTGATTTTTATTGACCTGCTCTATTGACAGAGTTGTATTGAAATGAGTACAAATATCAATATCAAAAATAAAACCTGAAGGGCCACTCAGCATGGGTCTAACATCGGCATGACAATGCTGAGTAAATGTATCGAAGCCCTCCTTACTAACATTGGGGAGCTTCAGACAATCAGGAAAGCCTGGTAATGAACAGCCTGGCACAGTTCTTAAGCAAGCTTTCCTGGTTCATAAACAAAAGACAATGTGCTGAAAGAACTCAGCAGGTCAAGCACCATCTGTGGAGAGAATTAAGATGATGGTTTGGGTTAGGACCCTTCTTCAGTCCTGAAATGTCATCTGTCCATTCCCTCCACATACTGCCTCACCCGCTGAGTTCCTCCAGCACTTTATTTTTTTGCTCAAGATTCCAGCATCCACAGTTTCTTGCAACATTCCAAACTCTCCATTACCATCCCTGGATGTATCCTGTCCCATAATTCATTCAGAAGAAAGTGTTTGCGGGAGTCTTTCATTAACACTATAGATACATAGAAACATAGAAAATAGGTGCAGGAGGAGACCATTCAGCCCTTCGAGCCTGCACCGCCATTCATTGTGACCATGGCTGATCGTCCCCTATCAATAACCCGTGCCTGCCTTCTCCCCATATCCCTTGACTCCACTAGCCCCTAGAGCTCTATCTAACTCTCTCTTAAATCCATCCAGTGATTTGGCCTCCACTGCCCTCTGTGGCAGGGAATTCCATAAATTCACAACTCTCTGGGTGAAAACGTTTTTTCTCACCTCAGTCTTAAATGACCGCCCCTTTATTCTAAGACTGTGGCCCCTGGTTCTGGTCTTTCCCAACATTGGGAACATTTTTCCTGCATCTAGCTTGTCCAGTCCTTTTATAATTTTATATGTTTCTATAAGGTCCCCCCTCATCCTTCTAAACTCCAGTGAATACAAGCCTAGTCTTTTCAATCTTTCCTCATATGACAGTCCCGCCATCCCAGGGATCAATCTCGTGAACCTACGCTGCACTGCCTCAATCACAAGGATGTCCTTCCTCAAATTAGGGGACCAAAACTGTACACAATACTCCAGATGTGGTCTCACCAGAGCCCTATACAACTGCAGAAGAACCTCTTTACTCCTATACTGAAATCCTCTTGTTATGAAGGCCAACATTCCATTAGCTTTCTTCACTGCCTGCTGTACCTGTAAGCCAACTTTCAGTGACTGGTGTGCAAGGACACCCAGGTCTCGCTGCACCTCCCCCTTACCTAACCTAACCCCATTGAGATAATAATCTGCCCCCTTGTTTTTGCCGCCAAATTGGATAACCTCACATTTACCTACATTATACTGCATCTGCCACGCATCTGCCCACTCACTCAACCTGTCCAGGTCACCCTGCAACCTCCTAACATCCTCTTCACAGCTCACACTGCCACCCAGCTTTGTGTCATCCACAAACTTGCTAGTGTTATTCCTAATTCCCTCTTCCAAATCATTAATATATATGGTAAACAGTTGCGGCCCCAACACCGAGCTTCGCGGCACTCCACTCACCACTGCCTGCCATTCTGAAAAGGACCCGTTCACTCCTACTCTTAGCTTCCGGTCTGCCAACCAATTTTCTATCCATGTCAACACCCTATCCCCAATACCGTGCTCTAATTTTAGTCACCAGTCTCCCGTGCGGGACCTTATCAAAGGCTTTCTGAAAGTCTAGATACACTACATCCAATGGCATCCCTTCATCCATTTTACTTGTCAAATCCTCAAAAAATTCCAGAAGATTAGTCAAGCATGATTTCCCTTTCATAAATCCATGTTGACTTGAACTAATCCTTTTACTGCAATTCAAATGCCCCATTATTACCTCTTTAATAATTGACTCCAGCATCTTTCCCACCACCGGTCAGGCTAACTGGTCTGTAATTCCCCATTTTCTCTCTTGCTCCTTTCTTGAAAAGTAGGATAAAATTAGCTATCCACCAATCCACAGGAACTGATCCTGAATCTATTGAACATTGGAAAATGATCACCAATGCATCCACTATTTCTAGAGCCACCTCCCTGAGGACCCTGAGATGCAGACCATCAGGCCCAGGGGATATGTCATCCTTCAGTCCCATTAGCCTACCCAATGCTATTTCTCGCCGAATGAAAATTTCTTTCAGTTCCTCTACCCCCTTAGATCCTCTGTCCTCCAGTACATCTGGGAGATTGTTTGTGTCTTCCTTAGTGAAGACAGATCCGAAGTACCTATTCAACTCTTCTGCCATTTCCTTGTTGCCCATAATAATTTCACCCGTGTCTGCCTTCAAGGGACCCACATTTGACTTTGCTACTCTTTTTCCCTTAACATATCTAAAGAAGCTTTTACTGTCCTTCTTTATATTCCTGGCCAGCTTCCCTTCATACTTCATCTTTTCAGCCCCTATTGCCCGTTTTGTTTCCTTCTGTTGTCCTATGAAAGTTTCCCAGTCCTCTGGCTACTCTTTGCTGTGTTATACATCTTTTCTTTTAGTTTTATTCTATCCCTAACTTCTCTTGTCAGCCAAGGTTGCCTCCTACTCCCCTTAGAATCTTTCTGCCTTTTTGGAATGAAATGATCCTGTATCTTCCGGATTATGCCCAGAAATTCCTGCCATTGCAGGACCCCATCTATATACCCCATCTATCTTCTATCTATTTATCTTCTATACATACATAATACATAACTATAACTAAAACTCTGATCTTGTTATCTTCCGGTTTGGCGGTCTTTCTATTTGCGCAAAACCAGTTCGCGATAGCGCTATGATTTTTCACCAGTTCACTCACCGTTCTCCTGTGCTGCGAGTGAGCCAAGTTTCGTTACGATCGGTTGAATGTCGTAAAAGTTAGCGAGGTTTAAAAATCTTAAAAACACCGCGTGCGCAGATCGATCTCTTCTCCTGCCAGTCAGCGCCACGCGGATTAGTCTTTTCCCCTGTCACTCCCCGGATGGTCTGCCCCTTCCAGCGCCATCGCGTCTTTACTAGAGCTGAGGATGGCTGGCGGAGGTTTCCAATCGGACTTTCGGAGGGACCCGAAACAGCCCAGCTCAGCCCCACCCCGCCCCAAGCAGCAGCCCCGCCCCAAGCAGCAGCCCAGCGTCGGAGACCCGACCCAACCCAGAGTTGGAGACCTAGCCCAGCCCAGCCCGGAGTCGGAGATGTCGCCAAAGGTAAAGCAGAGACTCTGATCCTGGAGAACGACCAGCGCCTGCTGTGAGTACCCATAGCACAGCGCCCGTTGTGAGTCCCCATTCCAGCCACTACCCCTCCAGTTCCCCTCGCTGGCTCCTCCCCTCCTCCCCGTGATGCCCCCTCTCCCCCATGGCTCTTCCCCGTCTTTTCTCCGAGCTCACTCCCCCCCCGCCCACACACCCCTCTCCACCCACAACTCCCCCACGCCCACACACCCCCCCCCCGCCCACATACACACACCCCCCCCCGCCCAAACAGACTTCCCCACACCCCCTCCCCCACCCTCTCCCACACACCCCGCCGCCCACTCACCCCCCGCCCCCACAACCCACCCCCACACAACCCCCTCCACCACCCCCTCCTGCCCCCACACCCCTCCCCCGCTCACACACCCCTCCCCTCACAAACCCTCTGCCGGCACACCCCACCCCCCGCCCACACACACACTCCCACACACACTCCCCCACCCACACCCCCCTCCCACACACATACACCCTCCCCTACACACACCCCTCCCACATCCTTCCTCCTAAACCCCTCCCGCCCACATACACACCTCCCCCACACTCTCCCTCCCTCCCTCCCCACACCACCCTCTCCCCCCCTCCTACACCTCCCCATCCACACACCCCTCTTCCCCTCCCACCCCCCGCCACACACCCCACTTCCCTCCCCTTCCATACATGGAGGGGGAGGGAGTGCTGGGGGATGAGGGGAAATGAGCTGCGCCTGCGCAGTTAGGGGCTATGGGTGAGTGATGGAATATTGCGTTGGGGAATGGGTTACTTTGGGGGACCAGGCCTCCCGTTTGACTGGGACCCAACGGGTCCCACTTAGTCTAGTGAAATCTTAAAATTAGGTGATACATGTACAAGGCCCTCCCTTTGGCTGACAATTCAGCTGCCCTCTGTGTAACACTCCACTTTGGAAAAAAAATACACTGATGGTAGTGAGGACTAAAAGAATACACAATGCATTAGTAAAAGTTCCAAACATTACACAACAATTCATTGTAGGGATTTGTAAGGATTTTGAAGCAAGATCGTGAAGCAAACATTTTGAACTGCTGTGCTGGCTTCTTTCTTAATATGACCAGAAACATATCTCTAGAGCAGGATCAGGCAGGATATTACTGCACAAATTGTCCCTCGTTGTGACTGTTTAATGCACAGAAAATAAATGCATGATGTCTACTTTCCAATGAACATAATTTTGTTGTTCTTAATCAAGATTTGCTTGTGTGCTTTTTCCAGCAATTCGGACAGAATTGTTTAAGTTTTATTGGCCAGAAACCAGAGGAAATGTATTTGATTGGGGTTACTAATTCAGGCCAAAAAACTAAATTCCCTATTAATTACTCATTTTCCCGATTCTGATCCACACCATGTCAAAGTAAATATTTTATGGAAAAATAACGTTCTTACCTTTCATTTAATAATTGTTTAATTCTATTTTGCTTTGTTCACACAACTATTTTATGTTTTCATCTTCATCAGCTCAGTTAATGGCAAAGAGTCAAATGCTCAGTGTGAAATGCATTTTAAATAAAATGTTGGTTAAAAATACACACAATCAACAGGTTGGACCATATTTTCACTTGTTCTGGCTGAATAACCCAGTCAAATTCTTTCTATTATTAGTGAGACAATAGACAATAGGTGCAGGAGTAGGCCATTCGGCCCTTTGAGCCATTTAATGTGATCATGGCTGATCATCCCCAATCAGTACCCGTTCTTGCCTTCTCCCCAAATCCCCTGACTCCGCTATTTTTAAGAGCCCTATCTAGCTCTCTCTTGAAAGCATCCAGAGAAACTGCCTCCACCGCCCTCTGAGGCAGAGAATTCCACTGTGTTTCCTCGTCTCCGTTCTAAATGGCTTGCTCCTTATTCCTAAACGTGAGAGGCTTAACCTTCATGCTTATGTGTAATCGGCACTCAATTTTTACAATTATTGTTCAACGGATATTCCTTATAATTCTGCACAATGGTAATTTAAAGCAAGAAGATATTATATAACTAGAGGACCTCCAAATGGTTAAGACCCAGAATCCACCAATGGAAATTGTGAAGTTGGAACGTCCAACAAGTATTTTCCATGGGAATTGGATTTTTCCTTTTCAAATGCACACATGGACCTAGATATGTCTACACAAGTCATTGAAGGCCAAGATAAAGGTGAAGCCATCGATGGGTAGTATGAAAATGTTTTTATGAGCAAATTTCATTACAGGATTAGGGAAGTGCAATTGTGTATGACTATACTAAGATGGTGCTTGGAGTACTGGGCAGAGTTTTGGTCTCCTATTGATGAAAAGATGTATTCGTCAAGAAAAGAGTGCAACGAGATGCACTAGTTTGTTATCTGGAATGGCAGGTATCAGATTAGCCATGATTTTGATGAATGATGGTTCAGTCTCAAAAGGCTGAGACTGACTGTTATTAGTAGTAGGAAATAGTACACTATTATTTTTATGTTCTTAAATACTACAGGTTTCCTGAAAAGCAGAGCAGGGTGTGTGGGACTAATTAATATATTGAATAAACATAATTTTTAAACATATGAACAGATGGTTTGGCTCAATAGGTATACATAAGCTTTTCCCTCCCATTTCCTGCCAATGTATATTTTTGTTTCATTCAGGGAATATGAGTATTGCTTAGATCAGCATTCTTACTCCATTCCCAACAGCTGTTTGCAAACAGCTACCTTCTTGACCTACTGTAGTTTGTGAGATGATGGTACATCCATACTGTTGTTAGTATGGAAGCTGGTATGACCTCTTTGTTTTGATGCAATCCTTTACCTCGTTTTTCAGTCACCTTGCTGCAACAACATGGTGCATGCGGGACCTGGTGCAATCGCCAAATTTAGCAGTCATAGCCTTTGCCCTCTGCACTGTAATAGCTATCAAAAGAGGAGGAAGAAGGCAAGGCAGGTGAAATAACATCAGGTACATCTAATTACCCCATATTTAGCTAAGGATCGATCCATTGATTCAGAGGCATTATTTTAACCACATGCGATGGAACCTGATTTGGGCTGATGTGGTGAGTTACCATCATGACACATTAATAATCAATCATAACGATCTCCAGCAAAAGACCACCATTTCCCTTTTGCAGTCAATGGTATTATGATCACTCAGTCTCGCATTATCACTCAGTTCTGATGAAGTGTCCTGGAAATGTCCTGACAATGTTGAACCATTGAAATTTGTCGACCAGATTCAGAGGAGTTCATTGTTATACATACCAGGGTGCAATTCCTTGTTCACATGAAGCTTGTAGAGAATACAATATACATAATAATGATACCACCATAAATCCAATGATGAATGCAAAACAGCAGAATGGTGCAAAGGTTGTAGCGTAATCTTACGTAGTGCAAAAAATAATAAAGTGCAATAACCCAATGAAGTACAGTTACAAAAACTAAGAGTATATGTTAGCACTTCTAGGAAGGGGATCATAAGGTCATAAGTGATGGGAGTAGAATTAGGCCATTTGGCCTGTCAAGTCTACTCCGCCATTCAATCATGGCTGATCTACGATACGATACGATGGAACTTTATTCACCCCCGGAGGAAAATAGGTCTGCCAACAGTCACAACAGACAAGGTACACGAAAACTTGAAATTAAAAGTGAAAAGAAAAAGGCAAGTGATTGTTGGCTGGCTGCCGTGTGCACAGCGCCTTCACCGGAACGAAGAAACAAACAAACAAACACATGAACGCAGACTTATCCCCTGGGCGGAAGATTCTAAAATTAGAGTGCTCCCCCCTCCCCCACACCGGGTACCTCTTTGTTTTCCCACCGTCCCTCACGGCGGTTCCCCCACACCGGGTCCTTCATTGTTCTTCATGGTGGTTCCCCCATGCCGGGTCCTCCATTGTTCTTCACGGCTGTCACCCCAGGCTGGGTCCTCCAGTCCATTGTCTTCCCTTCCCCCTCACGCTCAATGACCGCTGATCGTGGGTCGACCGTTGCCGCCGAGGCCTCACCACCGCCGAGGCTCCTGTTGCCGCCGAGACCCCGTCTACGTCGAGGCTCCCGCTGCGGCCGAGGCTCCCGCCGCCATCGAGTTTCATTCGGCCCAGGCAGGCCTCACCGCCCGGCTTCACCGCAGTCCACTTGGGCTTACTGGGGCGCGTTATGGTCGGTGGCGCAGTTGTTCAGCATGCGGGGCTCCCCGGGACACTATCTATCTCTCCTTCCTAACCCCATTCTCCCGTCTTCTCCCCATAACCTCTGACACCTGTACTAATCAAGAATCTATCTATCTCTGCCTTAAAAATATCCACTGACTTGGCCTCTACAGTCTTCTGTGGGAAAGAATTCCACAGATGCACCACCCTCTGACTAAAAAAATGTTTCCTCATCTCCTTCCTAAAAGAACATAGAGGCTATGACATCTAGTCCTAGACGCTCCCACTAGTGGAAACATCCTCTCCACATCCACACTATCCAAGCCTTTCACTATTCGGTATTTTTTAATGAGATCCCCCCTCATTCTTCTAAACTCCAGGCCCAGTGCCGACCCACGTCATCATTGGTTAACCTACTCATATTTGGGATCATTCTTGTAAACCTCCTCTGGACCCTCGCCAGAGCCAGCAAGTCCTTCCTCAGATACGGTGCCCAAAATTACACACAAAATTCCAAATGCAGCCTTACGAGCGCCTTATGGAGCCTCAGCATTACATCACTGTTTTTGTATACAAGCCCACTTGAAATAATTGCTTGCATTGAGTTTGCTTTCTTTACAACCAATTCGACTTGCAGATTAACTTTTTGGGAATCCTGCACCAGCACTCCCAAGTCTCTTTGTACCTTCGATTTCTGGATTCTCTCACGTATAGAAAATAGTCTACGCCTTTATTCCTACTGCCAAAATGCATGACTCGACACTTTGCTACACTATATTCCATCTGCCACTTCTCTGCCCACTCCCCCAACCTGTCCAAGTCCTTCTGCAGAGTCCCTGCTTTCTCTACACAATCTTCCACTTATTTTTGTATCATCCGCAAACTTGGTCACAAAGCCTTCAATCCTCTCGTCCAAATTATTAATATACAACGTGAAGAGTAGCAGCCCCCGCACCAACCTCTGTGGAACTCCGCTAGTTACAGGATGAGAAAGAAGTGATTGATTCAGGGGGGAAGAAGCTGTTCTTAAGTCTGGGTTTTCAAGCTCTGGTATCTTCTCCCAGAAACCAGAAGTAATAAAATGGAATGGCAGCGTGGCTGGTCCTTGATGCAATGTGCCATGAAGATGGAATTCATGATGGACTGGGCTGTGTTCAGCATTCTCAGCAAGTTCAGGCTGTCGAGAGCAGAGCAGTTGCTGTACCAGGCTGAGATGCATTCCATCGGAATACTTTCTATAGCACATCTATCGATGTTTGAGAGAATCTTTGTGTGCATACTGAATCTTCTGATGCCTGAGAGTAAATACGCTGATATGCATTTTTGACCACCATAGAAGTGTGAAGACTCAAGGCTAGGTTGCCGATTATATGATGGCTAGGAACTTGAAGCTGTCAGTCATCTCTATAGCTGTTCTGTTGATGAGGACAGTGTTCTGTTCACCAACCAACACCCCCCCCCCCCCTCCTCTTGCCTCAATTCTGTCTCATCTGGCCGACAACACTAGTAATAGCAGCAAAATTAGAGATTTGCTTTGTGCTTCTGCTATTTTATGCTTCTAATACTACTACTATTTTATGGCGGTGGTCTCTCAGTGGCTGCAGCAGAGTTGATGGGCGGCTGCTTCTTTGTAGCTGAGGAGGCTGCAGACGGCCTTGATAGACAACTTCAAGAACTTTTATCAGCTTGCCATGAGCCGTGCAACAAGAGTTACAGATAAAATTTGACCATTTTTATCAGTAGAGAATTTACCCTGAGCCCGATTCGGGTGGACAATTCTTACATTTGTATTTTTAAATACCCCATTTATTAATTTCATAATAAGTTTAATTTAAAAAATGACAATAGGTTTGTTTTTAGAAATCATGATTGGGAATTTTACTTCTCTGTCTTTGTTGAGGAGATACAGCCACAACAATGAAAGAAGATTCGTCAAAGTGAAAAAAAAGAAATATTGTTATCATCAGTAGCATCTGGTAATTTAAAAGGTCATGTTTTAAAAAATTCTGGAGGTGCTTTACACTCACTTAAAAACACTCATAAAGTAATAAAATGACATTTATCAGTAATAACAAATAGTTGGAAAAAGTAAATACAGCATTTTTGTATCTCAACACAGGCTTCTTTACATTGTCCTTAATGTCAACTTCCTCTCCTTCAGCAAAAGCCGATTGAAATTGCCAAATGCAGATTACATTGGCTACTGTGTTGAGGCTACAGGGAGGCGAGAGTGCAGTGCTGTTCTGGTTTCTGACCTCAGCATCTAAATTTCCTTCGTACATTATGAAGACAACCAAGTTTCACTCTGAGCGACCACCAGAGGGAAAGTCTAAACCACCAGCAACTCATTTCAGCCACCCAACTGGCTTTTTGGTGCCTCAACTCTCTTAGGTTGTTAACTGCAACAAATATACATTATCAAACTGAGCACTGTGGAGAAAGCTGCACAACTGTGGTTAACCTTGCTACCATTTTTTTTAAAGTGTCATCCGTGTTAAAATTAATGGCATGTTCACAAATCTCACTAATGTGCAGGTTTAGTCATTCCATACCTCTATCTCAAAACTGGAACATTCCCAAAAGTTTGACAATTATTTTCACTTTCTCCTTAAGAGGGAGCCTTCAATTGCAGATACAGTAGTAGGCCCCTCTCGGTCATGACTGACCATGGGTGATGCATCCTGGTCGGATGCAAGCCTGAGCTATGTCATATGGAGGACAGGCTGTTGCCCATGCAGCACGTCCCCCCTCTCCACGTCGATCCAAAGGAACAGCAGGGCCGTTACAGTTTGGCACCAGCGCCATCGCAGGAGCTGGCAGAGCGAGGTTGTAGACAACGACGAACTGCCTTAGGGGCTCCGACTCCGGATTTTCTTGAGGTTTACTCCTGGAGCCTTTTCCATGACTGGATATGGCAACAAGGCAGTGGAGGTTTTAAATCAGAGTTTTCCCTCTCCTGGATGGACTGCCTTCCCAGGCAATTGCAGATACATATTCTGCAATAATGGGTTTAACCTAGAAATCAGTGATCACGATACCAAGATAATACTTGCATGTACAAATGTAAGGTGTTTGGTGCCATGGGAACTTTGCCCATTTTCACATTTTTTTTAAATCACGATTTTATTTCTGAATATGAGAAAAATTACATGTAGACCCAAGAGACTGCACATGCTGGAATCTTGAGGAAAACACAAAGTGCTGTGGAATAGGCAGCATCTGGGGAGGGAATGCATAGGCAACATTTTGGGTCAGGACCCTTCATCAAACTGATTGGAGTAGGGCAGAAGAGCGTGAAAAGCAAGGTAGGGACAGAACAAAGCATAGCAAGTGATGTGCATATAGTTGAGGTGGGTTTGATTAGCAGAGGGATGGAATAAGCGACAAAGGCTCGAGGTGAAAAGGAGACAAAAGGGTGTCAGATAAGAAGTGAGGAGGAGTGAGATATAAAGGAAAAGGAAGGGAGTGTTTGCAAAGAGACAGGGAGAGTGGAAAGAGGAGGGGGAAGGGAATGGGGGACTCGGGGATGGGAGATGAGTGTACGATGGAAGGGAAATGAGTAGGGTGATAGGAAGGTGTAGGAGATATTACTTGAAGTTGGAAAAATTCAATGTTCATACCATTGCGTTGAAAGCAACCCAAATGGAATATGAGGTGCTGTTTGTTCACTTTGAGTGTGCTATCACTCTGGCAACAGAGGAGGCCAAGGACTGAAAGTTTGCTATGGGAAGGAGAGTTAATTACATGCAATTGATGCCAGGCAGAGAAAAGTCACTCAGCAATGAACATTAAGATGCTATCTGGAATGGCTTCACAATATTTCTGAAAATTTCATGACATCTACTAATACGTTATTTATTCAAGCACATGACTACGCATTAAGCAATTTGTTCAGAGAAGGGATACCTGCAAAGGAGGTTATGTTCTGCACCATTATATAGATGTAGCTGTCCATTTCCGTGCTAAGACATTGGAAACAAATTTCAATTTCATTAAATTAGAAGCATTTCTACATTACTAGCAATTCATTTCTTAGGCCCTCCTCAAAGTCTTTCTTGGAAGTGTTTAGGGCCCAAGACCATGGGGGTTTCTGTTCTCTCTAAGCTTCCTGAAATTACATCTTTGATTTTCTTCTGTTATTCTTGTTCTGAGGAATAAGATATGGTTATGCAATCCTCTACTTGACAGCAGTCCGTTAACATACCATCCAAGAAACCATCCTTCAGATGCTAAACTAAAAGCATGAACATCCAAAGATGATTCAGAACAATAATATTCCAGCTATTTCACATGGCAGGATTTGGTAATCACTGTGAACCAAAGTTATTTCTCTCATTTATATCAAGAGTATGAATACACAATTTTATTACGAACCAATACCTGGAATGAAAGGAGAGTGAGAGTGATCCCAAAGATGTGTGGATTGGTAGGTTAACGGACTGCTGTAAATCCCCCCAAGTATGTAGGTGAGTGGTAAAATCTGGAGGGCAGTTGATGGGGATGTGGGAAGAAAAGGTTATATGCAGAATTTGTGTGGGATCAGGATTGCTCTGTGGGCTAGCACAGAAGGGCTGTAATGGTCTCCTATTTCATAATGAAGTATAGAAATTGTACAGTAATTCATGTTAAGTTTTGTAATTTTGGCTAGGGTACATTATTGAGGAAAAGTAGAGAGTGCTTTATTTTGCATATCGCTGTGCTACATCTGAGAATGCTTAGTGCTAAATGAAAAGCAACATCGCTCACATAAATTGCCATCTCTATGCTTGCTCTGAAAAGATCCGAGAGATTTTTCACCAATTCCAATGTTTACTTGAAAATGTGGAATGAATCTCACAAAGTAAGATTATAGCATCTTACAAAGGATGATGATTATAAGTAGATTTTCCAAGTCCTCTTTGAATGCTATATTGCATTGGCATAATAGCAAGGGAAAAACATAACAAAAACAAAATCACAATTTCCTTATCTCTATACAAACTAATTGATACTGATCTCATAAAAGCTGAAACCAGAATCGTGTTAATGACTTCCCTGATAAGATAT
This sequence comes from Malacoraja senta, assembly GCA_038087875.1. Lineage (NCBI taxonomy): Eukaryota > Metazoa > Chordata > Chondrichthyes > Rajiformes > Rajidae > Malacoraja > Malacoraja senta. The sequence continues at coordinate 237,271,122 of CM075977.1, forward strand.
TTTGTGTGTTGCAAATCTATAATAGGAGCACACTAACATTGTTTGCCCTTTCACTGATTTATTCCATTCAAGACCAAACATGTAGTATATGGATAATGTTGCAAGACTTCTGCAATTACTATTCATACAGAAATAAAGAACACATATTCAGCCAGGAGAATCATAAATTCAAAAGGATGATTTCATTCCATGGTACGCAGCAGTTGCCTGCCTATCACAGCCTTTCTACAGTTGGACTGGATTTTTACCGTGTCTTCTTTTATAAAAGATAATCTCTCATTTAAAATGTTCAAACCAGTTTATGAAAACAAAACTGCCTAATGTCATCTTGTGTGGGCCTACCATAGTTAATAAACTGATTATTATCTGGGAAATGTGTAGAACAGTCCACCCAACATTTAAATCACCTTTCAATTGTTTGTTTACAATTGAGCGAGAGTCTGCTTAGTTAAATGGTACGCTTGAGAAATCTTTTCCATCATTTTATCGGAAAATAACTAAATTATTTTGAAAAGTGACAATTTCGTTATGGTGCTGCATCCTATGTAGAGTGGGAATGAACAAAAAACAAGTGTCAGTTAAATCAGTTTAGTTGCCAATCATATATGCAATAGCTATGTTGAATTATGTACTGGGTTCCCCACAACTTGAGTTTGACAGGCTCTTTTTGGGGCAGAGCTTCAGCTTATTTTCTTTGTTTAGTTGCTACACGATGTAAAAATATACCTTTATTCAGAAAAATTCATACCATTATAAGAAAATGCAGCTGCAAAAACTAATAATCAATTTGCCCTTTCCAATTTGATCATGTATAACACCAGGTTAAAGGTGATTGGTTACAGCAACTGAAAGATCTTTCAAGATGTCCTATTTTCAGCTTTTGAGATATTGGTTATTGACCTTTAATCGGGCTTGCATTGAATCGGGCTCGGTGATTTTATTTTTGGTTATTTTTGGCCAACAATTTGTCAATTATATTGCATCCGCTGCTCTAGATGTCAGCTGATCTACATCGGTGAGACCAAGCGGAGGCTTGGCGATCGTTTCGCTGAACACCTCCGGTCGGTCCGCAATAACCAACCTGACCTCCCGGTGGCTCAGCACTTCAACTCCCCCTCCCATTACGTATCCGACCTCTCTGTCCTGGGTCTCCTCCATGGCCACAGCGAGCAACACCGGAAATTGGAGGAAATGCACCTCATATTCCGCTTGGGCAGTCTGCATCCTGGGGGCATGAACATTGAATTCTCCCAATTTTGCTAGCCCTTGCTGTCTCCTCCCCTTCCTCAGCCCTCTGGTTGTCTCCTCCCATCCCTCAGCCCTCGGGCTCCTTCTCTGCCTTTTTCCTTTCTTCTCCCCACCCCCTATCAGTCTGAAGAAGGGTTTCGGCCTGAAACGTTGCCTATTTCCTTCGCTCCATAGATGCTGCTGCACCCGCTGAGTTTCTCCAGCATTTTTGTGTACTGTCAATTATATTGCTGGTTAATCCCAAATATTTCCGCTTCAATAAATGAAACAAACATGGAAGGTGAGATTTGCTGAAGAGTACTGTTCTTGTTATAAAAAAAACATTGTCAAGGCTCTGCCAAGATTCCTGTCCACGAGGAAAGGTTTCTGCAGCTCATTTTGTACTCTGGTCCCCACAAACAAAGCAACAAGGGGCAACCCTCTCACGTTAAACCAGCAGCTTTTATTCGCCATCCAGTTGCATTTTATTGGGTTCCAACCTGGACCAGATGCCTCAGCATTTCCAGAATCTCCACGTTCGCGGTGGTGTGTTCGTTGTTTTCTCTTTCTGGGGCGGGGAGGGGGTTTAAACCGTAGACCGCGTCCTGCGACATTCACCCGAAACCCCAGAACAGAGTGTAGGAAGGAACTGCAGATGCTGGTTTACACTAAAGATCATAGCTCCGCTCTATGATCTTAGGTTTACACCGAAGATGGACGCAAAGTGAGTTGCTCCAGAACAATAGCCCAGGTAGCTGATGTAAGACGTAATGACTGATGAGGCGGTGGAGGGGGCGTTGCTTGCTTGTTGCCAACGTGAGGTGACGGTGCCCGAGCCGCCGCTGTCAGCTCCGTCCTGCTCCTTGCCGCTGCATCAACAAGAGCGGACGCCTCGGCCGGAGCCTCCCTCCCGTGACCCCCTCCCCCTCGCGCCGCGGACGTCTCTGGAATTCTATTTTTTGAACAACCGCGGAGTTCGAATGCGGTTGCTTGAGCCTGCGTGATGACGTAGCCGTCGCTCTGAATCGGGCTCGGTGATTTTTTTTTGTTTTGTTTTTTGTTTTGTTGTTTTTAATCATCTATTTCGCCCGTCAACAACATCCCTCGTCGTTAAGAGATCCCGGTTTTCGTTGGGAAAAGACAAAGAACGTCGTGGGAGAGTGTCACCGAGCGATTGGGACGTACATATAGACGCGGGTACTGGGTGTTGAGGGAGTGACCGACTGACTGACCCCTCGTCTCCCGATGATGTCGCCGCAGTCGCAGCTTGGCTCGTCCGCCCGCCGCCGCTGAGATTTATCCTGCCCCTCGCTTTATATATATATTATTTCTCTCTCTCGGATTGCTTGCTTGCCTGCCTGCCTGCTGCTGCCGTCAGCTATGTGGGTCAAGCCCGAAGAGGTGCTGCTGGCCAACGCGTTGTGGGTGACGGAGAGAGCCAACCCGTACTTCGTGCTGCAGAGGAGGAAAGGACACGGGGAAGGCGGCGGCGGCGGCGGGGGAGGCGGGCTGGCGGGTAAGTCAACCCGGTGCAAACCGACCTTGCTCCACGGGTATGCAAACGACGAGTCCCACATGTGGTGGCACAGCACGGCACGGCCAACATTTGTGTACGTTGGGTTGTAGCGCGGGTAAACATTAATTTCTGCAAATTGATAATTTAGAAGCAAAGGATTCTGCGTGTAATATCCATTGCCCGCATTATGTTTACAAGCATAGATTACCCCCCGAGGCAACATTTTACCACTGTGTGGGTACGAGAGTGTGATGTAAGTTAAAATATTAATAGTAATTGTGGGTGTATTTCAGGTGTAGTCTTGGTTCCTCAGATTTGTATAAAATCTGTCAATTCAGCATCTCTCAGTTGAGATCGGTTTACCGTAGGTCACATAAGAGCTGTTTAGTCCTTGCGATGTAACGTGTCAATTCTGTTATCTAATTACACTACATAACACCCCATTTGTGTATTTTCCCCCCGTAAAATACCGTGGCCTCTATTTTGAATTTTACTGACATTTAAAAATCACGAGTTTTAATGGAGTTTTAAGAATTGACATGGTTTTCTCTTATTCCAATGAAATGATTATATGTCCCATTAGCTGAGTTCAACCCAGTGAAAAATATCTAACCAATACCTTTGTTAAACATCTTGTTTGGTTTACAGGGTATTGGTTCCAGTGCATTGTAACTGCAGGACATTTTCTCTTGTGTTAATGTTTTTTGATGTATATTAACATTTATTACAACATGTAAATATACCCTCTGTTGGCATTTATTGTAGTTTTTGCATTTGATAAAAATGTTTTTTTGCAGAACTTGGTTACATTGATTACAGGATCTTCCAATGCAGGCAGTTGTGCCGGGCATGCCTGCACTTCCAGGGGGGGAAAAGGAGGAAAGAAGAACAACAAGCTATGTCACTGTAGATAACAGATGTAGAAATGAAATCAAGTTACCTGAAGTTGTGGAATTCAATAATGACTGCATAACACTGCAGTGTGATTAGATGGAAGATGAGGGGCTGTTCATCAAGCTTGTGATGGGCTTCATTGTAACTGCAAGGGGGCACAGACCAGTAAGTCAGTGGGAATGAGAATTAAAGTGGTAGGCAACAGGAAGCTTGGGGTTGCCTTTGTGAATTCAACACGGGTGCGGTCACACAACCTGTGGTTGGTTTCTCCTGTGCAGAGGAGACCACGTGGTGAACACAGAATGCCGTACACGGGGTGAAATGCAAGAAAATTGCTGCTTACTTGGAAAGAATGTTTGGGTTACTATAGGGTGGGAAGAAAGGAAGTGAAAGAACAAGTGCTGCTTTCCCTGTTTTAGTCACCATATTCTAGGAAGGACATTGTCAAGGTGCAAAGGGTTTCAGAGAAGATTTACAAGGATGTTGCCAGGACTTGAGGGCCTGAGCTATAGGGAGAGGTTGAGCAGGCTAGAACTTTATTCCTTGGCATGCAGGAGGATGAGGTGCGTCCTTATAGAGGTGTACAAAATCATGAGAGGAATACACTGCCCAGAGTACAGGAATCAAGAACCATAGGACATAGGTTTAAGGTTTTTATACAAAAGGTGGTAGGTGTATGGAACATGCTGCCAGAGGAGGTAGTTGAGGCAGATACTATCGCAATGCTTAAGAAACATTTAGACAGGTACATGGATAGGTTTAGGGGATATGGGCCAAATGCAGGCAGGTGGAACTAGTGTTGGTCGATGTGGGCGTTGGGCTGAAGGTCCTGTTTCCACACTGTATTACTCTATGACCTGCAGTTGCAAGGAAAAGTGTTGTATGGTGGGGTTGTTTGAAGAATGAACCAGGGAGCCTTGAAGGGAAATGTTGAAGGGAGGTGCATCTGATGGTGGAAACTCTTTGAAGATTGTAGAAAATGATCTATGGAATACAGAGGCTGGTGGATAGAAAGTGAGGAACAGGGATGTTTTATCCTTGTTCCATCCAGAGGAGAGGAGGGTGAGAGCAGAAGTGTTGGAAATTAATGAAATATAGTCGAGCTTTGTTAGCATTGGTAGGGGAAAAGCTATGGTTTGGGAAGAAGCAATACATTTGAAAGTGCCTATCTCTCGCTTGTCATCGGTACACAAAAAAGCTGGAGAAACTCAGCAGGTGCAGCAGCATCTATGGAGCGAAGGAAATAGGCAACGTTTCGGGCCGAAACCCTTCTTCAGACTGAAGAAGGGGTTCGGCCCGAAACGTTGCCTATTTCCTTGGCTCCATCAATGCTGCTGCACCCGCTGAGTTTCTCCAGCTTTTTTGAGTACCTTCGATTTTCCAGCATCTGCAGTTCCTTCTTAAACACTCTCTCTTGTCATCTATCAATCTCTTATCATTACAGATAATATGACAGGTGGGAGAATTTAATGCTTCATTCAACCCAACTCTGTTACCTTTTAGTTGACTACCTACTGCACATGCCAGTCTATTACCATAACACCATGGAAAGAGATGGGACAATAAATTAGAAAAATACATTTCTAAAATATTAATTGATGTCTTCTCACATAAATAATTATAAAGCATAAATACTTCTGTGGAGATTTGTTTAGAAACATTGCTTGTTGGTGATTAAAACTCTGCTGCTCCAGATATTTTCTAATACCTGCAAGGAAAGCTATTTCAATGATAATATAGGCAAGACAAAAAAATTTCAACAATAAAGAAATGCTAATAATAGGACTTTTTAAATTTTTTAACATTCACCTTGCATCAAAAAGTTATATGGACCATTTTACAGATTGTTTACAAACTGAGACAGACAGCTTTAGATCAGCTTCTAAAATGACAGTTCCATTAAAAATCGATACAGATGCTCTCTGTTTTCATCACTGAAGTATATGTAAACATAGAAACATAGAAAATAGGTGCAGGAGTAGGCCATTCGGCCCTTCGAGCCTGCACAGCCATTCAATATGATCATGGCTGATCATCCACCTCAGTATCCTGTACCTGCTTTCTCTCCATACCCCCTGATCCCTTTAGCCACAAGGGCCACATCTAACTCCCTCTTAAATATAGCCAATGAACTGGCCTCAACTACATTCTGTGGCAGAGAATTCCAGAGATTCACCACTCTCTGTGTAAAAAATGTTTTTCTCATCTCAGTCCTAAAAGATTTCCCCTTTATCCTTAAACTGTGACCCCTTGTTCTGGACTTCCCCAACATCGGGAACAATCTTCCTGCATCTAGCCTGTCCAACCCCTTAAGAATTTTGTACGTTTCTATAAGATCCCCCCTCAATCTTCTAAATTCTAGCGAGTACAAGCCGAGTCTATCCAGTCTTTCTTCATATGAAAGTCCTGACATCCCAGGAATCAGTCTGGTGAACCTTCTATGTACTCCCTCTATGGCAAGAATGTCCTTCCTCAGATTAAACCTGAAAATGGCCAGTAAATTGAATAATCTCTACAAATGGTTTTATTTGTTTATGTGAAGGCGCTATAATTTCACACTTTTCTACTATATATGAGTTATTTTGCAATAAATTGTAATGTAACATATATCATTTTTGCTCCAACATAAACCTCATTCTTCCCCTAGGATGCTTCACTGACTCTAAGTTGGGAACTAAATTTAATCCAATGGGAAAACACAAAATCAAGAAGAGCTTGTTTATTGTTTACTCACAGTTTAGATTTTACAACAGGTTATCCATATTGCAGATTGAAGTATTTTTGTGCTGAAAGTATGCCTCTGGATATTCTGGCAACTTAGTATTAATTATGTGCATTACCTATTCTTTGCAATGGCCAGTTTAATGTTGGTGATTTGTTGATTATCTTGTTGATAAATATTAAATGAGTACATCAAAATCAGTGCAAGTGATTACATTTTAAATTTATATGTGACCCGATGAGCCTCTGTAGTAACTTCTAGTCCAAATAATTTAGTCATCTTTGATGCAACACCACTGTACTATAATATGAGCCGTAGTATTATATGAATATGAAGGAAGTGAAAGACAAAATGTATTTGAGTGGCTTAGATGTTTTAATGTATTGGGGCTGTTAAGTTTCAATCTTAAAATTTACTGTGCAAGGAATGTGGCAGGTTATTTATATATCCAGCTACATTATGTTATGTAATTACAAAAACTATATTTAGAATTCTTAATTTAATTATACAATTAGCTTAATGCCAGTTAAAGACCGATGGACAAATTTCTCATACATTTAAACACTGGTCATGTTCTACAAAGTTGGGAATTCACCAAAATGACATTTCCATGTAAACATAGTTTTAAGGCAAAGACAATTGGAACAGGATATGCATTTTTTTTTCTCTGAAGGATGTGCTCCCTATACATGCCTTTATGTAATAACTTTGAATCGGCTATTATTTAGTCATTTAGCAAAAGTGAGATGCTACAGTTCTGCCACAGTGACAGTCTGTATTTAATATGGTGTATTTACTTTGGCAGTTTCCAGTATAAATTTGTAATAACTTTCAAAAAGTATGAACAGTTGTAGGGGGGGGGAAAGTCACAATGTGCTGGAACAACTCAGTGGGTTAGGTAACATCTCTGCAGAACATGGATAGGTGGTTTCAGGTTAAGACCCTTCTTCACAATGACTGGTAGGAGGAGGGGAAGAAAGCTGGAAGAGAGGTGGGGCAGGACAGAGCCTGGTGGTGAGTGATAGATGAATACAGATTGGGGGGGGGGGGGGGGTTAGGCTGATGGCTGGACAAATGCCAAAGATGAACAGGCAAAGTGTGAGAAGGATAGAAGCGGTGCACAATGAAGCAGAGGAAGGAATCTAGGTGGTGGGGGAGAAATGGCTGCCAGTCCAAGTGGGGCACAGAGAAGAGGGGGAAAAAAGAAAGAAAAAATATAAAAAAGGGGAATTGTTTGTTACCTAAAATTGGAGAATTCAATGTTTATACCATTAGGTTATAAGTGACCTAAGTGCAATATGAGGTGCGACCATGAATAGTTGTGAGTTGTGTTTAAATCTTAATGCAATAAATTCATATTTTATCAAAGAAAATAAGGCTACAGTTCCAATATTTTCATAGACTATCTAAACACCTGTGAAATGGCACCACAAGTACATTTTGTTCCAATGAACATGTTTAACATGGAACATAGAACAGTACAACACGAGAACAAGCTGTTCGACCCACAGCATCTATACCGAGACCTACTCTTATCTGTCTGCACATAATCCGTAGCCCTCCATTCCCTGCATATCCATGTGCCTATCCAAAAGTCTCTTAAATGCCACTATTGTATCCAGTTCCCCCATCATCCTGTCCGTACATTCCGGGCACTCAACACCCTCTGTTTATTTTTTTAAAATCTTGCCCCACACATCCCCTGTAAACTTTTCCCTTCTCTTAAAGCTATGATCTCTAGTATTTGAAAAAATTTCCATCCTAGGAAAATGGTTCTTATTGTATATCCTATCTTTGCCTCTCATAATTTTACATACTTCTATCGGGTCTTCCCTCAACCTCCAGCATTCCAGAGAAAATAATTTAAGTCTGTCCAAGCTCTCCCTGTAGTTTGTATTCCCAAATCCAGGCATAATTCTGGTAAACCTCTGCACTCTTTCTAAAGCCTCCACGTCCTTCCTGTAATGGGGTGACCAGAACTGATCAGTGATAAGATGCATAACTAATTCAGCTTTAAGGGAACCTGGATACATGAACTGTGAATGAATTGTGATTCTTTTGTAAGAGAGATTTGATTTCAAATAAAAAACAAACTACTGTCAGGTTGAGCAGCATGTGTGGAAGCAAAGGGATTATTATTATTATTAACATCAACATTGAGAGGCCAGTATAAAGAGGTGAGAAGGAAGGGTGGGCAGATGAGGGGTGGAGCCAGGTAATTAAGGGAATAACGGCCAGATGGGGGAGAGGAGGAGCTAAGAACAAAGGCCGAAAGATGATGTGGCGACGCAAGAGGCTTCAGATGTTGCAATCTGGTAACAAAGGAAGTGGAAACCAATAATAGATGGATGATGGGCTGATGGAACCATTGGGGAAGTTGGAGATCCAGTGGGAAAAGTGTGTGGATGATAGGAAGATGTGTCCGGAGAACCAGCTGGATCAGAAAAAGAGATGGGAGTGAGGGTTACCCAAAGTTGGAAAATCATTGTTTTTTTTATTGGATGGCCAAACATGATGCCAAGATCAACTCTTATCTACCTGCACATATATATCCCTCCATTCCCTGCAGGTCCATATGCCTATCTTAAATACCACTATCGTATCTGCCTCAACCACCAGCAACGGCAATGCACTCTAGGCACTCGCCACGTTCAACCATTCCTTCAACCTTCTTTCTTTGTGCATTGTGCTCAATGTGCTTTCGTTGGCAAGGTTATCAAGAGAGAAGAGTGTTTTATTCTCATATGTCCCAGATAGGACAATGAAATTCTTACTTGCTGCAGCAGAACAGAATATGTAAACATAGTACATAACGGGAGAAGAAGAAAAAAGTTCAGTGTGTGTATACACATGCACACATACTCAATAAATAACAAATATAGTATAATAATAATAGTCTGTTGTAGTTCAGAGCTTATTTGTTGTAGTCTTCAATTGCCTGATGGCTGTAGGGAAGAAGCTGTTCCTGAACCTAGACGTTACAGTTTTCAGGCTCCTGTACCTTCTTCCCAGTGGCAATGGTGATATGAGTGTGTGGCCAGGATGGTGTGGGTCTTTGATGATGTTGGTTGCCTTTTTGAGGCAGCGACTTCGATAGATTCCTTCGATGGTGGGGAGGTCAAAGCCAGTGATGGACTGGGCAGTGGTCACAACTTTTTGCAGTCTTTTCCGCTCTTGGACGTTCAAGTTGCCGAACCAGGCCATGATGCAACCAGTCAGTATGCTCTCTATTGTGCACCTGTAGAAGTTCAGGAGAATCCTCTGTGACATGCCGAATCTCCGTAATCTTCTCAGGAAGTAGAGTCGCTGATGTGCCCTATTTATAATTGCATCAGTGTGCCGGGTCCAGGAAAGATCTTCGGAAATATGCAGGTCCAGGAATTTGATGTTTTTGACCCTCTCCACCATCGTCCCATTGATGTAAACAGGATTGTGGGTCCTCATTCTTCCCCTACCAAAGTCCACAATCAGTTCCTTGGTTTTACTGATGTTGAGAGCCAGGTTGTTGTGCTGGCACCATTTGGTCATTCGGTCGATCTCACTTCTATACTCTGACTCATCACCATCATTGCATCTAATTCCATTACCTTTCATTTGTTCATCAGCTGGGAGAGCTGCCCTGGCCTGGTTTGATTCTTATCTACTCAGTCATAATCTGCGAGTTGCCTAAAATTGCTTCTCTTCCTGTTCCTGTACTATTAATTTTGTGGTTCTTAGAAGGGTGGGGGGGGGGGGGGGGTGGGGTGTTAAGGAAAGATTTTATTTTCTGGTTCTTGGTGTCACCAAAAAAACATCTTGTGTGAGCAAGATTACAAGTGGGTACTAATTGTATGCTAAACTGCTGCTTTCTATCATTTTTCAATCTCTCCCACTGTCTCCGTTTGTCTAATACCTAATCACAAATGAGTAGAATTTTTCTTGGTCTAACTAAATATTGTAAAGACTAAGTGTCCGTATCATCACCACAAACTTTATTATCTATGCAACAGACCACCCCCTCGCTTTCTGAGGCAGAACTAGATCATTTGCATCCTAGGTATCATATTTAAACATCCGATGAACATCCAGTCGCATTTATTTCTTCATTAAAATGACCTAGTTTTGCTTATTTCTCCTCTGTTACAGCTTATCTGTGATTGAAACACTTGTCAAACACCTGCTGTCTCCTTACTTAACACTTAATGGTCTCTGACAAAGCTCTCAACCTGACTTGCACTAAGACTTAGGTCTTGAAAAAAATCAAGAAAATAATCTTTAGCACCTTAATTATAGAATAATTTAATTGAAATGTACAAGATAGAGCTGCCACCGTACAAATTTGACCCGTCGATCGGCGCGGAAGTCCTGATAAGGTCGACACTGGCCGCCTCACCCAGCCAAGGTGCGACATTTTTGGGGAAACTTCCAGAAGCTATTTCAAGTGCGCTCTCCTAATTTTGTCCATATTAAAGGAGGTGCCGGACCACCAGTTTCTGGAAAATCTGTGTTGGACCTGTAAAAGGAATTGTTAAGATCTGCAAGATTTTTTTTGTCTGCACAAGCAAGGAGTACATAACCTTAAGGTGGAAAATGCTTGTAATATATTTTTGAATAGTTCCTAAATGTAAACTGATCATTATTTTACATTTTTCTGTGACTACTAGTAGATCCCTCATTATATAGTCTGAAGAAGGGTTTCGGCCCGAAACGTTACCTATTTCCTTCGCTCCATAGATGCTGCTGCACCTGCTGAGTTTCTCCAGCATTTTTGTGTACCCTCATTATATTTCCCTTCTGGTCATTGAAATATTGCAAATTTGGGAATTATTTTTTGTTTTGAGGAAAATTATTTGAAGGTGTAATTGCACGCCGGTGGTATTAAATTTATTTGCAGGTATCAATTATACTATTTTGTCCAACAATATTTGTATAAAAACCTTAAGGGCATTTTTCACTTATGCGGTAGCATTTTTTGCATTTCAGATCTCAAAAGGTTTTAAAAAAAAACAACATAATTTTTATCTCAACATCTTTACTCTGATGAGATGAAGGGTCTTAACCTTAACCTAAAATATTGACAATCCATTTCCTTCCACTGATGCTGCCTGACCTGTTGAGTTCCTCCAGCAACTCTCCTTTTGTTTTTGCTTTCTATTCAAACATCTTCAGTCCCCTGTGCCTCCATTTCTAAACAGTTGAGATTTTACAGTTATGGATCATTTCTAAATTATAACATTTTCTTTTCACAGTTAGGACATTTAATTGATTCTGTGTGTGTGTGTATATAAAAAGGAATGATTTTTTTCGTCAGATTATTAGGAATTGTTTCTAGTCATCTAATTGTAAATTTTCTTTGGAACTTCAAATACAGGGCTGCTCGTGGGGACACTTGATGTTGTATTGGACTCCAGTGCTAGAGTTGCACCATACAGAATCCTTTACCAGACTCCTGAATCACTTGTATACTGGACAATTGCATGTGGTAAGTTTTAAATAACAAGGGCATTTTTGTGTAATTTAGCAAATTTAATTTTTAAGAAAATCAAAATAATTTTCTAAGCCTTAGAGAGAACGATATTATTTTTGATCAAAGCTTTTTCTACGAAGGTAGGACATATATCACGGGTATTCTATAAAAAGCATCATAATGTAATACATTAGCACAAAATATCTCTGGAAAAAGCTTTAACCTCTAAGGATTCTAGATTGAATTCAGTACAGTATTGAAGTAAAGTATTTTTTGAGCACATGAACAAAATATTCAAGTTGACTTATAACATTAAAATTAGAGATGAGATAATGAATTTAGAGGAGCATGAACATAAAATTAGAGATGAGATAATGAATTTAGAGGAGCAAAGTGCATAGACTGGTTAATCAAGTGGCAAGGAGGTGGCAATGAAGTATAACGTGAGAGAATATGAATTGTACAGAGGTTGGTGTGCTGGTTCTTAACATCATCTGTGCTGGAACAGCAAGTAATTAGGAAGGCAAATGGCATGTTGACATTTGTTGAAGGCTGGTTAGATTACCAGAGGTAATAGGTCTTCCTAAGATTTAATATGCTTTGGTAAATCCTCCTTTGAAGTAAAGTGCTGATTTTGTTTTTCATAACTAATGAAAGATATAATGACCTTAGAGTTGGTGCAACATAGATTCAGGAGATTAATCTCTGGGATGGAGGGTTTATCATATGAAGGGAGATTAAATAAAAATAATCCTAACTCATTGGAGTGTAGCAACAGAGTGATATTGAGGCACAAAAAAAACTGAGGATTGCCAGGATAGATCGTGAGACCTGTTTTCTCCAGGTTGAAAGGCTAGAACCAAGGGGATTGTTACTTGGGACTGAGTCGAGGAGAAATTCCTTTGCATATTGAGTTGTAAATCTTTGAAATTTTACATCAATGGATGCTCATTCATGGAATGTATTCAAAATGGAGTTCAATTGCTTTTTGGAAATTTGAACATTTGAGGATCAGATGGGAACGTGGTTTGGAGGCACATGAGCCCTGACCTAATTGAATGGTGGAGCAAATCAAGTGCTTTCTGTCCTAGTCTGGTCTCTAGTTGAGTTCTCATTAATCCATTGGAGGGAATGAGAAATGCAAAATGCTGTAAATTAGCTATTACAGTTAGACTAGAAAATATATTTGATAGCGGTAAAAGGTAAAATAAAATAAAATAATCAACAATTATGTTTCAGGACAATAAACTCTCTTGACTCTTGACTTGACTTGACTTCAGATGCAATAGGAGACCAGGGACATCTGAGCTAAATTTTGGGAGTAATGACCAAAATCTTGATCACAGAAATGGGCTCTAGTTTATTGACTGTTTTGGAGGACAATGCGGAAATGAGGGGTTGGGCCCAACTCTTCCATGCCGACTAATTGTTCAACTGAGCTACTCCCGCTTGTGTTCACCTGGTCCATATCCCTCCAAACCTTTCCTATTCATGCATCATTCTGTGTTTTATTAATGTTACAATTGTACCCATTGTGACATTAATAAAACAAAAATGTTTGATGTTTTGTGTCATTCCTAACTGTCACTGTATGTCATGTTGTCACTTGCGGGCGGAGCACCAAGGCAAATTCCTTGTATGTGAATACTTGGGCAATAAACATTAATTCACTCATATTCATTCATTCACCTCTACCACTTTCTCTGGCAGCACATTCCATTTACATGTGAGAGTGCACCTGTCTGTCTCTTGGGATTCATACCTTGCTTCTCTTTTAAATCATTCCCTTCTCACCTTAAAAATATGCCCTCTTGTTCTTGACTCTCCTACCCTGAGCAATATACTCTGGCTATTCTGATTGATTTTATATACCTCTATTTAGATAGCCCTCAGTGTCATACGCTGCAGCGTTAAATGCCCCTAGCTAACAATCCTCTCCTTGTAACAGAGCCTTCAGACCTAACAACATCCCCATTAATCGTTTTAAGCACTCTTTCCAGCTTAGTGACACCATTCCTAAATCAGGGAGAGCAGAATATTTCTAAGAATATGGCCTTACCAACACCTTACCCCAGCTCTCATTTTATGTCTCGACTCTTGTACCCAACATCCTGACCGATGAAGGCATGGATCCAATCGTAATCCATGCCTTATAGAGCATGCTAAATGCCTCCTTCACCATCCTTTCCACCTGCATCGCCACATTCATTGTGCCTGTACTCCTGGTCTCAGTACTACAACACCCCAGAGCCCTGCCATCTACTGTGTTAGTCCCGCCCTGGTTTGTTCTACCAAGATGCAACACCTCGCATTTATCTGGATAAAAATCCATCTGCCATTCTTCGGTCCATTTGCCCAGTTGATCAAGATCCAATCGTAATCGTAGGCAACCTTCACTGTCACTAAACCACCAATTTTAGCCTCATACACAACCTTACTCGCATCACCTACATTCCATTACAGATCATTAATATAAATATTGAACCTAGAACCGATCCGTGTGGTAAACTAACACTTTAGTCACCTGCCCTAGTTTCCCAGCAAGAGGTTGGGTTTTGCCTCTTCTCTAGTAGAGCTATCTGCATGTTGATTGATAACATTTTCTTGAACACATTTAACATTCCATCCCATCCAAGCCCTCCGAAGTATGGCATTCTCTGTTGATATGGGGAACATTGAAATCCCCCACTTGGGTGCAAAATAACATTCCTTGTGTAAAGTTAATCTGAAAGATTGCTCATGAAATTTATTTTGTGTTTCTAAGATATTTGTTGTTGAGCACTCTCTGATTATACTTCTCTCAGAATACTGTCCATACTGGAATTCCCTCTTATATATTCCTCTTCACTTCCATCTTTTTGGTTTTCATGGGAAACCTTAATCCAAAGTGTCAACAATTCCTTCCTCCTTATCACGGATGCAGCTTGACCAGCTAGTTCCCTCAGCAGTTTCCATTTTTTTGCTCCAGGTATCATCTGCAGTCTCGTGTGTCTCCTTAAAATAATTTTTGTTTGGCTGCTTTTTGGCTTGCAGGGTTCATTTTTTTCTTTTATTCTGTGAAATCAGGATATTTTTCTGTTAAAGACAAGTTGTCAAAGAAGAAAAAAACAAAGTAAAAATGTGAAAACAACTGAGCAAAATGTTACAGAATAAATAAACCAAAGTAGGGTTTATGCTAAATATGTTTATCAGTAACTTTATGTGGCTCACATGGTTAATTCTGAATATTAATAGCTCTTATAATACTGCACACCTTATTCCGGTATCAATGCCAGTAATGATCAACCAAAGAAATAAAAATTAATAGAAAATTAAAACTGTAGAAGCTGGAAATCTGAAACAAATATAGAAAAATTGGAAGCCTTCAAAAAAGGCTGCATTTGTGGAAAAAGAAACTCTTTAATGTTTAGGGTCAAGGACACTTTGTCAGATCTGAAATATCAACTCTGTTTCTCTTTACATAGATGCCTGCTTTAGTGTCACCAGCATTTTCTGATTTTGTTGGAAGTTTATTATAATTGGAACTAGTCACAAGGCACAATCCTCCTCATAAGGGACTTCTCAGTCGTTTATTAAAAATTATTAAAAATGTATGTAACTGATGCCTGGCCCTTATTTTCATTTGTTTATTTCATTTATTTTAAGGATACAAATTGTATTTGTTCTATATTATCTACCTTGACATCATTATGATGTCAAATGAATAAACTAACATTGTTTTGTGATATTTGAGTAGAAATTGACCTTGAGGTTTGCAATTATTATTATTTTCCTTAGGTGGCTCAAGAAAGGAAATAACTGACCATTGGGAATGGATGGAGCACAATTTATTACAAACACTTTCAATCTTTGAGACTGAAAATGATATCACTACATTTGTTAAGGGTAAAATACAGGTTGGTGTTTTAAAACAATATTAAAATAAAAATGAGTGTATAAATTACCTACTCAGCAATAATATAACAAACTTGCTGAGTATAGATATACAGCTATATTTAAATGAGAATATACTAACATTTTTAAGCATGCAAACTATATGTATCTTTTTACAATACTGCACACAAAAATGTGACAAATGGGTTCAAATTTAAAATTCCTTCAAAAAAGTTGACGTACTTTATTGGGTTCATGACTAACATAGTATCAACAACAAATATAAGAAAAGATGGCATATTGATGGCAAGTTTCCAAAAATGGCATCAGAATACACAAATACATTTTGTGTAACGGTTGTTGCGTGTTGTCCACCAGTGACCTGGTTGTAGCAATGTTACAAAATTTTGAGATTAAAAAAATAAAGTCTGCAATTTATCCCATCAGATAAAGCATAAAAAGAAGTTTAATTTGACACTTAATTCACTTTCATATCTTCAGTATTAAAAAGGTTATGGCCATTATCATACTCAGAAATTAGCATCTAGTTCCCTATTGCTTTTCCATTGACTTAACACAAAAGCTGTGATCGAGGATGGTTAAAAGCCCATAACTTTCTTAAAAATTATGATAACTGAAAGAAATTTTCAGTTATTATAGATTGAAGCATTCTGAAACAAATATGAAACAATCTTACTTCGAAGACATGAAAGTAAAGCATATAATTAGTTAGTTACCTAATTGTAGCTAATTACAAAATTCAATTACTAGATCTAAACATCTATCAATTTCTTAAGAATAGATTAACATTTTTAAATAGCCTAAGTGTCCAAATAACATTCACACAATAATTCACAATATAACATAATTTTTAAATCTAATTTTCATGAATTTACAGGCCAAATGGAAGGAATTGAATGTTTAATACCTGTAAATTAATGGGCATTTAATTCATCTTGTGAGTGAGGATTTCTGGAACGCGATCTTTTGGAACGTTCATTTGCGGTGAATTTAACCCCATATTGGCATGAAAAATACTGCCGTTAATTCGGGGAATAAAATCACCGTGTCGCATGAAAAAATGTGAATTAAAGGCTTCTTAAGAAGCACTTTTATACATTTAAAGAAACCACTTTCGTTTACCTGTCCCGTGTGTGAAATCCGTCCCCGTTATCGGCGTTGACGCTTCAGGAGCTGATTTTAAAATTACTCCAGCGCTGACATTGACGATTTAATAAAAATAAAAAATACACAAAAGGCCACTAGGAACGATTTGTCAGCCAAGGCTTGTACTCCAACAAAATATTAACCAGGACAAGGGAGGAGAAACCCGCGTTTTAACCCCGCCCCCCCTTATAGGCGCCAAAATCGTGCACACAGCCAGTGGCAGAATTACAGCGCGACTGAAGGTAAGTTTTGTAACATACCTACTGGTTGGCACAATAAGTACACATTTCTTATTCCTTTCTATGTTTATGAATACCACATGGAACCATACAATTGCAAACACCATTTCCACTTCATTCACCTGATCATGTAGTAGAATACTGCATCCGAGTGGATACCCCAACGCGCGTTACACATCATACACACAAACGTGGGACACTAAAAAAAAACGTTCGTTTTGGTTTCCCAGTGAAAACCAAGCATTTTCACCGGTGCGATAGAAACGGTACATTACCTTATGGATCTGAACGACATCGATGGCCGATGATTCGTCAGATCGTTTGATTTGGGCTGATTTTTTTTGTAAGTAAAATGTCTCCGTAACGGTCGTTGCGGAGCTTCCCAAAGTTGACACGAAGGAATGAAGTTAGCGACTTGGTCCGTACAAAAAGTAACCAAGAGACGGTGTGTTGCCAAATTGAAGATTGGCTCAGTTTTTTTAGTTTTGATGACCAATTTATGTCAATTTTTTAATTTATTTTTTTTAAAGTCGGGAAATATATCGTAAACGATCGTTGCGTTTTTGACACCATGATGATTTTGATATATTAAATTGCAAAATTAAAAAAAATTATGAACACCCAAAGTTCGCCACTACTATAGGATACCTCGTTGGGTTTTTGAAAAGCATTAGAGGTTTGGAGCCTCCGTGATTTAACTTATGAGGGTACCGACCCCGATAACGGTCGTTGTGACAATGGACACCAAGCACAACGACCATTACGGGATCTTTACTGTACTGTATTACCTTTATGTTACTGTATTTTTTTTTTCCTAGTATTGATGAAAATATTTCCCTAGACCATTATCAAACGTATATGTATGACGGGCCATATGAAGGTTATTTATAAATTAAATATTAATGACTAAATGTGACAGAGGTTTTAATGTCACACTTTTAGTGTCCAAAATGAAAACGATGAAAATTTGTCTATTATGAAAAAGTTTTTGACTTTCAGTCTTGAAGTTATCTAATTTATATCTGCTATTTATAAGGTTTCACATGATGGGTAGATTTTTATTAAGAACAGTGTATTGGTGTAAAAAAGTGAATACTAATCTTGTTCGTCAAAAACTCTCCAGTATTGTAAAAAAGACACCTATATTGATTCCCACCTTCAGCAATAAGTGCTTTTGAATCTATTTGCAATAATCACTCGATGTATAAATATATTAGGAAAATATAAACAACTTATTTCATGAATTTGTAGTACATTCTTTAATATAGAATAACTATTTATTGAACTTGCCATTAATATTTCCTTTTGATTTTAGGGTATAATTGCAGAATACAATAAAAATAACGATGTAAAGGAGGATGATGACACAGATAAGTTTAAGGAAGCTATTTTGAAATTTCGTAAACTCTTTGGGATGCCAGAAGAGGAAAAGCTGGTTAACTATTATTCTTGCAGTTATTGGAAGGGTCGGGTTCCACGACAGGGTTGGATGTATCTGAGTATCAACCATCTCTGTTTTTACTCATTTTTGTTGGGAAAAGAAGGTATAGTATTCTTTGGCATTTTATCTTCAATTAAGGAAGTTGGGAAATAGGTTATAATTAGTATTGGATTTTTGCAACTCTTTTATGAAAACAGTTTCACTTCAATTCTCAGCAACCCATCACTGTGAAATAATAAAGGTGGGATTATTTGTGAAATTGCATAATGGTAGAAATAAAATAATTTAAATTGTACAAATAAATTAAGCCACATGTTAATTGAGTTAAAATGAAATTTATAAACTATATTAATGACTACATTGTGATTTAGCATTCCCTTCTTGAATAACTGTTCACAGGATTCCCTGTGTTGTTCAACCCATTCTTAAGCCTTAAGCATATATCTTAATTTACCAAAATAAATATAAAAAATGGTAACAAATGAGTTGCTTATTTTTATATATTCCGTTTTTTTCTATAGCAAGGGTAAAAATTTCTAAAGTGCAATAGCATGACAGACAACTAACGACAGGATGGATATATGATATAATTTTGCGAAATTATGATAATATGAATTTCCAGATGCCAAGGCAGAAGTAAATGTTACTCTTCATTTAAAAGTTTCTAATGACATGTCTGCTAGAAAATTACAAAATAACTCTTTTGCAGATTAAGACAGTTGTATTTTTTTGCTGTTATTTATTGCATAAAAGGTTAACTAGAAACTTGAATATATTGTTCCTCTCCTACTTTGTATTATGACATTAATCAAATGTAGTTAATTGTGGAACTGCACATGCACTCCACTTCCAAAATTCTGTTCTATTAACTGCAAAGAATCCAAATTTTTGTGAAGTTCATGCAGGTGCTTTTATTTGCAGTCAACACGAGTGACACCAGAAAATGAATTTTGGCACTGTTTGCTTTTGTGTTTTTGGAAATGTAACAAACTATAAATGCGTTCTATTTCCTTGAATATAATTTATAAATGAATTATATTCCTCCAGTTCATTGTACTGTGAAGGAGTTTGGGAAATAGAATTTGTTTTACCTTCTCCATGTAGCAGTGATTTGGAACAAAGAAAACAATCTGAGTTTTTCACCTTCTAGCCAAGTTGGTGATCCGATGGGCAGACATTATTCAGCTAGAGAAGAATGCTACACTGCTATTTCCTGAAATGATCAAAGTGAGCACAAGATGTAGTGAACATATTTTTTCCGTCTTCCTCAATATTGGTGAAACATTTAAACTAATGGAGCAACTAGCCAACATTGCAATGCGGCAGCTTCTTGACAATGAAGGCTTTGAGGAAGATCGATCACTTCCAAAACTAAAGAAGAAGTCTCCTCAAAAGGTTTCTGTTTTAAAACGGTTAGTGATTTGCAAATTTAATTTAAAAGTTCATATTAAATATAAAATTGAATATCATTAGTGAATCTGTAATTTGTTTAGCTATTTATTACTTTGAATATTATGGTGCATTTTTAAAATGATGAACTCTAAAGATTTTTTTTTTTTTTAATTGAAGGGATCTCGATGCCAGGGCAAAAAGTGAGCGATACAGGGCATTATTCCGGCTTCCTAAAGATGAACGTCTGGATGGTCACACAGACTGCACCCTCTGGACACCATTCAGTAAAATGCATGTTGTGGGTCAGATGTTTGTGTCTAATAATTACATCTGCTTCACCAGTAAAGAAGATAACCTGTGCAGTCTTATTATTCCTCTAAGAGAGGTGTGTATGAACTAAAGATGTTAATGTTTATCCTCTGATTGAACATTTTAACTAGTGCTTGTATTTGGTTGGGGTATTTTGTACTTGTTACAACATTTGTGAAGTTGTAAACCAGGCAAGCAATTGGTTATGGCTCAGACCTGTTCACCCACCATTATTTTCATTTTAATGTAAATTTCCAGTCCTTCAGCAGAAAATCATGCCATGAAGTGGACTATAATTTCCTGGACTATACGCATGGGAATAACAATGCAATTGAATATTTAGTTTATTTTTTTGAAATACAATGGCACAATAAAAATTTGAGTAGCAAGAGATCTGAAAAGGTAATTCTGAATTTGGACCAATCAAAACAAGAATTTGTAGTCTTACTAGCTTGCTCAGGAAAAGCACATTTGATTAATGTTAGATATAAGTTGTGGGCTTTTGTTTCTGCTAGTCATTTGCAAGTGATGCAAACCAAACTGTACCATGAAGGATGTTTTTGTTTCACTCAGGTGACAATTGTGGAAAAAGCAGACAGCTCAAGTGTGCTTCCAAGTCCATTATCGATCAGCACAAAGAACAGGATGACTTTCTTTTTTGCTAATCTCAAAGATCGAGACTTCCTGGTGCAAAGAATTTCTGACTTTCTGCAACAAACAACACCAAAAATGTATTCTGACAAAGAAATGATAGGCAGTCTCGGTTCTGATGAGGTATGTGGAATGAATTCTGAAGCTCGTCAAAGAAACTCAGACAAAATAGAATTTCTTGCTATCTCAAATGCTTAAAGAGGCAGAATAATATTTGAAGCTTATTTTAAAGGAAGGATATTTTGAAATTAGTCCTTGGACAATTTGTCATTTCAAAACCTTCTGAGCTCGAAACTTTAAACTTCTTGTGAACAGAAATGTAGCTACATTTATGAAATCCTTGCTATCAAGGTTTTGAAAACTAGTGAGTAACTGCAGTCTAAAATCTGTGTGAAATTACATTTAAAATTTGTTTGGAATGAATCTTGCTAGCTAAATCTGGAGCTCCTGATAGGAGGCAAAGGTGAAGGCATAGTTTGATTTTAGTTATTTCTGTTTTTTTGTATATACAGTGCACTCCATAAAGTTTGGGACAAAGACCCATAATTTATTTATTTGCCTCTGTACTCCTCAATTTGAGATTTGCAGTAAAAAAAAAATCACATGTGATTAAACTGCACATTGTCAGATATTATTAAAGGGTATTTTGGTTTCACCATGTAGAAATTACAGCTGTGTTTATACATATTCCCCTCATTTCAGGGCACCATAATGTTTGAGACGCATGGCTTCACAGGCGTTTGTAATTGCTCAGGTGTGTTTAATTGCCTCCTTAATGTCCAGTCTTTCAACACCTTTGGAAACTTTTATTGCTGCTTATTAACATGAGGACCAAAGTTGTGTCAATGAAAGTTAAATAAGTCATTATGAGACTGAGAAACAAGAATAAAACTGTTAGAGACATTAGCCAAACCTTGGGTTTACCAAAATCAAATGTTTGGAACATCATTAAGATGAAAGAGAGCACTGGTGAGCTTACTAATCGCAAAGGGACTGGCAGGCCAAGGAAGACCTGAACAGCCGATGACAGAAGAATTATCTCTATAATAAAGAGAGAGAAAAAAACTAAACACCTGTCTGACAGATTAGAAACGCACTTCAGGTGTGGATTTGTCAATGACCACTGTCCACAGAAGACTTCATGAACAGAAATACAGAGGTTGCACTGCAGGATGCAAACCACTGGTTAACTGCATAAATAGGATGGCCGGGTTACAGTTTGCCAAGAAGTACTTAAAAGAGCAACCACAGTTCTGGAAAAAGGTCTTGTGGACAGATGAGACGAAGATTAACTTATATCAGAGTGATGGCAAGAGCAAAGTATGAAGGAGAGAAGGAATTGCCCAAGATACAAAGCATACCACCTCATCTGTGAAGCAAGGTGGTGGGGGTGTTATGTCCTGGGCATGTATGGCTGCTGAAGGTACTGGCTCACTTATCTTCATTGATGATACAACTGCTGATGGTAGAAGCATAATGAATTCTGAAGTGTATAGACACATCCTATCTGCTCAAGTTCAAAAAATGCCTCAAAATTCATTGGCAGGCAGTTCATTCTACAGCAAGACAATGATCCCAAACATACTGCTAAAGCAACAAAGAGTTTTTTAAAGCTAAAAAAAGTTAAATTCTTGAGTGGCCGAGTCAATCACCCGATCTGAACTCAATTGAGCATGCCTTTTATATGCTGAAGATAAAACTGAAGGGGACTAGCCCCCAAAACAAGCATAAGCTAAAGATGGCTGTAATACAGGCCTGGTAGAGCATCACTAGAGAAGACACCCAGCAACTGGTGATGTCCATGAATCGCTGACTTCAAGCAGTCATTGCATGCAAAGGATATGCAACAAAATACTATACATAACTATTTTCATTTACATGACATTGCTGTGTCCCAAACATTATGGTGCCCTGAAATGGGGGGGCTGTATAAACACTGCTGTAATTTCTACATGGTAAAAAACCAAAATATATAAAAATGGCCTTTATTAAAATCTGACAATGTGCACTTTAACCACATGTGATTTTTTTTTTTGTATTACAAATCTCAAATTGTGGAGTAGAGAGGCAAATAAATAAATGATGGGTCTTTGTCCCAAACATTATGGATGGCACTGACTAACTTAGGGGGGAAAAAAGATTAATTTTACTTGTGATAGTTTAAGGGGTGAAAAATGGAAATTCACTTTATGCTTAATGAATGCCAAAGTTCCACTCCCGGTTCTTTCCTTCTCTCAAGCCTGTCAGGTGCACTCCAGAGGGTAGACCCCAACACAGTGCTATGTGAGACCAAGCCATCTGGAGACCTTGCTACTCACCTGGAATATGTAGAGGAATAGTGAGATTGATCCTCTGCAGCTGGACCAGATGCTTGCAGGCAGGCTGGATCTGTAGGCAACAGCTCTAGGCAGTAGGCTGTGCCCATTGGACAAAGCATTCAATTAAAAGTATATTTTCTTGTCCCTTTAGAGAATGCAATCTTAAAAAGCCACAGATGATACAAACTCAAATTATATTTGGAACTTTTGCAAAGTTGAGAGTGGGCTAAAGAAAATAATTGGGCTTGTTCCATAAAGCTTTTGAGAGAATTTATTTTAAACTGTGAAAAATTGGCAAATCAACCAGCTCTGATATGTATATTTAATATGTATGGGCTTGTTTATTCAGTGAGCTAGTAGAGTTTACTTTGTTCAATCCCAGTTTAAGATAAGTCTCTTCAATGACTGAAGGTTTAATGAGATTAATCAAATTTTAATTCTAGATAGCTGTAAATTATTAAAGTGATCTTGATTGGAATATTCTTTCCATGGGATCGTAAATACTTCTGGACACCTGGAAGAGAAATTCAGATTGCATTTTATATTGTTGCACAGTTAGATTTCAAGCCCAAATTAAATCACTAATTTTGTTGGATGTGTAATGTTCACTGCAAGTTCCTTCCAAAATGCTGCACCTAATGCAATTATTATTGGTGTACTTGGACAAATTAGATGAGTACCTCTAATCATGATAATCAAAGTTGATATTTAGGCGAACATGAAGGCCAAAACATCATTCCTTAAATACACATAACTATTGCCAATCTACTGAGATCTTTTATTTGCAGTGAAACTTGATGACACTTATATGTTCAAAAGATTCTTTAATATTGTATTATGATTGGCTGTACTTACTGGAAGCAACAAGATCATATCCGAAGAACACGATTCACTACTGCATTCTAACTATTTGTCTTACAGGTATTTTCAAGACAAAGCAGTGTTGTTTCATGTAGCCCACAGAGGAGTCTCAGTTCCACCTCGGATACAGATGGAGAACGGCAGCTCAGTCTCAATGGAAATAGCATTCCAATAGCCACACAGACACTAATGACAATGTACCGTCGTAAATCACCTGAAGAATTCAATCCCAAAGTGGTATATGATGTTTACTGAAGTCTCTGTAGTTGCAATACTGTTTTGAGATGATCTGCATTTTGCGAATGTTAACCTGTTGAACTTTTAACCTGTTAACTTGTTGAACTTCCAGTCCACAATGATGTAAATAAATAGTAAATAATTTCAACTCCTAGAATTGCTACATGCAAAGCAAGAGGTTTATGAGGTTTATATATTTTTGTGAATTAAAATTTTGCTCATTACTTTTAGAGCTTTGCCAACTAATTTAGTTTATTGTCTGGTATACCAAGACACAGTAAAAAGCATTTTTGTTGCGTGCTAACCAGTCAGTGGAAAGACTATACCTGATTACAATCAAGCCATCTATAGTGTTATGAGGATGCAGGGTGACGGACAGGTTGGGTGACTGGGCAGATGCATGGCAGATGCAGTATAATGTGGATAAATGTGAGGTTATCCACTTTGGTGGTAAGAACGGGAAGGCAGATTATTATCTGAATGGTGCCAGGTTAGGAAAAGGGGAAATACAACGAGACCTGGGTGTCCTAGTACATCAGTCACTGAAAGTAAGCATGCAGGTACAACAGGCAGAGAAGAAAGCTAATGGCATGTTGGCCTTCATAACGAGAGGAGTTGAGTGTAGGAGCAAAGAGGTCCTTCTGCAGTTGTACAGGGCCCTGGTGAGATCACACCTGGAGTGTTTGCAGTTTTGGTCTCCTAATTTGAGGAAGGACATTCTTGCTATTGAGGGAATGCAGCGTAGATTCACGAGGTTAATTCCCGGGATGGCGGGATTGGCGTATGATGAAAGAATGGAGCGACTAGGCTTGTATTCACTGAAATTTGAAAGGATGAGAGGGGATCTTATAGAAACATATAAAATTATTAGAGGATTAGACATGCTAAATGCAGGAAACATGTTCCCGATGTTTGGGGAGTACAGAACCAGGGGCCACAGTTTAAGAATAAGGGGTAGGCCATTTGGAATTGAGATGAGGCAAAACTTTTCACAGAGTTGTGAATTTGTGGAATTCTCTGCCTCAAGGCAGTGGAGGCCGATTCACTGGATGCATTCAAAAGAGTTAGATAGAGCTCTTAGGGCTAGCGGCATCAAGGGGTATGGGGAGAAGGGGTACTAATTGTGGTTGATCAGCCATGATCACATTGAATGGCGGTGCTGGCTCGAAGGGCTGAATGGCCTACTCCTGCACCTATTATCTATGTAGGTACAGGATAAAGGGAATAACGATAGTGCAACGTAAAGTCCGATTAAGGATAGTCCGAGGGTCTCCAATGTGGTAGATGGTAGGTCAGAACTGCTCTCTAGTTGGTGGTATGATAGTTCAGTTGCCTGATAACAGAAGGGAAGAAACTCCCTGAATCTAGAGGTGTGTGCTTCCAAACTTCTGTACCTCTTACCTGATGGGAGTGAGGAGAAGGAGTGTCTGGTGTCAGACTTCCTTGATTATGCTGGTTGTCTTGCCGAAGCAGTGTGAAGTGTAGTCAATAGAAGGGAGGTTAGTTTGCGTGGTGGTCTTGGCTGCATCCACAATTTTCTGCAATTTATTGCGGTCTTAGATAAAGCAGTTCCCAAACCATACTGTGATGCATCCTGATAAAACGTTTTCTATGGCGTATATGTAGAAGTTGGTGAGAGTTGTTTGGGACATGTACTTGGTCGCTCTGCATTCCCGTCCAAAAATTACACACGGACAAAGTTTTGTTTTTTGAAAACAGTCTGATTACAAATTAAAAATAACCGCACTCTGCTCCATAAAAACATGCTCATGTGAGGGCATGATTCAGTTGCATTGTGTATTGTGATGCAGGCTTGAAATACATTGGCTAATAGCATGTCAAAACAACATTACCGTTTTGGAAACCAGAAATTAACACTTTTGTAGGCAGCGCTTTGCTTTGACCCTTGGTGTGTTAGGATATGCACAATGACAAAATAAGTGAAATTGCACCAAATGTTAGTTGGTGCCAAATATGTGAACATTTTGTTATATTTCCCATGGCATTAATATGATATTGGAGATTGGATATTTACTGAAAAGCTGTGACTGATGAAGAAATGCAATTAAGTGAATCTAAAGACTGCTCAGTCATGCAGCTAACTTCACGTCAAACTTTATTTCCAAACTACTACAAAAAATATTCAGTGCTAGCTTGTGGATTTATATATTGAAATAATTGATTATTTTAAAAACATTTTCTTTTACACTTGGTACTATCCAGAATTTTGCTGATTATAGTTTTTGTCAATAATTAGGCAAAGGAACTAATGAAGGAACAGTCTTGGAAAATTCATTTTGCTGAATTTGGGCGTGGAGTGTGTATGTATCGCACAGAGAAGACACAGGAGCTTGTATTGAGAGGCATTCCAGAAAGCATGAGAGGGGAACTTTGGCTATTGTTCTCAGGTCTGTAAAGACAGATACTTGGTTCTATGGGAAACTTTTTATAGTGTTTTAAAGCACCAAGCTTGCGATCATTGTATATCACTGCCGACTTTTGACCGACTTCCACTATAAACCCACTGATGCTCACATCTAGACCTCACTTCTTCCCACCCTGCTTCCTGTAAGGACTCCATCCCCTACTCCCAATTCCTCCGTCTACGCCGCATCTGCTCCCAGGATGAGGTGTTCCACACCAGGGCATCGGAAATGTTCTAATTCTTCAGGGAACGGGGGTTCCCCTCCTCTACCATAGATGAGGCTCTCACCAGGGTCTCTTCAATACCCTGCAACACTTCTCTCTCTCCCCATCCCCCCCCACTTGGAACAATGGCAGAGTCCCCCTAATCCTCACCTTCCACCCCACTAGCCGTCACATACAACAAATGGTCCTCCGTCATTTTCGCGATCTCCAATGTGACCCCACCACTCGCCACATCTTCCCATTTCCCCCCCCTGTCTGCTTTCCGCAAAGACCGCTCCCTCCGTAACTCCCTGATCAATTCTTCCCTTCCCACCCGCACCACGTCCTCCCCGGGCACTTTCCTTTGCAACCGCAAGAGATGCTACACGTGTCGCTTTACCTCCCCCCTTGACTCCATTCAAGGACCCAAGCAGTCGTTCCAGGTGCGACAGAGGTTCACCTGCACCTCCTCCAACCTCATCTATTGCATTCGCTGCACTAGATGTCAGCTGATCTACATCGGTGAGACGAAGCGTAGGCTTGGCGATCGTTTCGCCGAACACCTCCGCTCGGTCCGCATTAACCAACCTGATCTCCCTGTGGCTCAGCACTTCAACTCCCCCTCCCATTCCGAATCCGACCTTTCTGTTCTGGGCCTCCTCCATTGCCAGAGTGAGCACCACCGGAAATTGGAGGAGCAGCACCTCGTATTCCGCTATGTGGCCTGAACATTGACTTCTCCAATTTCCAGTAGCCCTTGCTGTTTCCTCCCCTTCTCGGCTCTCCCTCAGCCTTCTGGCTCCTCCTCTTCCTTTCTTCTTCCCGCCCCCCCCCACCCTGCATCAGTCTGAAGAAGGGTTTCGGCCCGAAACGTTGCCTATTTCCTTGCTCCATAGATGCTGCCGCACCCGCTGAGTTTCTCCAGCATTTTTGTCTACCATATATCACTGCCTAGTTTAGTTCATTGCTACTGAATTTTTGCATTCTTTTCAAACTGTTACTCATTTTGTGTACTTTTAATTATGTATTACTTATATACAAGGTTTGAATATTTTAGCCATTAGCAATGATAATTTGGAAAACACCCCACAGTTATTTGTTGTCTTTACTAAAAACCACAACTAAACTCTGTAATTATATTCTGTAATGTTCAGCCATCCATTTTGCTTTAAGAATGTACCCAAATTGCAGATATTGAATGTAAACTACTAACCAATCATATTTGTTGAATAACGGCATGCACTGATTTATGACGTGACTCGTCACACGAGGGCAGGAGTGAAAAACCCATATTAGTTAAAACATAGCAGGAATGGATGATTTTAGGGGTCAGGTTATCATCATTACTACTTGC
This sequence comes from Malacoraja senta, assembly GCA_038087875.1. NCBI lineage: Eukaryota > Metazoa > Chordata > Chondrichthyes > Rajiformes > Rajidae > Malacoraja > Malacoraja senta. The sequence continues at coordinate 237,299,397 of CM075977.1, forward strand.
GTAAATTTTTGAAAACTGGAAAACTAGCAATTGCCATTTTTTCCTTGAGCCAATGATAACATTAAGTTTCATTTTCTAAATTAGGAATTCTTTTGGGAGTCTTGAATTCTTTTGCCTGTCCTTTATTGCTTCCCCACTATTCCTATAATTCTTAATAAACAGGAGTAGAGATTTGGTTAACAGCATTCAGGTGAAAAGTACGAAATGTCCATTGAGTATAATTTACTTTGTTTCAGGTGCCATTAATGAGATGGCCACCCATCCTGGATATTACTCTGATTTGGTAGAGAAATCCATTGGAAAATATAACCTAGCTACAGAAGAAATAGAGCGGGATTTACACCGCTCCCTTCCTGAGCATCCAGCATTTCAGAATGAAATGGGAATTGGTGCTTTACGAAGAGTACTCACTGCCTATGCATTCCGAAATCCTAACATTGGATATTGCCAGGTAACTATTATTGTAGTGTTTAAACTTGCAAAATCATTAACAAAATCATTGCTATTAATTTGCTCACAGCTCTGGTTCTTAAATAGCTTCTGAAGAAAGTCAAAGTAAAGTCAAAATAATTATGTTGCCCAAATCAATGATTTTATGACCAACAGGCAAATGTTTAATATTTTCATTTCGGGGACAGATATTTGGAAATATTTTGTATGCACAAGTATTTAGAATAAAAATCAAGAAGCAATAGGGAAAAATCAGTACTAAATGGATAACATTATGTAGAATAAATTGGCTGCTTTGTAAAATTCTGTCTTTGTTGCTGGTAAACTTGCTTTAATTTAATTTCCAAAAATATTCTGAGCAAACTTGTTTTTTTGATTGTACAATTTATTACTGAATAACGTCTATGCGTGCAGGCCATGAACATTGTCACTTCCGTGTTGCTACTATATGCAAAAGAGGAGGAAGCTTTCTGGTTGCTGGTTGCACTCTGTGAGCGAATGTTGCCAGACTACTATAACACTCGAGTGGTTGGTAAGAATACAATTTTTTTTTTTTAATGGAATGGAATACTTTATTGTCACACATGACTAGGCAAAGTGAGATTCTTTGCTGCATACCCAAATGTATACAAATAGCAGCCACCTACGGCGCTGGCAAAGTTACAAAGCGCGCCGGCTCCTCCTTTTGTTTTTTCTTCCCCCCCCCCCATGGCGGTTCCCCCATGCCGGGTCCCCCATTGTTCTCCCACCCACCTCCTTCACGGCGGTTCCCCCATGCCGGGTTCTGGATTGTTCTTCCCCACCCCCTCACGGTGGTCCTCCACGCTCTCATCGACCATGGATTGACATGCGAGGCATCGCCGCCACCGCAAAGCTTCACCCCCGCCGAGGCTCCATCGTCGTGAGGCTTCACTGCTGCCGCCGCATCATTGCCGCCGAGACCTCACTGCTGTCGACTTCCCACCTGACACCTCCGTGGTGCCGACACGGGCCCCAAGCCATGGGCTCCGTCGGCCGCTCCGCCGACCCGAACTCCGATCCGTGAGGCCCGGCTCCTTTGTCTGACCCGTGAGACCCCAACCCGGGCTTCTACCCGGCGATCCGGAAGGCATAGAGACCGTGGCGCCTCGATAAAGGCCTCCGGCCGTGTTCCCAGTCCACAGCCGCGGCCCGTCAGGAAGCCTTCTGGCCGTGCGGCCTTTCTCAAATTGAAGAATTAAGGAGACATTGAGTCTATTTGAACTGATTGAAATTGAAAACACTCATACACAAAAAATATATATCTGTTGCTTTGACTTTTTTCTATCAATTTATACTTCGTATCATAGCCAAATGTGGCCCCATAAAAACCTAGGTTTAGCATGGGAATGTAATTCAATGGCTTCATCTTCACTGAGTTAATGAAATCAGCTTAATCAGTGCTGCTGAAATGTTGCCACAGATTATTTGATGTTATAGTTATTGCAATTACTTGTAATATTAGGCGTGTTCCAAGAGTACTGAATATACAACTTTTTCACCAGTCTTGCTTGGGCGACAAAAGATGTGAGCAATAAAAGCTCTACTGTATTGTGGTTTCTGCTTCTATGTGCTAGTATTCATTGCTGAGGAACTGTTATGTGGATTAAATAACTTTTCTCAATTTTGTTTTTGTTGGCATTTCTAAAAAACTTTGCCAACTTGGAAATTTCCATCAGTGCACAGTAAAAGTGTTAATCCCCGAGTTACTATTACTGATTCGGAATGCCTCTGAGGACGACACCATTTGAAGCTTTTCTGCTGTATTAGAATCTATGTGAATTTAGCTGCTGGCAAACTAATATATCCTCAAAAGTGTTATTCCTCTAAGTGACTTCTAATTACACACAAGTTATAATTACTACTGAGCAAAGAAATTGACCAGATATAAATTTGTTTTATTTATACTGTAATTCCTTCGATTATTTCAATTTTAAGTTAATGTTATGTGATCTAATCTTTACTTAATATTTAAAAAGTTATGTTAAAAATTGTCTTTCTTTTGCTTCCCATGTGCTGACTGGGATTGCCTTTCCAGCCTGCCAGTGGATGCCCAAGATCTTTTAACAAAAGCATTAAAAATTAGTATTTGAGAGGAGTAATGAAGAATTACTTTCAGTTTCTTGTTTGGTTTTTCCTTGCATACAAAGGTAACAAATGGAATGACCAATCTAGCTTGTCCCATAATGATATCTACATGTGCTATTCCACCCACAGCCTTGAGAGGTAATGGACCAGATTTGAAGATGTATGGCAAATGGGGAAAGCACATCTGGAATGTATTTCATTTTAAATATTACACTTAGCTATATGAACTCAAAGCAGTTATTCTGAAGCTTTAACAACATTTATTTTCCTACTTTTCTCTGTAGGTGCATTAGTGGATCAAGGTGTGTTTGAGGAGCTTTCCAGGGATTATGTACCACAGCTTTATGACTGCATGCAGTATTTGGGGGTTATCTCCACCATTTCGCTGTCCTGGTTCCTCACGCTGTTCCTCAGTGTAATGCCGTTTGAAAGTGCTGTTGTTGTTGTGGATTGCTTCTTCTTTGAGGGAATCAAAGTAATCTTCCAACTCGCTCTTGCTGTACTGGATGCTAATATTGAAAAGCTTTTGAACTGTAAAGATGATGGAGAGGCAATGACTATACTTGGGAAGTGAGTTCATTTTGAATATCAGTTTATGTTAAGAATTTATGTGATAAAGTTGGATGAGCAAAGTGACTCGTCCCCGCACGAGAGATGATTTGCAACCATGCAAATCTTAACAGTCGCAATAACAAACTTCATTAAGCAATTCTATCTTTTTTTATTAACACTTACTCTTAATGGATTGATACATTAGTGATACATGCTCTTTATCACTGGTATATATAATATGTATGCTCACAAAGTTGTTTGTACATTAGAACAATGGTATTGAAATGTTGGGTATTGGGGAACTATCATCCTTCACGGTCTGATCAATTATTGTAAAATTGAAAGTGTCTCTCTCTAAACACTAATCAGTATTATCTTCTTTAGTTGTGATTGTTGAATGAGGAAAATTTCATAGCATAAACCCTTTGTTTTTGTTCACTAGGTACTTGGACAGTGTGACAAACAAGGACAGTACATTACCACCCATCCCTCATCTTCATTCTCTTCTCAGTGATGATGGAGATCCCTACCCCGAAGTTGATATCTTCAAACTAATAAGGGGTTCATATGATGTGAGTGCCCAAATGAATTCCAAAATATTTAACTGGGTGTACTACGCCTGAGGATATTTGTAAATACTGTCTATCTGTAACTACATAAAGTCCATGTTTAGTTGAGGAAAGAATTGCTTGTCAGGAGAAAAAAAAATTTGAAAAGCAAATGTTTAAAATGACACTAGTCAATTAGGTGCAGTTAACATTGCTAATTAATTAATCGTACAGGTAGATAAGAAAAAGATTTGAACTGGCATTTTAAATAAAACTAAATTTTATAGCACAGTACCTCTCCTAAGCTATGTCACTTGGGCCATGGAATTTAATGATTGGAATGGTCAGACTCACCATGCAACGGTGAAAGCAACAGGTGTCCTAAATTTTCTGAGGCGCAACTTTCATCATTGTTCAACTTCTGTCAAGGAGAAGCTATACTTCACCCTCGTTAGACCTCATTTGGACTACGCAGTTGCAGCATGGGACCCATACACCAATAAAAACATTTCTTCCTTCGAACGTGCCCAAAGACAGGCAGCTCGATTTGTTACTAACACCTATGAGAGAGAAGCGAGTGTTACCAAACTTCTGAATTCTCTGGTGTGGAACCCTTTCCAAGACAGACGTGAAGCTCACCATTTGACCTGTTTTTACAAAATGTTAAATGGTCAGCTCGACATAGATTACAAGACCTACACCAAAGGTAGACAAAAGTGCTGGAGAAACTCAGCGGGTGCAGCAGCATCTATGGAGCAAAGGAAATAGGCAACGTTTCGGGCCGAAACCCTTCTTCAGACTGATGGGGGGTGGGGGACAGGGAAAAGAAAGGAAGGAGGAGGAGGGCTGAGGGAGAGCTAAGAAGAGGAGGGGACAGCAAGGACTAACGGAATTGGGAGAATTCAATGTTTATGCCACTAGGATGCAGACTATATGAGGTGCTGTTCCTCCAATTTCCGGTGTTGCTCACTCTGGCCATGGAGGAGGTCCAGGACAGAGAGGTCGGATATGGAATGGGAGGGGGAGTTGAAGTGCTGAGCCACCGGGAGGTCAGATTGGTTAATGCGGACCGAGCGGAGGTGTTCGGTGAAACGATCGCCAAGCCTACGCTTGGTCTCCCCGATGTAGATCAGCTGACATCTAGAGCAGCGGATGCAATAGATGAGGTTGGAGGAGATGCAGGTGAACCTCTGTCGCACCTGGAACGACTGCTTGGATCCTTGAATGGAGTCGAGGGGGGAGGTAAAGCGACAAGTGTAGCATCTCTTGCGGTTGCAAGGGAAAGTGCCCGGGGAGGGGGTGGTGCGGGAGGGAATGGAAGAATTGACAAGGGAGTTACGGAGGGAGCGGTCTTTGCGGAAAGCAGATGGGGGGAGATGGGAAGATGTGGCGAGTGGTGGGGTCACGTTGGAGGTGGCGAAACTGATGGAGGACTATTTGTTGTATGTGTCGGCTAGTGGGGTGAAAGGTGAGGACTAGGGGGACTCTGCCCTTGTTGCGAGTGGGGGGATGTGGAGAGAGAGCAGTGTTACGGGATATGGAAGAGACCCTGGTGCGAGCCTCATCTATAGTAGGGGAGGGGAACCCCCGTTCCCTGAAGAATGAGGACATTTCCGATGCCCTGGTGTGGAACACCTCATCCTGGGAGCAGATGCGGCGTAGACGGAGGAATTGGGAGTAGGGGATGGAGTCCTTACAGGAAGCGAGGTGGGAAGAAGAGTAGTCTAGATAGCCATGGGAGTCAGTGGGTTAAGACATACACCAAACCAATTAGGAGCAGACGAGGGCATTCGATCCAATTTGAGATTCCAGCTACCAAGACAGATGTGCACAGCAATTCGTTCTTCACCCCGCACGATTAAAGCATGGAATAATCTTCACCCTACCATAGTTACCCAACCAGATGCAACTACATTTAAGGTAGCTCTTTCTTCCCAAAAACCCTTTCTGGCTTGTCCTCCCTCTACCACCTCCAGTTTAAATTCCATTTGGAATATTTTGGAGGACCAAGAAACCAAGAATGACACCCTTCACTGCACAACCGCATTACTACATGCTGTAGGACCATTAAACCCATTATTCAACCCAAGCCTCCTGCTTGAAGTGCATTCTGTGATGTACAGGTTAAGCATTGACCACAATTTGTCTCATTAGATTTGTGTGGAGCAGTTGGGGAGAGAAAATTCAATTTCTCCTTTTTTCCTTCCTTTTTCTCTTGTCTCTTTCTATGATCCTGCTGACTTCCACCTCGCAATAAATTCTGGTTGCCTAGATTGCATTTGGTCTCCATGTAGATGAGGCCACGTTGGGAGTTCTGTCTTGAAAGTAGTTTGAGTTACAAACTTTTCTCAGAAACAGAATACTGTCGTAATCTGGTGACTTTGTGTATTGGCATCTTGTATCCATGCACCAGCAATGTATGAATTACTAAAGCTATGTGGTATTCTGGAGGATTGTTGAGTTGACTAACAGACCCGGAACTGGTGATCCTGTGAATAAGTATACTGGAAAAAGAATTATCGGAGATTCTTCCAATGAAAACTACATACTGGATAAAAGTGACAATTTTTTAGATCAGAAATTGGCCCTTCAGTCTAAATCATCTATACTAACCAAAATGCTCCATCTAATCTAAGCCTGTCCTTTTTCTTTTCTTTTTTGCATTTGGCCCATACCCCTCTGGTCCTTTCCTATCCATGTACCTGTTTAAATGTTGTATTTACCACAACTACCTCTGGAAGTTAGTTCCATATACTGACCACCCTCTGTGTGAAAGGTTTTCCCTTGGGTTCTATTAAATCATTTCCCTCTCGCCTTAAATCTATGCTCTCTAGTTTTTGATTTCTCTAACCTGGGAAAAAGAAAAGGGGGACCCTATCCCCCTCTTGATTTTGTACACATCTGTAAAATTACACCACAGCCTTCTGCACTTAAAGGAACAAAGTCCAAGCCTGCCCATCATATAGCTCAGTACTGGCAAATTCCTCGTAAATCTGCTCTGCACTCTTTCCAGTTTAATGTCATCTTTCCTATAATAGAGGACCAAAACGAAACCTACAAGTGTGGCTTCACCAATGTCTTGTACAACTGTAACATAACATCCCAACATATATACTCATTTCCCTGCATGATAAAAGCCAATGTGCCAAAAGCTGCTTTCACCATCCTATTTAACGTTACTCTCATTGAACTATGTATTCGTACTCCTAGATCCCTGTGCTCTATAAAACTCCCCATCACTTAAAGTTCACTGTAAAGACTCCCCAAAATGTAACACCTCACTCTTAACTGAATTCGGCATTCCTCTGCCCAGCTGATCAAGTTCGTTCTGAAATTTCTGATAACCATCTTCACTGTCTACTATACCGCCTACTTTGGTATTATCTTTAAACTTGCTTATTGTGCCTTGGTATATTCCCATAAAAAAAAACATTCAAGACATGACAAACCGCAGTGGACCCAGAATCAATCCCCAAGGCACAGCACTAGTCATAGTTCTCCAGTCCGAAAAACAAACTTGCACCAGCACCCTCTGCTTCCTACCATGAAGTTCATTCTGTATCCAGTCAGGCAGTAACTGTAAAGAGAGAAACAGATTTAACATTTCAGATCAAAGACCATACATCAAAATGTTCTGATATAGTTGAAATTACATTATCAGTGGTATTCTGACCAATACTCAGTTGATTAACATGCCCAGAACTGACAAGCCTGTAATTTATTAGAAGGTACTCATGGAAGATCATTATCCTGAACTATTAACTCTTCTCTCTCCACAGATTTTGCCTGACTTGCTCACTATTTTTGCCTGTCCACCCATCTACCTATTCTGCATCTACCCTGTACCTTTCAGTTTGTATTTGGTCTGAAGAAGGGTCTCGACCCAAAACGTCACCCATTCCTTCTCTGCAGAGATGCTGCCTATCCCGCTGAATTACTCCAGCATATTGAGTCTACCTTCGGTTTAAACCAAAATCTGCAGTTCTTTCCTACACATTCTACCCTGTACCTTTTCCACTGTGATTTTATATTGAACCAGGTTAAGGAGTATTGTGTTTTCTTGCTGAGCAAGCATTATGAGACAAGTTCATTAAATGGCACTTAAATTCCAACCTACCACATCTGAAATCTCCATGCAGATTTATTTTTGGAGCACTATTACCATATTCTATTTAGAAGTTCTGGAAGCAAATGTCAAATTTGTTTACACATATATGCAGGATATGTCGTTTTTGATTTCTCACTGTAGAAATGCACTTACAAATCCACTTTCTAAGAAAATCAAATTGAGCAAGCTAAAATTAATTCTATTCCAGGTCATCCTTGACAGGAATTTCTTGGAAACAGTCTTACAGCGTGGAAACAAGCCCTTTGGCCTAACTTGCCAACATGACACATCTACACTAGTCCCACCAGCCTGCGTTTGGCCCACATCCTTCTAAACCTGTCCTATCCATGAATCCGTTTAAATGTTTCTTAAATGTTGCGATAGTATCTGCCTCAACTACCTCTTCCGGCAGCTCGTTCCATACACCCACCACCCGTTGTGTGAGAAAGTTCCCCTCGGGTTCCTATTAAATCTTTCCCCACCCCCCCCCCCCCCCCTCACTTTAAACCTATGTTCTTTGGTTCTCAATTTCCCCTACTCTGGGGAAAGTAGGTGAGACTCTGTGTGCCTACCCGATCTATTCTTCTCATGATTTTGTACACCTCTATAAGATCACCCCTCATCCTCCTGAGCTCCAATTAATAAGAGTCCTAGCCTGCTCAACCTCTCCCTATAGCTCAGGCCCTCAAGTCCTGGCAACATACTCGTAAATCTTCTCTGCACCCTTTCCAGCTTGACAACATGTTTCCTATATTATGGTTTCCCAAAAACTGGAAACAATACTCTAAATGTGGCCTCACCAACATCTTGTACAACTGCAACATGACCTCCCAACTTCTATAGTCAATCTTCATTTGCTTCAATCATTTTCTTGTCCTTGTAATAACAGATCTTGTAAAGTACATGATTGCACACTGGGTACTTCTGATTATGTGATGTTTATGCATGTACTTTTTGATTACATGATATTCCATTTGCTACTGCTCCAATCTAGTGCACAAGCTAAAGAGCTTGTAGTATTGGGCCAAGGATCTTCATACAGATTGAAGACTGCGCATCAGTTAGATGACAAAGAGCAAGAACATGTGTCTTTTTCATGCTAAAATCATGTAAATAGTGGAGTTCTCCAGGGATCAGTTCCTGGCCCTCAATTATTACAGTTCATATTATAGACTTGGAGAGTAAAAGTGCTGATATCAAGTCTGAAGAAGGGTCTCGACCTGAAACATCGCCTATTCCTTCTCTCCATAGATGCTGCCTCACCTGCTGAGTTTATCCAGCATTTTTGTATACCAAATCAGTGGTTGCCATGATGATATTTGGACAATGCAACAGCATATGGATAGGTTATGAATGGGCATAATGTTGACAAATGGAATTTAATAATGGGAAAGCGTGAGGTCATGCACTTCAGTAAAAAGGGTCAAAAGATCAACTTGTATAAATGGAGAGAGATTTCAAATAAAGTGCAGAGTGATCTAGGTGTTCTGGTGCATGAATCACAAAACACTTGCAGGTTGATGCAGCAAGTGGTTACACAAATGCAAAACTGGCTTTATTGCAAGAGAGATTGGATTGGAAATGGGAAGACTTGTAACAGTTATTGGTGAAGTTAAACTGGTAACGTCAATACAGTACATTGTATTGGTTCCCTTTATCTTATCGAAGACGTACTACCATTGGAGACAGTCCAAATACTATTCACTGGATGAATTCCTGAAATGAGAAGATTGTCCTATCATGAGCAGCTAAAGATGTTGGGCCTATATAAATAAAATCTATTATTATTATTATTATTATATTCTTTGGGCTTTGCAAGAATAAGATGTGATGTGATTGAAAAGTAGCATTCCTAGGGGAATGACATGGTAGATGTGTGATGCTCCTTTAAGTGGGAGCGTTTTGAATGAGGGGGCATAGTCACAATAAATGCATTTGATCACCTTAGCTGAGGTGGATTATTTCTTCTGGAGGGTGGTGCATTTCTCAGGAAGGTTGTGAAGGCTAAATCGTTGAACATATTTGAAGAGGGAGCTATATTTTGGAAAGATTTGGAATTCAGAGTCACAGGGAACTGGCACATGAGAGGAACTGAGGGAAGGGGCAGATTGGCCAGGATCACATTTAATGGTGCAATTGACTGTTGGGTCAAATGACCTGCTCCTTCTATTTTTTTTTCCGTGTTTGTGTGATTTGCAGAGTGCGTCCACATAAGCTAAGATCCATACAACATTCATGATTGACGTCGGCAAATAATGTGCCAGGCATGATCATTTGGAAGAAGATTTTGTCTAACCACCTTGCCTTGATATTGCATTCAAGTTCTTTGGGGATTTTATTTACCAGAAAGTTAACTGGTTCAACTACTCCATAAGTGTGGTTACAAGATCAGTTCAGAACCTAGTTGTTTTTTTTGTGAATATCTGGCTTCTGACTCTTCAAAATCTCCCATCGTTCTACTTCCTACTCATTCGCATTATGGGAATATCTTCACCAGAAGGGTTGCAGGAGTTTGAGAAGTCAGTCGCATCACTATGACCTCAATGGCAGTTAGGGCTGGGCAGCCAATAATGGCTTTACCAGTGACTTGTTAAATTTGTAAAACTTTTTTTAAACGATATGCAGTAAAGTTTGTATAAGCCATTTGAAAATGGTTATTGTATTAGTGGTGTCCAGTATATTGATAACATATTTAAGGCATATTTATTTAATCTTTTCAGAAATTTGGCAGTATTAGAGCAGATGTGATCGAACAAATGCGGTTTAAGCAGAGACTGCGAGTTATTCAGACACTTGAAGATACTACAAAGCGTAACGTTGTAAGTGCAGTGACATATCATTTACTATTTTGCATAAGGTTGCAAATTCTGTTCAATATTTACACTTCAATCTAGAAGTAGCTTTCATTTCTTTTAATGTTCAGGTTCGAGCCATTGTGACAGACACTGCATTCAATATAGATGAATTGGAGGAACTCTATGTTCTTTTTAAGGTAAGCAAGTTATCTATGAGAGTAAACTTCTTCGCTTAGTTGGTACATGAAGTATTTCAGTAGTAAGTGTCCATCAAGATATTGTATGCATGTGGTTAAAATACAATTGAAATGCATCTCAAATACAAATGTATTTGTGTGTGTGTGTGTATGTATATGTATGTATATGTATATGTATATATTTATATATACAGACTCCTTCACTTTTTTCCACATTTTGTTACATTACAGCCTTATTCTAAAATGGATGAAATTCATTTTTTTAATCATCAATCTCCACTATACCCCATAATAAAAAAGCAAAAACAGGTGTTTAGAAATTTTTGCAAAGTAATTAAAAAGAAATAACTGAAGTATCACATTTATATAAGTATTCAGACCCTTTACTCAGTACTTTGTTGAGGCACTTTTGGCAGCAATTACAGCCTCAAGTCTTCTTGGTATGATGCTACAAGCTTGGGCACACCTGTATTTGGGTAATTTCTCCCATTCTTCTCTGCAGATCCTCTCAAGCTCTGACAGGTTGGATGGGGGGCGTCGATGCACAGCTATTTTCAGGTCTCTCTAGAGATGTTCAATCGGGCTCAAGTATGGGCTCTGGCTGGGCCACTCAAGGACATTCACAGACTTGTCACGAAGCCCCAGTCTGAGGTCCGGAACGCTCTGGAGCAGGTTTTCATCAAGGATCTCTCTGTACTTTGCTCTGTTCATCTTTCCCTCAATCCTGACTAGTCTCCCAATTTCTGCCGCTGAAAAACATACCCACAGCATGATGCTGCCACCACCATGCTTCACCGTGATGAGCGGTGCTTGGTTTCCTCCAGACCAAAGAATTTAATCTTGGTTTCATCAGACCAGAGAATCTTGTTTCTCATAGTCTGAGAGTTCTTTAGGTGCCTTTTGGCAAACTCCAAGCGGGCTGTCATTGCCTTTTACTGAGGAGATGCTTCCGTCTGGCCACTCTACCATAAAGGCCTGATTGGTGAAGTGCTTCAGATATAGTTGTCCTTCTGCAAGGCTTTCACATCTCCACAAAGGAACTCTGGAGCTCTGTCAGAGTGACCATCGGGTTCTTGGTCACCTCCCTGACCAAGGCCCTTCTCCCCCGATTGTTCAGTTTGGCCGGGTGGCCAGCTCTGTGAAGAGTCCTGGTGGTTCCAAAGTTCTTCCATTTAAGAATGACGGAGGCCACTGTTCTCTTTGGGACCTGCAATGCTGCAGAAATTGTCTTATACCCTTCCCCAGATCTGTGTTTCGACACAATCCTGTCTCGGAGGATCTATGGACAATTCCTTCGTCTTCATGACATGCACTGTCAACTGTGGGACCTTATATAGACAGGTGTGTGCCTCTCCAAATCATGTCCAATCAATTTAATTTACCACTGGTGGACTCCAATCAAGTTGTAGAAACATCTCGAGGATAATCAATGGAAACAGGATGCACCTCAGCTCAATTTTGAGTGTCATAGCAAAGGATCTAACTACTGTTGTAAATGTGATATTTCAGTTATTTATTTTTAATTACTTTGCATAAATTTCTAAACACCTGTTTTCACTTCTTCATTCTGGGGTATTGTGTGTAGATTGATGATATTAAAAAAATGAATTTAATCCATTTTAAAATAAGGCTGTAATGTAACAATGTGGAAAAAGTGAAGGGGTCTGAATACTTTAAATGCAAAGGTGTGGCACCTACAGGCTCTCAAAATACCTTTGCGAAGATTTTATTTGGTCCCATCAAAGACAAAATATGTAAGTGCCAAACTGCTTTCCGTTTTGGGCTGTTATTGGTCACAATCTATCTGGAAGTGTAATTTGAAACCACATCAGCTATGTTGCAGATTTTGTTGTGCATATATAATTACACTTTGAATTAGGCTAAATGTAGGGAAATGAAATCTATTTAATTCAACCAGTAAAGGGACTTTCTACATAATTAGTTCAATGACTTAAACTGTATGTTTCTTTTACTAAGTACAAGCAACAGTTCACAGACAAGTCGCCAGTTCACAGTATTGTTCATTTCATAGGTCAAAACTTAGACTGAAATATTTAAATAGTATACATCAGTGAAGCACTTGGAAGGAGTAAGTAATACAAAATCTAATGATGTTCAATCAACAGTAATACGAGACAATTAAATTGATTGATGAATTCAAATATTGGCAACTGCTGTTAGATAGATAGATAGATAGATAGATAGATAGATATTTATTTGTTGTCGTTTGAACCTAAGTTCAAACAAAATTCTGTTTCTGCAGTCATACAAACAATTAAAAAAGACACAACACAATTTACACAAACATCCATCACAGTGAGTCTCCTCCTCACTGTGATGGAAGGCAAAGTCTTATCTCTCCCCTGCACTCCATTCTCCTCCCGATGTCAAAGTCAAAGCCCCCGGCGGGCGACTGTAAACATATCCCGTGGCCACCAAAGCCGCGCCGGGCGATGCCAGACCCCGCTCCGGGTCTCGATGTTGTAGCCCCTGGTAGCGCCAGCAAGTCCCACGGCCACCAATGCCGCACTGGGCGATGCCAGACCCCGCTCCAGGTCATCCTCAACCCCGCAACTCGGGCGGGAGTAGCTGCCGTTGCGGGAGCCCCGTAAAGCGGTCTCCCACCATGGACCCGCGAGCTCCCGATGTTACCGTCCACCAGACCCGCGGCTGGAGCCTCCGAATCTCCGGGGTCGGGTAGCAGCAGCGCGCCACCACAGCTCCTCCCGCTCCGAACTCGGCCAGCTCCACGATGGCGAGTAGTCCGCAGGCTCCGCGACTGGAGCCCCAGGTCGTTCCGGTTGGAGGCCTCTCCACGGTGCTAGGCCCCAACGACAACGGAGACCCGACAGAGAAAGGTCGGGTCTCCCGTGCAGGGAAAAGATTTTAAAAGTTTCCCCCGCCCCGCCCCCCGCCCCCCCACACATAACCAGTAAAAATAACCACTGTAAACGAAACTCAAACGAAACAAAAATAAATAAAAAAGACAGACGGACTGCAGAGGCCGCTGCAACCAAGTCGCGCCGCCAACCAGAAGTTGGCGGCACGACTTGTTGCACTTTAACCCCAGCCTGTTACTTTGAGGCTGGGGTTAAAGTGCATAATTGAAACCACATTTTAATATGTAATTTTATTGCTTTGCTGCAAATTAATTTAAATTTCATTGAGCAGGAAATAATGAGATAACAATTGGATTCCCTCTATTTAATTTGTAATTGGTAATTATTTCTGATTAGGTTCTCCAGCCTTTTAAAGTTCCAGCAGATTTATTTACTTGTTTTGCTTTTTTGTCCCCAGACTTAATTGTAGAAACATAGACAATAGGTGCAGAAGTAGGCCATTCGGCCTTTCGAGCCAGCACCACCATTCAATATGATCGTGGCTGATCAATCTATAGATATTGCTATATCAAGCTATATTGCTGATTGTCAGTTGGCAGTTGCCAAAGTTTGGTAGAATCTATAAGCTTGGATAGGACAAAAACATGGTTAAATATGAGATTAAACAGCTAATGCAAATTAAATACCAAGTAATAAGGTTATTTAATTGAAAGTTGCAACATTTATTTTATTTGAAGGAGGAATTTTCTTTTTGAATACAGTGCAATCATCTGATGTGCAAAATGTTGATGCATGATTCCAATTTATTATATATCTTACTGTTAACTGCATCCATTGTATCATTTGGACTTTAAACCATTTTCTTGATATGGTATCTAAATATGATTCTGCATTTCACAAAAAAATGTAATATGCTGTAAAATAGACACTTTAATATATTTTAGAAGAAGAATTTTTAGAACTTCTGATTTCTCTCCTCCCCTACCTTTCTCTGTTTAATAATATTATGCTACTTTTCCTAATTATTTGGGGGAAAGGTCAAATCTAGCTGGTAAATACCAGTGGTTCAAGTAAATTGTTGTTGGTTATTTTGTATGAAGGTTGGCAAATTCATCTCTTTGCCATTGGGTGCAGTCAGATGCTGAAGCCCCAAATTTGTTGACCTTTTCCAATCGACAGATCTGTTAATACATTCTGTCATAGGACTCCAATGGAATCTAATGGCATTAACATTTGGGTGGCACAGCTGGGCGAGCTGCTTCCTTACAGCGTCAGAGACCCAGGTTTGATCCTGACCTTGGGTACTGTCAGTGTGGAGTTTGCACGTTCTCCCTGTGACCGTGTGGGATTTCTCCGGATACGCCAGTTATCTCCCAGATCTCAAAGGCATGCGGGTTTGTAGATTAATTGGCCTCTGTAACATTGCCTCTGCAGTGCAGAAAGTGTGTACCGGTTATCGATAATCTGTGTGGACTTGGGCCGTTTGGCCTGTTTCCATGTGGTATTTCTAAACTGAATTTACTGAGATTCTCCAACAATTGGCCGAGGCATCAGTTTTGGATTCTGTGCCAGGGTAAACACTTGGTGCAGATTCTCTGAGCCCATACTTCTCACAGTGATTTACAGCTTCAGGGAAGGTAGGTAAAATTGTGGCAAATGACATTTTAAAAAATTGCGTTGAAGTAATATTTTAAGTGTTTAAGTGCTTTTATGTGGTCACTTTTTAAATTTATAGTATTATTTGTTTAATTAGTTTATGAATATTTCTAATGGTCAGAGGCATTAAAATCGTAAGCTGATTAGTTTCCAGACAGCAAAACTAAGGGTGTTTTTTCTGTCTGTCAGAATGTTGCTCACTTGTTTATTTGGGCAACACTTGTTCCAGCCTGCTGATATAATGCAGATTTTCATAGACAAAGCATTGTTCACTGGCTTGCTAATGAAGTCTAATTTATTCTTGGTCAGTTTGTTGAGCCTTGCAAACCAAAACAAGGTGAGCTGGTGAAATGAAACCAAGCAGGAATTTCAGATGGCACATCTCATTTATCCCAATCTTTAAATCCTGAGCCTGGTAATTCAGTGTCCCTTCCCTCATATCCATGTGTATATCTAAAACCCTCTTAAATGTCACTATCCTGTCTGCTTCCACCAGCATGTTCCAGGCACCCACCACCCTATTTTAAAACAAAATTGCCCTGCACATCTTTTATTAAACTCGGCTCACTGTAAACCTATGGCCTCTAGTTTTTTCACATTTCCTGAGAGAAAGGTTGTGACTGGTTTCCCTATCTATGCCTCTTATAATTTTATATACTTCTGTCAAGTCTCCCCTCAATCTCCGATGCTCTATAGGTAACTCAAATTTCACTGTACCTTGGGTACACAAAAATGCTGGAGAAACTCAGCGGGTGCAGCAGCATCTATGGAGCGAAGGAAATAGGTAACGTTTCGGGCCGAAACCCTTCTTCAGACTGATAGGGGGTGGGGAGAAGAGAGGAAAAAAGGAAAAGGCGGAGGAGGAGCCCGAGGGCTGGGGGAGGGGAGGAGACAACCAGATGGCTGATGAAGGGGAGGGGACAGCCAGGGCTAGCAGAATTGGGAGAATTCAACGTTCAGGCCACCAGGATGTAGACTGCCCAAGCGGAATATGAGGTGCATTTCCTCCAATTTACGGTGTTGCTCGCTGTGGCCATGGAGGAGACCCAGGACAGAGAGGTCAGATACGGAATGGGAGGGGGAGTTGAAGTGCTGAGCCACCGGGAGTTCAGGTTGGTTATTGCGGACCGACCGGAGGTGTTCGGCGAAACGATCGCCAAGCCTCCGCTTGGTCTCACCGATGTAGATCAGCTGGCATCTAGAGCAGCGAATGCAATAGATGAGGTTGGAGGAGATGCAGGTGAACCTCTGTCGCACCTGGAACGACTGCTTGGGTCCTTGAATGAAGTGGAGGGGGGAAGTGAAGGGACAAGTGTTGCATCTCTTGCGGTTGCAAGGGAAAGTACCAGGGGAGGGGGTGGTATGGGAGGGAAGGGAAGAATTGACAAGGGAGTTACGGAGGGAGCGGTCTTTGCGGAAGGCAGACATAGGGGGAGATGGGAAGATGTGGCGAGTGGTGGGGTCACGTTGGAGGTGGCGAAACTGATGGAGGATCACTTGTTGTATGTGACGGCTGGTGGGGTGAAAGGTGAGGACTAGGGGGACTATGCCTTTGTTGTGAGTGGGGGGATGGGGAGAGAGAGCAGTGTTGCGGGGTATGGCAGAGACCCTGGTGCGAGCCTCATCTATGGTGGAGGAGGGGAACCCCTGTTCCCTGAAGAATTAGGACATTTCAGATGCCCTGGTGTGGAATGCCTCATCCTGGGAGCAGATGCGGCGTAGACGGAGGAATTGGGAGTGGGGGATGGAGTCCTTACAGGAAGCAGGGTGGGAAGAAGTGTAGTCCAGATAGCCATGGGAGTCGGTAGGTTTGTAGTGGATGTCGGTAAGGAGTCTATCACCTGCGATGGAGATAG
>CM075977.1:237316704-237502968 GCA_038087875.1 Malacoraja senta
GAAGGCAATAAAGTCCAGCCATCTTCCTCCTTGTTCGCCCGTGGTCGGGGGCCCGATGTGTCAGGGCCTCTCGCCAGGATGATCGAAACTCCGACGTCGGAACGGAGAACACTCTCAACGGTTTGGAGTTCCGAATCGGCCACTTCCTATCAGAGACCGCGGCTCCCGAAGTCCACAGGCCGTGCTGGGTGGAGATTCACACTGGCGCCCACGGCAAAGGGACCACCAGGATTCCACGATTTTGTTCAGCGCCGCCCACAGCTGGAAGCTCCACACCACAGCTCCACGATGTTGAAGCAGCAGGCCCAACACTCCGGAGCTTCAGCAGGCGATCCCCAGTAAGGCACCGCCCATTCCACTCCGCGATGTTAATTCAATGCTGCCGCTGCTGAAGCTTTGGCCGGTTCCCGGCAGGAAAGGCCGCGCCAATCCACTTGGTAGGCCGTGAGGAGGGGGCGAAGATGCGACTCAGAGAATAGTCGCATCCTCGCCAGGAAGAGACTGAGAAACGGTTCCCCCTTTACTCAGCCCCCCTCCCCCACATAAAAAGACTAAGAAAACCTCCAAAACATACTTTTAAACAGACACAAAATAACAAAAAAATGAAAAAAAACAGACAGACTGTAGACAGAGTCTGCCTTCAAACGGCACCCCCTCCCGATTTAATAATTCTTTTGACTGGTGAACCCCACCTCATTCTAGCAGTAGCCAGGTTATTTGTTCATTTTCTGGTCAGAACCAGAAGCCATAGTGTTCTATTTCAGTGCCGAGAATTTCACCCATGAATGACAATAATATGTCTGCTCTGTGTTTCTTTAATTGTCAGATGACAACTAACCATATGTATATTTCTAATATTTTCTACTTTAGTTTTCTTGTTTTAAGGGTATGCTACAATGTTGTCACCAGGTCAAGTTTGAGTTACTGATTCCATAGCATCTGATATTTGCACACTTTTGGGCTGGCTGATATTTATGCCAGTCACACTGTTTTAAAATATGGTTCTTACAATGCATTGTGAACTGATCTTCTATGAAGGGATATGGAATTGGCACAGGCCTGTGGATTCTTACCCATTTGGGAAAGTGGTGCTGAGGTAAAAAAATCAGTCTTGATCTAAATGAACATTGAACATAGAAATGTATAGCACAGGAACAGGCCCTTCCACCCACAACGTCTGTTTCGATTATGATGCCAAGATAAACTAATCTCCTCATGATACGAATCCTGCCATTCCCTGCATATCCATGTCCCTATCTAAAAAGCCTCCTAAATAGCACTATCGTGGCTGCCTCCACCATTGCCTTCCAGGCACCCACCACACTCTGTGTAATAAACTTGCCTGCGTGCCTCTTTTAACATTTGCCCCTCTCGTCTTAAACCTTTGCCCTCTCATCTTGACATTTCTACCCTGGGGAAAAAAGGTTCTGACTGTCTCTCATAAGGTCATAAGGAGTAGGAGTAGAATTAGGCCATTCGACCTATAAACTACTCCGCCATTCAATCATGGTTGATCTATCTCTCCCTCCTAACCCCATTCTCCTGCCTTCCCCCATAACCTCTGACACCTGTACTAATCAAGAATCCATCTATCTATCTCTGCTTTAAAAAATATCCACTGACTTGACCTGCACAGTCTTCTGTGGCAAAGAATTCCACAGATTCACCACCCTCTGATTAAATAAATTTCTCCTCATCTCCTTCCTAAAAGAACGTCCTTTAATTCTGAGGCTATGACCTCTAGTGCTAGACATTCCGACTGGTGGAAACATCCTCTCCACGTCCACTCTATCCAACCCTTTCACTATTCTGTATGTTTCAATGAGGTCCCCCCTCATTCTTCTAAACTCCAGCGAGTACAGGCCCAGTGCCGACATATGCTCATCATAGGTTAACCTACTCATTCCTGGGATAATAATTGTATATACTTCTATCAGGTCTCTCCTCAGCCTCCAAAGCTCCAAATAAAACAATCTAAACTAATCCAACCTCTCTTGACAGCTAATATTTTCTAATCCAGGCAGCATCCTGGATTAGAGGACATCCTCTTCCAAAGCCTCCACATCCTTCCTGTAATGGGGTGATCAAAATTGTACACAATACTCCAAATGCAGCCTAACCAAAGTCCAAAAAGCAGCAACATGACTTCCTAACTCTTATACTCAATGTCCCAACTATGAAGGCAGGTATAATGTAGGCCTTTACCACTCTATCTGCTTGTGTTGCCACTTTCAGGGAGCTATTGATTTGGACCCCCAAGATCCCTCTGCATGTCAATGCTCTTAAGGGTCATGCCATTAACTGTATACTTTTCCCTTGCAATTGAACTAAAAGTGTGACACTTCGCACTTGCTTGGATTAAACTCCATGTTCCATTTCTCACCCCATTTCTGTAGCAGATCTATATCCTGTTATATTGAATGGCAGAACAAGTAACCAGAATGCATGACCTGCTCCTACTTTTGTTTCCTGTGTTCTTACCAGCAGGGACAAATGTTAGAGGGCCATGTTAAATACTAAAAGTAAAAACAAGTAGATGGAACAAGTATAGAGTTCCCCTGGTTTACATCTCTTCCCATTCCCACACTGACCTTTCTGTCCTGGGCCTCCTCTATTGCGAGTGAGGCCACACGCAAACTGGAGGAACAAGCAACCTCTTTTAATAGGTGCTGAACACCTTTTATGACCCAAATTGTTGTTGTTGAGGTATGTTTTTTTAAACATAGCCCTCTGTGGGGAAAAAATGGGCCCCTAATGTGTGGGGTGTGGATGAGAAAGTGGGATAACATATAATAAGTGTGAACACGTAATCACTGGTCATCATGGTGAACCAACGTGCTTGTTTCCATTATATATCTCAAAGCAAAACCAAACATCTATATTACTAAAAGTCTGATCTTGACCACTTCCTGTTCTGTATATTGATTTTAGAAAAAAAACTGCCACTTACGGCTGTGATTTTTGGCCATCTTACTCAGAGTCCCCCTCTGCTGCGCAGGACAAGAGGATTTTCCCCATCTATGACAAATAAAAGAGTTATTAGTGTTTAAAAAATGTTGAGATTCTCTCTCCTGAAGGCCACGCCCCTTCTGGAGGGACTATAAAACCCGGAAGTGTTGAGTGCCTCAGTCAGTCTCTGCAAGATGGGGGAGTGAGAGGGTCATGTCTCTCGGTCTGAGCTGTGAATAACACTGAACACATGTCTACTAAATTGTGAGTGGTTTTACTGACCTGTCAGTGCCCTTAATGTGGTTTGAAAATATAGTTTGAAAATGCTAAAGCTGTGTTGCCTTTGGTTTGGAAATGTTAAAGCTGTGTTGCCTTTGGTTTGGAAATGCTAAAGCTGTGTTGCCTTTGGTTAGGAAATGCTAAAGCTGTGTTGTCTTTGGTTTGGAAATGCTAAAGCTGTGTTGTCTTTGGTTTGGAAATGCTAAAGCTGTGTTGCCTAATTAAAGTTGCCTTGCCTAATTAAAGTTGCCTTGCCTAATTAAAGTTGCCTTGCCTAATTAAAGTTGCCTTGCCAAATTAATGTTGCCTTGCTTAATTAAAGTTGCCTTACCTAATTAAAGTTGCCTTGCCGAATTAAAGTTGCGTTGCCTTCTATATAATTAAAAGTCTAACCGTGACCACTTCCTGTTTGCGCTTTATAATGATTTTAGAAAAAACGCTACCACGTACAACTGTGATTTTTGGCCATCTTACTCAGAGTCCCCCTCCGCTCATCAGGTGCCGAAGATTTTTCCCATCGATGAAAACAAAAAGAGTTATTAGTGTTTTAAAAATGTTGAGATTCTCACTCCTGTCAATCATGCCATGAAGGCCACACCCCTTCTGGTGGGAGGGGGGGGAGGGACTATAAAACCCAGAAGTGTGTGCGTGGCTCAGTCTCTGCAAGATGGAGGAGGGAGAGGTGATGACTCGCTGTCTTTAGTGGCCTTGCACCTTGCTTGAAATGGTATGAAACTGCACTTGAATTTGGTGGCCTTGCACCCTGCTTGAAGTGGTAAGAAACTGCACTTGAATTTGGTGGCCTTGCACCCTGCTTGAAATGGAATGGTCAACTGCCAGCCCACCAGCCGTGAGTGTGTGAGCTGCCAGCACAACAGGCTTGAGTGACTGAGCCGCAAGCCCAAGAATCCATTCTGCCCACAATGTCCATACTAGCCTGCTGGAAACCAGTCCCTTCAGCCCACAACACCCATACTAGCACTCCAGAAAGCCCCCCCCCCCCCCCCACTGGCCACCAATATTGGAATTGGTGGAGAGGTGGAATATTGCGTTGGGGGACCAGCCCTCCCCATGTGATGCTGGGACCCATCGGTCCCACTTAGTCTAGTAACTCTTAAAAATAATCTTGGTCAGTGGGGGTGCTTCGAGTCGGCTGCCCTGCCAGCAGCGTGTTCGTTATTTCGACTTTTTTTTTTTTTTTGTGTGTGTCCAAAAGTTTGTTTTAGTGTCTCTTGGTGTGTCTTGTGTGGGGGGTGGAGGGGAGGAGACAGGGGGAACCACTTTCCAGTTGCCTCCTCGACGGAGAGGCGACTTTTTCCATGTCGCTTCCATCGCGGCCTAACAGCATGGAGTGGAGCGGCCTTTCCCGGAGTCGGGTCCGGAGTTTCAGCAGCGGGCACAGAGTAGACGTTTCCATTTTCGGAGCGGGCTAAACCCCTGCCGGGGGTCACCAGAGAGGAGTGCTCCGATCGCTGGCCCGCGGACTGTTACATCCTGAAGCCGCGGTCTGCGGAGCTTCTAGCTGCGGGCGCGGCATGGACTTACCATCCAGAGCCTGGGATCCCTGGCCAGGGATCCCCGGAGAAGAGCTCCGATCGCCGGCCTGCGGCCTACAACATCCTGAAGCCGCGGTTACAACAAGAAAGCGCCGATTCGGGACCTCCAAGTCACGGAGTGTGTTTGACCATCCCGATGTCGGAGTTTCAATCATCCCGACGAGAGGGCCTATACATCGTAGCGGCGACAACAGACGGTTCATGGCCCCGATCACGGGTGAACAAGGAGGAGGACTGACTGAACTTTGTGCCTTCCATCACAGTGAAGAATGCTGTGGTGGATGTTTGTGTTAAATCTTATTGTGTATTGTGTGTTCTTATAAATTGTATCGCTGCTGGCAAATTAATTTCACTGCACCTGCGGGTGTATGTGACGAATAACATTGTCAACACGAGTTTGCTATATAATAAGGTTGTTGCAATTCATACTGTAATTTCATCGAACAACCTTCGAAATCATAAGGAGCGAAGTATTGTTAGTAAAAAATGCAGAATTTAGCTTTTCTAGGTGGACTGAAATTCTGACTAAAGCTGTTTCCTGTAACTTTACTGAAATAGTATCTGAAATTGTGACAACATGTCATTATTTGCCTCAATTTGTATGCATTTTCTTTCTCAATGTGTATGGTACATAATTTGGAAACCTTAACTATTAAGCTAGACTGAGTTCAAATCCATACAAGGGTGTTTGTGAATATGAGTTTAGTTTAGTTTAGTGATACAGCACAGAAACAGGCCCAAATACCATCATGTCAGCCATTTGATTGTTGCAGAATCCTCATAGATTAACTAACATAGAACATGGAACAATACAGCACAGGAATGTGTCCTTCGGCCCACAATGGTTCAATGGTGCTTTATTGTCACATGTGAAATACACAGTAAATTATTTTTTAAGTCACCAGATTTAGCTCCATTTCCACAGCCCAGTCCACGCTCTAGGTCTTATGGAGCGGCGCACATTCCAGGCGAGCCCTAGGCTGCTGCAGGGCCTTCAGCCATCGCCTTTATCTGGATCATTTAGCGAACTGACGTCCCTCTCCCTGCCCGGTCATCTTTGTGTCCCGGGGGCATGTGTTTCGGGCCAAACATGATGCCAAGTTAAACTAATCTCATCTGCATGTACCTGATCATTATTCATCCATTTGTGCATTTCCATGTGTCTATCTAAAGGCATCTTAAACGCCACTATCCAGTCCATCACACACTCATCACATCCGTGCATCCAGTCCATTTTCACAATGTGTTTCATCAGGAGAGCTGAAAGTATCGTCATGGATGACCAATGTTATGGCCATCCCATTTTCTTTCTTCTACCTCTAGAAGAAACAGAAGCATAAAAGCCCCAAAATATAGATTCTTCCCTAAGATCATCAGATTCCTGAACCAATCTCTTCTTTCACAACCCCTTTCTGAAGGTGCTGCCACGTACTCTTGCTCTTAACTTTACCTCCCTGTGGCTCAGCACTTCAACTCCCCCTCCCATTCCGTATCTGACCTCTCTGTCCTGGGTCTCCTCCATGGCCACAGCGAGCAACACCGGAAATTGGAGGAAATGCACCTCATATTCCGCTTGGGCAGTCTACTTCCTGGGGGCTTGAACATTGAATTCTCCCAATTCTGCTAGCCCTTGCTGTCCCCTCCCCTTCATCAGCCCTCTGGTTGTCTCCTCCCCTCCCCCAGCCCTCGGGCTCCTCCTCTGCCTTTTTTCCTTTTTTCCTTTCTTCTCCCCACCCCCTAACAGTCTGAAGAAGGGTTTCGGCCCGAAACGTTGCCTATTTCCTTCGCTCCATAGATGCTGCTGCACCCGTTGAGTTTCTCCAGCATTTTTGCGTACCTTCGATTTTCCAGCATCTGCAGTTCCTTCTTTAACACTTAACTTCACCTCATTCAGTTATTCCATTATTGTACTTAAATACTTTTTACACTACTTTGGATTGCATTACAATGTTGCACCATTCTGCTGTTTTGCACTTGTTGTTGTGTTTATTGTTGTATTTATCATACCTATATGTATACTGTTTATACTCTAAAATTCATGTCAACAAGGAATTACATTGTACTTTGGTGTATACTGCATGACAATAAACCATTTGGCATGGTGGTGCAGCAGTAGAGCTACTGCCTTACAGCAACAGAGACCTGAGTGTGATATTCACTACGGGTGCTTGTCTGTACGGAGTTTGTACGTTCTCCCCATGACCTGCATGGGTTTTCTCTGAGATCTTTGGTTTCCTCCCACACTCCAAAGACGTACAGGTTTGTAGATTGTCCCTAGTGTGAAGGATAGTGTTGGTGTGCGGGGATTGCTGGTCAGAGCGGACACGATGTTCCAAAGGGCCTGTTTCTGTGCTGTATCTCTAAACTAAACTTAACATAACCTTGACTTCTACAGACAAAGCAGGCTAGACACGTAGTAAGTGTGAAGACGGTCACAGATTTCAGTGAAGTGTGTGTTGATGCCTAGCCTGTGAACTCGTTCCTCTTCAGAGAAGTCTACGAATGAATATGTGTCCCGGAAAATGCTGTGTGGATCGGTTCTTGGGTGATGATCCCTTCTGTGCCCATGGTTCCTCCCCCTTGGCTGCCTTTGTAAAAAACATCTCCATGCCATCCAGCAAGAGAAGTGAAGGAGCAAACAAATCCCCATTGGAAGGCAGTTTGATATGCAACAAATGTTGAAATGCAAGTGAAGCTCGGAGGGTAATGGCATGATATTGTGAAAAAAACACCTTCAGAAAATCTGTCATTTTGCCAATATGTAATAGATTGCTGCAGTCACATACACAGACAAAAGCCTTTGATTGCACAGTGTTATCTGTCGGAAACAAAGTTACATTCCAATAGATCTGATAACACAGGGCTGCAAACTGCTGTCTGAAGATGGGTCTTGATGGAAATGTCACCTACTCCTTTTCTCCAAAGATACTGTCTGACCCGTTGTCACTCCAGCTTTTTGTGTCTATCTTCGCAGCAAACTCAGTCGCATTTTGTTTCAAATGAAATTCATTCGGCTGGTGAAACAGTGCCAGAAATGATTCACCTCCTAATGTGGTGAAACTTAATTGAAAACATGTAAAAGGAATTGCTGGAGCTCAGCGCTCCTCTGGGAGGGTGACGTCTTCTCCTGCGTTGCTGGTTTTCAGATATTGGCAAACTGCCCAGATGAGGTAATATTAATGATTCACATCCAGAAAACTTCCCTGCATGTGTAAAATTCCTTTCTTTGTCAATCTTTTCACTTCATCATCACAGTATCGGAGTTTCATTTTAACTCCGTAACATCATGTTTAATTAAAGGACACCCACTCAATCACATTATCTGTTAATAGGACACTCAAATGATTTAATGTTTAAGAAGGCACTGCAGATGCTGGAAAATCGAAGGTAGACAAAAATGCTCGAGAAACTCAGCGAGTGAGGCAGCATCTATGGAGCGAAGGAAAAAGGCAACGTTTCGGGTCGAGACCCTTCTTGAGACTGATGTGAGGGGGGGGGGGGGCGGGAAGAAGAAAGGAAGAGGTGGAGACAGTGGGCTGAGGGAGAGCTGAGAAGGGGAGGAGAAAATAAGGACTACCTGACATTCGAGAAGTCAATGTTCATACCGCTGTGGTGCAAACTGCCCAAGCGAAATATGAAGTGCTACTTTCTCCTCCCCTTCTCAGCTCTCAGTCCACTATCTCCACCTCTTCCTTTCTTCTCCCCCCCCCCCCCCCACCCTCACATCAGCCTGAAGGAGGGTCTCGACCCAAAATGTTGTCTATTTCCTCAAATAGATGAGGTTGGAGGAGGTGCAGGTGAACCTCTGCCGCACCTGGAAAGACTGCTTGGGTCCTTGAATGGAGTCAAGGGGGGAGGTAAAGCGACAAGTGTAGCATTTCCTGCAGTTGCAAGGGAAAGTGCCCGGAGAGGGGATGGTTCGGGTGGGAAGGGACGAATTGACCTCCTCCAACTTCATCTATTGCATCCGCTGCTCTAGATGTCAGCTGCTCTACATCGGTGAGACCAAGTGTAGGCTTGGCGATCGCTTTGTCCAACACCTCTGCTCGGTTCGCAATAACCAACCTGATCTCCCGGTGGCTCAGCACTTCAACTCCCCCTCCCATTCCGAATTCGATCTTTCTGTCCTGGGCCTCCTCCATGGCCAGAGTGAGGACCACCTTAAATTGGAGGAGCAGCACCTCATATTTCGCTTGGGCAGTTTGCACCCCAGCGGTATGAACATTGACCTCTAATTTCAGGTAGTCCCTACTTTCTCCACCCTTCTCAGCTCTCCCTCAGGCCACTGTCTCCACCTCTTCCTCTCTTCTTCCCGCCCCCTCCCCCCCACCCTCACATCAGTCTGAAGAAGGGTCTCGACCCGAAACGTTGCCTATTTCCTCAAATGATTTAAGCTGCTTTTTTAATTAATTTACAGAAGATTTAAAGTTAGACATAAATTAATTAAAATAATATCTGGTATATGTCATATAATTTTACACTAAGGGAACATTCATATGCAAAAACTTCACAACTGTGAACCTCCAAATTTTCATCTACTGTATATTGCATATTAGTTATCTATAAAGATAACAGCCTTATTTTTATTTAGTAAAAAATCATATTTATTTATAAAAATATATATCCTGGGAATGACTAATAGGTTGTCAAATTAAGCACTATTTGGAGCAACAATTAAAGGAAAATCTGAATAATTAGTCAGGAAAAGCCACTATTTTTCAATCGTGAAACTCATTTTTTCATGAGTCATAGGAGCAGAATTAGGCCAATTAACCCATTGAGTCTACTCCGCCATTCAATCATGGCTGATCTATCTTCCCCTTTAATCCCACTTTCCTGCCTTCTCCCCATATCCTTTGTCACCCTTACTAATCAAGAACTAATCCTGCAAAATCCAATGGACTGACATGTAGTACGCAACGGAGCGGAACCTCCGCCATTTTGGGAAACCCGACTCGACTTCCGTTATGCCTCTCGCAGTGTAATCAGTGTTGCCAGGGAACAGTATGTGTGTGTGATATAGCTCATCTACCAAATTCATAATTTTGTTCATTTTCTTTTAAAATGTTTTCCTCCCTGCTTAATCTGTCTTTCTGCCCATTTCCGTCCTATCCTTCCTCCCCATCCCCCTCTTTTTCTGTAGTTTCCCTTGTATTACACACACTATGCACAAATATAACTTATTATATACATATATATATAATATATATCTATATTACTAAAAGTCTGATCTTGACCGCTTTTGGCTCGCTGTGGTGTGATTTCCGAGAGAACGCTGCCACCTACGGCCGTCATTTTTGGCCACCTTGCACAGATCCCCCCTCCGCCTTCCTGGACCAGAGGATTTTTCCCATCGATGAAAAATCAGAGAGATATTAATGTTTTAAAATAATTTGCCATTCTCTCTGCTGCCCCTGCATGAGGGAGGGGGAGGGACTATAAAACCAGGACGGTGTGCCTCACTCAGTCTCTGCAAGATGGAGGAAGCCAGTCACGCCTCTCTGAGCTCTGAATAGCACTGAACACATATCTACTCTGTGACTGCCCTTAATGTGGTTCTAAAATGCTTGCAAAACGTGTCTATTGGTTCTAAATGGTTGCAAAAACTGTCTATTGGTTCTAAATGGTTGCAAAAAGTGTCTATTTGTTCTAAATGGTTGCAAAAAGTCTCTATTGGTTCTAAATGGTTGCAGAAAGTGTCTCTATTGGGTCTAAATGGTTGCAGAAAGTGTTTCTATTTGGTCTAAAATGCTTGCAGAAAGTGTCTCTATTGGGTCTAAAATGTTGCCTGGCCAGAGTGACTGAGCTGCCTGGCCTGAGTGACTGAGCTGCCAGCCCAAGAATCCATTCAGCCCGCAATGTCCATACTAGCCCTCTGGAAACCAGTCCCTTTGACCCACAACACACATACTAGTGCTCCAGAAAGACCCCCCCCCCCCCCCCACTGGCCAGCAATATTGGAATTGGTGGAGAGGTGGAATATTGCATTGGGGAACCAGCCCTCCTGTGTGAAGCTGGAACCCAACGGGTCCCACTTAGTCTAGTATATATATATATATATATGAATGTGTGTTTGTGTGAGAGGCAAGATAGAGATAATAGACCTCAAAGTTCCCTCATGGATCAGGAGCAACTTTGATTTAAAGCAACGCTCTATTTCTCTTTATCTTCCTTCTCGTGATGTACAAACAACCATAAAGGCAATTATATTTATATATATATATATATATATATAATACACATATATATATATGTGATGGATGTATATAAATACATAACACATATATATTTCTCTAGTTTATATATATGTATAAACACATATATTCATTACATATATATGAAAATAATATGATGCATATATATATATATGTGTGTGTGTGATAATATATGTATGTTATAAAATATAACACACACACACATATATATTTCTCGTTTCTTGTGATTTCCTCTAATTATTTGTTGAGCGACCTTTTTCTTTCTTTCTTTCAACCTCTTTCTCTCTCCCTCTATGAAATCCTAATATTGTAAATAAAATATCAATGAACACATGCCAAGATATTTTTTCTATATTATCTCTATATTAGTGTAATAAAATGTAGTGTATGCATACCTACACTGATGCAGAAATGCGAACTTTAGACATGAATATGTACATTGCTACCATAGTTTATTTTTTAATTTAACATATATTTGAGAGGGTTTGTCCAATATACCTCAAAACACCAATTTAACCTGATGGTGATCTCATGCTAACAACCATGCAGCCAGTCTTTAGGCAGTTGTGATATTTAAAATGGAAATGGTTGCTTCTGATTTTTGCATATTATAATCTAGAAATACAGTGTGAACTAATTTGTGGACGAATGGCAGGAAATCACGGGCTCTGACAATGGATGGACTATAAGCAGCATATGGCTGTTACTGATATTTTAGTGACTATGAAAATGAATCCTATGATAGATACAAAAAGCTGGAGTAACTCAGCGGGACTGGCAGCATCTCTGGAGAGAAGGAATGGGTAATGTTTCAGGTCAAGACCCTTTTTCAGCTTCAAATGAATCCTTCTTGGTCCAATAAGGGAAATTACTCATTCTGATCTATTTGCATGAATCTGCAAGTTACTGCTTTTTATTTTATCTTTACAGGATGGGAACTGGAAATTAATATTTTTGATATTTTATGACTAAATAGCAAATACTCCTGATAGTTTGTGTTATATTCCAAGTTTTCCAAAATTACAGTAAAACTGGCGACAATCTCAAGGATACAGTGCATGGAGTTAAATCAGAAACGGTAACTTAAAGAAGCAACTTATCAAATAAGGTGTCGGCTGGAGTTCAAAATTGAAAAATAAATAAGAAGATAAAGAAAATGAACTGATATCGCCATCATTGAAGCCATATCTGAATATTACTATCTTTATAAAAAAAAACTAGAGACTAAATCTAATCATTTTAATGCCTCAGCCCCACATTAAATGAAGATTGACAACAAAGTAATCTATTGATATCACAATTTCTAACCTATGTAGTTATATCACCCATTTAAATTATAATTTATACCTAATACTTTAAAATACAACTTGTGGTTGAAAGATGCAACAGTAATCAAATTGATCCTGAAGTTATTCCACAAAAATTGATCCACTAATTTCTAGATCATAACATTGACAACCATTTCTAGATAATAATTCACAGAGTGCATGCATTTTGCACTGCAATCCCATTCAAAAAAGTTTGCACAATGAATTAAATTAATTGCATGGTCCAAACTTGGGAGAAATTACTTCCTCGGAGATAACACGGTAAGTACTCGATGCTAGGAACGCTGTTGCTATGGTGCAAGCTGTCTCGAAACGCGTAATCATGGCTGCAGACTAATGGGGCCCCCCATTAATGTACCTTAATATAACATTAATGTGCAGCGCTGGCATTTCCAACGTGGCGCTTGGTCATTTGTTGTTTTGAAAGAAATAATCATTTCTGGAGCTTCTGTTCACATTTTTGCTATTCCGTAATGAATCAGCAGAGATACTGTTTGAGGAAAATGGCTTATTTTAAATTTTGATCATCCCTAAACAACAGAGTAGAGAGAGTTGAGATCAATGAAGTTACAGCAAGCCTGCGGAAAATGGGTTAATATTTATTCATCTATTTCTGCTTGGCCAAAAGCAATAAACTATGTTTAGTTTTGGCTTTGAATTGCTTTGCACAGACGAGGTTTGCATAAAAAAGAACAAAATGAAACAGAAACAGTTGCTTCACATTTCATATAACCCGAGTGCACTGAAATTAGAAAGAACATATGAATGATAATTTTATTTTATGATTGTTTTTTTGTGATATAGCCCAGCGACTGAAGTATAAAAATTCTTTGTTGCCTGACTTACCTTCCTGATTTAAGTTAATGGCAGACTGTCTGCGCCTTTACACCTGCCAGTCTAACTGATATATTCTGGAGAACATTGTTGAGAGAATTAAATGGGGGTGAAGGAATAAAAGCTGATCTATTTCCCTCCAGGGGGACACCTCACTGCTCTTTCACAGCCTTCCTCACGAGAAATTCTTGGTCAGTCATTTTACATTTGCTTGAATGCAAACTTGAACCTAATCAACCTTTAATGTGCCTTAATACAATAACATTATTGTGCGGCGCTGGCATGTCTAACGTGGCGCTGTGTACTCTGCACTTGCAGGCAAAGATACTAATCGCGAAGCTGGTTCCGAAGATGGCGCTAAAAATTACCCAAGACCTACTACGGCTTTTTAGGTACATCTTTTCATTCTGAGGCGATGCCACCTGGGCCCAGACCCTCCCACTAGTGGAAACATCCTCTCCACATCCACTCTATCCAGACCTGTCACTATTTGGTAAGATTCAATGATATCTCCCTTCACCCTTCTCCAGCGAGTACAGGCCCAGAGCTGTCAAAAGCTCATCATGCAATACCAACTATATTCGTTGATAGGCCGCAGAGCGACCGGAGAATACGATCCGAAAATTAATTGCATCTCCGGCAAGGTAAGAAACTGGAAAAAACGTTTCCCCCGACCCCTCCCCCTCCCCCCACATAAAACAAATGGGAGAACATTTACACAAACTTTTAACACACACTAAAAATAACAAAACAAACAGAATGTAGGCGGGGCTGCCAATCGTACGGAGCCCCTGGTGATAAATGGCATATCCATCCCCATCTAACACGCCAGATAAGTGATGTGATAGACCGTTTAACACCGCATGTAATCCATAGGATCCCGCAAATCCATCCCCACATTGACCTCAGCCAGCACAGCTTCCCAAACCACTAATTCCCACCCAAAATGTCACCTCTGCTTCAGCAGCGTACAGCTGTACATCCGGCCCCGAATCACTTTGTCCACCTCACAGACTCACCTGCGAAACTCTACTATAAAGTTACAGGGAAGCTTACGTTGTTTCGAAAAATACTACAAAAATTGATTGGAACATTTTTGTAGTCTTAAATTCGTAAGTCAGTGCATTTGTAAAACTGAGTTCTGCCTGTTCATCCACCATTTCCCTTTTATCAAGATCATATTATTTCTTCAAGGAACTCCTATAAATTGGTCAAACCTGATTTTTCTTTCACAAATCAACATCAACCATGGTGATTTTGACTCTTTATCCTGAATTGTACCAAGTGCCTGCTCTGTGGCTTCAATAACAGCTTCCAATATTTTCCCTATGGCAGATATTGAGCCAGCTAACATGCAGTTTCTTGTTTTCTGTTTTCTTCCCCATATAAATAAAAGAGTTACATTCATTATTTTCCAATGTATTGGAACCTTCTCCAAATTTAGAGAAAAATGCTAAACTAGTACCAATGTAAAAAACAGCTTAAAAAAAAGATTTTAGGTGGCCCTTGGATTCAAGGTGAATTGAAGAAAGCATGTGGTTTTTAAGAACAATATATTTTTTCTGGTGTTTATTGGTGTTAGTAACAGTATGCTCTAATATTTCACATTGGTTTCATCAGCCACTTCAAAATTCACAAAGCCAAAGTAAAGGCAAGCCAGCCTTGATTCCGAGGTACTGGCTAAGGCAAAGAAATAGTGGGCATTGCATGCAGTCAGATAACCAGTCAATATAAAACTCCAGCAGTTTGATTTTTGCTCCAGATTCCAGCATCTGCACGTGCTTGTATAATCAGCCAATGAGTTAACCAGAGCTTTACCTTCTGGTGGAGGGACTCTCCCCTATTTTTCTAAATAAAATGATTATTTTAGCTGGATGGTGGTGCGTAGATTAATATGCTGAGTTCAAACAAGAAAGAGTAGCTTGTGCAAGCAACTCCACATTCATTCTAATACTGCTCCAGGGATTGGCAGAGTAATATTGTGGATGCAATCGAATGCTATTAACCTTGCAGAGTGATTTCACCCTGGTGAGAAACTTGTTGGGGAGGAGCCAGAAGTGAAAGTATGGGATGGGCCAGTTAGCATTTAGGTTGGCCTGGAAATCTATGTCTACAATACAATTGTACCAGAGGAACATTTACACAACAGTACCATTAAGAAAGTGCAGTGAGGAAGGTTTGAATCATAATTAACACCAGTTTTCATAGCGATTTGTTCAGTTATGCATAGAACCTAGAACTACGGTTGCCAACTCTCTCACTCCCAAATAAGGGGCAAAAGGTCAAAATAAGGGACAAATTCCCGACAGCATAAAGTACAGAAGACCTTCATCGAGTCACCGCTAACGGGCTTAACCCACGTCTTTTTTGCTTCCCATTGCTTGTTATAGCTGCACAGTCTTTTCTTTTTTGCAGGTTTATCCATATTTGCATATGCCAAACCAACCGAACAACACCAGACGTTACTGAAACTATTTGTTTTGGCAGGAATTGGAAAAATATAGTGTACAACTGATGCGCATAAGGGGGCCTGTGATTGGATGACGGGTGAATCACTCGTGCGTGGCATCAACAGCACATGCAACACGCACGCTACACGCTGTTGTATCAGATCTAGGATCTGTCTGTAAGCATCTGATCTGAGAGCATCTGATTACAGAGTACAGATGCTCTTGACTTATGATGCTTCGACTTACGATATTTCGACTTTACAATGGTGCAAAAGCGATGTACATTCAGTGGAAACCATACGTTGAATTTTGAATTTTGATCTTTTCGACGAACCAGGCAAGCAACTGATGCACGGAAAGTGACAGGACGTCAACCAAGTCACCAAGTCCGTGGCAATTCGTTGACCAACTCGGCCGTGGTTGGGTGAATGATGAGTTGGCCTGGGTGCTGGACTGCACACAAAAAAGCCCAGCCGGCGGGCCAGCTGAGGAGATTTTGCCTGGGCGCCGGATTTTGCGCGCGATGTCGCACGCAAAGTCCGGCACCCGGGCCAAAACTCCTCAACTGGCCCACCGGCTGGGCTTTGTGTTGTGCTGCACACAAAGTCCAGCATCCAACTCATGAACCGGTGATCGACCATGAGAAGGAGGGGTGGTGGTGTCGGCGGTAAGCAAAGGTCCGAAGGTCGGACAGCTGGCCGGGCTGCCGACCGACATGGCCACAGGCGAGGAGCTGCTGCTGCTGCTGTACTCCATGGGCTGCACTACGTCGGGACGGGTGGGGCGGGGCCGGACGCGGCGCTCCGACCCGACAGTCCCCTCGACCCAAGTAGTAGCAGTCAAATACGGGACGAGGGCGGTCCCGTATGGGACAAACCAATTTAGCCCAATATACAGGATGACCCGGCTAATACGGGACAGTTGGCAACCCTGCCTAGAACAGTACTAGAACAGGTGAAATTATTATATGATAAACCGATGGCAAGAATATTAACTAACAGCATGTTATCTCAAAAATTTCAATTATCAAGGGGTAATAGGCAGGGATGTGCTTTATCACCCCTGCTATTTGCCCTTATGATAGAACCTCTGGCTGAAAGTATAAGAAGCCATCCGAATATTCAGGGTTATAATACTAGGGACTCAAATAATAAAATTTCATTGTATGCAGACGATATTTTGTTATATATAACAAATTCACAAACGAGCATACCAAATTTATTAAATTTAATAGAGGAATTTGGGTCCTTTTCAGGATATAGAATAAACTGGAACAAAAGTGAAATTATGACGTTAAAACCTCAAGAATCCACACACTTATTGAAATTGCCCTTTAAAATAGCAACAGAAAAATTCAAATATCTGGGTATACAGATTACTAGAAAACATAAAGCTTTATTCAATGCTAATTTTATACCCTTAATAAATAAACTTAATATAATGATAAAATTTTGGAAAACACCCTTTATCATTAATAGGCAGAATAAATGCTATTAAAATGAGCTTCCTACCACAGTTATTATACCTATTTCAATCTATACCAGTATATGTACCAAAATTAAAAAAAAATTCTAAACTGAACGCTAATATTACTAATTTTGTTTGGGATTACAAATCACATAGAATTAAAAAAGAACACTTATGTAAACCAAAAGATGTCGGGGGACTTTCACTCCCTAATTTTTTGTATTACTATTGGGCAATACATATTAAGAATATAATTTACTGGTTGGATAGTTCAACTCAACAGACAGAATGGATAAAAATGGAGAAAGAGGATTGTTATCCTTGTAATATAGGAACAATCCTCTTCTCCCCGAAAAAAATGAACAATACAATATATAAGAAAAACCCAATTATACAAGAACTGTGTCAGGTGCGTAGAGATGGGGTTCCTAAGGGACCGTGTTAGGAACCTGGAGCAGCAGCTCGATGACCTCTGTCTGATCAGGGAGAGTGAGGAGGTCATAGAAAAGAGTTATAGGGAGGTGGCCACTCCAAGACCACGGGAGGCAGACAAGTGGGTCACGTTTAGGAAGGTCAAGGGGCAGAGGCAGGGACTAGTGAGTACCCCGGTGGCTGTACACCTTGAAAATAAGTACTCCTGTTTGAGTATTGTTGAGGGGGACAGCCTTCCTGCGGGTAGCAACAGCGGCCGGGCCTCCGGCACAGAGACCAGCCCTATTGCTCAGAAGGGTAGGGAAAAGAAGAGGAGGGCAATAGTAATAGGGGACTCTATGGTTAGGGGGTCGGATAGGCGATTCTGTGGACGCAGTCAGGAGACCCGAATGGTAGTTTGCCTCCCTGGTGCCAGGGTCAGGGATGTGTCTGAACGCGTCCAAGATATCCTGAAATCGGAGGGAGAGGAGCCTGAGGTTGTGGTACATATAGGTACCAATGACATAGGTAGAAAAAGAGAAGAGGTCTTGAAAGGAGAATTTAGGGAGTTGGGAGGAGAGTTAAGGAGAAGGTCTACAAAGGTAACAATCTCAGGATTACTACCTGTGCCACATGACGGTGAGAGTAGGAATGGAGTGAGGTGGAGGATAAATGCGTGGCTGAGGAACTGGTGCAGCGGGCAGGGATTCAAATTTCTGGATCATTGGGACTTCTTTTGGGGAAGGAGTGACCTGTACAGAAAGGATGGGTTGCACTTGAACCCGAGGGGGACCAATATCCTGGCGGGGAGATTTGCAAAGGCTACTGGGGAGACTTTAAACTAGAACGGTTGGGGGGAGGGACTCAAATAGAGAAAGCTAGTGGAAAATGTGGGAGGCAGGAGGCAGAGAAGGGAAGCACTCGGACCCAAAATGTAGGGGAGAAAGAAGAAAAAGATAATAAACAGAGAATAAGTGGTGGTGGGTTTCTTAAATGTGTATATTTTAATGCTAGGAGCATTGTAAGAAAGGTGGATGAGCTTAGAGCCTGGATTGACACCTGGAAGTATGATGTTGTGGCGATCAGTGAAACATGGTTGCAGGAGGGCTGTGATTGGCAAATAAATATTCCAGGATTTCGTTGCTTCAGGGGTGATAGAATTGGAGGGGCAAGAGGTGGGGGTGTTGCATTGCTTGTCAAGGAAGATATTACAGCAGTGCTTTGGCAGGATAGATTAGAGGGCTCGTCTAGGGAGGCTATTTGGGTGGAACTGAGAAATGGGAAAGGTGTAGCAACACTTATAGGGGTGTATTATAGACCGCCAAATGGGGAGCGAGAATTGGAAGAGCAAATATGTAAGGAGATAGCAGATATTAGTAGTAAGCACAAGGTAGTGATTGTGGGAGATTTCAATTTTCCACACATAGACTGGGAAACACATTCTGTAAAAGGGCTGGATGGTTTGGAGTTTGTAAAATGTGTGCAAGATAGTTTTTTGCAGCAATACATAGAGGTACCTACTAGAGAAGGGGCAGTGCTAGACCTCCTGTTAGGAAATGAGACAGGGCAGGTGGCGGAGGTATGCGTCGGGGAGCACTTCGGGTCCAGTGATCACAATACCATTAGTTTCAATATAATTATGGAGAGGGTCAGAACTGGACCTAGGGTTGAGATTTTTGTTTGGAGAAAGGCTAACTTTGAGGAGATGCGAAAGGATTTAAAAGGAGTGAATTGGGACATGTTGTTTTATGGGAAGGATGTAGAAGAAAAATGGAGGACATTTAAGGGTGAAGTTTAAGAGTACAGAATCTTTATGTCCCTGTTCGGTTGAAAGGAAATAGTAAAAAATGGAAAGAGCCATGGTTTTCAAGGGAAATTGGACACTTGGTTCGGAAAAAGAGAGAGATCTACAATAATTATAGGCAGCATGGAGTCAATGAGGTGCTTGAGGAGTATAAAGAATGTAAAAAGAATATTAAGAAAGAAATTAGAAAAGCTAAAAGAAGATATGAGGTTGCTTTGGCAAGTAAGGTGAAAGTAAATCCAAAGGGTTTCTACAGCTATATTAATAGCAAAAGGATAACAAGGAATAAAATTGGTCCATTAGAGAGTCAGAGTGGACAGCTATCTGCAGAGCCAAAAGAGATGGGGGAGATATTGAACAATTTCTTTTCTTCGGTATTCACGAAGGAGAAGGATATGGAATTATGTGAGGTAAGGGAAACGAGCAGAGTAGCAATGGAAACTGTGAGATTCAAAGAAGAGGAGGTGCGGACACTTTTGAAAAATATGAAAACGGATAAGTCTCCAGGTCCTGACAGGATATTCCCTAGGACATTGAGGGAAGTTAGTGTAGAAATAGCAGGGGCTATGACAGAAATATTTCAAATGTCATTAGAAACGGGAATAGTGCCGGAGGATTGGCGTACTGCGCATGTTGTTCCGTTGTTTAAAAAGGGTTCGAAGAGTAAACCTAGCAATTATAGACCTGTTAGTTTGACGTCAGTGGTGGGCAAATTAATGGAAAGGATACTTAAAGATAATATATATAAGCATCTGGATAAGCAGGGTCTGATTAGGAACAGTCAACATGGATTTGTGCCTGGAAGGTCATGCTTGACTAATCTTCTTGAATTTTTCGAAGAGGTTACTAGGGAAATTGATGAGGGTAAAGCAGTGGATGTTGTCTATATGGACTTCAGTAAGGCCTTTGACAAGGTTCCTCATGGAAGGTTGGTTAAGAAGATTCAATTGTTGGGTATTAATGGTGGAGTAGCAAGATGGATTCAACAGTGGCTGAATGGGAGATGCCAGAGAATAATGGTGGATGGCTGTTTGTCAGGTTGGAGGCCGGTGACTAGTGGGGTGCCTCAGGGGTCTGTGTTGGGTCCACTGTTGTTTGTCATGTACATCAATGATCTGGATGAAGGTGTGGAAAATTGGATTAGTAAGTATGCAGATGATACTAAGATAGGTGGTGTTGTGGATAATGAAGTAGATTTTCAAAGTCTACAGAGAGATTTAGGCCATTTGGAAGAGTGGGCTGAAAGATGGCAGATGGAGTTTAATGCTGACAAATGTGAGGTGCTACATCTCGGCAGGACAAATCAAAATAGGACGTACACGGTAAATGGTAGCGAATTGAGGAATGCAGTTGAACAGAGGGATCTAGGAATAACTGTGCATAGTTCCCTGAAGATGGAATCTCATGTAGATAGGGTGGTAAAGAAAGCTTTTGGTGTGCTGGCCTTTATAAATCAGAGCATTGAATATAGAAGTTGGGATGTAATGTTAAAATTGTACAAGGCATTGGTGAGGCCAATTCTGGAGTATGGAGTACAATTTTGGTCGCCTAATTATAGGAAGGATGTCAACAAAATAGAGAGAGTACAGAGGAGATTTACTAGAATGTTGCCTGGGTTTCAGCAACTAAGTTACAGAGAAAGGTTGAACAAGTTAGGTCTTTATTCTTTGGAGCGCAGAAGGTTAAGAGGGGACTTGATAGAGGTCTTTAAAATTATGAGCGGGTTAGACAGAGTGGACGTGGATAAGCTTTTCCCATTGAGAGTAGGGAAGATTCAAACAAGGGGACATGACTTGAGAATTAAGGGACAGAAGTTTAGGGGGAACATTAGGGGGAACTTCTTTACTCAGAGAGTGGTAGCTGTGTGGAATGAGCTTCCAGTGGAAGTGGTGGAGGCAGGTTCGTTGTTATCCTTTAAAAATAGATTGGATGGGTATATGGACGGGAAAGGAATGGAGGGTTATGGTCTGAGTGCAGGTAGATGGGACTAGGGGGAAGTATTTATTTTTAATTTAATTTTAAAAAAAAATTTTTTTTTTAATTTAAATGTTCGGCACGGACTTGAAGGGCCGAGATGGCCTGTTTCCGTGCTGTTATGGTTATATGGTTATATGGTTATACAATAAGAATATGGAAACAAATAAAATTATCCTTAAAATTAAGAAACCTATCATTGTTAACACCGATAGCGAATAATCCTTTATTTAAACCATCTATGATGGATAAAATATATAATCAATGGGAAAGTTTAGGAATTAAAAGGATCGGGGATATGTATGAAATGGGAGATTTATTATCATTTCAACAATTACAATTAAAATTTAAACTGAAAAACACTCATTATTTTAAATATTTTCAGATTTGTAATTTTTTGAAGACATACATACAGGGATATCAAAAAATAACTCCTGATTTACTAGAAGAAGTAATGAATATAAAAGCTGATACACAAAAATTAATAGCATATTTATATAATAGTATCTTAAATATAGATTTGCCTGTGACCGAGGTAATTAGAGAAGAGTGGGAACGGGAATTATTGATAAAAATTACGAAGGCTACATGGGAAAAGTATTTGACATACATTCACAAGTGTTCGATTAACGCAAGACATAATCTAATCCAATTAAAAATTTTACATAGATTATATTACTCAAAAACAAGATTAAATAAATTTTATCCAAATATATCGCCCATTTGCGATAAATGTTTAACCCAAGAAGCAACTATAACACACTCTTTTGTTTCTTGTATAAAACTTCATGGATTTTGGAGTGATATTTTCGAAATATTTACAAAACTATTTAAGACAAAAATGGAACCCAATAATGAATTGATTATATTTGGGGTAATGGAAGACGGGAACAAATTGAGCTCATCTCAAAAGTCAATTTTTAATTATGGTTTAATAATAGCAAAAAAATTAATATTGAAATTTTGGAAAAATACACCAATACCAACGCTCAAAATGTGGATTGCAAGTATGTTGGATACCGCACATCTTGAGGAAATGCAATTCCTCCTAATAGATAAATTTGACCAATTCATAACGAGTTGGTCTCCATTTGTCGTCTTTTTGGAAACGTATGGTGCAAAACAGGTGTAAAAGCT
The DNA here is from genome assembly GCA_038087875.1 of Malacoraja senta. Taxonomy (NCBI): domain Eukaryota; kingdom Metazoa; phylum Chordata; class Chondrichthyes; order Rajiformes; family Rajidae; genus Malacoraja; species Malacoraja senta. Next base: position 237,339,109 of record CM075977.1, read on the forward strand.
AATCCGTGACTGCGGATGGTCAGGATTATAAATGATCTCCTTCTATTTTCTTTTCTTCTCTTCTTTTCTTTTATTCTCTTTCTTCTATTTTCTATGTCTCAACTTTCTTTTTTCATTCTTTATTTTTCCTTTTCACACACTATATATCTCACATTTTTCTATTTCTCATTATCTAACTTTTTTCTTTTTCTTCTTTATTTCAAAAAAAATTTTAAATAAGAAGCTGTACATAAAAGGTATTATGAAAATATGATTGTATACAATTGTACATACTTCTAATAAAATTAAAATTAAAAACAAAAAAAAAATGAACAGTACAGCACAAGAACAAACCCTTCAGCCCACAATGTCTGTGTAACCCATGCGGTCATGGGGAGAACGTACAAACTCCATGCATTTGTTTAATACCCCGCCTACATCCCCAGACTAATTCCCTCCTTTATCCTTGAACAGTCCTACCTTCTCTCTGGTTATCCTCTAGTTTTTAATATAGGTATAAAAAGCTTTGGGATTTTCTTTAATCCAACTGGTTATGGTTGTGGTGCTAATGTTGAACGAAGCAAGTTTGTGCCAGTTTGCTTTTCCTGCCTGTGATGCATTTTGAAACTTAGTTAACAGTGAAACATTTTATCATTTCCCTAATTTGCGTAATCAAAGTACAATTCAGATGAAGGTTGATGTAAAAACAGCACACACTCAAACAGATTACAAACACATAGTTGCCCCCCTTTAAAATCCATGATGTTTTAACACAACCCTCCATCTAATAACGATGCGCAAAGACGTAGATAAATAAATTTTAAAAAACATACAGATACAAAGAGGAAGTGAAGAAATAGGGATGTGGAAAGGCATCTTTATTTGATTGAGAGAGGAACACATTATCAGCAGTAGATGAGTCACATATTGGACAGTTTATAATCTCCCTCTATTTTTTTAATGTTATGATACTTAATTATCATCAGAATGCATGAAATGGGAGCCCATCCGACCAATCTTACTGTCTCCGACTACATTTTATCTCTGCTTTGTTGTTACCTACTCCCAGCTAACAATGATCTATTCTACATTTTCCTTGATCTCCATTCCTGTGGTAATGTTTTCACACCTTACACTTCCTTATCTCCCTCTCCCTGACATCAGTCCGAAGAAGGGTCTTGACCCGAACCGTCACCCATTCCTTCTCTCCGGAGATACTGCCTGTCCCGCTGAGTTACTCCAGCTTTTTGTGTCCATCTTTGTTTTAAACCAGCATCTGCAGTTCCTTCATACACATGGACAGATGAAGCATGGGAACAAGCCCATTGGCCCACTGAATCTGGACTTCCCCCATCAACCACTCATCCAACATTAATCCTTCATTTTCAGCTGCTACCCACACACTCTTCCATGAGATCAACTTATAATGGACAATTTAATTTACGAATTTATGAATCTGTACGTTGTAGGGTGTGGGAGGAAACCGGAGCATCCAGAGGAAAGCCACACAGATGGTCGCCGAGACTGGATTGAACTTGGGAGGCAGTGCTCTACAAGCTGAGCCTGCCTCAGTCAGCATAAATATTCAGGCCTAACTGGACTAAGACCACTCCGGTTTCAAGTTATTAAAAAAGAAAAGTAGAAGTAATTATGTTTTCATTCATTGTCACGCTGGGGTTTGTGAGCAGCAGTTTCATCCAAGAGTCTCGACCACAAGGTTACAGCCTCAGAATAAAATAATGTACCTTTAGAATGGAGATGGGGGGGAATTTCTTCAGCCAGAGGGCGGTGAAACTCTGGAGTTCATTGCCACTGACGGCTGTGGAGGCCAAGTCATGGAGTATTTTTAAAGCGGAGATTGATAGGATCTTCATTAGTAATGGTTTCAGAGGTTACGGGGAGAAGGCAGGAGTCTTGATCAATTGCTGCACCTGTTCATATCATTCCAAACATAATTGGGTCCTTTTTTCCCCTGCTGTAGAATACAAATGCAATGAATTTGTTTTTTTTGGGAGGAATCAGCTCTCAAACCTGAGCTCCGATTCTCCCCGAGGAGAGGGAGATTTTGAGGTGCAGCTCACGATGGCTGTACTGGAGAACAATACAGTGACAGGGTCAGAGGCCAGATTCAGGTGAATATCTGGTTCCTTCCTAGTCCTGGAGTTCCAGCTTTGATCGCGAAACGGTGACTCGAACCCAACTCCATCACATGGATTTCCAACACTGGCAGAGCCATCTGTTCTAATCTTTGAGTGTTATCTCCACAGGTCGGCACAATGGCACAGCAGTAGAGCTGCTGCCTTACAGCGCCAGTGGCCCGGGTTCAATCTGGACTGCGGGTGCTGTCTGTAAGGAGTTTGTACATTCTCCCTGTGACCGTGTGGGTTTTCCGCAGGTGCTCTAGCTTCCTACCACACCAAAGACACAGATTTGTAGGTTAATTGGGTTCGGTAAAATTGTAAATTGTCCATCATGTGTAGGATAGTGCTTGTGTATCGGGTGATTGCTGGTCAGCGCGGACTCGGTGGTCCGAAGGGCTTGTATCTCTAAAGTCTTAAAGTCTAAAGGTCATCGTGGAGAAGAATGATGTTGAGGAAAGGAGAACAAGTCCGTGCACAGTTCTATTTCCCTGAGAGTCCCACCTACCTTGCACCAAATATTCTGGAAAATTTTGAGAAAACTCTTGCAGAATTTAATCCATCTCCTTCTACCAACACATTCTCAGAGTTATTTTTTTCTGCTCAATTGCTGTAAAGCTATTTGGAGTGCAGAGAACCATCGGGTGATTTCCTGCTTGCTCCTCAATTTGGGCGAGCAGAATCTGTCGATGGCTAGTGTATGATTATAGGCAGACGAGATTGGACACAGAATGAAGTGGAATCATGTTTTTAGTATCACCATATGGAGTCACAGCATGGAGCCATCCATGTTCAATTACCTGCTGCTTATCTCTCCAGTATCAGCTGTCTATATATGTTGTCTGCTTCATAGATTGCCTTTTGTGCTTCCTACATGCTTCCAGTCTGTCGGCCTAGCAGGACATTCACACTCTGCTGGGAGCCAGCTGGCTCCTCTGACATTTCATAACATAAAGTGGTGGCTAGACAGTGAGCTGTCTTATAATGAGATACTGCACAATTTAAGGAGCAAAACATTGACCTTCACAGCTCATCTTTAGTGATAAATAAACTGCTGTTGTCATGAGGATAGTGTTGCTGTTTAAGATTCTGAAGTTGATTGCCAACAATTGTCTCCATTGAGCTTTTCCTTAGATTGCTGTGAGGCACCACCTAGTGGCTCAGTAAAAAGCAAGCAGAAGTTACATCAAATGCAGGTTTGTGAAAAAGGACGCAAAGTGCTGGAGTAACTCAGCAGGTCAAGCAGCATCTCTGGAGGACATGGGTAGGCGACGTCGCCCATCCATGTTCTATAGAGATGCTGCCTGGACTGCTAAGTTACTCCAGAACTTTCTGTCGAATATAAGTGCATGTTGTCATAGGCACAAGTATAGTGAGGTACAGGTCCAATAAAATTCTCACTGGCAGTAGCATCACAGGCATATGGGCTCAGCCAAACACAAAAAATATAAATTGTATTTGTGATGCAAAATATAAATTTTACTTCGGAGTCACGTGAGTGACTATGTGAAGAGCCCGTCAGCACGCATGCGCATCATTACGTCTAACACATGGCGCGCTGACTGGCTGGCTGGCGCTCAGCTCCAGTAGCGGTCCTTTTAAAAGACCTCGGGTGAGTATGAAAACTTAGCTGCGGTGAAAAAAAATTCTTCTCGTTACAGCATGGACAACGCGAGGGTGAAGGCTCGCAAGACTGCATGGAGAACCGCTTTGGAGGACCGTGGGAGTACGGTCAGCGGTAGGCAGTCAGTTTCACCATCGCCAGCTGCACAGCCAGCGACTTCGGGCTCGGTGCCCATGGACAGCATTTTGCATACCCCGCGGGGGAAAGCAAAGTGCAAGTCCAACAGGCCTGTAGACTCGGACGAGTCTGGCCGGGAGGATTCGCCTCCCAGAGTGGGAAGGTTGGCTGGACGTCTTTCCCTAGTGGAGCATCTCATGGAGAAGACTCTCCAACAAAATACGCTCCGTGGTCGGGAGTCGTACCACAGCGGGGCTCGGGGACCCGCAGCAGCGCCTCTTGCAGGGCTGCATTACGTCTCCCCATCCGAAGATGGGAGTGGAGACGAGTCCTGTGGGGACGACCGCTAGATGCGGGACCCGTGGGAAGCGGAGGTACCAGGAATGATTTCAAAATTTGCGGTGCCGTCGCTCGTTGGAGAGCCGCTGGAAGAAGAGCTGGCGGCAAGCATCAAATATCTGGTCTCCCACCAGCCGCAGGAGCAGGTCATTATGGAGACAACCATGCGGTATCACGCACCCACACTGTGCATCCCTGAAGGTACCGGTGGTAAATAGTTCCATATGGAACCACATTGGGAGCGGTATAAAGACCCAAGAACTGAAGCTGCAGAGAATTCTTAATCTGCTGGGGTCAGGTCTGACAGCTTTCGCCAGGTCGGTGGACGGCTCCACATTATCGGATGCACAGCGGGACGCAATGGCATTGTTGTGCAATGCACACTTTGAAATCAATTGCTTTTGCAAGAATGCCATTCGTCCCGTTCTCAACCCCAAGTTTGCGGGGTTGTGCAAATCCAGTAATGTGCAGCCACCAAACTTACTGTTTGGGGAAGACCTGTCCAGGCAGGTGAAAGACCTCGATGAGGAGTCAAAGGCTGTGGGGCTTCTTCAGGCTCCACCAGTGAACAAGCCGTCGTCGTCTTCGTCATTCCGCCATTTCCAGCCTTATCCTGCATCCAGCACAAGACCGGCTGCGGAACCAATGAGGTCGGGAAGAACTGGACGGAAGTCTTTTTTAGGACAAGGACCGAGTCGACCCACTACGAAGATGCGCAGCTACCGTCCACAAGTACCCCAAAACCCCAAACATCGGGGAAGGAAATAACTGGCCAGAATCCATCTAGCACGGAGGTAGGTGGGTCTAGTTCACATTGTAACATACCGAGTGTAGAGTTATTGCATGTTGGTGGTAGGTTACGTTTCTTTTTGCATGAGTGGCGTTGATTACTTCTGATTTGTTCATACTGCATAGTGTTGAAGGGTTTAAAATAGAATTTACGGGCACATTGCCACCCACGCAGCATGCTCCAAGCCGTACCTTTTTGCGTTCAAAAAAGAATGATTTGGACGTCCAGGCTGAAATTGAAACTGTGTGAAAAAAGGGTAATTGAAAAAACCAGGCATGAGCCACACCAATTTGTGTCCAATATTTTCACCAGAGAAAAGGATGGGGGGTGCCGCATCATATTGGATTTAACCCAATTAAACACTTTTGTGCAGTACAAACATTTCAAAATGGAAAGCTTTGTTATGGCTAAACATTTAATTCCCAGGGGTTGTTATATGGCATGTATTGATCTTAAGGATGCTTATTATTCGGTCCCTATTCACAAGGAACACAGAAAGTACCTGAAATTTAGCTGGATGGGGCAGTTATGGCAATTTAAAGCCCTGCCTAATGGGTTGACCTCAGCTCCTAGGCTGTTCATTAAAATACTAAAATCTGCCCTGGCTCTTTTACGAGCACAGGGTCACATAGTGATGGCTTATCTAGATGACATCCTCATCATAGGCCTACTATGTTCTGTTGTGCTGAATTAGCTATTTCAGCATTCAGCCACTAAATTTGTGTTTGAAAAGTTGGGTTTCATAATTCATCGAGTAAAATCCAGGTTGACTCCATCCACTATCATGGATTACTTGGGATTTACTATTAACTCCAATCACCTGGTTGTGACTTTGCTCGAGGGCAAGAGATTGAAGTTAATAGAGTCCTGCAGCAATATGATTGCACAGCAGCTGCCTTCAATTCGACAAGTGGCAAGTCTAATTGGAAAATTGGTTGCTGCATTTCCAGCAGCTAAATTTGGACCTTTTCATTATCAGCAATTGCAAAGATCCAAGGTGCAAGCACTTAAAAAGAATTTGGGCCATTTTGACAGGGCTATGCAATTATCGGTTGAGGCAACTGATGAGCTCCAGTGGTGGATATTCAATCTTGACCATTGTTCTGCCAATATTTCAATTGAAAACCATTCAATGGTATTACAGACTGATGCAAGTGCTTTAGGTTGGGGAGCCACTGACACCCTTTCTAGCTGTGGTGGCAGATTTCAATTCAATTCAATCTTTAATTGTCATTGTGCAGTGTACAGTACAGAGACAACAAAATGCAGTTAGCATCTCACCCAGAAGAGCGAACTTAGGAATAATGAGCAGTAAAAATATATATGTACAGCAGTATCAGTAGTGCAATTTTTCTGGGGGAAGGAGTGTCTGGCGGGGCGGGGGGTGATTGGCAATCACCGAGGTGCAGAGGTCAATAGTGTAACAGCCACAGGGAAGAAACTGTTCCTGAACCTGCTGGTTCGGCAACGGAGGGACCTGTAGCGCCTCCCGGATGGGAGGAGAGTAAACAGTCTGTGGTTGGGGTGAGAGCAGTCCATGACGATGCTGCGCGTCCTTCGCAGACATCGCTTGCTTTGGACAGACTCAATGGAGGGGAGTGAGGAACCGGTGATGCGTTGGGCGGTTTTCACCACCCTCTGCAGAGCAGTTGCCATACCATATTGTGATGCAGTTGGTAAGGATGCTCTCGATGGTGCAGCGGTAGAAGTTCACCAGAATCTGAGGAGACAGATGGACCTTCTTTAGTCTCCTCAGGAAGAAGAGACGCTGGTGAGCCTTCTTGACCAGTGTTGATGTATTGTGGGTCCAAGAGAGGTCATCAGAGATGTTGACCCCCAGAAACCTGAAGCTGGAACCATGTTCCACCTCCGTCCCGTTAATATGGATGGGGGTGTGCATGAACTATCTTTTCTACAGGTGCATGGGGTTAACTATTTGGAGTTGCTCGCAGCCTTATATGGTCTGAAAGCTTATTGTGCACACATGCAGCAGCTGCATGTTCAGTTACAGATAGATAATACTACTGCTGTAGCTTACATAAATCACATGGGTGGTATCGTCAGTATCCTGTGATAAATTGGCTAACCTCATTTGGCACTGGTGCATTATTCGGAATATTTGGGTTTCAGCAATCTACCTACCAGGTAGATTCAACACAGTGGCGGACACCAGGTCACGTAAATTCAATGACAACACAGAATGGATGTTGTATCATAGAGTATTTCTAGGTACGGAACACCGGATATGGATTTGTTCGCTTCAAGGTTAAACCATCAGTTACCTAAATATGTTTTGTGGGAACCAGACCCAGGGACTGTAGCTGTAGACGCGTTCTCGCTACATTGGGGTGGAATGTTTTTCTACGCATTCCCCCCATTCTGCCTCGGCACTCGCTGTCTGCAAAAGATTCAGCAGGACTCTGCCTCTGGCATTCTGGTAGTCCCTGACTGGCCCAATCAGCCATGGTACCCGCTTGTTCTCGGCATGGTGGTACAACCAGTTTGGAGGATACCCAAACACAAGTCGTTATTGACTAACCCCAGTTCGGGTGAAGTGCATCCTCTGCATGATCGGCTGAATTAGTTAATTTGCAGGTTTTGGGAAGACCTTTCCTTGGACTGGGACTAGCTGATCGTACGGTGGATGTTTTAACTGCGGCATGGAAAAGCAGTACGCAGAAACAATATGCATTGTATATCAGGAAATGGGAATTGTTCTGTGCACAGTATGATATATTGTATGATGAACTGCACATCACACATGTTCTGGAGTTTCTCTCACAATTATATCATGATGAGAGATTAAGTTATAGTGCAATAAATAGTGCCAGGATTGCGCTTTTGTCATATTTACATTCAGGTTCAGAACACCTGTCTGTGGGCTCTCATCCTTTAGTTTCTAAGTTCATGAAGGGAGTTTTCAATTCTACGGTTGGATAGTATGCTCACTAATGACAGTGGGTTCACCTTTTTCATTTACGACAACATCAAACAAAGTAGACCAGGGTCCTCGGGACTTAAATTATAGTTCATGGCATATCCTTTGGATCCTGAGTTGTGTGTAGTTCGTTACCTCAGGCAATATATGAAAGTTATCAAAGGGCTTAGAGGTTCGGAGTTAGCACTATTAATCAGCCATAAGAAGCCACACAAGAGTGTCTCTACCCAGACCATTTCCAGGTGGCTTAAACTAGTTCTGGCCCATTCAGGTGTCGATACTAAAATGTTCAACTCTCAGTCCACCAGGGCTGCAGCTACGTCCGCAGCAAGAAGCATGGACGTTCCACTGGACCAGATTCTGTCGGCCGCAGGGTGGTCCTCAGCACGCACGTTCCAGATGTTTTATAACAAACCATTAGCGAGAACGAGCGTGTTTGCTAACTCAGTTTTAAGTTCTATTGCATAGTCCCTCTCGGGTAGAGAGGTGACTACTGTTTGACTATTGTTTGTTTTCCATTAAATTGTTACTGTTCGAATGCCATGACTGAACCGTTTCCATTCTTCGTTTGTCAACTATACAGTGTGTGACGCATGGATTCGTTCCACGGCATGGAGTCACAGAGCTTTAAAATCTTCACATAGTCACTCACGTGACTCCGAAGTAAAATAGTAAGATTAAACGAGAACTTACCAGTTTGAAGTTTGATCTTTATTTTATGAGGAGTTACGATGAGGGATTACGTGCCCTCCACTCCCAACCCTTCCTCATAAAGCTAACTGGTATTTCTAGTGTCTTGCATCTTACTATTCTCAGGTCAATCGGTTCCTGTCTGTGACTCCACACCGCTGCTTTGAAGGTTGATGCGCATGCGTGCTGACGGGCTCTTCACGTAATCCCTCATCGTAACTCCTCATAAAATAAAGATCAAACTTCAAACTGGTAAGTTCTCGTTTAATCTTACTATTGTGTGTAATGCAAACCACAATCAGAAAAAAAAATAGTTCACGGTTGTTGAAGAGAGGGTCAGTAGTGTCCCATTGTTGATGTGGGATTAGGGTTGTGTGGGTTGGTTCAAGAACCTTATAGTTATAGGATAGTAGTTGTTCCCGAGTATAATGGTGTGTGACTTCAGGCTTCTGTACCTCCTGCCTGATGGTAGCAGGGAGAAGAAGGCATGGGATCCTCGATGATAGATGCCACATTCTTGAGGCAGTGCCTCATGTCTATGCTCTCGATAGAGGGAGGGGAGACTGTGCCTTAATGGACTGGCCTGAGCCCACTATTCTTAGCAGCCTCTTGCATTCCTGTGTGTTGCAAATCAGGCCAGGATGCAACCAGTCAGGATACTTTCTGCAGTACATCTGTAAAGGAATATTTAGAGACAAGCCAAATCTCTTTTAATTTCAAAGAAAGTTTAGTCGATAGCTGCCTTCTTCATAATTACATCTGTGCATTACATTTATGCATTCAGCAAACCGGTATTCTGTAAGGCCTAAAACTAAAAGGTTCATAGCCTTGCTACTAAGCACCAGTGGGGGGTGGGGTAAATGTCTCTGAATACAAACAAACCTTTACAGATGTTCTGTAGAAATAGGTCAGGCAGCATCCCTGGAGAAAATAGATAGGTGACGTTTCGGGTCGAGACCCTTCTTCAGGCTCTGTAATTTGTTACTCCAGTATTTCATGTCTATCGTTGATATGAGCCTGCATCTGTAGTTACATAGAAACATGGAGACATTTCGACATGGAGACATGGAACGTGCCGTCAGGGTAGGCAAGGTAGGCACTGCCTACCCTGACTAAAATTATAACATAGTAATTACTAAATATAAATAGTAAAGGCATGGGAGAATTATGCCTATCTAAGAGATCGATCTCTTAGGTAGGCATAATTCTCCATGCTTTTCAACCGCAGCGCTTGTAACCCTTGAAGGTCTGTACAGCCCACGTGCTGTCAGCGCTGCTGGAAGCCGTCAATTTCAAGCGGGGCTGAAGGCAGCTGAAATTCTGCCTTTGCAGCACTGCGCAGGCGCAGCAGCCTACTGCACATGCGCAGCGCTAGTTTCTTGGCGGGGTTTTCAAATATGGATTGGCATTATCTTAAGTATCTTAGGAAACAGAGAGAAGAATGGAGCTCGTGTACCAATGATGTGGTAAGTACATTTCTTGCTGATGTTTTTAAATACCGTATTTCCCGGGGTGGGGGGAGAGCTCCTTTCACAGCTTTTGGGGAGTCTGGCCTGGGGTAAAGTTGTGGGGAGGGTAGGAGCGTTGTGAAGGAGGGGATCTGGATCATACCAGTAACCCACTTGCGACACTCCTTGCACGGAGCCACCTTGTGGCCGGGGGGGGGGGGGGTGAAGTAGCTCCGGTGGCTGCGAGCGGCCGCCGGGCCGGACAGCGGAACCGGCCGCCACCTCAGCGCCTTCTGCCGGCCCCCGCTCACCTCTGGCAGCTCTCAGTCTAAAAACCTCTCTCCTGCCGCTGTGGGAATTTAAGGATTTGCAGGAAGCGGCTGACATGAGCGAGCGGCAGTGAGAGGTGTTCAGACGGAGAGCACTGCCAGAGGTGAGCGGGCTGGCAGAAGGCGTTGAAGTGGCGGCCAGTTCTGCTGTCGGGTTCCGGCGGCCGCTCGCAGCTCCCCGAGCTGCTTCTATCCCCAGCTACAATGCAGTGGCTTCGCGCCCGGAGAGCTGCGGCAGCGGTGAGTGAGTGAGTTACTGGCATTAACCCCGACCTCCTCCTTCTCAAAACTCCTGCTCTCCCCACAACTTTACCCCTGGCACAGACTCTCCACACGCTGTGAAAGGAACTCTCCCCCCAATTGGTCCCTTGAACAAGTGTTGTCATTCAATTAGATGACAACTGATTCAACTTGTCCCTGTGCTCCCGTTTTCTCACCATCTCTCCACCTGCCATCACCCTTCACCCCCCACCCATTCAGTAATTCAGAATAAAGGAGACTAGTAAGCCTTGGGAAAATTGAATTGTTACTTTTTTTTATTTTTACGGAGAGAACAATCTGCGCATGCGCGGTTTAAATTTTTTTTTTAAGCTGACTGACTGCCTACCCTGAGTAATTACTCACGGCACGTGCCTGATGGAGACATGGAGACATGGAGATATGGTGACATAAACTCTATGCACTCCAAACACAACAGGTCTTAGCAAGTTGGTGAGCAGAAGATCAAAATACAAAACTTTGTTACTTGTGTGAAACAAAATCCCAATAAATTTGAATGTGAGGCATTAAAAAAAAATCCTACAAAATCATAAACTATGCAATTAATAATTACAAATAACATCAAAGAGCCAGTAAGCAAGAACTTTCCACAGTAAGCACTGCATAAGTGCCAGCCCAAATATTACATGTACCTCCTGGTTCCTGATGAGCCTTGCTGCTCATGTATCATTCTCTACCCATCACCCATCACCCACACCCCTCAGGGGGAGCAGGGTAAAGTGAAACATTAAATTACAAAGAATATCCCAAAGTCAATCTGTTTGGTTCCTTTCCGATCATCCCAATAAGAAAGCAACAAAAGCAACAAAAGAATCCAGCAGATGGTAATTGCTTCAACAACCATTGGGGTCTCGAAGATTACCTCAGCCTTTGCATGAGGTAATCTTTAAATTATTGCAGAAATAATCTTGATATATAAACTATACCTGCAGGATGATAAATGAACACTAGAGGGCAAGCTGGTGATACCTCTCAGCCACAGTAACTGGAAAGTTTAGATATTTTTTGGAAAACTACATAGTGGAAATTCCAACCATTAAACATATAAACCTGGTGAGTGAATTATATCCTGAGTATGGTATTGTATCACAATGTGCCTATTTAGTGAAAAGTATAATCAAAAAAGTTGTATAAATGACAACCGATCTGATATTACCAGATTTCTGCCTTCGTCAAACTGGAAAGGTTACCCATGGTTCAGAAGCACATTGAAATGAAGAACTGGTGAATGAATAACTCGCATTTCCAGAATCTTTTTTTTGATCCTGTAGGACTGGCATCCATTGACTAGCCCGGCACATACAAGAAATACACTTTAATTTTGCTGTTTTGATTTATATTTGATGTAATTACTATGTGCGCTTTCACGAGTGAGCTATTGTAGTGAATACAGGATTATTAATGATTGTTCTTAACTACTGTCCTACCAATATGCGTGTTTCACAGAAATTCAGAATTGTTTTAAGTCAGCCTTGCATAAGATCCACAAATCTGCACTGTAATTCAGTGAAATATGTACATAGCCTCCATTATTTTCACAAGATAAATTACAAGTGCAAAAATGTGCACCTTCCTCATAAAAAGATAAGTAATTCCAACTTCTCTAGTTTCTTCACATAAGGAACAATTGTTGTCCCTGACACCATTCTGGGAAATCTTCTTTGGACTCTCTGCAAAGGTTGGATCTTCCTCAAGTTCAGTGGTCGTTCGGCTCAACACAACATGCCAGCCTGATCTTGAAAAAAGATTTATAACTTATCAGAATACATTCAATTTTATACACCATTTTTTCTAGAACTAATGATTTGGAGTCATCGAGTCATAGAGTGATACAGTGTGGAAACAGGCCCTTCAGCCCAACTTGCCCACACCGGCCAACATGTCCCAGCTACACTAGTCCCACCTGCCTGCATTTGGTCCATATCCCTCCAAACGTGTCCTATCCATGTACCTGTCCAAATGTTTCTTAAATGTTGCAATAGTACCTGCCTCAACTACCCCCTCTCGCAGCTCGTTCCATACATCCACCACCCTTTGTGACTTTTTATGCTTTTATTTTATAAAGCAACATTTTTGAATCTTGCTGCTGTTAAAGTTCTGTAAATTAAACTTTGGTCTCACATTCTGAACTTTGCTTAAAATTGTACTGGAAGATGGTCCAGAACTAAATGTGTTTCAAAAGAAACTAATGGACTATGGGTTAATAACTGGAAAAAAGCTAATTCTAAAATTTTGGAAGAAGGCTCCAATACCAACTATAAATATGTGGATTTCAAATATGTTTGAAACATTACACCTAGAAGAGATAAGACTCCTCCTAGCAGGTAAACCAGATCACTTCCACCTGACGTGGTCTGCATTTATAGAATTATTACAAACATAGGGTGCAAAAGTACTTAAAAAAAAATTGAGGTCAGGTAAGGGGGGATGATAGTTGAAGAGTTGGTATGTCCCATTTACGTAATGCTCATAAAAATATTTGTTTCTCTCTTTTTCCTCTTTCTCTCTCTCTTTCTTTCCTAGGGTCTATTTCTTAACTCTTTTTCTTTTGTTTTTAATTTTGCTCTTATAGGGTCTTCGTCCTTTTTTGTTGTCACATTTCCTACACTTTCACTTTTTCCTTCACTTTCTTCTTTCTTTCAATCTTTTCCTTTTCTAGTGTAAAAAATAAATGGAGTACATTAATTGTAAGAAGATATAAATGACAAGTACTAATGTATGTGGTTGTAATGTAATGTACTTCTAATAAAATAAAAATTAAAAAAAATAAATTTAAAAAAAATTGTACTGTGTAATAAATACTACTAAAGATTTATTTAACTCTTCCTTACAAATTTTACCCTTATTACTATTAAATTGCATCTGACGTTTACTTGCCACTTCTTCGAAATCTCTCTACCCTCTGAAATCCGTTTCTATCCTTATCATTGTTTACTACTTTTCCAAGTTATGTGTCAACTGCAAATATTCTCATTATGTTCTTAACTTCCACCAGCAAGAAATTAGACTGCATGGATGTAGTCATTATGTACTGGGAGAGAGGTTACTAAAGTAAATGAGGTTTTGGGATTCATAAATGGAGGAAGACTACAAAAGCATTGAAGATATGTTGAACTCAGGTTAGAAAATCAAGCATTCACCATTAAATTATTCCTTGTGTCTCTGCTAATTTCATATCCACATTCAAATTAATCTTTTAATCAAGGAGTCATACAACATGGAAACTGGCCCTTCGGCCTAAAGCATCCATGCTGACTAAGATGACCCTTTATAGTGGTCCCATTTTTTGTGTTTGGTCTATATCTATCAAAATCCTTCCTGTAATGTTGTTATGGTACCTGCCTTAACTACTTCCTCTGGCAGTTCGTTCCATATATGTACCACCCTCTGTTTGAAATAGTTATCCGTCAGGTTCTTATTACTGATGAAGGCTAGCATGCCAAAAGCTTTCACACCACCTTGTCAACTGCGACGCCATTTTCAGGAAATTATCTGCTTTTACTCATAGTTCCATCCGTTCTTCCATACTTCCCAGGGCCCTATGGATCTCTGTGAAAGTCCTACCCTGGTTTGACTACCCAAAATGCCACACTTCGCCTTTATCAGAATTAAACTCCATTAGCCATGCCTCACCCACTTACCCAGCTGATGAAGGTTCTGCTGCCTTTGTGGGTCCGTGTGGTTAGGTCTGTCTTTCTTTCCTTGCAAATTAGGATACTACCTAATTTAATGACCATCTAATCATATGGCATCAATTTTGTGAACATCAATTTTGGTATTGGTTAGTTGTTAATTATTGTCACTTGTCACTTGTACTAAGATACAGTGACAACCTTTACTTTGCATGCTATCCAGTCAAATACATACCAGACATAAGTACTATCAAATCTAATGCATGTACATGTCTAATGCAGGTAGTGTAATGAGCAAAATAAACAGAGTGCAGGATATATTGTTACAGCTGTACAGAGCAAATACAGATTTTTAAAAGTGTAAGGAGCGCAATGAGGTAGATTGGGAGATCAGGACTACACTCTTACATTATAAGAGGTAGTGTGAAGTGTAGGTAGAGTTGATGGGAAGGAGGATGGTTTGTGTCATTGTCTGGGTGCATTAGAGGAGTGAATCTATGCAATGATATACAAGCAACCAAATAATTTCTTCATTATGAAGATAAAAACTGCACAGCCAGCTACAAGCAAATAGATAGACCACAAATAAATGCAAGAAAACAGAATTTAGTTTTCTGAGACAATGACTAACTTGCCAAAACAGGTCAGCTCCAGCCCTCTCACAAACACGGTGAAAAAACAGAAAGAGCAAATCAATAAAATCTTGCGCAATCTGTTCCATGCCCTTTGGGTAAATCATGAATCAGTGCTCAAGGGGAAGCAGCTACGCAATTTACATGTATTTAAACAAACCACGTGTCTGGACCTTCTGTGCATTCAAAGACCTAAAATGTGGAGGACACCCAACATCATCCAGTGGTATCAAACGGCAGGCAACTGTACATAGGCTACTCAGATAAAAGCAGCGTTTCACAGCCCCTGTGGTGTCACTGCTCCAGTGTGGCCTCCTCTCTTGATATTAGTTAACTATTTCTTGCAATACTTATTGGTGTTATTTCATCGGCTTGTATCCACCTTCCTTATTCCGTTTCTATTCTTCTCAAACATTTTCAAGTTTTGTGTCGGCTGCAAATATTCTGATAATTTCCTTAACTGTAAAGGGTTACACCAGAGGTCATAATATACTGGGAGAGGTTAGCAAAGTGCATGAGATATTGGGATTCATATTAATCAGGAGTCCCATACTTCAGTAAGGATGGTGGATATCTTAGAAGGTTCTTCAAATGGGTGGAGGATAGAAACAAGAAGAAGGCAATCACTCTGCTGGGGTTATACTGTACTACAGCGCACCAAATGGGGGATGAAGCAGATGCATTAGTGGCATTTGGAGGACTGTTAAATATGTATGTGGATATCTAGGGAATGGAGGGATATGGGTTATATGGAGGTAGATAAGTGATGGTGCTGGTATCATGTTAGGCACAGACATTGTGAGCCGAAGGGTTTGTTCTTGCCCTGTATTTTACTGCAACTCTCAGTCAATGCCGTTTCTCTGACCAGGCCTCACACAGCGGACACGCCCGTCTTTGCTTTACTTTTTTCCAATTATACTTCTGTCAAAATCCTTGAACATTTTTCTCTTTTAAAAGGTGGTGTATAAATGCAAGTTGGTGTTGAAATCCTTATTAAAGTGGGGACAACATTCTGGTTGTTTCTTTGTTCAGGAGTATAATGTCTCCACTGGTCAATCCCGGTTGACTGAACTTACAGAAGAATTTACTTTGATCTTATTTTCGTGTAGTGCAGTTTAGATGATCAAAGCAGATATTAAGCAATAGGCTATTCATGGTGTAATGACACAGCACCCTAACAATCTTCTTCTTTCGAGTCCATCTTGTTACAAATGTTGATCTCGCTGTCATCTTCCGTCCTGAAAAGGACGCAAGCTTCCGGCGACAATCGGTGGAAGCCATCACTTGTCGCAATAAATTATGTTGGTAGCAGAATTTGCTCAGGAACTTCCAGTTTCCAGCCCCGCGACGTGGACGCTTCTGCTATGGGGCTACCCTAAGCAATAATACAAGCAAACATGTGCTGTCCTTCATACACCAACCACAGTTTTAAACCGTATCATTGTCATAATCTTTTCTTGTAAACTTATTAAAACTATCACAGAGATAATTCATATCTATTAAAATAAATTCATATTCTTATTTGCTGATCTAAATAATAACTTAAGTGGCAGGAAAATTAACTGTGCACTGTCAGCTGTTTGAATGTTATGATGTGATTGTCAGTGTTCACCAATATCGTAGATTCAATCATAATGTAACCCATTATCATATGTGGTTAAGTTCCAAAATCTGAAAGTTGGTAACTAAGATACTTATCTCTCTGTGGGTTATGCTAATAGACTCAGCACTGACGTTTGCCTCTTTCTGTTCATTGACTGTCTCATGATCTATTTATGTGCTTAAATTCTCCATTAGTTACTTTAAATCTATGCCCCCTGGTTTTTGAACTTTTGTTGGAGGGGCCAAACTCCTTCCTATTAAAAACTCTGTCTCACGTTGCGAGCTGACCCACGAGGTACCCCGAGCTTAAAACAAATTTAACTCGTGGTAATCACTTACGATTAACGTAGTGGGAACGTCGGAACTCGTGGACGCAACTTAGCGACTCGTGGCGCTAACGGCAGGTACCCGTGAAACTTGTTAACTCTTGAAAAAGTTCAAACGTGTTTAAAGTTTTCCACGAGTAAAATTTACTCTTGAGGTTAAAAATGGAAACATTTAAACTCGTTGTAAGAACTTGGTGGCCCTTGAATTAAACTTAGTGACTCTTGAGTCTACCGTGTTGAATTAACGTTTTGAGTGCGATCTTTCATCAGAGCCCCGTTTAATTAATAAATCCAGCCACGGTATTTTGACATCAGTTACAATTTCTTCTGGAATATGATCTATTTTGCTTTAATTCATAAAATGTCAAAAATACATATAAACTCACCCACTTTCCTCATTCTTTGCCGCGAATATAGATCAATTTTTAAAAAGTCTCAAACCTTTGTACGTATGGAATAAATTGATAATGATCTCCTTGCAAAGCTTTCTCACAGTTGCACTAATCTGATGTGGTAAATAATGATAAGATTACCGCTGAAATGTTGTTAACATTGTTGTTAGACAAATCAAGCCTAAAACAGAGAGGGAATACGAAATCTAAAACTAGTGAACTTTTAAATACTTATATAAATAATACCAATATAACAGATGTTTGGAGAATTGCTAATCCGACTGGCAGGGAATACTCGTTTTATTCAATGGTACACCAAACATACTCACGTATAGATTATTTCCTGGTGGATACAAAATTAATCCCTCACACTGTGAACCCAGCATACCATACAAATTCGATTTCAGACCATTCACCACTAACTTTCTTTTTAAAACTGGAAGGAATGTCTAAGAATAAATCGTTTTGGAGATTCAATTCTCAAATCCTAAAAGATCCGCAAGCGAGTATATATTTAAAAGAACAAATGGACGTCTTTTTTGATATAAATGACACTCCAGATATATCGCCTACTTTACTATGGGAATATTTTAAAGCATTTATTAGAGGTGTTATAATCTCATACCAAGCTTTTCAAAATAAAAAGAATAAGAATGAACAAAGACAGTTAGAAGAACTTATTAGACAAATGGATATAGATAATGCTAAAGATCCATCACTAGATAAACATAATAAAATAATAATTTTGAAATTTAAATTAAATAAACTATTATCAGCCAAACTTATAAGACTTTTCCAAATTACAAAACAGGAACACTTTGAATTTGGGGATAAACCGCATAAACTTTTGGCTCGTCAGCTAAAAAAACGAGAAAAAGAACATACGATCCAAAAGATTAAATCAGATAGAGGGGAATTACTAACCATACCGAAGGATATTAATAAAAGATTTGCGCAATTTTATGAGAATTTGTACACATCTAAAACGACAACGGACTCCAATAAAATTACAAAGTTCTTGGATAATTGTAATCTTCCAAAGTTAGAGTTGAAGGAACAAGAGGAATTGGGTGCACAAATTTCAATCAAGGAATTAGAAGACACAATAAATTCATTAAAGAATGGAAAAACTCCAGGTCCTGATGGATTTACTAATGAATTTTATAAACGCTTATATGACAAAATTATACCACGGTTACAAAAAATGTATCAATATGCTTTTAAAAAACAAATATTACCTGATACATTAGCTGAATCAATGATCACATTAATACGTAAAAAAGACAAAGATATAGAAGAACCAGGTTCATATAGAGCTATAGCATTGTTAAATACAGATCAAAAAATATTAGCGAAAACATTAGCTAGAAGATTAAGTAAATATATTAGTAAATTAATAAACCCAGATCAGACGGGGTTTATCCCTAAGAGATATTCATCTAATAATATGAGACGTCTACTCAATATAATGCACTCACACAAAATTGAAGAACAAGAATTATCAATTATTTCGCTGGACGCTGAAAAAGCATTTGACCAAGTAGAATGGAATTATATGGATAAAGTATTACAAAAATTCCAACTGGGAGAGAATTTTATTTTATGGATTAAATTATTATATAATAAACCTACAGCTAGAATACTAACTAACATATTATCTTTGAAATTTCAACTATCAAGGGGAAACAGACAAGGATGCTCATTATCACCACAGTTGTTTGCTCTCATAATTGAACCTTTAGCAGAAAAAATTAGAACACATCCAGATATCCATGGGTATAATACTAAATACTCAAATAATAAAATATCTTTATACGCGGATGATATATTATTGTACATTACAAAACCTCAAATTACTATACCAAACATACTAAATCTAATTGAGGACTTTGGATCCTTTTCTGGATACAGAATAAATTGGAATAAAAGTGAAATTATGTCAATAAAACCGAAAGACTCAACACATCTTTTAAAATTCCCTTTTAAAATAGCTACAGAAAAATTTAAATACTTGGGTATTGAAATCACCAGAACATATCAAGGCATGTTCAAAGCAAATTATGATCCTCTACTTAATAAATTAAATACATTAATTAAATTTTGGAAAACGCTTCCGATGTCTTTAATAGGCCGAATAAATGCAATAAAAATGATCTTCTTACCACAAATTTTATACCTATTTCAATCGAGTTCCTATATACCTACCAAAGAAGTTAAAAAAAATATTGGACTCAGACATTATTAATTTTATATGGGATTATATATCCCATAGAATACAAAGAACACACTTGAACAAAGCTAAAGTATTAGGGGGCTTAGCACCAAAGATACTAGAGGAACAAGATGCGCCACTCAGCGAAAAAAGGGTAGTATGCCATGGGTGGTTGTCGACGCCATTTTACCGGCGTGCCTCGACTACAGTCATGGCGTCTACATCTAAATCTTCATCTCACTGCTCAGCTATCAATTGCTCTAATCGTCAATGTAAACGACCCGACCTGTCATTCTTTAGGTTCCCCGATAAAAAAGAAAGGTGAGAAAATATATTATATTTGACATCTGTCGATTTTATTCTGAACTGAAAATGTTATTTTCTGGTCTCCCATCAACGGTAATTGGGAAACTAGGTTTGTCGGTACATTAGAAAGTTATTAGAATTATTTTTAATAGATCTTTATTTACCAATAATGAAGTCAATAATTGTAACACTTCTGTGTTTTTGGTTTTGTTCTTGTAAGGCAGGGGGTCTCCAAAATATGGCCCGCGTTATGGACACATTAGGCCCAGTGACCACCAGATTTTTCGACCTCAGATTCGAGTCCGGGAACGCGGCGGCTGTTACCCGTTATGTCCCTCGAATTGTCGAGACACCACAAGCAAAGATCACAAGCCCGCCGTGAAGAAGGGCAATCAAAGATTATAAAACTCCACTCACTCTATAATCTTTGGGGCGGGGGGTTCGGCGGCGGCGGCGGCGGCGGTCGGAATCAAAGATACTAGAGGAGCTCTGCTCTATAATCTTTGGTCGGAATGGGACGGCTGCGCGTTATAACGTGCCATCGTTCCACTCTCCCTCTCCCCCTTCTCCCTCTCCCCTTCTCCCTCTCCCTTCTCCCTCTCCCTTCTCCCTCTCCCCCTTCTCCCTCTCCTCCTTCTCCCTCTCCCCCTTCTCCCTCTCCCCCTTCTCCTTCTCCCTCTCCCCTTCTCTCTTTCCCCTTCTCTCTCTTTCCCCTTCTCTCTCTTTCCCCTTCTCTCTCTCAGCGCTGGGACACCAACACGGAGCGGGCGATGCCTTGCCGGGTCGCCGCTCCGGAGTTCTGTGACCGCAGACCACCAACATCGAGGGTCTGCGGTCTGCGGTCTGAGGGCGTCCAGCCGCAGGCGTGCGGCGCTGGATCGAAAACACCGCGGAGTCAGAATCGATCTCTCTCCCCCTTCTCTCGATCTCTCTCTCCCCTCTCTTCTCTCGATCTCCCTCCCTCTCTCCCTCTCCGTTCTTTCCCTCCCTCCCTTTCCTCTCTCCCTCCCTTCCCTCTCTCCCTCTCTCCCTCCCTTCCCTCTCTCCCTCCCTTCCCTCTGTGTGAGAGTTGGCAACCCTGCAATGCCTTAGGTCCAAAAGAGGATAGAAAGAAAATACTTAATGGTCTTTGTAAGAAGTTTTTAATATTCTCTTCTACATTTAAGGTAAATTGACATATTAGAGGCAAAATGCATCTTCAATATACAGGTCTCTCCACACAACTGAAAACAATTGCACTTAAGTGATACATCATCCATTCTGCAGGCATGTAGTTATAATCATTTTTTTTCTTATTAGTTAATCCTAAATGATATGTTCTGTAATTTCAGATGTCAACAGTGGGTCCAGAATACTCGTCGACAAGATCTCCTGCACCGAACTCCGCAGTACTTGTCAGCCAACTGTTGTCTTTGTTCTTTACACTTTGAACTTGACCAGTTTTCCAACAAACAGACCAAGAACAGGCTAAATTGGAATGCAGTTCCAACGCTCTTTGACATTCCTAACCCGTCAAAACGTCTATCTTCCCAACGCAGGTTACTCAAGAGGAAGAATGAGAACCTCCCATCCTCACCAACGCCTTTAAAACAGCAAAGAGGCAAGTAATTTTCTCCTTTTTAAAATAAAATATATTCTCTCACTTTGGCTAAATATTAAAAAATTATATCCAAACTGATATAATTGCTAATGGTCAATATGTAATGGCATGTATGGTACTTTTATTTTCATTTGTGAAATGTTCTCAAAACTATAATCACACATAAGACTACACAGTGTGGGCTGATGGAATGCGTACTAGTATTTAATTAAAGTAAGAACATCCATTTAAAGCTTCCTCAAGCATAATTCATACAACATTTAAATTGATTTAATCTTTTTAAAAACTTCAAAAAATCAAGATCATGATTTTCTTCTGGTAGATTGAAATTGGTGCATCACATCTATTTTTAATTAATTATTAGTAGATGCTGATTTATTTACATGTATGTGCTTCATCTTTTTCATTAGTATCCTTGACATTTATTTTTCCCTTTCTCATTTTTTTTTGTCTTGGCAGTGTCACACAACATACTGGCCGAACATTCTTACTGCTCAGCTGCAGACAAAGTTCATCGTAAAGAACCCAGCAATGTCTCTACAACTCCTGAAAAAGCTGATCTTCAATCCACCCAAAATGTGAATGACAGCAGAGCTCTGAAGAAGGAAAGACAGCGTACTTTCCGCCTCAAAAAAAGAGTACAACAGATTAAATTATCAATGGGAAAGAAAACTAGAGAAATTAAGACAATTAGTGACTTAATCAGAGGGGCTGGTGAATTTTTACAAGAACCAGCACTGTCTTTCTTTGCGTCGCAGTTGCGTAATGCGTCCGGACGTAGAAGTGCAAGAGGAAGACGATGGAGTTATTCAGACAAGGTGGTTGCCTTGTCCCTCTACCACCAGAGTCCCCGAGCATATCAGTTCTGCCAGTGCATTTTCACACTTCCATCAATCTCATCACTACGTAGGTGGTTAAGTAATATTGAAGTGAGGCCTGGGTTTCCCCCTAAGATCTTTGAACTTTTGAAAGACAGGGTTGCGGGGATGTCAGAGAGGCACAAATTATGTGTAGTCTCCTTTGACGAAATGAGTTTACGTGCAAGCCTCTCTTACAATATTACTGAAGATTCAGTGGAAGGTTTTGAGGACTTTGGATCCCAAGGGAAGACATCAAGGCCTGCCAACCATGCTCTAGTTTTCATGGTTAGAGGCTTGATGGGGAAATGGAAGCAACCTGTAGGTTACTTTCTTTCACGGGACTGCACAATGGCTGACAAACTGCAAACATTACTCAATGAATGTTTACAGAAGGTCAAGGCAATTGGACTACAGCCTAAGGCCGTTGTTTGTGACCAAGGCCCAAGCAATATTCGACTGTACTCCAAATTGGGTGTGACAGAAGACCATCCTTTCTTCGTCCACGGGGGAACCAATATCTATTGCATGCATGACCCACCCCACTTGTTGAAAAACACTCGCTCAAATTTGGAGAAATATGTTTTTGAGGTCAAGGGAGAGGATGGCAGAAAAAAACATATCAAATGGGCGCATATTTACACATTTTATGAGCATGATTCACAGTTGCCCATTAGAAAAGCCCATAAATTAACCAGAGGCCATTTTGTTTTAAACAGCTTCTCTAAAATGAGAGTCAACAAGGCTGCGCAGGTGCTTAGCCATTCGGTAGCAGCAGGCGTCTACACCTATGCAGCTCTTGGAAAGTTACCTGGGGAGGCTGTTTATACGGCAGAGTTCATTGAAATGGTTGATGGACTGTTTGACTCATTTAACAGCAGGTTTTTCAAGGACCCCAAACTGTTAAGGAGGCCTATGTCAGAAAAGTCTGCACATAAGTCATTCTTTGAATCATGCTTGACTGTACTCCGAAGCTTGACAGTGCTTGGAGCTAAAAATGTGTTGTTTGTCAAGGGATGGCGGCTTGCAATTTCTTGCATTTCACAGCTGTGGCAGCACATAAAGGAAAGCACAGACGCCCGTTTTATGTTTACATCTCGGATCAATCAGGATGTTGTAGAGAATTTGTTCTCCACTATTCGGCGAAAGGGCGGATTCAGAGAAAATCCATCAGCGAAGGAGTTTCGATGTGCTTTCCGGATGGTTATGGTGGCTGAACTGATAAAGCCATCTGTGAGTGCAAACTGTTCCCCCGACTCAGACAGATTTATCTTAACATTGCAAACACTAACAAAAAACAGAGTCAAGAAACCATCTCCATCTTTCTCCCATACCAATAAAACAAAACAGCACAATGCAGTCTGCAGCATTCCACTAGATCTCCCTGAAGAGAATACACTAGCTTACATCGCAGGACACATCTGTCACAAAATCATCTCTTCACATGAACTGTCCTCAAAATGCCACACATGCAGAGAAGTTCTATTACGAACGGATGCCACTTTAGTAGATCCTGCACTCATATTCATCCATCACAAAGCATACGACACATCAACGTCTGACTTTGGCTCATTGATGGTGCCTTCGGAATACTTTCTTGGGTTCTGTGAAGTGTGCGAGAAAGTGTTCCGCACAGAATTTGATGATGTTAAGATGACCAGGGATAACATTTCCCATCTAATAAACACAGCAATACATAACACACAGCAATACAAAGACATGAACTTGTGCTGCAATAGAGTCAAGATTAGAATTGTAGCAATCTTTGTGAGTATACACATGCACTATGGACTCAAATTCAAGAATAGAAAAATGCATAACATGACTGTTAAAAGGAGTTGTAAAAAACTTCAAAAAGTGGAACATAAATAAAGTGCATAATTTTCAGACATTATTTATTTGAAGTAATACTATTGTTCAAGTTCGTTCAATTGAGTTTATTATCATGTGTTCCTGATTGTACAATGAAATTCTTGCTTTTCTTCAGCACAACAGAACATAGTAGGCATTGACTACAAAACAGATCAGTGTGTCCATATACAATTATATAAATTTATACACACATGAATAAATAAACTGATCAAGTGCAAATAACAGATAATGGGCTATTAATGTTCAGAGTTTTGTCCGAGCCAAGTTTAAAAGCCTGATGGCTGTGGGGAAGTAGCTAATCCTGAACCTGGTCGTTGCAGTCTTCAGGCTCCTGTACCTTCTACCTGAAGGCAGCAGGGAGATGAGTGTGTGGCCAGGATGGCATGGGTCCTTGATGATACTGCCAGCCTTTTTGAGGCAGCGACTGCGATAGATCCCCTCGATGGAAGGGAGGTCAGAGTCGATGATGGACCGGGCAGTGTTTACTACTTTTTGTAGTCTTTTTGCTGGTGTTGAGTGCCAGGTTATTGTGCTGGCACCATATGGACAGTTGCTCGATATATATGGTAAACAGTTGTGGCTCCAACACCGAGCCTTGCGACACTCCACTCGCCGCTGCCTGCCATTCTGAAAAGGACCCGTTCACTCCTCTTTGCTTCCGGTCTGCCAACCAATTTTCTATCCATGTCAACACCCTACCCCCAATACCATGTGCTCAAGATGGACCACTCCTGAGAAAAACAATCGGCAATGTAGGCAACCCGACTTGTCTTTCTTCAGGTTCCCCATTAAGGAGATACGGTAAGAAAACATTTATTACTTCTGTGGCATATTGAAAATTTTATTTAGCCTGTTCAATCTCTCACTGTAGTTAGATCATTGATCTCAGATAGTCGAGTCCTCATGGCAACATCCTTTTAAAAATCTTCTCAAGAGCATTTTCTTTATATCTGTTATTTAATGCAGATTAAGAACATATTGACTGCATGATATTTTCTTTAATTTCAGATGTCGACAGGACATGATCTACACCGAACTGCGGAGTATTTGTCAAATAACTGCCGTCTTATGTACATTGTGTGAAATTGTGATTTGTTAACTGCACAAAACAATGCAAATGGCGATTATTTATTATTGTATCTTCGTTGGACGTTTTGGTTTTTGGTGTAAGCAGGGGTGGGGCCAATGTAACACCTATATTTAAAAAAGGAAGTAAACAGAAGGCAGGTAACTATAAACTATAGTAAAAAATGATAGGGCAAGTTATTTTCTAAATGAGGAGGAGCTGCGCTGTAATGCAACGCAAAGGGATCTAGGGGTAGTAGTACATGAATCACTAAAAGTTAGTATGCAGGTGCAGCAAGCTATCAGGAAGGCCAATGGAGTTTTGGCCTTTATTGCTAGGGGGATTGAGTATAAAAACACGGAGGTCTTGCTGCAGCTGTACACAGTATTAGTGAGACCACATTTGGAATACTGTGTACAGTTCTGGGGTCCATACTTAAGAAAGGATGTACTGGCCCTGGAGGCAGTGCAGCGAAGGTTTACAAGATTAATTCCTGCAATGAGGGGATTGACATATGAGGAAAGGTTAAGTAGGCTGGAACGCTACTCTTTGGAGTTTAGAAGAATGAGAGGCGATCTCATTGAAACATATAAGATCGTGAGGGGCCTTGATCGGGTGGATGCACCGAGGATGTTCCCAATGATCGGGGAAACTAGAACTAGGGGACATAGTTGTAGAATAAGGGGGGGCTCTTTTAAAACTGAGATGAGGAAGAACTTCTTCACCCAGAGGGTGGTTAATTTATGGAATTCACTGCCCCAGGGAGCAGTGGAAGCAGAAACATTAAATATATTTAAGTCTAAAATAGATGTTTTTTTAGCTGCCAAGGGGATAAGGGGCTACGGGGAGAGGGCAGGGATATGGACCTAGGTAGGGTTAGTATAGTAAGACCTGAGTGATCTCCTGGACAAGTGTCGATCGCCTGGATTGGGGTCGGAGAGGAATTTCCCGGATTTTTTTCCCGAATTGGACCTGGGTTTTTATCCGGTTTTTTGCCTCGCCCAGGAGATCACGCGGTTCTTGGGGTGGAGAGGGGTGATAGCGCTATAAAGGGGAGGGTAGTGTCTTGTGTTCTTAGTCTTAGTCTAGTTATTGTATATAAGTTGGAAATGTTGTCCTTTGTTTGAAATATGATGAATTTGACATCACTTTTATTGATTAGCTGATATGGAAAACACTGCAACCCTGTGTATGTCGCGCACAAAATGATGTAAATAAAAAGTGTTTTCCTTGTTTATGAAGTTCAATTTAGAATTATTTGAAATTGTGGGGGTTGGTGCAAAATACTGCTGACCCACGAATGTATCGTTATGAGACATTCAAGTTTTTAAAATCCATGTCTCAAAAAAAGCAAGAAGGTCCCCATATTATTTGACCAACTTATCGACTGAATTTAAATATGTAGGGATGTATGTACTACATTGTGTTACGCTAATATAGAATGAAAAAATGGAAAAATATTTCGACATTGTGTTCATGGATATTTTATTCACAATATTAGGATTTCATATATATTTTATATATATGTGTGTGTGTGTATATATATATGTGTATACATACAAATATATGTGTTTATATATGAATATACACACTTATTGTAATATATATTGTGATATATATATATATAGTGATACACACACACAAATATATATATATACATACACACAGAGATTGAAAGAAAAAGGTTGCTAAACAAATTAGAGGAAATCTGAAGAAAGAAACTAGAGAAATATGTCAAGACAAGTCACTTTTATTTATATAGCACATTTAAAAAAACAAGCGACCACGTTCGGTCGCGCTGGACGCATGCAATTGCATGCTGGTGGGACAGACCCTTAACTTGCCTCTCACATACAGGCACACACAAACACACATTCATATAAATATATATATAAGTTACATTTAATTTTGTGTAGTGTGTGTTAAAGCAATACAAGGGAAGCTGCACAATACAATGCAAGGGAAACTACGCAAAGGTGGCGGCTGGGTAGGAAAGATGGGGGAACGGGGAAAACATTTACAATAAAATTAACTGAAATATGTGAGGTGATAGATGCGCTATATCAAACACTGTTTGATATATCAAACACTGTTCCCTACAACACTAATTACACTAATTACACTGGTTACATCAAAGATACTAGAGGAGCTCCGCTATATAATCTTTGGATCAAAGCAGCCGGAGGCAAACCGGAAGTCGCGTTTTGCATTGAAAAATGGCTGCCGTGACGTTCCATTGCGTACTACACGTCAGTCCATTGGATTTCGGAGGAGTGGTCTATCTTGTTCCTCTAGTATCTTTGCTTAGCACTCCCTAACTTCATGTATTATTATTGGTCAGTAAATATTAAAAATATGATCCAACTGATGGACAACTCTGCCCAGCAAGTGGACTGGATTGTAATGGAGAGAGAGGACTGCTCCTCTGGTAATATTAGAGCGATCTTCCTCTCACCAATGAAACTGAATAACATAAATTATAACAAAAACCCAATTATACATAGTACAATCAGAACTTGGAAACAAATAAAACAAAATTTAAAATTAAGAAATCTATCGCTTTTATCTCCAATAGTTAATAACCCTTCGTTTAATCCCTCTATTACAGACAAATCTTTTACACAATGGGATAGACTAGGAATTAAAACGTTCGGTGACTTGTATGAAACTGGAAAATTACTATCATTCCAACAATTACAAATAAAATATAAACTGGGAAATAATCAATATTTTAAATATTTTCAAATATGTGACTATTAGAAAAAATATACAACAGATCATTATAATATCCCAGCAGATGTATTGGATGAAGCAATGCAGATAAAAGCTGAATCAGCAAACTTAATATCATATTTGTATAATATTATCTTAAATGTAGAAATACCATCTACGGAAGGTATTAGAAGAGACTGGGAACAAGAATTAGCTATTAAAATCTCAAAGGAAAGGTGGAATGAACATTTATTAAACGTGCATAAATGTTCGATTAATGCAAGACACACTTTAATACAATTTAAAATTTTACATAGATTATATTATTCAAAAACTAAAATTAATAAAATCTTCCCCAATGTATCATCCATTTGTGATAAATGTCAATCTCAAGTAGCTACTATAGCGCACTCATTTGTTTTTTGTACAAAAATTCAAAAATTTTGGATTGAAATTTTTGAAATCTTTACAAAATTATTTAAAATAAAACTGATACCAAAAGCAGAATGGATTATCTTCGGAACAACGGAAGATAGTTCTGAACTAAATGTGTTTCAAAAGAAATTAATAGATTACAGGTTAATAACTAGAAAAAAGTTAATCCTAAAATTCTGGAAAAACGCTCCAATACCAACTATAAACGTGTGGATTTCAAATATGTTTGAAACATTACACCTAGAAGAGATAAGACTCCTCCTGGCAGGTAAACCAGATCACTTCCACCTGACGTGGTCTGCATTTATAGAATTATTACAAGTATGGGGTGCAAAAGTACTTTAAAAAAAAACTGAGGTCAGGTAAAGGGGGATGAAAGCTGGAGAGTTGGTATATCCCATTTGCGTGATGCTTATAACAAAGTATTTGTTTTTTTCCCTTTTCCTCTTTCTCTTTTTTTTTCTTCTTTAGGGTCTATCTCTTAATCCTTTCTTTTTAATTTCTTTTCTACAGCGTCTCTGTTCTTTCTTGTTGTCACGTTTTTACACCTTCACTATTTTCCTTCACTTTCTCTTTTTTCTTAATCTCAACCTTTCCTTTTTATCAGTGTAAAAAATGACGGAGTACATTAATTGTAATAAGATATACGTGATGAGTACTAATGTAATTGGTTGTAATGTAATGTACTTCTAATAAATATATATATATTTTTTTAATTAAAAAAAAGAAATGTTGTTAAAGGCAGCAAGTTTGAACTTTGATTTATGTCGGGTCTCAAAGTTTGAAAGAAATTGTGAGACTAGTCAAGCATAAAGCAGTCCAAAGAGAAGGCAAGGTGAAAACCAACCAAGAAAGTTTCTCCTAAACCATGAATTTAAAATCTTCAGATTAGCAATGATTCCTCGAGACAGCTGCAGTTTTAAGAGGCTATATTTTTCATTTTCCATGGTTATTTTCATGTATTCCAACATCGTTTTCTCGTCGGATCAACAACTTTGTTGATAGTTGCTTCTTGTAACTCAGATAAACACTAATATTTCATGAACAAGTTCTCTTGTGATTTAAGACGTCTTAATGCTCTCTAAATTGGACGACACCGTCAAAATCTTTCGTCCCCTGCAGCATTAGTTGGTTGAAAGGAATTAACTTATTTCACAGTGATTATATTGTGAACGTTTCATTTCCATTCCTTGCGCTAATTACGAGAACCCCTCCCCTTGTCACTGCACAAGTAAAGGGTCAGCTGTCCTCGCCAGAACTAATAAACAGTTATTTTGCAAGTTTAAGGGATTTAATAGTTAGTATCGGAACACAGTCTTTTACTATATGTCTCAAAATGAGAAAAAAAATTCTTATAGGATATATTATTTTACAAAGACCAGGTCTCCCACCATTGACTCCATTTACACTCCACGCTGCCTCACAACATATATAATCAAAGACTTGTCCCATCCCGGTCATTTCTTCTTCTCCTTGCTCCCGTCCGGCGGGCGGTACAGAAGTTTGAAAGCGCCAGCCTCAGGAACAGCTACTTCCCCTCTATTATCAGGTTTCTTTAAGGTCTTTCTATAACCGAAGGTAATGTCCGATTCACCTCTGCCTCATTACGGACATTTGGACTCTCTGTGCAACTGGTGCGGTGCAATGCTGAGAACTGTATTCTGCACTCTGTATACTGCACTTCGATTCGTACTTGAGTTTGACCATTATAATTAAGTATAATATTATTTTATCTCATAGAGTCAGTCATACAACACGGAAACAGCTTATTTGGTCCAATTTCTCCATGCCGAACATGGCACCCCACATGCCAGCCTATGGCCCATATCCTTCCAAACAGATGCTATCCATCTGATAAGATAGTATGCAAAACAAAGCTTTTCACTCGGTACACATGACAATAATGAAATAATAAACACATTTTTCTATAATTTATTTGAATCGTTGCTGTATTTTATTGCTAACCTAAATTTAGCAAGCAATTTTAAGCCATTCCCTGGCAATATAACTACATTTCACTTGCTATTTTAATTATTTCCAAACAAAATTCTACAGCAAGAGTGACATTTGTAAAATATATAACGTATACACTCTTTTTTTTGATAAATATATGTAGAGTAGTAAATATATTTTCTGCCAGCAGATGTTAAAAAGTGACATAATCCTGCATATTTCCTTTGTTGTTTTTTTTTACCAATAGTTTAATACATTAGACCACAGATATAAAAATAAATAGTTAAAGACTATAAACTGTAGCCAAAGGAACAATATTTTGAGAGTTTGCTATATTTGCAGAATCGAGCATTGCAATGTACTTTCTCATGAATTAACGTGGTGCTTTCTTATTTTGATTGAAAAGCAAGAATCCAGTCACTGATTATAGGGTGCAGGTAATATTAAACTGCGCACCCCCTGTTTCATAGGATATCATATGAAGGAGAAACTAGATTTGAGACACCAAATCAGCCGTGATCTACCTGGACGGCGGAGAAGACTCAAGGATTGCTTACTCCAGCTTAAATTTATTACGTCCTTCTTAATGGCCAGTATTTGAAAGGTTATCCTTTAAATGAAATAGTTATTGCCATTCCTAAAGGCTTTTGCGAAAACTTAAACCGTGGTTTATTATTAAGATACTTGAGAATGTTGTTTCATTAACAAATGCTCCTGCAGTTACTGAGATCAATTTAAAAACACAACAGTGCCTTCAGTGGATTTATTTCTAAAAAAAAAACTTTATTCATAAAAAGATGTACAGGATATGCAATACACCAATGCCATGTGTAATTTCAAAAATAATCTTTCTCCTGAATAAAAATATGTATAAAACAAAAACCGTGCGAAATCTTTTCATAGCTTCTCAGTGGTTAATGCCTTCGGTATTTTTCTAAAATAAACTTTACTCAGAATAAGAAATGTGCACAAAACAAAACGTGCAATGCATTATCAGTGTCTATACATTCAATAGTGTCATACTTAGGACTGTTTCCATCTATATTTAAACTAAACTCTCTTGTTGCTATGTGCCCCTTGGGGTGATATCCCTACCCTTGTCTGACGGGTGTCCCCATTTCAATATCCTGCAGCGGAAGGGCCATAGACTGTGGTCCAAATGAACTGCACGTAAATGCAATGCAGATACAAATATTCTGTGTCTGTGTCTGCCATTTCCGTCTTTAAGGCTTCCATGTCACGATTGCCAGTTCAATGAGTAATTCGGCTTAATTCAGATTTTATATGCGGATGCGAATAGTTTAATTATAAAGTTTAAATTCTATTAAATATGTTACAGGTAAAAAAAGTCCAGCAATGAAAAGACATCCCTGTATTTAAATAGCGGCCATCACAAACTCAGGAGGTTCCAACGTCTATTACAGTAAAGGAAGTACAGTGAACGTACTTGGATAAACATAATGTTGAGCATGAATATTGTTTTGTTTAAAAACGATGGTAACATGGCTTGTAAATATGCAAAGGCAGACAAAAAATGCTGGAGAAACTCAGCGGGTGAGGTAGCACCTACGGAGAGAAGAGATATGCGACTTTTCGGGTCGAAACCCTTCTTCAGTAACACTGTTGCTTATTAAAACAGACCTTCATTCACGTTTGGCTCAAGAGTAACTTGGGAGAGGAATTTGGTAACTCGGGAGACGAACTTGGAATATCGCAGAAATGACAAGTTAACGGCAAACGTAGTCAACTCTTGATCATACACTTGGAATCTCGTACACAACCACGAGTCTTTCACTCGGGGTACCTCGTGGGTCAACTCGCACCGTGAGACAGGGCTTTTATGCTAATAGACTCAGCACTGACGTTTGCCTCTTTCTGTTCATTGACTGTCTCATGATCTATTTATGTGCTTAAATTCTCCATTAGTTACTTTAAATCTATGCCCCTTGGTTTTTGAACTTTTGTTGGAGGGGCCAACATCTCATAATTTTATGCACCTCAACTTCCTTTGTCCCAAAGAAAATAATAACTTTTTCAATATTTCATTAAACTTACAATTTTCTTGACCTGACAAGATAAATCTCCACACCCTCTCCAGTGAAAAAAAGATCTATTCTGTAATATGGAGACCTAAGGGACAGCAGTTGCTGGAATCTTGAGCAAAAAACAAATTGCCGGAGGAACTTAACTCATCAGTCAGCATTGTATTGTATTGTATTGTAATTAATTTATTAGCCAAGTATGTAAACATACAAGGAATTTGATTTGCCATACAGTCGTACCAAAGACACACAACTACATAAAAATTAACAAACATTCACCACAGTGCACTGTGATGGAAGGCAATAACGTGATGGAAGGCAATAACGCATCTGTGGAGACTAATGATATTTCGGTTCAGGACCCTTCTTTAGACTTCTGCATTGTGGTGACCAGAACTCTATGCAGTTTTCAACCAAGTAGCCCAGTCAGCCCAATAATATACTTTTGCCATAATCTTCCTGCTCTTATATTCTGTACCTTGGCTAATAAATGGTAATTTCCTGTATGATTTTTAACCACTTTATTACCCTATTACCTTTAAGGATCAGTGGGCATACAGTTATGATCCATTCGCCACACAACTCAACATCCTCCCATTAATTGTTTATTTCCTTACCTTATATTTCACATCTCCCTGGATAAAATACCATTTGCAATTTTTTACTCATATAGTGGCAGCATCCATATCCTTTTGCAATCTAAAGATTTCTTTCTGTCAAATATTTGGCCAGTATTTGTGTTATGCGCAAACCTCTTCTTCCTACCCCTTACTTTAGCTGTAGTTCATGAATGTATATCACAAAGTACAAGCAATTGAATACGTGTTATCCGTGGAAGCTCACGAGTAACAACATTTCTGATAATGATTACCCTTTGCTTCATGTCCCCATAACAAATCTGGATTCTATTTTCCACTTTCCCTTGGATGCCGTGGGCTTTTTACCTGTTTGACCAACCCAGTTGAATAGTGTTACAATATCTGTGCATGCAACCCTGATGTGGCTCAAGGCTGGAAGTTGTGTGCAAAGTGTGAGCTGCATGTCATAGAGTCATATAGCACAGAAACAGGCCCTTCTGTCCAACTTGTCCATGCTGACCAAGATGCCCCATCTGCGCTAGTCCAATTTGCCTGCATTTGGTCCATATCCCTCTCAACCTATGTACCTGTCTAAATGCCTTTGAAATGTTATTTTACTACCTGCCTCAACTACTTTCTCTGGCAGCTCATTCTATATTCATTCCCCACACCCCCCCCCCTCCCCCACACCCTCCTCCCCCACACGCCCCACCACCCACAACCCCCACCGCCCACCCCCTCCCCCCACACCATGCTCTCCCCCTCCCACCTCCACCCCCCTGCCCACACACACCCCAACACCCCTCCTCCCCTCCCACACATGAAGAGGAAGGGGGGGGGGGCAGTGCTAGGGGATGAGGGGAAATGAGCCGTGCCTGCACAGTTAGGGGCTATGGGTGATGTGTAGAATATTGCGTTGGGGAACGGGTTGCGTTGGGGGGACCAGGCCTCCCGTGTGACTGGGACCCAAGTATAGTATACATATAAATATACACACATATATATATACACATCATATATATACATACATCATCATCATCGGCGGTTACTTG
Source organism: Malacoraja senta (assembly GCA_038087875.1). Classification (NCBI taxonomy): domain Eukaryota; kingdom Metazoa; phylum Chordata; class Chondrichthyes; order Rajiformes; family Rajidae; genus Malacoraja; species Malacoraja senta. Next base: position 237,373,049 of record CM075977.1, read on the forward strand.
AAACGAGTATGTCTGTCCTCTCTTGGAGGACGCCTGTGCGTGACTTTGTTTAACGTGGGAGACTGGTGCACAGACAGCCACCCCATGGTCCTTGACAGATCTGGGTCAGGATCCAGTGGCATGGAGTCCAAGACGACCGGGGACCCTTTTCTGCTGCAGCCTTCATCCGCTTTCCCAGCCGTTGTGACGCTCCACTAAAGTCAGCCATCATCCTCCGCCTGTTCCACTGTTGAGGTCTTGGTTGGATATACATACACATATATATACACACATATATATATAGATACAATATATATTTATATATATATAGTGGATATATAGAATGAAGAAAAGGCAACAAACGGTTCTCACACACAGCCTTTTTCCAGGACTTTCCACTGATGATGTCACAATGCCACTCACAGTGCACCAATCACAATGGGCTCTCAAGCTGCCGAGTGCCACACCATCACCCCCTCCCCCCCCTCCCCCCAGTTATTCACACCCCCTGCACCCTCCCCCCCCCCACGGGTTATTCACACACCCCACCCCCCAGTTATTCACACCCCCTGCACCCTCCCCCCCCCACGGGTTATTCACACACCCCACCCCCCAGTTATTCACACCCCCGCCTCCTCCCCCCAGGGTTATTCATGATTAAAGTTTCAAAAAAAGCCAAAACCACCTTTTAAAACACCAGCTTCCAGTGACGTCACAATGCCCCCCCCCCGCCTCCCCCCCTGCCAAAGGTACAGTGAAACAGAATATTCCACCACCTTCCAGTGACGTCAGGGGGAGGGCCTCATTTCAAAAACAGCTTCATCAGCTCCCCAACGCACACCGTTGGGGGAGCAGACCAGCGGGTCTGCGCTTAGTCTAGTTGTATATAAATGTGTGTGTATGTGTATATATATATATATACACATATACATATACATATACATATACACACACACACATATATATATATATATATATATATATGTATAATGTATATGTAAAAATATATATGTATATATACACACACACGTATAAATATATATATATGCATGTGTGTGTATGTATGTGTATATGTGTGTGGATGTATGTATACGTCACACACACAAACACACACACACGTGTCTGGTTCTTGATTCCCTGCTATATATTCAATGGTGATATATTCAGTGCATTCATCTTATCTATTCTCCTCATGATATAATATACCTCCATAAGATCACCCTTCAGCCTTCGGTTTTCCAAGAAATAAAGTCATAGCCTTCCCAACCTCTCCCTATCGCTCATGCAGACACGGAAGCAAAGGGCCTGTTTCCATGCGGCATCAGTAAGACTAAAACTAAAAAACTAAGATCAAAGTCGATGGGTTTGTCACAAGCTACTCATCAACTTTCAGCGGTGGTTGGATTCAATGGCAACCTTTGTCTTAAAGAGGTGATAGATTGACATGAATTAGTGCATGAGTAAGGAATTGCAGGTGCTAGTTTACAAAAAAAAACACAAAATGCTAGAGTGCTCAGTAGGTCAGGCAGCATTTCTGGATAGGCAATGTTTCAAGTCCAGACCATTCCTTAGATTGATTGTAGTAGAGGTTGGCAAGCTGGATAATTGATCAGGACAGCACAAAGCCAGGCAATTGAAGCAAGCCATCAATTGAAGCCAGGCAACCTGTATCCACCTATCAGTTGCCTGCCTTTGTCCTGTCCCAGCCTCTTTTGCAGCTTTCTAACCTCTACTGCAATCAACCTGAAGAATGGTCCCGACCTGAAATGTCACCCATCCATGTCCTCCAAAAATGTTGTCTGACCTGTTGAGTTATTCAAGCACTGTTTTATTCTGAATTATTGCAGGATAGTTTCTGGTTGTGCATGGAAATTCTGTAATGACTTGCATTTAATATGGTTTAATGGGTAACACCAGCACTGATGCTTATAACTTTGCTCAGTGTGTGTACATGTAAACCATTCACCAACAACATCAGGACATCCAGATATTGCTCCCCCTAGCAATATCCTTGTAGCTCATGTGTTTATGGTATATTGAATTTTTGCATAAAACATTGGAAAAGTGAATTTCCATCATGGTTCTGGGCCATTTGAGTAACCAACAACAAATAAGAACTAAATGGCCTATTTCCTAGACACCAACAACAACATGCTCCCTGGCAAACTTATGAGGCTGAAGCCAATCGTCTATAGTTTTCGGCTGCACGTTTATTCAGAGAAAAACCTGGCCAAACATTGACTCTAATTTCAATTTAATTTATTGTCACGTGTACCGAGGTACAGTGAAAAGCTTTTGTTGCGTGTTAACCCGTCAGCAGAAAGACAATACATGATTACAATCGCTCCATCAGCCCTGTGCTCACTAACCTAAAACGGCTTATAATAAGCTATGTCCCAATATTCCAATATAATAAACAGCAGAGAAAATCAGCGAGTTGGAAAGAAAGGAACACAATGTTTTAACATGAATATTAAAATTAACAGAGTTAATGTTGAAACATTATTCCAGTTTTTCTTTTTCAACAGGCACTATTCGGCTTGCTGGAATCAGTTTTATAAGGTCATAAGTTATAGGAGCAGAATTAGGCCATTCGGCCCATCAAGTCTGCCATTCAATCATGGATGATCTATCTTTCCCTCGCAACTCCATTCTCCTGCCTTCTCCCCATAACCCTTGACAGCCTTACTAATAAAGAATCTGTCAATCTCTGCCTTAAAAATACTAAATGACTTGACTTCCACAGCTGTCTGTGGCAATGAATTCCACAGAATCATCATTCTCTGACTAAAGAAATCCCTTCTCATCTTCCTAAAGGAACGTCTTTTAATTCTGAGGCTTTCTTGGAAGCGCAAGAGACTGTGGATAACGGATTCTGAAGCAAAAATAAGCTGATGCAGTCACGACCCAAAACATCGAAGATCCCCTTTTCTCCACAGATGCTGCTTGATCCACTGAGTTTCTCGAGCTGTCTGCTTTTTCATACTTGACTGCCTCACCTATTTTACTACACCACTATTTTCTGGAGCTCTGACAGAAAAGTTAAATAGCCCAGTGTACTTGTGGGATTCTGTAATGTGGCAATGTAGAAATTAGGCCCCTTGCCAAATCCAACAACTAAAGTGACATTGAAATGACATCCAGCTTAGTGCTGACTAGGTGCTGACTCAGTTTAATTATATCTGTATCACAGTCATTTCATGTTAAGGAACACCTCCTGGTGCATCCACTGTACTAGAGACTATTGAACCATTATCCACTCTGCCTCATATTTTCCAAAGTCGTCAAAAACGTGAGGTTTCAGCCCCTTGTACATATACTTTCTCCAAAACTCTTCAAGTTTTTCAAATATAAGCCTGGGATCAATTAATTATTTGTAAGCCTACCTACTCATATTTTCTATTAATTTACAACTTTGCTGCCATCCTAAGCATTCTACATCTGCATGGGCTATTGTTTTAAAATTCTTTATCCTGCTATTATCCCTATCTCCTTTTGTCTTGCTTTGCCACCATAGATCAATGGGGGAATCTTGCTGGCTCCACACTTTGCACTGGACCACTTGGACAATAAAAACACAAACGTCAGTCCGTTGGTCATCGACTACAGCTCGGTGCTCAACACCATCATCCACTCCAAACTTGTTTCCAAGCTCAGGGAACTGGGTCTCTGTGCATCCCTTTGCAACTGAATCCTCAAATTCCTCATCAACAGACCACAATTAGTACGAGTTGGCAATGATACTTCCTCCTTGATAACCATCAACACAGGGGGCATCTCAAGGCTGTGCATTCAGTCCCCTGCTCTACTCACTGTTTACCCATGACTGCGTGGCCGGACACAGTTCCAACTACATCTTTAAATTTGCCAACGACATCACCATTGTTGGGTGATTTGCGGATAATGACAAGTCGGAGTGGAGAAAGGTTGATCGTCTGATTGAATGGTGCCAGAGCTGCAACCACCACCTTATCAATGGGTTGGTGGTAGAGTCAACATCTTCCTTTGAAGATTGAGCAGATTTGGTATGTCGACTAGTACTCACCTGAACTTCTACAAGTGTACGATAGACTAGTTGCATCACGACCTGGATTCAGCAACTTGAACACCCAGGAATGAGGTTTACTAAAAGTGGTGGACACTTCAAAGTCCATCCGGGGTATTGACCTCCCTACCATAAGAGGTATTCTACATCATCACGGACCCACACCACCTTGGCCATGCTTTCATTTTGTTTCTGCCATTGGAAAAAGGATGTAAGAGTCTGAAACTGTGAGCTCCTGGTTCAGGAATAGTTTCTTCCCAACAACTTTCAGCCTATTGAACACTACAAACAGCAACTGAACGTCGAACTATGAACTGTCTTGTTTGCACTAAGGACTTCTGTCTTCTGTTTTGGTTTGCACTAATATTTTTTTCATTCATTGAACTTCATTTTTTGTTTGTTTTATTATGTTATCTATTGATTGCTGTGTTTACAGACCTATTATGTGGCTGCACGTGAGAATTTAGTTGTTCTGTCTCGATACATGTGTCAATTAAACAATCTTGACATGTGCCTTCTTTTATTTCCTGTCAACATTGTGTATTGTTCATTGACCTTCCCTATTTTTCCTGGTGGCTCCTCAGGTTTCTACGCAGCCTTCCTTGCCTAACCTCCTTCTCACCAAAGAATTGTTACTGCACTGAAAAGATGCCGAGCCTTCCATATTGGCATCACTATTTTCAAAACCTCATCAAACCAATGTTTAGCCACATGCAGCACATCACCCCTGATGACCAATTTAACCCTCCATCTGGTTTCCCACAGCGCAAGAGAGAGAGAGAGGGGAGGGGGCGGAGGATAGAGGGAGAGGGAGAGAGAGAGATAGAGAGAGGGAGGTAGGGAGAGAGAGAGCGAGAGAATATGAGTTGTTTGTCTGGTCATCAGTACAAAGCCCCTTGTGCATTCTGAAGCCTATGTAACTGTCTTAGAACCATCATTATTCTCAAAGGTCCTTTCCTCCAGCAAGCCAATCCATCCAGTACATTACCCCAATTGCCAAACAGTCCTCCATCCATGTCCCCAAAACAAGAAGCTTTACAGCAAACCTAACTGCATTCTGTATCTAAACTCTCTACTAGCAATCTAAACTCTCTATTAGCAATTTCAGTGATAATAGAGTTTTGCAGTTTAAAAGCAAACCTCACAGTCAGAAATGGATATAGAAGTTCCCAGTTGATACTCCAGGCACTTTGGCAGCTGTCCTCCCATGCTCAATGTTGGCCCACCTGCATGTACACTTCAATATGCAGAAACCCTGACACTCCCCACAGAATTGCTTTCAGCTCGGAGTCAGAGGTAAGAAAAGGAACAGGAGGAGGCCATTCATCATCTCAAGCCTGTTCTACTATTCAACAAAAAGAGTGGTGATTTTCTGCCTCAGCATCATTTCCCTACCCAGCTACATATTATTTGTTTCCAGAAGATTATCATTCACAGTTTTGAATGCAACAAACAACTAGGCTTTCACAACACTCTGGTTCATCGTCTTCAGAGTGAAGAAATTACCCCTAAAGGAAAATCTTTTATCTTGAGATTCAAGCGAAATAGATACTCTGTGTCTAGCCTGTCAAATCCTTTAAATTAATGAAGACACAATGTGTTAACATCTTAAGCCAAACACAAAGAGCTGGAGGGACTGAATGGGTCAGGCAGCATCTGTGGAGGATGACATTTGACTTTTGGGACCTCTCATCAAAAAATTTAATGAGGTCAGCTCTCATTCTTGTAAACTCAACATATTAGAAACAAAGAAAATAGGTGCAGGAGGAGGCCATTCGGCCCTTCGAGCCAGCACCGCCATTCATTGTGATCATGGCTGATCATCCCCAATCAATAACCCGTGCCTGCCTTCTCCCCATATCCCTTGTTTCCACTAGCCCCTAGAGCTCTATCTAACTCTCTCTTAAATCCATCCAGTGATTTGGCCTCCACTGCCCTCTGTGGCAGGGAATTCCACAAATTCACAACTTTCTGGGTGAAAAAGTTTTTTCTCACCTCAGGCTTAAATGGCCTTCCCTTTATTCTAAGACTGTGGCCCCTGGTTCTGGACTCGCCCAACATTGGGAACATTTTTCCTGCATCTAGCTTGTCCAGTCCTTTTATAATTTTATATCTTTCTATAAGATCTCCCCTCATCCTTCTAAACTCCAGTGAATACAAGCCTAGTCTTTTCAATCTTTCCTCATATGACAGCCCCGCCATCCCAGGAATCAATCTCGTGAACCTACGCTGCACTGCCTCAATCACAAGGATGTCGTTCCTCAAATTAGGAGACCAAAACTGTACACAATATTCCAGACGTGGTCTTACCAGAGCCCTATACAACTGCAGAAGAACCTATCTACTCCTATACTGAAATCCTCTTGTTATGAAGGCCAACATTCCATTAGCCTTCTTCACTGCCTGCTGTACCTGCACGCCAACTTTCAGTGACTGGTGTACAAGGACACCCACGTCTTGCTGCACCTCCCCTTTACCTAACCTAACCCCATTGAGATAATAATCTGCCGCCTTGTTTTTGCCACCAAAGTGAATAACCTCACATTTATCTATATTATACTGCATCTGCCACGCATCTGCCCACTCACTCAACACAGGTCACCCTGCAACCTCCTAACATCCTCTTCACAGTTCACACTGCCACCCAGCTTTGTGTCATCCGCAAACTTGCTAGTGTTGCTCCTAATTCCCTCTTCCAAATCATTAATATATATGGTAAACAGTTGCGGCCCCAACACCGAGCCTTGCGGCACTCCACTCGCCACTGCCTGCCATTCTGAAAAAGACCCGTTCACTCCTTCTCTTTGCTTCCTGTCTGCCAACCAATTTTCTATCCATGTAAACACCCTACCCCCAAAACCATGTGCTCTAATTTTAATCACCAGTCTCCTGTGCGGGATCTTATCAAAGGCTTTCTGAAAGTCTAGATACACTAAATCCACTGGCTCCCCTTCATCCATTTTACTTGTCACATCCTCAAAAAATTCCAGAAGATTAGTCAAGCATGATTTTCCTTTCATAAATCCATGCTGACTTGGACTAATCCTTTTACTGCTATCCAAATGCCCCATTATTACCTCTTTAATAATTGACTCTAGCATCTTTCCCACCACCGAAGTCGGGCTAACTAGTCTGTAATTCCCCGGTTTCTCTCTCGCTCCTTTCTTGAAAAGTGGGATAACATTAGCTATCCTCCAATCCACAGGAACTGATCCTGAATCTATTGAACATTGGAAAATGATCACCAATGCGTCCACCATTTCTAGAGCCACCTCCCTGAGGACCCTGGGATGCAGACCATCAGGCCCAGGGGATTTATCATCATTCAGTCCCATTAGCCTACCCAATACTATTTCTCGCCTAATGAAAATTTACTTCAGTTCCTCTACCCACTTAGATTCTCTGTCCTCCAGTACTTCTGGGAGATTGTTTGTGTCTTCCTTAGTGAAGACAGATCCGAAGTACCAGCTCAACTCTTCTGCCATTTCCTTGTTCCCCATAATAACTTCACCCGTGTCTGCCTTCAAGGGACCCACATTTGACTTTGCTATTCTTTTTCCCTTAACATATCTAAAGCGTTTACTGTCCTTCTTTATATTCCTGGCTAGCTTCCCCTCGTACTTCATCTTTTCAGCCCGTATTGCCCGTTTTGTTTCCTTCTGTTGTCCTATGAAAGTTTCCCAATTCTCTGGCTTCCGGCTACTCTTTGCTGTGTTATACATCTTTTCTTTTAGTTTTATTCTATCCCTAACTTCTCTTGTCAGCTACAGTTGCCTCCTACTCCCCTTAGAATCTTTCTTCCTTTTTGGAATGAAATGATCCTGCGTCTTCTGGATTATGCCCAGAAATTCCTGCCATTGCTGTTCCATCGTCATTCCTGTTAGGATCCCTTTCCAGTCTACCTTGGCCAGCTCCCCTCTCATGCCTTCATAGTCCCCTTTGTTCAACTGCATCACTGACACTTCCGATTTAAGCTTCTCCTTCTCGAATTGCACATTAAAACGAATCATATTATGATCACTACCTCCAAGCGGTTCCTTTACCTCGAGTTCTCTTATGAAATCTGGTTCATTGGACAGCACTAAATCCAGAATTGCCTTTTCTCTGGTCGGCTCCATTACAAGCTGCTCTAAGAATTCATCTCGGAGGCACTCTACAAACTCTCTTTCTTGGGGTCCTGAACCAACCTGATTTTCCCAGTCTACCTGCATATTGAAATCCCCCATCACCACAGTGGCATTACCTTTGTTACATGCCAGTTTTAACTCCTGCTGCAACTTACACCCTACATCTGGGCTACTATTTGGGGGTCTGTAGATAACACCAATTAGTGTCTACTTGCCTTTACAATTCCTCAACTCAATCCACAGTAACTCTACCTCATCAGTCCCTATGTCTTCCCTCGCAAGGGACTGAATTCCATCCCTCACCAGCAGAGCTACCACCCCTCCTCTGCCCACCTGCCTGTCCTTTCTATAGGATGTATAACCCTGAATATGAAGTTCCCAGGCCCAATCCTCCTGCAGCCACGTCTCGGTAATAATTAAAGGATTCGACAATTTAATCACCTCATATGACTGGCTCGCTGTCCTATGAATAAATTTGATGAATCCTCATAACACTGTCTTTCTAATGAATAAAGTCTTCCTGAGGAAAGAAGACCCTCATTATACAATACTGGAATTTTCCATCTTGGCACCAGCTGGCCTTACAGTTATTACATTGGGACCCTTCCTTATGACAGATAATCTCAAATCAAATCTCTCATTTTATTCTCCCAACCCTTAAAACTATCCCCATTGCTCCCACATCCTACCCTGTATCTCCACCATCACCTTGGCCCCATTGGATGAAATTATATTAGCTCTACTCAATGCCAAGTACGTCCTTTCTAAGAGAAGGAGACTAAGGTTCCTCAGTTCACCTCCACACAAATCTACTTCCATGGAGCGAGATTAACCCTGGGGATAAAATAAACTGCTGGAGGAACTCAGCAGGTCAGGCCGTTTGTTTTTTACTCAACATTCCAGTATCTGCAGTCTTTTGTGTCAACATCAAATATACACCAGCTTTGGACAAATAAGGTAAAAATTAAATAGTTAGGTGAACCAATATGTTAGTTTAGAATTTGCAATTGTAATTAGGTGAGAAGTATCTTTGCTCACAATCATTGTTCTTTAAAACTGATATTGAAATATTGTGCACAGCCTATTAATAATTCTTGAAACATACCAAAGAGTAAATTCTTCCCAGGAACCATTAGGCTTCTGAACACTACACAATACTAACCTTAGTAAGTATGAACTTCTGTGAATTGTGTCTTTGGTTGCACTACGGACTACAGTTTTTTTGCATTAGTATTACAATTATTTTATTTAATTATTAAACTTTATGTGTGCATTATGTTTATGGGCATGTTAAGCTGCCACAGATACAAATTTCATTGTTCCGTTGACGGCACAAAAAACGATTAACTGAAGATAGACACATAATGCTGGAGTAACTCAGCAGGACATGCAGCATCTCTGGACTGATGGAATGGGTGACTGAAGAAGGGTCTTGACCCAAAATGTCACCCATTCCCTCTCTCCAGAGATGCTGCCTGTCCCGCTGAGTTACTCCAGCATTTTGTGTCTCTCTTCGGTGTATAACCAGCATCTGCAGTTCCTTCCTACAAATAACTATTATACACTCTTGACCCAACAAACAGGCAATGGGTTCCAGTACTGAATAAAATGTCTTCACATTCTTAATGACCTGAATATGAACATACCTTATTATTACTTTACAGAATTTATGTTTTGAGCTTTTGAAGCTCATCTACTGTTCATGTTTCCTACATTCAAGTTTACCATTTTATATTTAATCACATTAAGATTGATCTCTTACTACTTAGCTTACCCAAATGACTGATTGACACATTTGAAATGATTTTTAAATGAATTATGTAAAGAGAACATAAGAAGCAGGAGCAAAAGTGCTCATTTGGCCCTTCAATCCTGCTCCATCGTTCATCAAGATTATGGCATATTTTCAACTCAGTCAGATTTTCCTGCACTATCTCCCAAATCCCATGTTCCCTTAATATCCAGAAATGGACTTTGGATGAATGTGACCCTTCAGAGCAAAGAATTCCAAAGTTTAATCACCTCTGCATGAAGCAATTTCTCATCCCAGTCCTAAATAGTCAATCCCCTCATTTTGAGACTGATCCCTGGTTCTCGACTCATCTGCTAGGGAAAATATCCTCCCTGTACCCAGCCTGTTTAGCTCTTGTTGAAGTTTGTAAGATTTAATGAGAGCTCCTCTCAAACTTGTAAACTCCAAAGAATACATTTCTAAGCTACTTTAATATATCTTTGTTTGAGAATGCACATTCCCGGAGGCAGTCTGGGGAACTTTGCTTAATCCCCTCAATGCTGTGTGCAACTTTCTAAGAGAAGGAGACTAAAATTGTACATAATATTCCTGATGTGGTCTTCCGAAGGCCCTATATAATTGCAGTGAAACATTTTCACTACTGTACTCAAATTATCTTGGAATAAAGACCAAACATAAGATTTCTCTTCCAATGCTGCAATAGCATGTTGTCCTTTTGATCAATTGATATTGATCAATATCAATATCAATATCAGTTTTATTCGTCACTTGCACATAAAGTGCAAGTGAAATGAATTTGCCAGCAGCGGAACAATGAAAAAGAACACACAAAAACACAATAAACATTTTTAACACAAACATCCACCACAGCATTCATCACTGTGGTGGAAGGCACAACATTTGGCCAGTCCTCCTCCATTTTCTCCCGTGGTCGGGACCTCAACCCTCCGCAGCCGCCGCTGCGGGTGTCCAGAAGTTCAGACAAGGCAAAGTCCAGATAAAGTCCAGGTAAGTCCTGAATCATTGCTTCCCCACCGGAGACCGCGGCTTCAGGTTGGTGTAGGCCGCAGGCCGGCGGTCGAAGGTTTAAAGTTTCCGCCGCGCCGCAGCCAGAAGCACCACAGACGGCAGGGCCGGCCGTCAGAGCTCCTCTCCAGGGGTCCCCGGCGAGGGACCCTGCTCCTGATGGTAAGTCCCTGCCGTGCCCGCGGTAGAAGTAGGCTGCAGGTTGGCGGTCAGAGCTTCTTCTCCTCCCGGGTCCCCAACGAGGGATCCCAGGCTGCGGACGCTGCGCCAGCTGGAGCTCCGCAGACCGCGGCTTCAGGCTGCCGCGGGCCAGTAAACGGAGCACTCCCCTCCGGTGACCCCCAGCGAGGGCTCGCCCGCACCGCGACGAGAGTCCGTGCTGCGCCCGCCACTGAAGCCCCGGGCGCTTCTCCGGGAAAGGCCGCCCGATCCTCGATGTTAGGCCACGGGAGAGGTGACATGGAAAAAGGCACTTCTCCATGGAGGAGGCGACCGAAGCGGTTTCCCCCTTACCCCCCCCCCCCCACACCATCCCCCACACAAGACACACAGAGAGAATTTAAAAACACACATTTAAACACACTAAAAAATAAAAAAAAGTTGAAAAAACTAACACGCTGCCGGCAGGGCTGCCGGCTTGCAGCGCCCCCACCGACCTATTGATTTGTGTGCAAGAACAGCCAGGTGCCTTTGAGACATTACCCAATCTCTCAAACTTATAAAAAAAACTATGTTTTGTGCACCAAAGTGGATAACTTCACGTTTTCACAAGTTATAGAATTAGGCCACTCGGCCCAACGAGTCTACTTTGCCATTCAATCATGGCTTATCTTCACCTCCTAATCCCATTTCCTGCCTTCTCCCCATAACCCTTGACACCCGTTCTAATCAAGAATTTGTCTATATCTGCCTTAAAGATATCCACAGATTTTTCCACATTGCATTGCTTCTGCCTTATTCTTGCCCACTCATTCAATTTCTCTTTGAATCTTTTTTTATATCTTCATCCCAATAGCATAACCTCATGTAGATTTGTATCATCAGCAAACTGGAAAATACGACATTTTCTGTGCAATAACCAATTTTCCAACTATGTCGGCATATTGCCCCCAACTCCAAGTGGACTAACCTTCTTAACCAATCTACTGTGTGAGATATACTAGAAGTTTTCTGAAAATTCAAATATGCCAAAAAAAATTGGTTTTGCCTTGGTAGACACATCCTCAAAGTGTACACTTCAAACAACTGCAGCAAACAGGTCAAACAAGATTTTCCTTTGAGCCTTTGGTCAAATCAATTACACATTTCAAACAATTCATCTTTTGTTATAAGTTATGGAATATTCCCTATTGCTGATATTGCATCACCTGTGAAACATTTTTATACAAATTTATTTCTATGTTTACATTTTACAATATGACAAATGAATATAGAATCATCACGTTATTAAAATGTTCTCGGTGAATGGAAAATATCTATTCTGAAGCTTTGTTTAGTATTATGCAGATTGATTGATTAAAAAATACGGACCGGGGAGATGGGTGTGTGTGATAAACAGCACCTGCTTTCAAACCTGAGGTTTTAATTTGTTGTCATAATAAAAGATCTTGCAGGATATTTCCATTCCCATTATAATTGTGTGCCGGGACTTCTTTGGTAGCCACCTCTGGAAAGAAGAATACAAGACACAAGTGCAGGAATAAGCTCTATGTCCCTTTGAGCCCAGTCCATCACTTAATAGGTTAAAGATTAGATTATTAGCCCGTTTCACATCTCTGCCGAAACTCCATAACCCTTTATTCCATGTAGTCCAAATATCCTCTCTGCTATCAACATATTTCAGTTATAGAGGCAGGTACAACTGTGACATTTAAAAGATATTTAAACAGCTATATGGGAAGGAAAGGTTTGGAGGATACGGGCCTAATCTAGGCAAATGGTACTAGCTCAGTTATAAAACCTGGTTGGGATGGATCAGTCAGGCTAAAGGGCCTGCTTCCATCCGGTATGACTATGACTCACTATTCCCACATCATTGGGATAGAATTCCAAAGATTCACAATTTTTAACAGTGAAGAAATTCCTTCTCATCTCAATTTCAAAATGGCCATGCTTTTATCCTGAAACTGCCTTGAAGATTTGGATTTTCCCAACAGGAGAAATATCCTTCTAATGTCCACCCATTCACAATGATTCATTCGCACTGTTTTATAATGTGCCCCAGGAGTTCCATTCTATCTCTGGCTTTGCAGAGAATAGATCTTGAAAATACTTACCTCTATATCAGCAGTACAAAAATAACTAAAAAGTCAAATTTTCAGTTGGCAATTGCTTACTGCCATTGCATGCTGGTCACTTCAAAGGAAAATTTGTAAAGTAAGATCACAAAGTTCCATAAAGATTTTACATGTGTGATAGATACCCCCACCACTGGAGGATAAGTTCATTCCAAAGAGGAAGAAAGATTCCAAGGGGAGTAAGGGGCGACTGTGGCTGACAAGGGACGTCAGGGACAGTATAAAAATAAAAGAGAAACATAGCAAAGATGAGCGGGAAGTAAGAGGATTGGGTAATGTTAGCAACAATTAAAGAGCAACAGAAGATAACTAAAAAGGCAATACAGGGAGAAAAGATGAGGTACGAAGTTAAGCTAGCCAAGAATATAAAGGAGGATAGTAAAAGCTTCTTTAGGTATGTGAAGAGGAAAACAATAGTTAAGACCAAAGTTGGACCCTTGAATACTGAAAAGGGTGAATTTATAGAAACATAGAAACATAGAAAATAGGTGCAGGAGTAGGCCATTCGGCCCTTCGAGCCTGCACCGCCATTCAATATGATCATGGCTGATCATCCAACTCAGTATCCTGTACCTGCCTTCTCTCCATACCCCCTGATCCCTTTAGCCACAAGGGCCACATCTAACTCCCTTTTAAATATAGCCAATGAACTGGCCTCAACTACAATACAATACAAAACGGTTTTATTCGTCACATTGCACATAAAGTGCAAGTCAAATGAATTTGCCAGCAGCGGTACAATGAGAAAGAACACACAAAAACACAATAAAAATTTAACACAAACATCCACCACAGCATTCATCACTGTGGTGGAAGGCACAAAATTTGGCCAGTCCGCCTCCATTTTCCCCCGTGGTCGGGACCTCAACCCTCCGCAGCCGCCGCTGCGGGCGTCCAGATGAATGAAAGTCAAGGTAAGTCCTGAATCCTGCCTCCCCCACCAGAGACCACGGCTTCAGGTTGGTGTAGGCCTCAGGCCGGCGATCGGTGATTTAAAGTTCGCGCAGCAGCCAGAAGCACCGCAGACTGCAGGGTCGGCAGTTGAAGTCGAAGCTCCCCTCCAGGGATCCCCAGCGAGGGACCCCGCTCCTGATGGTAAGTCCACGCCGCGCCTGCAGCAGAAGTTGGCCAGCAGTCGGAGTGGAAGCTTCTTCCTCTCCCGGGTCCCCAGCGAGGGATCCCAGGCTGTAGACGTTGCGCTGGCCGGAGCTCTGCAGACCACGGTCCCAGGCTGCCGCGGGCCAGCGAAACGGAGCTCGCCCGCTCCACGCCGAGAGTCCGCGCTGCTCCCGCAGCTGAAGCCCCGTGTAGGAGGCGACCGAAGCGGTTTCCCCCTTACCCCCCCACACCACCCCCCACACAAGACACACAAAGAAACATTAAAAACATACATTTAAACACACTAAAAAAAATTAAAAAGTTGAAAAAACTGACATGCTGCTAGCCAGGCTGCCGGCTTGCAGCGCCCCACCGACCAGCTAACACTATCTTCTGTGGCAGAGAATGCCAGAGATTCACCACTCTCTGTGTGAAAAATGTTTTTCTCATCTCGGTCCTAAAAGATTTCCCCTTGATCCTTAAACTGTGACCCCTTGTCCTGGACTTCCCAACATCGGGAACAATCTTCCTGCATCTAGCCTGTCCAACCCCTTAAGAATTTTGTAAGTTTCTATAAGATTCCCCCTCAATCTTCTAAATTCTAGCGAGTACAAGCCGAGTCTATCCAGTCTTTCTTCATATGAAAGTCCTGACATCCCAGGAATCAGTCTGGTGAACCTTCTCTGTACTCCCTCTATGGCAAGAATGTCTTTCCTCAGATTTGGAGACCAAAACTGTACGCAATACTCCAGGTGTGGTCTCACCAAGACCCTGTACAACTGCAGTAGAACCTCCCTGCTCCTATACTCAAATCCTTTTGCTATGAATGCAAACATACCATTCGCTTTCTTCACTGCCTGCTGCACCTGCATGCCTACTTTCAATGATTGGTGTACCATGACACCCAGGTCTCGTTGCATTTCCCCTTTTCCTAATCGGCCACCATTCAGATAATAGTCTACTTTCCTGTTTTTGCCACCAAAGTGGATAACCTCACATTTATCCACATTATACTGCATCTGCCATGCATTTGCCCACTCACCCAGCCTATCCAAGTCACCTTGCAGCCTCCTAGCATCCTCCTCACAGCTAACACTGCCACCCAGCTTCGTGTCATCCGCAAACTTGGAGATGTTGCATTCAATTCCCTCGTCCAAATCATTAATATATATTGTAAATAGCTGGGGTCCCAGCACTGAGCCTTGCGGTACCCCACTAGTCACTGCCTGCCATTCTGAAAAGGACCCGTTTACTCCTACTCTTTGCCAGCCAGTTCTCTATCCACATCAATACTGAACCCCCAATACCGTGTGCTTTAAGTTTGTATACTAATCTCTTATGTGGGACCTTGTCGAAAGCCTTCTGAAAGTCCAGATATAACACATCCACTGGTTCTCCCTTATCCACTCTACTAGTTATATCCTCGTCAGACATGATTTACCTTTCGTAAATCCATGCTGACTTTGTCCAATGATTACACCACTTTCCAAATGTGCTGCTATCCCATCTTTAATAACTGACTCTAGCAGTTTCCGCACTACCGATGTTAGACTAACTGGTCCGTAATTCCCCGTTTTCTCTCTCCCTTTTTAAAAAGTGGGATTACATTAGCTACCCTCCAATCCTCAGGAACTACTCCAGAATCTAAAGAGTTTTGAAAAATTATCACTAATGCATCCACTATATCTGGGGCTACTTCCTTAAGTACTCTGGGATGCAGCCTATCTGGCCCTGGGGATTTATCGGCCTTTAATCCATTCAATTTACCTAACACCACTTCCCGGCTAACCTGGATTTCACTCAGTTCCTCCATCTCATTTGAACCGCGGTCCCCTGCTATTTCCGGCAGATTATTTATGTCTTCCTTAGTGAAGACAGAACCAAAGTAGTTATTCAATTGGTCTGCCATGTCCTTGTTCCCCATGATCAATTCACCTGTTTCAGACTGCAAGGGACCTACATTTGTTTTAACTAATCTTTTTCTCTTCACATATCTATAAAAACTTTTGTAGTCAGTTTTTATGTTCCCTGCCAGTTTTCTTTCATAATCTATTTTCCCTTTCCTAATTAAGCCCTTTGTCCTCCTCTGCTGGACTCTGCTATTATGGGGTACAAGGAAATGGCAGATGAGTTGAGCACGTACTTTGGATCCATCTTCACTAAGGATGACACAAATAATCTTCCTGATATACTAGTGGCCAGAGGATCTGGGGTGACGGAGGAACAGAAGGAAATACACATTAGGCAGGAAATAGTGTTGGGAAGACTGATGGGACTGAAGGCTGATAAATCCCCAGGGCCTGATGGTCTGCATTCCAGGGTACTTAAGGAAGTGATTCTAGAAATCATGGATGGATTGGTAATAATTTTCCAATGTTCTATAGATTCAGGATCAGTTCCTGTGGATTGGAGGGTAGCTAATATTATCCTACTTTTTAAGAAAGGCAGTAGAGAGAAAACAGGGAATTATAGACCAGTTAGCCTGACATCGGTGGTGGGAAAGATGCTGTAGTCAATTATAAAAGATGAAATAGCGGCACATTTGGATAGCAGTAACAGGATCGGTCCGAGTCAGCATGGATTTACAAAGGGGAAATCATGCTCGACTAATCTTCTGGAATTGTTTGAAGATGTGACTAGGAAAATGGACAAGGGAGAGCCAGTGAATGTAGTGTATCTGGACTTTCAGAAAGCATTTGATAAGGTCCCATATAGGAGATTAGTGGGCAAAATTAGGGCACATGGTATTGGGGGTAGAGTGCTGACATGGATAGAAAATTTGTTGGCAGACAGGAAACAAAAAGTAGGGATTAACAGGTCCCTTTCAGAATGGCAGGCAGTGACTAGTGGGGTACCGCAAGGCTCGGTGCTGGGACGCAGCTATTTATAATATACATCAATGATTTAGATGAAGGGATTCAAAGTAACATTACCAAATTTGTAGATGACACAAAGCTGGGTGGCAGTGTGAAATAGTAATAGTAATAGTAACTTTATTGTCAATTCAAATAATGCAACAAGTAGTTACACAGAGGATTGAAATTGCGTTTCCCCATACTCCAATGTGCAAGTAATATTTATAACACAGACAGAGAGTATACCAATAAAAATAGACAACGGACATATACATTATATAAAATATTCATTAATAAAAGGTGCAATATAGAAAAGTGCAAATAGCATACTGCAGACATTGGGTTAAAGTTAATTTGACAGTCAGTTGGTCTTTGTGTAATGTTCATGGAATTTTCTTGAGTGTGTTGAGTAGTCTGATGGCCTGAGGGAAAAAGCTGTTTTTGAATCTTGTGGTTTTGCTCCGCATGCTGCGGTAGCGCTTGCCGGATGGTAGGAGGGTGAACAGTTTGTGTGCTGGGTGGGTGGTGTCTTTGATGATATTGGTTCCTCTCTTGCGACAGCGAGATGGGTATAAGTCTTGAATTGCTGGTTGGGGTGATCTAGTGATCTTCTCCGCTGTCCTCACCACTCTCTGTAGGGCCTTCTGGTCAGCAGCAGAACAACTGCCATACCAGACTGAGAGACTGCTGGTAAGAATGCTCTCAATGGCACCCCTGTAAAAAGTTGTGAGGGCAGAAGGGGGGAGGTCGGCTCTCCTCATCCGTCGAAGGAAGTGGAGGCGTTGCTGTGCTTTCTTGACTAGGGAGATGGTGTTGGTGGACCATGTCTGATCATCTGTGATGTGTACTCCCAGGAACTTGGTGCTTTTCACAGACTCCACTGCACTGCCATTTATGGTGAGTGGGATGTGTGCTGCCTGTTTCTTCCTGAAGTCCAGTTATTTCTTTTGTTTTATTGACATTGAGTTGAAGGTTATTGATGTCACACCTGTTGATGAGTTGTTGTACCTCCTCTCTGTAGGCTGAGTCATCATCGAACGGAGACGAGGAAATGTGAGGAGGATGCTATGAGAATGCAGGGTGACTTGGATAGGTTGGTGACTGGGCAGATGCATGGCAGATGCAGTTTAATGTGGATAAATGTGAGGTTATCCACTTTGGTAGCAAAAACAGGAAGGCAGATTACTATCTAAATGGTGTCAAGTTGGGAAAAGGGGAAGTACAACGGGATCTGGGGGGTCCTTGTTGTCAATGAAAGTAAGCATGCAGGTACAGCAGGCAGTGAAGAAAGCGAATGGCACGTTGGCCTTCATAACAAGAGTTGAGTTTTGGAGCAATGAGGTCCTTCTGCAGTTGTATTGGGCCCTAGTGAGACCACACCTGGAGTATTGTGTGCAGTTTTGGTCCCCTAATTTGAGGAAGGGCATTCTTGCTATTGAGGGAGTGCAGCGTAGGTTCACAAGGTTAATTCCCGGGATGGCGGGACTGTCATATGCTGAGAGAATGGAGAGGCTGGGCTTGTATACTCCGGAGTTTAGAAGGATGAGAGGAGATCTTATTGAAACATATAAGATTATAAAGGATTTGGACACGCTAGAGGCAGGAAACATGTTCCTGATGTTGGGGGATTCCAGAACCAGGAGCCACAGTTTAAGAATAAGGGTTAAACCATTTAGAACGGAGACGAGGAAACACTTTTTCACACAGAGAGTTGTGAGTCTGAGGCCGGTTCTCTGGATACTTTCAGGAGGGAGCTAGATAGGGCTCTTAAAGATAGTGGAGTCAGGGGATATGGGGAGAAGGCAAGAACGGGGTACTGATTGTGGATGATCAGCCATGATCACATTGAATGGCAGTGCTGGCTCGAAGGGCCGAATGGCCTACTCCTGCACCTATTGTCTATTGTCTATTAAAGTTGCCAGGAGTAAACGGGATGAAAAAGGTTGGGAACCCCTGCCTTAAATCAATCGAAGGAATTGTTTTAGTTTGAGAAATCAATGGACTTTGACAAATTCCACACAGCCCATATAATTTATTAAAAGGCAGACCATAAAATTGCTTTAAGATAGCATATCACCTCATTGTGGAATAAACATGAAAATTGCTTGTGAAATGTTGACCTGCAGTTTTCCTTTGCTGCAGAAAATGCTGACCTCTACATCTCAAGAGAGGGAGTTTCAAAATAACTCTTGCTGTCTGCCCCACCTTTGTTTTTTATCAAGAACGTTGTTCTATCTGGCCACAATAGCCTGGGACATTTAGGGAATTTGTCTGCATTATGAAGGTTAAAATTATGTCATGAAACAAGCTTCCTGTTAACTTCTGTGGTGAAATAATGACAACATTCTTAGGCTGAGGTAAGCAGAAATGACAACAGCAATCATTTATGATCCCTTTAGGAACACCCAATTCTGGCTGTACTTTGGCCCAGTATCTAAACTGTTGAAGATTAAGCAACTGTACAAAAACCAGGTCAGCACCAGTACCTGTACAGAGCAGTCAGACGTCAGTGAGAACTCTTCCGAGATTTGTTCCTTGCTGAACAGTGCATCCAGGTATCCATCCATTCAAGGTAATTTTGAAAGACTTTGAGATAAGCCATGTATTTAAAATATTGACCATCTTTTTCTGTGGAGTGAGTGGGTTACATTTATTCAATGTCATTCTTTAATATTTTATACTGTTGATCATTTTGATTATATGTACCAGTTTTATGATAGTAGATTAAATATGGGAAACATCCAAATAGACATTTATCTGATGGAAAAAAAACTATAATAACATTCGTAATGGTTCAGTGAAGAGTGCATGGATCCTGTGAGGATGAATTCTGTAAGGATTGTAGACAGCATTATACTTCGCGCAGAGTTGGGTCTCTTGATTACGCTACTTAACTGACACCACCTCAAAAGAATACAGGGAATATTGGAAATAGTCGAACTAGGCCGAGGATGATTCTTCCATTCCACGAGTAGCTTTCCCATTTTCTTCGTCACGGGCAATCCCTCTGTGTAGAGGATGTCCTGCTTCCATTCCAGTTCTGAAGAATGGAAGTTGTCTTTCCATTTATCCTGTCAGTGTGGAATGGCACTTGCCAACCAAGGACTTGACAGTGAGATCCTGGTCCATTGACAAGGAGATCCAAGATTAATGGAGACCGGGCTCTGCTGTGAACCCTAACATTTATGCATGCACACACCCAACTTAAATGCTCACCATCCTGCCCAGAAATTCTTTCTTGCTCCAACTCACCCTAATCCCCTGTGTTCTTCAGTCTCATTTTTCTCCTTACTGACTCTCTTCTCTCTGAGCTCTTTCCCCTTCCATCTCCAGATCCCCATTCTCTTGCTACCATTCCTCGTCCCCAATCCAGCCTCCCCTGATCTACACCTACCAGCTCTCTCCCAGAGTGCGATCATTGTTCACCCACTATGGGGTCATCCCCCAATTGCCGACCATTCACACTCCTACCCATGATCCTAACCCCCTAGCCCAGATCCCTCACCCAAAACACACCTGGAAAGGCCTGTGAAAATCTTCAGGCACCCAATCATTTTGCATTCTGGCAGCCTCCAGGGGCTCTGAAGACAGGGCCAGTTCCAGAACAGAACAATCAAAACTGTAGCCCAATAACAAGGTTTTGAAACATTTGATCAACTGAATTCCTGAACATGTTTTACAATGTTGTAACAACTTTTAAACGATTAAAACTTGAATCTGAATAATGAGGGTTTACGAGAATGTTGCCAGGACTCAAGGGACTGAGTTCTAGGGAAAGGTTGGACATGCTAGGACATTATTCTTTGGAGCGTAAGAGACTGAGGAGTGACCTAATGGAGGTTTATAAAAGCATGAGGGACACACACACAGGGTGAATGCACTGTGGCCTTTTCCAAGGGTTGAGGGAAAGCAAGAAATAGAAGGCATATGTTTAAGGTGAGAGGAGGAACCTCAGGAGCAACTTTTTCACGCAGAAGGTGGTGAGTGTATGGAATGAAAAGACATTTGGTGAGGAACATGGATAAGAAAGCTTCAGAGGGACATGGGTCAAAAGTGGGCCAATGTGACTGGCTTAGATGGGGCAGCTGAGTCAACATGGACACATTGGACCAAAGGTTTTGTTTCCATGTAGTTTGACAAAATTTAAGTGAACCGACTATTAATTCCAAGGATTCAAAAGTTTGCTGTACTTTTCTTGGTGATTGGTTAACAAAGATGTTAACTACATGGTTAGAAGGCAGGTTTTTAAAGCAGCTATTTTTTTCTGTGTTTCCAGCCCCGCAATTAAGTGTTTTTTCAGTGTACTATCTGTAAATCCTTTTTTATGAACAAGATTATGACATTTCAGCTCCTGCCCCCGTCCTAACAGAGTGATAAAAAAAGACAAAAACAATCACAATCATCCATAAAATCAGTCTAGGAGACCAGACAAATGCTTATGTAAATCGCAAACATTGCAGCCTAATCTCTTGGCACATATTCCCAGCATGCTAAATTTGTTCACAACATCTCTGCTATAGTGTAGGAAGGACCGGCAGATGTTGGTTTACATCAAAGATAAACACAAAATGCTGGAGTAAGTAAGCGAGACAGGCAGCATCTCTGGAGAGAAGGAATGGGTGAGGTTTCGGGTCAAGACCCTTCGTCACTCTCGACCCGAAACGTCACCCATTCCTTTTCTCCAGAGATGCTGCCTGTCCTGCTGAGTTACTCCAGCATTTTGTGTCTATCCCTACTATAGTGGCAATGCAGTTTATGATTAATCCACCAGGACAATTTATAATATGTTTTAGATATTTAGATATTATTAGATATTATTACAAAACAAGTTTTTTTTGCTTTTTGATAAAATGTGCTTTGAAAATTTATATTTTGTATTATGTCTTTATGACCAAAAGGCAGCTTTTACCTTAATTTTGAATTTGAATGTGTGGGATGAATGGATTTGTCATTTTCCCTCCAAGTCTGTGGTAAGGAGCTTTTCCCTCTCCCCAAGCACCTCAGTGTAGCTTGACGAACATCAAATGCTGTTGGAAGATCATCAGCATGGTGAAAGATGCTCTTTGGTCTACCCGAACCTTGCTGGCCTTCCAGTGTGACCAGATGTCGGCAAGTGAGTGCTGCCACCTGGCTCATTTGAGGTTGCAGGAGGATGTTGCTAAGGGGCACAGTGAAGGTCGGTGCAGCCAACACAAAAGGTTTGTGGGGAAGGACTCCAATCTCCAGTTCTGCCACCGGAGTACTGAGTACCCTGCATAACACAAATACCTGAAAGGTGTATCATTCAAAGGGGCCAAGTGAGTGACAATGTCCTTTGTACATAGAATGTATTCACTTGATGGCACAACAAATGTAGATTTTTGACAACACTGAATGTATAGACGGGACAATACTGTGAATGTAAAGAGAGTCATGCAGTTATGTAATTCTTGTAAATATTATTTATGAATAAAGTTTATTTTTGATGGTCGGTATATGGAATGATCTTCCAGAGGAGGTAGTTGAGGCAGGCAAAATAACAATATTTAACAGACACTTGGACAGATGCATGGATAGGAAGGGTTTGGATATGGGCCAAGTGTGGCCAAATGGAACTAGCTCAGATAAGGCATCTTGGTCAGCATGGACAAATTGGGATGAAAGGCCTGTTTCCCTGCTGTATGACTCAACAAATACAAAACACGTAGCATGACAAATTGTAGGGATTTGGTGCTTCCATTAGGAAATGTGAAAATGGCATAACAATGTCTAAAAGGCTGCCCGTGATTACCATCTGAAAGGGGTGGGAGGGGATACCGGCGGCAGTGTAATCATGTGTTCTCGTCTTCAGGAAATGAATAGAGGAGGGACTGGTGGGGTTATAGGACTGGTGAAAAGACTATGAATACAGAAAACATGGTGCTGGAAATGTCCATGGACTTATGAGAGATGTAGACTATTTACATATGGGAAAAGAGACGTACAATGTGTGAAATAGCACAGATTTATTTTTCTGTTCCAGTTAAATCCAATAAATGCAAAAAAGTACCTTCAAAGGCAAGTAACCTGAGCAGCCAACGACGTGCCTTCTTCATTCCTTCTCTCTAGATCCTGGTGAGGTTTTGCAATCTTTGGTCAGGATGGTAGGGTTGAAACCGTCCATAGTTCCTCCAACCCCCGGTGTGCGCTTCCTGAGTGCTGGCACGGCAGCTTGCATCGCCGATCTCATCACCTTCCCCTTAGACACGGCTAAAGTTAGATTACAGGTAACGAGCGGAACAAGCAAAACATTATTAATTTTTGTTCTCTCCGAAATGTATTTTGAAACTCAACTAATCGCAAATGTCTCGGTAAAGAAATTAGATTATTGGTTTAAGTGGTGAAACTGAATTTAGAAATATTTCCGTCATTCTTTCTGTTCTTGTTATCCACGAGTAACTCGCGCGTCTGCTTTAGATTCAAGGAGAAGCTGCAAGTTGCCAAGGATCCAAAAGTATCAAGTACCGCGGGGTTTTGGGGACGGTGGTTACAATGGTCAGAACAGAAGGACCGATGAGCTTATACAGTGGTCTGGTGGCTGGGCTGCAGAGACAAATGAGCTTCGCTTCAATTAGAATCGGACTGTATGATTCTGTAAAGCAGTTTTACAGTAGAGGCAATGACCGTAAGTAACAATTTCCGGGGAAGCGGAAATATTTAACACATGCTTAAATTGGGCAATTAACGCTACATTTAGTATATAAAAGCGACGATCATATCAGATACTGTAATAATTATATTGGCTAAGATTGGGATATTTCTGTGGTACAAATTAATTAATGCAACGAATGAACGCACACACATCACAGGGCGAAGAAGCACTGAGAATTAACGTTTAGATCTCTTGACGTTGCAGAGTTAACTTAAAATGCGCGGAGAAATATCTTGGAGGGTCGAATATAATTTAAACCGAGTGACTGAACGGAAATCATTGCGAGTGCACAATAGTACAATACTGGTACAAACATTTCTAGTACAAAATTAACAGCGAGTGTGCAAATATCTCAGGTAAAAATAAGTTCACAGTGCCCGAGTGCACAAATTTAGAATCACAGAATTTACAGCTCTATCAGCAAATGACTCTAAATGGGACTACCTTAGATGGGGCATCTTGGTCGGCCTGGACGGTTTGGGCTGAAAGATCTGTTTCCGTGCTGCAAGACTATGCTGATGAAACAATTATAATGGTACAGAAGGGGGCAATTCGACCCATCGAGTCGATACCAGCTCTCTCTAGAGTTATCCGGTGCCTTCTATTCTCCCGCTCCCGTCTTGTAGCCCTGCAAATTCATAGAATCACGATGTTGATCAAGGTAATGAACACAGTATGAGTAAGTACACATATTTATCAGATGGAAGAAAGTTAATTGAATCAATGTATAGATATTCCGGGTTAAAAGATACAAATATCTTCCAGCGAAGCCGTTAAAACAATACACATATCTCAGTAAAAAGTATTGATAAGTAGTGAATGTACAGGTATCTAGTGGGTACTAATACTTAAATGCTTGAATATAAATATGCTGTGCTCTGTTTCAGTTAGTTTAAAACGCATGTTGGCCATTTTAAAGAGGATTAAAATAAAATGTGAAATATCGTCAATGGTAATTATATCTGCTATAAAATAACACAAAGATGTTAACTGTTAAACAGTTTGTAAATACGTAGTTCAATCCTGGTGTGGTGTGAAATACTGATTAATTCCAATTTCCCTTTCTTTCCCTGCAGATACCAGTATAGGCACCGCCACACTGGCAGCCTGCACTACGGGAGGACTTGCTGTTGCACTGGCTCAACCAATGGATGTGGTTAAAGTTCGTTTTCAGGCACAGAAGAACATTCGGGGTGCTCGGAAACGATACAATGGAACCCTTCAGGCCTATAAATCAATAGCCAAAGAGGAGGGAATTCAAGGACTTTGGAAAGGTGCACATGACAGCAATATTGATCTGGGTTGGCATCTCGAGGTATTTCATTTGCATTAATCAAACCTTGTTTATCTTCCCTTAGGAACTTTCCCTAACATTGCTCGAAATGCTATTGTCAACTGTTCAGAGCTTGTAACCTATGACATAATTAAAGAGACAATTCTGAGGAAGAAACTGTTGACAGGTCGGTTGACAACCTGGGACTTTTTGGCAAAGTTAATGTTGGTTATTTTTCTCCTTTCACATTTGCTTTATTTAAATGAGTGCAAGGTAGTTCATAGAATGTAATACATTGCAGTTGTCAGTGTCATAAACAAACTGATCAAGGTGAATGTGCAGATTATATTTTGTACCGCGGGCTAATTTTAGTAAAAACATAGGTGCAACGTTGGTAGTTAGTAGCTTGAGCCATCTGCTATTGTTCCAGAAATAAAACAGTGAAGAAATCCATGCAAGGGAGAACAATACTATTTAAGGTACACTGATTTTTCAGCATCTGCAGTTCCTTCTTTAACAATACTATTTAAGGTAATTGATTATTCTTCCACTGACAATTAAATTAAAGGGTATGTTTTATTTTGGACAAAAGGACATAAAGTGCTGAAGAAACTCAGCAGGAAAACATAGATAGGTGATGTTTCAGGACTCGATGATATTCTCCAGATGCTGCCTGACCTATTGAGTAACTCCAACACTTTGTGTCCTTTTGTGTATTAGCCAGCATCTGCAGTTCTTTGTTCTATATTTTGGATATGCATTAGAAAAGTGGAAAAAATATATAAGGACCATCAAAGAGAAGTAAAAAAGGTGCAAGCTACAAAAGCTTTAGTGGAGCATATAGCAGCCCGGTAAACAGACAAGGAATAAACATCGGTTTAGTGTGATAATGGATGAGAATGTTACCAAAAGTATCATCAGGTATGATCACCCAGTTTCAAGTTTAATGCTCCCTATATTACTTGATTATAACAGAGAACGTGTTAAAAAAAACTTATAGGCTGCAGCTGTTTCAAGGATAAACTATTTGTAGAGTTTTGTCTCAATAATAACCTTGATTAATGATGAGACCGTACAATATAAGAGTGAACTTTCCCCCACTATTAAATATCTTATAGCATTAATATTTAGGTTATGCTTATTGCCAGCAAATAAATATTTCCACATATCAGATTATTTAAATTTTCATTCCAGCAATCATTTGCATCAAAACTTAAGAATTATGATTATTCCACCAGAATATTGGATAATGTGATTTCTCAGAACTACTAATTTCCAGAAGCCTTGGCATACCACACACATTACAATCCTAAAAATTCTTTATATTGAAATCACAAGATGGAACTAATCTTATGCCTTCATTAAAACAGATTCAGATTCTGGAATAGATAAGCGTTTATTTTTCAATTTGCAGATAACTTTCCGTGCCACTTCCTCTCGGCCTTTGGTGCAGGCTTTTGTACAACTGTGGTAGCTTCTCCTGTTGATGTAGTAAAGACAAGGTACATGAACTCTGTACCTGGACAATACAAGAGTGCACTAAATTGTGCCCAGACTATGTTGTTTGAAGAAGGATCAACAGCCTTTTACAAAGGGTAAATACATTTATTTCTGATTAATTAGCAGTCAGGTACATCTGCTTAGTTTGGTTTTATATTTTCTGTCCTTTATCATCTGATTTTATCCCTCACTTTTCCTTTCTGGATGATAATTGTATAGGAACCCAGGAGCCATATTGGCAATTCTTTCCTTTACAACAGCCATCACTGCATGCTGGATGGTTTCAAAAGCATTCAGCCCAATAAAAGGAAGTTGAAGGTTGGGTTAAAGTACACCTCTCTGTTGATCTCTACTCTACCTCCAATCAAACAGATTTCCTTCTTTCTTGAGTACTTCATGTTCTGTGATTTATAACTTTTTATCCTTTTCCATATTCCATCCTAAATCACTGTGCCAACTGTTGAATTAGATATTGTTTCTGTGGAACTTTGTCAATGATGGCTAAACTTTCAACAATTTACATTTGCTGGACAACTATTTTTTCCACAGATGCAAGTGACATTCGGTTGGCACGATTAACTCACTTGTTAACTATTTTATATTTGCTTTGAAGGGACTTCTCCAAGTTGGATCTTGCAATGAAGTATTGTAATTTTTATTGACCATGAATAACAGGCCTGTTGTTTTTTTCAATTCTGATGCCATTTCAAAGTACCTGTACCTTGTTTGCTTCTAATCTTCAGGTTCTAACAAGTGTTTAGTAGTTCATTCACATGATCAACACAAATCTCTTACCTTCAACACCTTAGAACATTTATTGTCTGTCCCAGGGATTCACTAGACTTGAAACATTGCAATTTTCATGTTTGTCAGCCCATTCACCTCTGAAGATCCTCCAGGATACTGGGCATGTCATAATTAGATAACAAATTCACAACATATATTCTCCAAACATTTCTACCAATATACAATCTACCAATATGTAAATTTTTAATCTTTTAAATTGTTTTTATTTTGTTCTTTCAGCATGGCTGAAAGCAGAATTAGATAAATATGAAGAAGAAAGAAGTGTTGATAGTTTCCTTGCAAAGAGGCTCGTCGAGCATAAATAATTGACTGACCTATTGTGCCAAAAGACTTGGCTCTTTACAGTAATTTCCAAGTATTAAAGCTTAAAAATTTTCAATTGGCATAACCTCAACAAACCTTTATTTTGGCTACCTCTAGAAATAATTTGAAACTCAATTTTTAACATTAATATCTCTATAAAAATTTGTAGATGATTCCTCTTCATGTTTCTCCTAATATTTGCAAACCATTTTAGCAATTAAAAAAAAAAGACAATGCTGGCACAACTCATTTAGACAGCATCTCTGGAGAACATGAAGAGGTGACATTTTGGGTCGGAACACCTCTATTTAGAGGGAGGGGGGGGGGGGGTTGCAGAAGGCTGGGAGAATGGAAAGGCAGAGCAATGTGTGGCAGGTAAATAGGTGGAGCAATTTCCAACAAGGATTCCAGTATATATCTTTGTATATGTCTGTTTTTTAAAAACTATTTTGTACCTATTTGTTGATTTTATTTGCACTGCTTTCCCTGGCAACATTATTATTGCAAAAGTACTCTCCTCATGAAAACAATGCCATCATGTTGTTTTATCCTTATCTTGCTTGAAGTTTCGGAGATCTGCAGCTGTCACTTATTTTACAATCGTGCTTATTCATCACTATATACTGATTTCTCTGGATTTATAGGTTTGTTCCCTCTTATCTACGCCTTGGTTCCTGGAACGTGGTAATGTTTGTGTCATACGAGCAGCTTAAGAGGGCAATGATGCTGGCCAGACAAAGCTAAGATTCTTCAAATTAATGATCTTTATGAACCATTTGGCACTTCACCAAGCACACAAACCTACATGGACTTGAAGAACTGGACCTCTTCTGTATAGGTTTCTAATATTTATAAAAATGTTTTGTATGAAATGTGCCTCCATGGGCAGCATAAAACAAATATTGGAAGTAAAACTGCAGCAGGATAAGGAAACTGCACCTAGAAATGTCTACTCTCTGCACAAATGTTGTTTGATCTACTGAATGTTCCCAGTGTTTTGATTTTATTCTGTTACATTAAAGTTTGTACGCATTCATGGTAGACACTTTTAACTGGAATATGACTGAATATTTCATGTTCATATTATTTGTTATGTCAGGCAAGCAAAACAATCCAATGGGCTTTGTATTAGTCATAGAGCGATACAGCGTGGAAACAGGCCCGTCGGCCCAACTTACCCACACCGGCCAACATGTCCCATCTACACTAGTCCCACCTGCCTGCATTTGGTCCATATCCCTCCAAACCTGTCCATCCATGTACTTGCCTATTTCCTAAACGTTGGGATAGCTCCTGCCTAAACTCTCCTCTGGCACCTCATTCCATACACCCACCACCCTTTTGCGAGAAAGATATCCCTGATTCCTATTAAATCTTTTCCCCTTCACCTTAAAACGTATGTCCTCTCTTCACCTATTCTGGGCAAGAGACTCTGCATCTACCCGATCTATTCCTCACATGATTTTATACACCTCTATAAGATCACCACTCATCCTCCTGCTCTCCAATGAATAGTCCCAGCCTATTCAACCTCTCCTTATAGCTCAGACCCTCTAATCCTGGCAACATCCTCGTATTAGTTTAGTTTTAGTTTAGTTTAGAGATACAGCGCTGAAAAAGGCCCTTCAGCCCACCGAGTCCGCACCGACCCCCAACTATACCAAGCCATTTAACCTACACACCTGTACGTCTTTGGAGTGTGGGAGGAAGCCAAAGATCTCGGAGAAAACCCATGCAGGTCACAGGGAGAACGTACAAACTTTGTAATGACAAGCACCCATAGTCAGGATCAAACCTGGGTCTCTGGCGCTATAAGGCAGCAACTCCATGCCACCCCTATTCTTTAAAATATATAGAGTAAAATGCACTTTACTGCCAGCTTCATTATTTCAAAATCATGGATGCATAATACACAATACATATAATATATAGATGCATGAATACATAATTTGAAAAGCTAATTTCAGTCCCGTCACTGGGCAATTGCTGTTAGCTTGCATTGAATCTTGGCTGGCTACAATTGAATAAATTTATTTATTTGTCAGTGTTCATATTGAATTGTTCTAAAAGCATATTTTATAGTAAACTACATAATCTTTCATGTTAATTGAGGGGAAATAAATCTTTTTTTGTATTACTTTGTATAAATACGTAATATATAAATACTTGATATATGCCCACAGTGAAAGTTGATGACACTCTCCATGTGTTAGTGCAAAACAAAATAGAAGCTTGGAATAAAGTACACTAGCTAATTATGCACAACCAATGGATGAGTCATTCCCGATTACATTTTACTTGAAACCAGATGCTAATGATGGTGTACTTAGATCTCTGATCCATTAAAATGTATTTGCACCAATATTAACTGATTACAGGTGACATGTGCTTTAAAGGGGCTGTCCCACTTGGGCGACCTAATCTGCGAGTTTAGAAGAGTGTCTTCGACCTTCAAACTCGTAGCATGGTTGACATGTGGTCCTAGGAGGTTCTATGAGGTCGCTAGAACTCTCCTTCATGCTTGAGGGAAGTTCCTGAATACTCATAGCCTCAGCTAGGTCGCAGGAAAAATGTCAGTATGTTGAAAATTTTTCCACAAGTAAAATTTGGTCGGCATGGTTCTTTTGAATTCGTAGTGCAGTGGAGTGGGGTCGCTATGTAGTTACAGGCAGTCGAGGACAGCCATACGCAACCTCCTTCGCTGACCGGGCATTTTGATTGGCTCATTGGAGTTTTCAGGACTCAGGAAAACCTATCGGAAGGTAAAATGCCCGCTAAAATTTATTATACTTCTTAAAAGCGTCTCCACTCCTTCCCCCCCCCTTCTCTCTCTCCTCCCCTCGTCTCTCTCCTTCCTCCCCCCTTCTCTCCCCCTCCCCCCTCCACGCTCTCTAAAGGACTTACCTTACACTGTGGCAGCCGTTTATCTTCTTCATTGCGGGTGTGAATTTCAGACAGCGCTCCCCCGCTTTCCCTTGCCCCCGCCTTTGCGATGTGTGTGTGTGTGTGTGTGCGCGCGCGCGCGCGCGGGGTCGGACGATCCAGCTCGCGGTTTCAACGCAGACAGTCAATCCAGCTCGAGGCCATCCAGGCGAGTGCCATCGAGCTTGAAGGTCGAAGACACTCTTCTTAACTCGCGGATTAGGTTGCCCAAGTGGGACAGCCCTATTAACACCAAATCCATTCCCATCACTGATTTTAAAATACATTTCCTCCCCCCCCCCACCCCCCCCCCCCCAAGACACTGGCGGTCACATCGTTTATCCTCCATAAACTCCTCCAGGTTAATAACCTTTTGAGATATTGCATTTTCATTTCTGCGCCTTATGCATCCCATCTTTCAATCTCTTTGTGGTTTTACTTTCAATGGACAAAGTGATAATGCTCTGGAATTGTGGATGAACCCTGTGAAGATGCTCCTTATATCTTGCTCTTTGTCCAAACTTGTGACAATCGGTACTATTTAACAGCAAGGCATGTTGTAGGACAGAAGTCAGGAATGTGTTAGAAGTGTCCTCAACTTCACTCAGGAATTGGATACACCGTTTCTAGTGCCTCAGCTTTACATTAGTGACAGTGTAGAATTGGTGTAAACTCACAAAATCAAAAAGATGCGATTCTTAAAGCAACAAGGGTAGACTTAAGTTTGCAAAAATGCCTCTTCGCTGTAAACTTGGCAATCTGAAAATTAATTGCAAAAATTATAGAATGGAAGCCCAAGTCCTCCAAGACAGATCACAGATATGCTGCTACTTCTATAGCGTAACTGGATCAAAACATCTCAGTCCAAGGTATTTAGTGCCCTTTAAGTGGCAACTCCCTTCACAATGATTAAAAAGGTTCAAAATTCAAAGTAAAAGAAAACATGCAAATAAATACATATACACTTGGGTATAGCAGGTATATTTTTAATTGAGCAAACATTCATAAAATAAGTTCCAACCTCCCACCTATATGGAAAGCCATCTGGTACAAATCTATATAAACTTTAAATGTCAGAGCATCTTTTTTTGGTGGGAAGTATTTTGTTCAATAAACTAATTAATGTTCAAGTACAAATGTATTATCTAGATTAATCACACCAGTAATAAATACAAAACATATGACCGGTGGTCATATGCCAATAAGCAATCCTCAATAGAAAGCAGGAAAGGTGCATGGAACAACTATAACCTGCTGCTGCCATCCTGAGTGAGATGAGGCTCAAAACAAAAAAATAATGTACATCTTCCTTGCATCTCATCAAAATTTCTACCAACAATCATTGAAATTACTTTTTAACTGTGTATTTAATTTGTCTTCATGGAAAGTCATGGAGAATACAATGTGGCATTATCAGCAGCTAGTTCACACTTCATATCACGTTACAAAAGCACTAAAAGATGAAATGTTCATACTTCATGAAGACCTCCACTTAATAGTACAAGCAAGATTGTCAACAATTTGAACTTGGCCACAGCTCTTTGTAATTGACAACCAATGAAAAGGTTGGTTTATAAATTCATCTGAAATGAATAATTATTATGTAATACACAGAGGTTTGGAAAATAAACATGTCAGATTAAAACTGATTATTGCTGGAAAATTTAGGTTTAATTATATACAAGAAACCCATTCTTAAGGTACATGGAAATGCCCTGGTAGATTGAGCATGCTACCCATTTCCCCTCCAATTCTGTAATGCATCTTTATCACGAAAAGACACATGGAATAAAATCTAAACAGTAATTTCAATTGAGGATTATATTCTTAGAAATGTCAGTCTCGCAGTCTTACTCCAAAGATGTCCTTTAGTTATTTTAATGTGATAAAATAAAAACTCAAGAATTGTTGAAATTATTTTCAATTGGATTTACGAAGCTCTCTGCACTATCAGAAAAAAATAAACTAATGCTTTAAAAAAAAAAAGGGATATAACAGGTTGTGCTTTGAAGGTAAACCTGAAAAATCACTCAAATGCATTTCAGTGTTTGCAACAATAATTTTGAATTGCACTATAAATAAATTATCCATATCTGTGCTATCAAACACAAGGCACCTTGAAATAATTGAAATATTTATATTGAAAAGGGACTCATTCTAAATTCAGTCACATGGTGTTCATAGGTTTCCATTTAAGAGCAACAAATCCATTGAGACCACAGATCCACTGCATAAACTCACTTTGTTCAATTAATCCCAAGTGGTACTTCATGGGTTTTATGCAATTTACTGTCTTTCTGCTTTCAGGATTAGCACAGAATTGGGATCCAGCAAGAGCTCTTTTACCCTTTTGTGAAATTGTTCTCTGTAGTAGTTGAATTCCATAATGCTGGCTGGTTTCTCCTTGAACCAGAACTGATTAAACTCATACATCAGATAACCTAAAACAATACAGAAACTGTTATTCATAGAGACTGGACATACTATTTCACTTCCATTCTACCCATTCACCAACTAGTTACCAAAATAAATGTGCTCATAAACATGCCTAACTGAATATCTATAGCAAGTTTTCCATTGTACAAATCAGCGATAGTTGAAATACCATTGTGCATTGTGCCCTCTGTATTTGAGCTCAAAGAGTAGAAAAAGCAATTAAGGCAAAGATATATTTTTTTAAGTAAAGAATTAAATTTAAGTTTACACAAAAATTGTCACAGGCTGAAGAAAGTTAATATCTAGACAGCCAGGTTAAAACAATTCACAAGACAGCAAACAGCATAATTAACAAATCACATTCTAGAAACATCACAGAAATGTTATAAAGAAAATTAGGATAGGAAACCAAAACATTGGCAAGTTTTATACGGAAACTTAAAACAGGGAAGGGTGGTAGTGTCATTGGGTGGGAATTTGCAGTTTAACAGTCTTAGCAGTTGAAGGGGGGTGGGAGATTGCAACCTTCACGTGGTCCACCCTGTTTCGACGAATGCAATCAACCTGGCGTGCACAAACAGAAGATCAAACAGAACAAGTTGTCTTACAAGTTTAGGCTGTGCGCGCCATATGCAAGAAGAAGAAGCAGTTGAAGGCATTGCTGTCAATTATGGGGCCATTACATTTGAGGCATGATTGAGAAATCATAGAAGGGTCAGAAATAATTCAGAGGGAACCGACATGAAGACTCAACTCAGCATGCAGAGCAAAATGCAAAATGATCCAGATGTCAGAATAAATTCTGCCTGGATTATACACAAGTAATAGACATTTGAATTTCCCACACATTTTTAAATATTTTTGGAAAAGCTAAACATGGAGAATATTGAATATTGAGTGAAATACTCAGCAACATGGGCAACATTTTCAACAATCACCATTTAAAATCTGAAAAGTTGGTGAGAAAAACATTTGAAAAGGAAAAAACCCCAGGATAGAATGTAAGAAAATTTAAATGATAAAGCAGTGACAGTGAGGGGTGAAAGTAGCCCAATACCATTAAAACGAGCTGACCTCTACCACACTGATGTCAAGCGCCAGCTCTTGGACACCTCTTAATCACCTCTGGACCATGATCCCACAGATGAGCACCAGGCCATCATTTAGCAAACTCTCTCTAATTTTATCATTTCTGTTGTCTGCCCTCCACAACCTCCAATCTTATCGTTCCCCAGAACCACACAGCCTAGTTTTACCTTTTCCCCAAAATCCAAACACTACTGCCTTGGCAAACCCAGTTTCTGCCTGCTCCTGCCCCACTGAAATAATTTTCACGTACCTCCACTCCATCCTATTCCCCCCCCCCCCCCGGGTCCAATTCCTCCAGACCCATGTTCAAGCTACCTCATATGCCCTCGTCTCTTTAATGACTACTTTCTCCAGGCCCCCGTTCCCTCATCTTTACTATAGGCATTCAGTCACGCTACACCTCCATCCCCAACCAGGAAGGTCTTAATGCCCTCAATTTATTCCTTTACCTCAGAACCAGCCAATTTCCCTCTACAAACATTCTCCTCCATCTAGCATAGCTGGTCCTCAATCTCAACAACTTCTCCTTCAACTCCTCCCACTTTCTTGAAATCAAAGGCATAGCCATGGGCACTCGCATGGGCCCTGGCTATGCCTGCCTCTTTGTAGGGTACATCGAACAATCCCTGTTCCAGGCATACAATAGCCCTATCCCCAAACTCAATCTCCGCTACATTGACGACTGCATCGGGGCTACCTTCTGCACACATATAGAACTCATGGACTTCATTAGCTTCACTACCGATTTCCATCCTGCACTAAAATTCACTTGGACCATCTCCAACATCTCCCTTGTCTTTCTTGATCTTAATGTCCTCATCACAGGAGATAGACTATCGACTGACATATATTATAAACCTACCAACTCTAGCAACCATCTAGACCACTCCATCCCACCATGCCTCCTACAAACACTATCCTGTACTCCCAATTCCTCCATCTATGCCCGATGAGGTGCTCTATACCAAGACATCAAAGATGTTCGTTAAGGAAAAGGGGTTATCCTCTTCCATCATCGATGAGGCCCTCACATGCATCTCCTCGGAATCCCGTAGGAGGAACAGTCCCCTAGTCCTCCCTTTCACCACATCAGCCATCGCAAACAGCACATAATCCTCCGACATGTTTGCCACCTCCAACGGATCCCACCACCAGTCACATCTTCCCATCTCCACCCCTTGCTGCTTTCCGCAGAGACCGTTCCCTCTGCAACTCCTTGGTTAACTCATCCCGCCCCACCCAAATCACCCCCTCCACAGGTACCTTCCCCAGCAACTGCAGGAGATGCAACACCTATCCCTATATCTTCTCTCTCAACTCTGTCCAGGGATCCCAATAGTCCTTTCAGGTCAGGCAGAGGTTCACTTGCACCTCCAATCTCATCTACTGCATGCACTGTTCCAGTTATGGACTCCTATATAATTGGTGAGATCAAGCGCAGACTGGGCCATTGTTTCACAGAACACCTCCGCTCAGTCTGCCTTGGCCTACGTGATCTCTCAGTTGCCTAACACTAACTCTCCTTCCCATATTGACTTTTCTGTCCTGGGCCTCCTCCATTGTCAGAACGATGCCAAACGAAAATTGGAAGAACAGCACCTCATATTTCGCCTGGGCAGTTAAAACCCAGCAGTATAATGATTTCTCTAACTTCAAGTAACACTTGCATTCCTCTCTCTCCTTGTCCCTCCCCCACCCTAGTCATCATACACGTTTCACTGTGGTCCTGTTTAGCTTCACTGTCTGTACAACTCACTATCACCTACCCCACAGCCAATAATGGACCATTGTGGGCTCCACCTTTCCTTGATTGTTGCTTTTTGCACATCTTTCATTCACTTGTTCTATGTGCCATCTATATCTCTCTCGTTTCCCTCTCCCGACTCACTGAAGGGTCGACCCAAAATGTCACCCATTCCTTTTCTCCAGAGATGCTGCCTGACCAGCTGAGTTACTCCAGCTTAGTGTCTATTTTCGGTCTAAACCGCCAACTGTAGTTCCTTCCTACGTTATTAAAACGCTTGAGGATACTAAAATATGTACTGCCAAATACTTCCCCATACACTATCCATTGATTTCAGTTATGATTGAACTAACAAAGTAATGTTTGTAAAATAAATTACAAATAACACATTATTAAGGAAAAGGTAACATACAAAAGCCACAGATAGCAGAAAAAGTAATGACATTAATCCAGTTGTCAATTGTTGCGATTTATTGGCAAACTTTACTCGTGCCATTTTCACCAAAATGTTGTTTAAATAATAGCTGTTAGTTTCAGCTAAAGTGATGAGCACTAGAACAGTTTGAATATAATAATTTCAAGGTAATCTTTTTTAAATCAGCAAATGCATTACCCAAAAATTTATAATGCAACATTAGTTCAAGCAGAGGTTGATTTTTTTCAATATCCTAGCAAGTTAGTTACAGCAGTCACAGAAAGACATGCACAATTAGATGATGGATGTGTAACCCCATAAAACGCTGCAATTCGCAAATGAAAATAGGAGAGTAAAGTGCAGCATTAGGTTTAGGGGAAGGAGAAAGTTTGATTTTGTAGCTCAAAATTGAGCAGGCTCATGTTTAAAAACTTGTCTGTGGTCATTAAATGGTTTAATGTTGTTCTGACCATTATTGTTTCTATTGGAAATTTCATCAATTTGTTTGTAGGACTTTATGACAATAACCCAGATCAAGGTTAGAATTGAAAGTTTGCCTTGCAAACAATGATGAAAAGCAAATAACAGGTGGCAGATATGCAAAATGATCATAAATATATATATAACAAATCATAGGACAAATTTAATTTCAAACAATTTACACCAATCTGGATATGGAATTCACTGAAAGTGTAATTTAACATTACAACAAACAATATACAGTCTGCATGAATGAGAAACAGGCAGTAAATTGTGGAAGGAAACATTAAATTACTTACAATAAAACTCATGGAAATGGTGCATCCGAGGAGCCCCAGAAACTACGTTGTAAAGATGGGTTTTTAATATCCCAGTCTTCAGCATACTGTAAGCCATTTCAGTGAGATTTATTCCGACAATAGCATAAGAATATCTGAAATTGATAACACAAGATATAATCTGTCAAATAGATCTAAAGTGCATTCACATTCTGAGTCTCCAAAAGGAAACTAATTTTTAATTTACAAATTAAAATTTTGTTTATTGTAAATTCAAGTGCAACTATAATGTAGATATTTTTCTTCACAATAGAAGACCGAATCACCTTCCATCTATTGAGTTTTTTGTTTTTAAACCTTCACTTAACTTTACATTTGGCTCTCCATGCTGAGACACAAAAAACTGCTGATGCTGGAGTTTAGTTCAGTTTAGAGATACAGTGCAGAAATGGGTCCATTGGCCCACCGAGTCCACATTGACCAGCGATCCCTGCACACTAACACTATCCTACATACTAGGAACAATTTACAATTATACAAAGCCAATTTACCAAAAACCTATGCATCGTTGGACTGTGGGAGGAAACCGGAGCTCCCAGAGAAAACCCATGCTGGTCAGGTGGAAAACGTATATACTCCATTGAGACGCCATGATCCTCCAGATCGAACCAAGGGCTCTGGAGCTGTAAGGCAGCAACTCTACCGCTGTGCCACCGTTCCGCCCCCTTGAGTAAAATATAACGTGTTGGAGGAACCATTTGCGGAGAGGATGGACAGATGATTTTTCAAGCTGGAATCCTTCAGATTGATAGAGTGAGGTGGGAGGGAGGAAGGATGGGCTAAGCCTGGCAAGTGATAAATGGATACAAGTGAGGGGGTGGGGCAGTGAGTGGCAGATGGGTGGAGTAAGTGACAAAGGCTTGGAGTGAAAAGGGTGTGAAATAAAGAGAGAAATATAAAGTCAATATCGATGGAAGGGGAAAGAACAGACTCGGGGATGTGAAATGAGCACACAGAGGGGGGGGGGGGGGAAGAACAGGGTGACTAGGGTAATGGGAAATGGTGGGAGGAATGTGAGAGCAGGTGAAGTGAAGGGGACAGGAAAGGGAAGGGACCGGGGCAAGGTGGACGCATTACTTGAAATTGGAGAACTCAATATTCACACTGCTGAGTAGCAGGCTACCCAAGTGGAATAGCAGGTGCTGTTCTTCCGGTTTATGTGTGGCCTCGCTCAGGCAATGGAGCTGATCGAGGACAGAAGTCAGTATGGGAATGGGAAGAGTTAAAATGGTTAGCAACTGCAAAATCCACAGATCTCGGAGAACAGAGTGAGCGGTTGGTGAAATGGTTGCTTGGTCTTGCTAAAGTAATGGAGGTCACCAAATGCAATTGATAAGGTTGGATGAGGAGCATATGAACCCGTCTTACCCGGAAGGGCTGCCTGGGCCCCCAAGATGAATGAGAGAGGTGTAGAGACAGGTGTTATATCTTCAGTTGCAGGGAAATGTGCATTGAGAGGGAATGGTTTGGGTGGGAAAGCGTTCGCGAACCAAGGAGTTGCATTAAGAGTGGTCTCTATGGAAAGCAAAAAGGGTAGAGACCGGAAGATGTAATTGATGGTGGAATCAGCTGCAGGCGACAAATATGTAATCAAATGATCTGTTGGATGCGAAGGTTGGTGGGGGGGGGGGGGGAAGAGAGGACCAGGGGATCACCATCCTTGTTCTGCCTGAGCAATACAGAGGAGTGCTCCATCCACAATAGTAGGGGGTAAACCACATTTATTGAAGAATGAGGATGTCCTGGCGTGGAATGTCACATCTTAGGAGCAGATGCGACAGAAACAGAAAAATTAAATGCAAGAAATGTCGTCCTTGCAAGAAGCAAGGGTGCGAAGGGGTGGAGTCAAGGTAGCTGTTGAAGTCAGTGGATTTGTAGTAGATGTCAGTACAGTAAATTCCCTGTGATGGACCCAGATCAAGAAAGGGGAGCGAGTTGTCAGAAATAGTTAAAGTGATTTTGAGGGCAGGGAGTCAGTTAGTAGTAAAGTTGATGAAATCGCTGAGTTTGGCACAGGTGCAGTAGGCAACCCTGATGTCATCATCAACAAAGCAGAGAAAGGGTTGGAGAAAGAATGATGCCTGGGTACGTTTGGAACAATTTTTTTTGGTAATAAAACGTCTCTTTTGACTCCCCTCACGTTCTTCAAGTCAAAGGTGTAACATGAGCTCTTGGATGGGCCCCACTAATCTTACAGAAGTTCTGCCAGGCAGAGGAGCATTTGTTGAGCTAAACTAATTGTGCCTCTGGTTCTTCCTTGAACAGAGGGCCCCAAGACCTTGCTAAACAGGAATGGAGACGAAAAGCGACTGAACATACATGATAAAGATGAAGCGTTGGGGGACTCAGAATTGAAAGTTATTTTTAAGTGGTGAAGAGTGTGTGGTGTATTTCTGATGCACTCCCCATGCCTCCCTCAGCAGTGCTCTTTTAAAAGAATTCCAATTGCACTTGCCCTGTGTGTTGCAATAGCAATTTGCCCTCCCCCTGCTAGTCTATCCATTGTGACGTCATCAGTTGAAGATACCATTGTGACATCATCAGTTGAAGCTGGTCGGTGAAAATCTTGTGAGTTGGTAATTTTCAAGCTTTAATCTCAAATAACGTGTCAAATATAGGATGAAATCTTCATTGAGGCTGGTCACTGCTCGCTGAGCCATTGTGATGTCATCAGTTGAAGCCAGTGGTTTTAATTTGACTTTTTTTGACTTTTTTTTTTTTTTTTTTTGGAAAATATTTTTTATTGGAGATAAGTACATAACCTATTAACATCATTACAGTCTTACATTTTTAAATTGATAATATTATCACATTTATTATTACATTGTCTCCAATACCTTTTGCCTTTTTTTTATTTTAAACTAGATAGAACTAAAAAGATAGATGAAGTAAAGAAAGAAAAGAAAGAGAAAAAAAAGAGAGAAAAAAAAAAGAAAAAAAACACAAAAAAAACCAAAAGAGAAAGATAGTTAAAGAAGAGTGGAAAAATTTATTAAAATAAAAAACTTCATTCGAGATATATTCGTACATTTCAGAATATAGCATTTCATCCATTTTTTAGCCCGAGCATTAGTCAGGTTCCCGTGCTGAACCATTCTGACCCTTTAAATAATCAATAAAGGGAGACCATGTTCCAACGAATACTTCCTGTTTGTCCAACAGGGAAAATCTGATTCTTTCCATGTTTAAGGTCTCCGTCATTTCTATAATCCACATTTTGATTGTGGGGGCGGTAGGGCCTTTCCAAAATTTTAGAATTAATTTTTTTCCTGTTATTATACTATAATCAATAAAGTTTCTTTGTGTTGTTGTAAATGTTTGAATTAATTCTGATGTTCCGAGTATTATAAATTTTGGATCCGGGTTCACTTGTGTGCTGGTCACTTTAGATATTATACTAAAAATATTTACCCAGAATTTTTTAATTTTTGTACAGTTTGCAAACATATGAGATAAGGTGGCTTCTAAATGTTGACATTTATCACATATAGGTGAGATATGTTGAAAGATTTTATGTAATTTTGTTTTTGAATAATGTAATCTATGTATTACTTTAAATTGTATTAAAGAATGTCTGGCATTTAATGAACATTGATGTATATGTTGTAAACTTTCTTCCCAAGTATCTTTCGTTATTATTTCATTTAATTCTTTTTCCCATGTTTGTCTGTGTAAGTCCGTCGATGGAATGTCACTGTCTAATAAGATATTATATATATAAGATATTAATTTTTCTGTATTAGGATGTTTATTCCAACATTCATCAAGAATTTCTGAATTTCTAATTCGAAAGTTTTGAGTATTCGATTTTACATAATCTCTGAGTTGAAGATATCTGAAATAATCATTTCCTCGAAGTCCATAAGTCTGTTGCAACTCCTGAAATGTCAGAAAAGTGCCTTCCTTATAAAGTTGTCCCATATTTTTAATTCCATAATTCTTCCATTGTGTAAAACCCCTGTCCAACCATGAGGGTTTAAACAAAGGGTTATTCACAATTGGGAGAAAAAGTGATAAATTATCTAATTTTAATGTCTTTAAAGATAGACAGGAAAGAAAGGGAGGAGGGGTGGCCCTTTTAATAAGGGAGGGAATAACGGCAATAGAGAGGAAGGATATTGCGTTGAAAGATCAGGATAGTGAAACAGCTTGGGTACAGATAGAGAATAACAAGGGGAAAAAAACACTAGTGGGTGTAATTTATAGACCTCCAAATAGCTGTGACGCTGTTAGTCAGAACATAAATCTGCAAATAGTTGACGCATGTAAAAAGGGAACTGCTGTAATCATGGGGGACTTCAATTTTCATATTAATTGGGCAAACCAAACTGGGCAGGGTAGACTAGAGGAAGAGTTTATAGAATGTATTAGAGACGGGTTCCTAGAACAGTATGTCACAGAACCGACAAGGGGGGAGGCAATCTTGGATCTGGTCCTGTGTAATGAAGCAGGATTAATTAAAAATGTCATAGTTAGGGACTCGTTGGGAACAAGTGACCACAATATGGTCGAATTCCATATTCAAATAGAAGGGGAGCAGGTTGAAACTCAGGCTAGGGTACTTAGTCTAAATAAGGGGGATTATGAAGGTATAAGGACTGAGCTGATCAAAGTTGACTGGGATAGCAGACTCAAGAATAAGACGGTACATGAGCAGTGGTGTACGTTTAAGGATCTACTGTATAACCTTCAAGAAAAATTTATTCCTATGAAGAAAAAAAGGGGTAAGGGAAAGAACAGTCAGCCATGGCTCAGTAAAACTATAAAGGATAGTATTCGGCTGAAGGCAAGGGCATATAAGGTAGCCAGAGATAGTGGGAGGGTAGAGGATTGGGAAGCATTTAAAGGTCAGCAAAAAATAACTAAGAGATTAATTAAGACGGGGAAAATAGACTATGAAAGGAATTTAGCGAACAACATAAAAACTAATAGTAAGAGTTTTTATAGCTATATAA
Organism: Malacoraja senta; assembly: GCA_038087875.1. Classification (NCBI taxonomy): domain Eukaryota; kingdom Metazoa; phylum Chordata; class Chondrichthyes; order Rajiformes; family Rajidae; genus Malacoraja; species Malacoraja senta. The sequence continues at coordinate 237,415,161 of CM075977.1, forward strand.
AAAGAAAAAGGGTGGCTAAGGTGAACGTTGGTCCATTGGAGGGTGAGACTGGAGAGTTGTTGGTGGGGAACATGGAAATGGCAAAGGCATTAAACGAGTATTTTGTATCAGTCTTCACCATAGAAGACACAAAAAATATTCCAACGCTGGATAAACAGGGGGCGGTAGGAATGGAGGAGCTAAATACTATTAAGATCACCAAGGAGGTGGTATTAGGGAAATTAATGAGACTGAAGGAGGATAAATCCCCTGGGCCTGATGGATTACATCCAAGGGTCTTGAGGGAGATAGCGGTGGGGATTGTGGATGCATTGGTGATAATTTTCCAAAACTCCCTGGAGGCAGGAACGGTCCCAGTGGATTGGAAAATGGCCAATGTAACACCTATATTTAAAAAAGGAAGTAAACAGAAGGCGGGTAACTATAGACCGGTTAGTCTAACATCGGTGGTGGGTAAAATGTTAGAGACAATTATTAAAGAAACACTAACGGGGCACTTGGATAAACATGACTTCATCGGACAGAACCAGCATGGTTTTGTGAAGGGGAAGTCCTGTTTGACGAATCTGCTCGAATTCTTTGAGGAAGTAACAACCCGGGTGGATAAAGGGGAACTGGTGGATGTGGTATACTTGGACTTCCAAAAGGCTTTTGACAAGGTGCCACATAAGAGACTATTGCTAAAAATAAAAAATTATGGGATTGGGGGTAATATATTAGCATGGGTAGAGGATTGGCTAACAAATAGGAAGCAGAGAGTGGGGATAAATGGTTCATACTCGGGATGGCAACCGGTAACTAGCGGGGTTCCGCAAGGGTCGGTGCTGGGACCCCAGTTGTTCACAATTTATATAAATGATTTGGAGGAGGGAACCAAGTGTAATATATCAAAATTTGCGGACGATACAAAAATGGGAGGAAAAGTAGGGGATGAGGAGGATAGGAAGAGTCTGCAAAAGGATATAGATAAGCTAGGTGAGTGGGCAACAACTTGGCAGATGAAATTTAATACTAATAAATGTGAAGTCATTCACTTTGGGAAAAAAAATGATAGGGCAAGTTATTTTCTAAATGAGGTGGAGCTGCGTTGTAATGCAACGCAAAGGGATCTAGGGGTAGTAGTACATGAATCACTAAAAGTTAGTATGCAGGTGCAGCAAGCAATCAGGAAGGCCAATGGAGTTTTGGCCTTTATTGCTAGGGGGATTGAGTATAAAAACACGGAGGTCTTGCTGCAGCTGTACACAGTATTAGTGAGACCACATTTGGAATACTGTGTACAGTTCTGGGGTCCATACTTAAGAAAGGATGTACTGGCCCTGGAGGCAGTGCAGCGAAGGTTTACAAGATTAATTCCTGCAATGAGGGGATTGACATATGAGGAAAGGTTAAGTAGGCTGGAACTCTACTCTTTGGAGTTTAGAAGAATGAGAGGCGATCTCATTGAAACATATAAGATCGTGAGGGGTCTTGATCGGGTGGATGCACCGAGGATGTTCCCAATGATCGGGGAAACTAGAACTAGGGGACATAGTTGTAGAATAAGGGGGGGCTCTTTTAAAACTGAGATGAGGAAGAACTTCTTCACCCAGAGGGTGGTTAATTTATGGAATTCACTGCCCCAGGGAGCAGTGGAAGCAGAAACATTAAATATATTTAAGTCTAAAATAGATGGTTTTTTAGCTGCCAAGGGGATAAGGGGCTACGGGGAGAAGGCAGGGATATGGACCTAGGTATGGTTAGTATAGTAAGACCTGAGTGATCTCCTGGACAAGTGTCGATCGCCTGGATTGGGGGCGGAGAGGAATTTCCCGGATTTTTTTCCCGAATTGGACCTGGGTTTTTATCAGTTTTTTTGCCTCCCCCAGGAGATCACGCGGTTCTTGGGGTGGAGAGGGGAGATAGCGATATAAAGGGGAGGGTAGTGTCTTGTGTTCTGTGTCTTGTGTCTACTGTTTGTGGGTAAGGGTGTCTGTTTAGTGTTCAGCCATGAGCGAATGGCGGTGCGGGCTCGATGGGCCTGGTGGTCTACTCTCGCACCTACTTTCTATGTTTCTATGTTTCTATGTCTTTTTTAATTGTTTCCAAATTCGTATGGCACTAAATATTATAGGGTTTTCCCTATAATTTTTTTTGTTTAATTTAGATGTAGCAAATAATATCGAACCGATATCAAAAGGCAAACAATCTTCCTTTTCCATTTTTAACCAATCTGGTTGTTGTTCTATTTCTTCCAACCAGAAATTCATATTTTTAATATTAACTGCCCAAAAATAAAACAGAAAGTTGGGTAAAACCAAACCTCCATTTATTTTTGATTTACACAAATGTCTTTTGTTTATCCTATGATTCTTATAATCCCAGATAAAATCATTAACAATAGAGTCCAATTTTAAAAAAAAAGTTTTTTGACAAATATATCGGAATTGTCTGAAAAAGGTATAATATTTGCGGTAAAAAAATCATTTTTATGGCATTAATTTTGCCAATCATTGAGATAGGAAGTGTTTTCCAGTATTGAATATTCTTATGTAGTTTATTCAGTAGTGGGGGAAAATTTGCTTTAAATAATGATGTATATATCTTAGTTACATAGATACCTAGGTATTTAAATTTTTCATTTACTATTTTAAATGGAAATTGTTGTATTATGTGTTTGTTATGTTCCCTTATTGGCATAATTTCACTTTTATTCCAATTTATTCTGTATCCTGAGAGTGAACCAAATTGGGTTATTAGCTCTAATAAGTTTGGAATACTAATTTCTGGTTTTGTAATGTAAATTAGTACATCATCTGCGTATAGAGAAATTTTACTCACTGTGTCCTTTGTGATATACCCATATATTTCCGGATGACCCCTAACTCTTTCTGCAAGTGGCTCAATAGCTAAAGCAAATAGTAATGGAGATAACGGGCATCCTTGTCTACAACCTCAAGATAGGCTGAATTTTGATGACAACCTTTGATTTGTTAATATTCTAGCCGTAGGATTTGTATATAACAGTTTTATCCATGTACAGAATTTCTCCCCTAGTTGCATATTTTCCATCACTGAAAATAAATAAGACCATTCAACCTGATCAAATGCTTTTTCAGCATCGAGTGAGATTATTGCTAGATCTTCATTAATAATTCTCTTAGAATAAATAATATTAAATAATCTTCTTAGATTATAATATGAGTACCGTTTCTGAATAAAGCCTGTTTGGTCAGGGTGTATTATTTTATTCATCACTGTACTTAATCTATGCGCTAGTATTTTAGTTAATATTTTTTGATCTGTATTTAAAAGTGCAATTGCTCTATATGATCCCGGATCTTCCGGATCTTTATCAGCTTTAGGAATAAGTGTTATTATAGATTCATTTAAAGTATCTGGGAGTTTCTGTTGAGTATAGATATGCTCATATAGCCTTTGTAAACGTGGGCATAGCAAGTCATAATTTTTTTAATAAAATTCAGAGCCTAAACTATCTGGTCCTACTGCTTTACCATTTTTTAAAGAGCCAATAGACTCCTCAATATCCTTTATCGTAATCTCCCTTTCTAATAATTCTCTATCATTTGAATCTAAACCTTTTAAATTACATTTTAGTAAAAAATCTGCTATTCCTTCCGTTTGTGTTACAGTTTTAGTTGAATAAAGGTTATGATAGTATTGGAGAAATCTTTCATTTATGTCCTTGGGCATTTTTAATAATTCTCCTGTCTCTGTTCTAATTTTAGACTTTTTTAGACTTTTAATCAGTAATGTCGAGAATAAGTCAAGAAATAAAGCATAAAATGTTCAGATAAGGTGTTTCCTGGCCTCGAAGGGAAATATGTCAATCGGAATATGTAAAAATCTTATCGTTACCGTGTAGTGTTTTTGCGAAGACGTAGACAACTACATATACACACATATATATATATATATATATATATATATATATATATATATATATATATATGTACTCGTGTGTGTGTGTGTGTGTGTGTGTGTGTGTATATGTATACACATATACGTGTGTATATGTATACACATATACGTGTGTGTATGTATACACATATACGTGTGTGTATGTATACACATATACGTGTGTGTATGTATACACATATACGTGTGTGTATGTATACACATATACGTGTGTGTATGTATACACATATACGTGTGTGTATGTATACACATATACGTGTGTGTATGTATACACATATACGTGTGTGTATGTATACACATATACGCGTGTGTATGTATACACATATACGCGTGTGTATGTATACATATACGTGTGTGTATGTATACACATATACGTGTGTGTATGTATACACATATACGTGTGTGTATGAATACACATATACGTGTGTGTATGTATACACATATACGTCTATATGAATACACATATACGTGTGTATATGAATACACATATACGTGTGTATATGTATACACATATACGTGTGTATATGTATACACATATACGTGTGTATATGTATACACATATACGTGTGTATATGTATACACATATATGTGTGTATATGTATACACATATATGTGTGTATATGTATACACATATACGTGTGTATATATACGTGTGTATAAATATATATACTAGACGAAGTGAGACCCGTTGGGTCCCATGTTCACATGGGAGGGCTGGTCCCCCAACGCAATATTCCACCTCTCCACCAATTCCAATATTGGTGGCCAGTTGGGGGGGGGGGCGCTTTCTGGAGCGCTAGTATGGGTGTTGTGGGCTGAAGGGACTGGTTTCCAGAGGGCTAGTATGGACATTGTGGGCCAAATGGATTCTTGGGGTGGCAGCTCAGTCACTCAAGCCTGATGTTCTGGAAGCTCACTCACGGTTGGTGGGCTGGCAGTTGACTCACGGCTATTCCTTGAAATTCCATTTCAAGCAGGGTGCAAGGCCACCTAATTCAAATGCAGTTCCCTACCACTTCAAGCAGGGTGCAAGGCCACCAGACTCAAGTGCAGTTTCCTACCACTTCAAGCAGGGTGCAGGGCCACCAAGCTCAAGTGCAGTTTCCTACCACTTCAAGCAGGGTGCAAGGCCACCAAACTCAAGTGCAGTTTCATGCCACTTGAAGCAGGGTGCAAGGCCACTACTTTCAAGTGCAGTTTCATACCACTTCAAGCAGGGTGCAAGGCCACCAAATTCAAGTGCAGTTTCATACCACTTCATGCAGGGTGCAAGGCCACCAAATTCAAGTGCCGTTTCATACCATTTCAAGCAGGGTGCAAGGCCACCAAATTCAAATACAGTTTCATACCATATCATGCAGGGTGCAAGGCCACCAAATTCAAATGCAGTTTCATACCATTTCATGCAGGGTGCAAGGCCACCACATTCAAATGCAGTTTCATACCATTTCAAGCAGGGTGCAAACACCATAAAACCACACAAAACACCACACTGACAGTTCAGTAGACGTTCAGTGTGTTCAGTTGATTCACAACTCAGACAGAGTCGTGTCCTCTCCCTCCCCCATCTTGCAGAGACTGAGCCACACCCTCACTTCTGGGTTTTATAGCTCCCACCGGAAGAGGCGTGGCCTTCATGGCGTGATTGACAGGAGAGAGATTCTCAACATGTTTTTAAACACTTATAACACTTTTATTTTTCATTGATCGGAAGAATCCTCTGCACCTGATGAGCGGAGGGGGACTGAGTAAGATGGCCAAAATCACAGCCGTAAGTGGTAGCGTTTTATCTAAAATCAAAATACAGTGCAAACAGGAAGTTGTCAAGTTTAGACTTTTTTTGCTGTGCTTTATTTCAAAGCAACCACCACCACCACCAACTATTTGCAGTGCTTTATTTCAAACCAACCACCAACAACCATTTGCTGTGCTTTATTTCAAACCAACCACCACCACCAACAACCATTTGCTGTGCTTTATTTCAAACCAACCACCAACAACAACCATTTGCTGTGCTTTATTTCAAACCAACCACCACCACCACGAACAACCATTTGCTGTGCATTATTTCAAACCAACCACCACCACCAACAACCATTTGCTGTGCTTTATTTCAAACCAACCACCACCACCACCAACAACCATTTGCTGTGCTTTATTTCAAACCAACCACCACCAACAACAACCATTTACTGTGCTTTATTTCAAACATTTTCATTTTCAAACCACATTAAGGGCACTCAAGGTCACTAAAACCACACTCACAGTTTAGTAGACATGTGTTCAGTGTTATTCACAGCTCAGACTGAGAGACGTGACCCTCTCGCTCCCCCATCTTGCAGAGACTGACTGAGGAACTCAACACCTCCGAGTTTTATAGTCCCTCCGGAAGGGGCGTGGCCTTCAAGAGAGAGTATCTCAACATTTTTTAAAACACTAATAACTCTTTTATTTTTCATCAATGGGGAAAATCCTCTTGTCCTACACGGCAGAGGGGGACTCTGAGTAAGATGGCCAAAAATCACAGCCGTAAGTGGCATAATATGTATCTATATCTATATCCATATCTATATCGAACTCAAGCGGGAATGGGAGAGGGGGATGAGGGCAATGGGAGTGAGAGGGGGATGAGGGGAATGGGAGAGGGGGATGAGGGGAATGGGAGTGAAAGGGGGATGAGGGGAATGGGAGTGAGAGGGGGGATGAGGGGAATCGGAGTGAGAGGGGGATGAGGGGAATGGGGGATGAGGGGAATGGGAGTGAGAGGGGGGTGAGGGGAATGGGAGTGAGAAGGGGGGTGAGGGGAATGGGAGAGGGGGGTGAGGGGAATGGGAGTGAGAGGGAGGTGAGGGGAATGGGAGTGAGAGGGGGGGTGAGAGGAATGGGAGCGAGAGGGGGGTGAGAGGAATGGGAGTGAGAGGGTGGTGAGGGGAATGGGAGTGAGGGGAATGGGAGTGAGAGGGGGGTGAGTGGAATGGGAGTGAGAGGGGGGTGATGGGAATGGGAGTGAGAAGGGGGGGTGAGGGGAATGGGAGAGGGGGGTGAGGGAAATGGGAGTGAGAGGGGGGTGAGGGGAATGGGAGTGAGAGGGGAGGTGAGGGGAATGGGAGTGAGGGGAATGGGAGAGGGGGTGAGTGGAATGGGAGTGAGAGGGGGGTGAGAGGAATGGGAGTGAGAAGGGGGGGTGAGGGGAATGGGAGTGAGGGGAATGGGAGTGAGAGGGGGGTGAGTAGAATGGGAGTGAGTGGGGGGTGAGGGGAATGGGAGTGAGAGGGGAATGGGAGTGAGAGGGGGTGAGGGGAATGAGGAGATGGGGTGGGGTCTCTACCCCATCCATCTTTGCCCCTCTCCCTCACCACCCCTCCCTCTCTACCCCCTCCCCTCTACTCTCCACCCCCCTCCATCTACCCTCCACTCCCTCCCTCTCTACCCCCTCCCCACTCTCTCCCCCTCCTCCTCTACCCCCTCCCTCTCTACCCCTCCCCACTCTCTCCCTCTACCCCCCTCCTCCTCTACTCTCTCTAACCCCCTCCCTCTCCACCCCTCCGTCCACTCCCTCCCCCTCCCTATCCACCCCTCCATCTCTACCCCACTCGCCCTCCCTCTGTACCCGCTCCCCTCCCTCTCTACCCCACCTCCCATCCCTCTCTCCCTCCCCATCCCTCTCTACCCCCTCCATCTCTACCCCTCCCCCGCTCCCTACCCCCCCACCTCTCATCCCTCTCTACCCGCCACCCCTCCCTCTCTGCGCCCCCACCTCTCTGCGCCCCTCCACCCCTCCCTCTCTGCCCCCCACCTCCCAGCGCTCCCCCACACCTACCTCCCTGCCCCCCCTCTCTGCACCCCCACCCCTCCTTCTCTGCACCGCCCTCTCTGCTCCCCCCTCCCTCCCTCTCTGCCCCCCCTCCCTCTCTGCCCCCCCTCCCTCTCTGCCCCCCCCTCCCACCCTCCCTCTCTACCACCACTCCCTCTCTAGGGAGTGGTCAGTATTGGGACCTATGGGTGAGTGGTGGGGTATTGCGTTCGGGAACCAGCCCTCCCTGTGACGCCGCAGATCCCCCTATCTCTCCTCTCTAACCCCTCCCCCTCCCTCTCTACCATCTCCCTCTCTACCCCCTCCATCTCTACACAACCTCCCTCTCTAGCCGCGCCTGCGCAGTTGGGGGCTATGTGTGAGTGGATAGGGCGGGGATGGGGGAAAAGGAGCGTATGAATAATATTAATATATCAAGGGGGTGGGGGTTAGTGTGTGTGTGTGGGGGGTGGTTAGTGTGTGTGTGTGTCTGTGTGTGTGTGTGTGAGAGAGAGAGAGAGCGAGAGACACTCTGCAGGCCCACCCCCCCCTCCGCAACAGCACGTTGAGGGGACGGGAACCACTTGGTCTAGTATCTGTATTACTACAAGTCTGATCTTGACCACTTCCTGTTGTTCTGTATATTGATTTTAGAAAAAACGCTGCCACTTAAGGCTGTGATTATTGGCCATCTTGCTCAGAGTCCCCCTCCACTGTGCAGGACAAGAGGATTTTTCCCATCGATGAAATATAAAAGAGTTATTAGTGTTTTAAAAATGTTTAGATTTTCTCTCCTGAAGGCCACGCCCCTTCCGGAGGGACTATAAAACCCAGAAGTGTTGAGTGCCTCAGTCAGTCTCTGCAAGATGGAGGAGCGAGAGGGTCATGTCTCTCAGTCTGAGCTGTGAATAACACTGAACACATTTGTACTAAACTGTGAGTGTGGTTTTACTGACATTGAGTGCCCTTAATGTGGTTTGAAAATGAAAATGTGGTTGGTTTTAAATAAAGCACAGCAAATGGTTGTTAGTGGTGGTGGTTGGTTTGAAATAAAGCACAGCAAATGGTTGTTGGTGGTGGTAGTTGGTTTGAAATAAAGCACAGCAAATGGTTGTTAGTGGTGGAGGTTGGTTCGAAATAAAGCACAGCAAATGGTTGTTGGTGGTGGTCGTTGGTTTGAAATAAAGCACAGCAAAAAAAGTCTAAACTTGACAACTTCCTGTTTGCACTGTATATTGATTTTAGATAAACGCTACCACTTACGGCTGTGATTTTTGGCCATCTTACTCAGTCCCCCTCCGCTCATCAGGTGCAGAGGATTCTTCCCATCAATGAAAAATAAAAGTGCTATTCATGTTTTAAAAATGTTGAGAATCTCTCTCCTGTCAATCACGCCATGAAGGCCACTCACCTTCCGGTGTGAGGGGGAGGGACTATAAATCCCGGAAGTGTGGGTGTGGCTCAGTCTCTGCAAGATGGGGGAGGGAGAGGTCACGACTGAGCTGTGAATCAACTGAACACACTGAATGTCTACTGAACTATGAGTGTGGTGTTTTGTGTGGTTTTATGGTGGTTTCACCCTGCTTGAAATGGTATGAAACTGCATTTGAATGTGGTGGCCTTGCACCCTGCATGAAATGGTATGAAACTGCACTTGAGTTTGGTGGCCTTGCACCCTGCTTGAAGTGGTAGGAAACTGCACTTGAATTTGGCGGCCTTGCTCCCTGCTTGAAGTGGTAGGAAACTGCACTTGAATTCGGTGGCCATGCATCGTGCTTGAAGTGGTAGGAAACTGCACCTGAATTTGGTGGCCTTGCACCCTGCTTGAAGTGGTATGAAACGGCAATTGAATTTGGTGGCCTTGCACCGTGCTTGAAATGGTAGGAAACTGCATTTGAATTAGGTGGCCTTGCACCCTGCTTGAAATGGAATTTCAAGGAATAGCCGCGAGTCAACTGCCAGCCCACCAGCCGTGAGTGAGCTGCCAGCACATCAGGCTTGAGTGACTGTGCTGCCACCCCAAGAATCTATTTGGCCCACAATGTCCATAATAGGCCTCTGGAAACCAGTCCCATCAGCCCACAACACCTATACTAGCGCACCAGAACCCCCCCCCCCCACCGGCCACCAATATTGGAATTGGTGGAGAGGTGGAATATTGCGTTGGGGGACCAGCCCTCCCGTGTCAACATGGGACCCAACGGGTCCCACTTAGTCTAGTATATTACTAAAACTCTCGTCTTGTTTGTTTGTAAGTCTGCTTGCCTGTCTGTGTGTCTGTCAGTGATGCCCTGAATTACACCAAAACGGTACACGACAGCGCTACCATTTTTGGACCACCTTACTCACCATTGTCCTGTGGTGTGTTGATTCAAGTTTCGTTCAGATTGATGGTATATTTCACCAGTTATTCACATTTTATACTTTACAAATTTAACTTTTCACTTAACTACTCACTGTAAAAAATCCAAATCCAATTGCTGGCTCTGCCCGTTACAATGTTGCAAATCACAGGACACAGAATCCTGGCAGCAAGTGCAACTGGATTTTTTTTTAAGTTTGAAAAGAGGCATGGTGAAGAGGAGGGGGAGGGAGTGCTGGGGGATAAGGGGAAATGAGCCGCCCATGCGCAGTTGGGGGCTATGGGCGAGTGGTGGAATATTGTGGTGGGGGAACAGGTTGCGTTGGGGGAACGGGTGAGTGGTGGAATATTGCGTTGGGGAACGGGTTGCGTTGGGGGACCAGGCCTCCCGTGGGGGCAATGGGCGAGTGGTCGAATATTGCGTTGGGGGTACGGGTTGCGTTGGGGGACCAGGCCTCCCGTTGTTAATTCTGGCCAAATTGGAGCTGACAGGACACTAAAATTGAGTAAAGGCTTCTGTGCTGCTAGGCCATTTGGTCAATTTAAATGTGCCTTTTGCAGAACTGGGACAAGCTGCTGAATGGTGCCAGCTTGTCTGGAGCCCAGATAAAAGTTGCAGGGAAAGAATGGGACATCTGCAGATTCTTACAATTAGGTGTAAATTGCATGAAACGGACTGGGTGAATGCAAACCAGACATACACATTGTAAATATTGTTGCCAAGCTTTACTTTGCGAGATGTTGATTGGGTTAAGTGTGGAGCCTTAAATGGGTTTCTTGAATATCTAGGCAAATGTTGCTACGTTTGTTTCCTTCCAGAAGCTCCTTTCGAATACATTGTATTAGTCATTGTATTATTGCGTTAGGGAACAGTCTATCATGTACTGTGTTAATCAATATTTGTTATTGGACTGTATAGAGACCACACCCATGTGGTTCGGCCCCTCAAGGTTCGGGGACCTATAAAAGGTAGCTCCCACGAGGTCCTGTGTCGATCTTCTGGAAGAACGCTTGCGGCTGCATAACCTTTTGCAGTGTCTCTGCTTGCACGAGGCTAGAAGTGCTTGGCCAAGCAGATACAAGGATCGAACCCGCGGTGGTTAGGTATAGTAGAGGGGAACTGTTATTGTGTTTTTCCAAAATAAAGTTTACTTGCTTGACTCAGTATTTTATTGACTGAAACTAGACTTGGGGAAAGCTTAGAACGAGCTATTTACACGGTGGTCTATTACGTGATAAAATTCTCCACCTGGGAAGGCACAAGAAAAAGACTGCAGCAAGTGGAAGGGAATACAGGAATCAGCACATGGCAAACCAAATGTTGAACCGTCAGGATTTCCAAACAGTTGGATAAAGGATTATGTGATTATCAGTAATTTTTAAGGAGTTTTCTATTACACAAATAAAATCATAAACCTTGCTAAAAATCACAAAGTACCGCAAAAAAAGTTGCTTGATTTGTATTGTAGCTAATATGTAGCTTGATTTTTCTGTCCAATTTTGAAACTGAGAGTATAAACATGCATCAAAAAGGATCCATCAGACTCAACTACAGTAAACTCTAGTTTTATCAGACCCCTTTATAACAGTTGTCAGATATAGCAGACTTTACATCATTATTTAAAGCAAATTTCCCCCCATTACTGCATAAACTACATAAGAATATTCAGTATTGGAAAACACTTCCTATCTCAATGGTTGGCAAAATTAATGCCATAAAAATGATTTTCTTACCGCAAATATTATACCTTTTTCAAACAATTCCGATATACTTGTCAAAAAACGTTTTTAAAAAGTTAGATTCCATTGTCAGTGACTTTATCTGGGATTATAAGAATCATAGGATAAGCAAAAAACATCTGTGCAAATCAAAAATAAATGGAGGCTTTGTTTTACCAAACTTTTTGTTTTATTTTTGGGCAGTTAACATTAAAAATATGAATTTTTGGTTGGATGAAATAGATCAACAACCAGATTGGTTAAAAATGGAAAAGGAAGATTGCTCACCTTTTGAAATCGGCTCGATACTATTTGCTCGATACTTCTAAATTAAATTTAAAAATTTATAGGGAAAATCCAATATATAGTGCTATGCGAATTTGGAAACAATTAAAAAATACATTAAAACTAGATAATTTATCACTTTTTCTTCCAATTGCGAATAACCCTTTGTTTAAGCCCTCATGGTTGGACAAAGGTTTCACACAATGGAAAAAATATGGAATTAAATAGATGGGACAACTTTATAAGGAAGGCAATTTTCTTTCATTTCAGGAGTTGCAACAAACTTATGGACTTCAAGTAAATGATTTTTTCAGATATCTTCAACTTAGAGATTACGTAAAAGCAAATCCTGGAAACTTTAGAATTAGAAATTCAGACATTTTTGACGACTGTTGGAATAAACATCCTAATACAGAAAAATTAATATCTTATATATATAATATTTTATTAGACAGCGATATTCCATTGACGGACTTACACAGACAAACATGGGAAAAAGAACTAAATCAAATAATAACGAAAGATACTTGGGAAGAAAGTTTACAACACATACATCAATGTTCATTAAATGCCAGACACTTTTTAATACAATTCAAAGTAATACATAGGTTACATTATTCTAAAACAAAATTAAATAAAATCTTCCCACATATCTCACCTATATGTGATAAATGTCAACATTTAGAAGCTAACTTATCTCATATGTTTGCAAATTGCATAAAAATTAAAAATTTCTGGGTAAATATTTGCAGAATAATATCTAAAGTGACTAGCATTCAATTGGACCCGGATCCAAAATTAATAATACTAGGAACATTAGAACTAAATCAAACATTTACAACAACTCAAAGAAACTTTATTGATTATAGTATAATAACTGGGAAAAAAATAATTCTAAAATTTTGGAAAGGCCCTATAACCCCCACAATCAAAATGTGGATTATAGAAATGACGGAGACCATACACTTGGAAAGAATTAGACTTGTCCTGTTGGACAAACAGGAACTATTCGTTGGAACATGGTCTCCCTTTATTGACTATTTAAAGGGTCAGAATGGTTCAGCACGAGAACCTGACTAGCACTCGAGCCAAGGAATAGATGAAATGTTATACTCTGAAATGTACGAATATATCTCGAATGAAGTTTATCGTAGTAAGTTATTCCATTCTTCTTTATTATCTCTTTCCTTTTTTTTTTGTTTCTTTTCTTTTCTCTCTTTCTTTCCTCATTTCATCTATCTTTTTAGTTCTATTTAGTTTAAAAAAAAAAGAAAAGAAAGTATTGGAGACAATGTAATAATATTTGACAATATTATTAATTTAAAAATGTAAGACTGGTATCGATTTTAATATGATATGTATTTACCTCCAATAAAAAATAATTTCAAAAAAATATATATATATATATAGCGGACTGACCTGCCGACCCACTCCCGGCTTGCACCGTCTCCCTGGCTGTTTAAAGGCATGACATGGCTGCTGTTGTGGCTCATGTTGTTGCTCTGGAAGATGATGCTTTCCTTAGGCCACTGCCAATGACAGGACACGCTTGGTCCCCATGGGGCTCCCTCCAATCACCTGCTACTGCTTCTTGCTGTTGGCGGTGGCTTTATCCACTCCCTGCTGGACAACTGCATCCTCCCGTCTCTCTGTCCACTCGGCCTCGCCCCCATCTGCTCCTCCTCCTATCCTGGAGTCACCGATATACTCCACCTTGGGACCAGCAGCAGGTGAGCGGGGAGCCCCACGTTGACCAAGCACGTCAGTCAGTGGCAGCGGCCTGAACAAATCACATCCTGTGGGGGGCTGCAACAAGAGCTGCAGCAACAGATGCGTGAACTGGTGAAGAAGGGCTCACTGGTGCAGACTAGTACCTAGCTTTAAGGTGAAATGACACAAAATGCTGAACTCAGCAGACTGAATCAGTCTGAAAACGGGTCCTGAAGTCACCTATCCATGTTCTCCAGCGATGCTGCCTGTCCCGCTGAGTTACTCCAGAATTTTGTGTCCATCTATAATAATATCTTACTCAGTTAGCACCGACAATCGGCAATAACGTTCACAATTCTTCCCCCCCCCCCCCCCCGTATGGTCCATTACAATGAGGGTTTACTGTAACTATTTTTGATAATCTTTCTTTGTGGAAAAAAAAATGCCTTTACTTGCCCCATCTTTGGGTGATTTGATTGAGAAAGAGTCTGTCGTGCCGTTTCCGGATAATGCTCTCCAAAGAACCTAAAACAACAAACACATTAAAATTAATTTACGCCATTTAATGTAAAAAATCTAACAATTTAGGTTTTACTTCTTCCGTTTCCGAAGCAAAACATCTATATGTCAGACGTTGTAAATTTTGGAAACAGATCAGGCAGCATCCACAAAGAGAGAAGCAAGTTGAACACTGAACTCCATCATGAGGTCATCACCCGGAAACACCAAACCCTTTCCCAGGAGCTGCGTATCAGGAACGCTACAATCCAAACCCCGTCCAACCCACATAGCACCGCAGCATTCCATGTCACTGCAACTGGCTACTTCTAATAAACTGGAACGGCTGCTTTTCTAAAATAGTTGAATTCAGTATTAAGCCTCATGGACACCGTGCCAGAAGGTGATTTGTAGGTCAAGTTTATACAGCTCAAATGAAGCCCAAGCATGAGATCAACAACAGAGATCAGAAATGCAAAATAAAGGTTTTAGGCAACTGGAAGCTCAGGGCCATCATGCAGAGTGCACAAAGGTGCACTGCATAATGGTCACCAACCTGCTCTTCATTTTCTCAGTCTAAAAGAAACCATGTCTCATACAGTAAATTGGAAGTAGCAGCTATTCGCTTGCAGTTGGCCTAGAAGCAAAATTTGGGACCTTGGATGGTGGAAAGAGAGGTAAAGGAGTCACATTTCTTCTGATGGCTTTACAAGACACTGAGAAAATGTGGATTTTTATGGAGACAAGAATAAACCAGGGAGTTGCAAAGGGAAAGTTCCTATGATATGCCA
This sequence comes from Malacoraja senta, assembly GCA_038087875.1. Lineage (NCBI taxonomy): Eukaryota > Metazoa > Chordata > Chondrichthyes > Rajiformes > Rajidae > Malacoraja > Malacoraja senta. The sequence continues at coordinate 237,430,237 of CM075977.1, forward strand.
AAGGGAGAGATGTGTATCTGCTGGTGGCATCTCGTTTAAAGTGGCAGAAATTTGGAATGTAGAAGGAAACCAGAGCACCCGGAAAAAGCCCACACTATCACAGGGAGAATGTGTAAACTCAGTGCAAATAGCACCCATAGTCAGGATCGAACCAGCAACTCTACCACTGCATCATTGCGCCACCCCAACAACATGTTAAAACTGTCTAACTTCATCAGGATTTTCTAAGCATCATGTTATTACTTCCTTAATAATGAATTTCAGCAAGTGATACGAGGGTAACCAGCCTGTAGATCTCACCCTTTCTTGAATAGTCGTTACATTTGCTGCTTTTCAATCCATTTGAAACATACATTTAAGAACATCAGATCCAGGTTAAGAGTCAAGTTCTACTTTAATTAATTACTGCTGTTTTTAAAATTAGACTATTTCATATGCCTTCATACTAGAAGAGATGTTATTTATTCCTTCTACTGGTTGACACAGAAAATATTCAATTAATTGTCAAAACACTTCCTTTCTCTCCCCCGATTAATTTTCCTTGGGTTTCCATGTGCTTCTTGCATACTTGCAGACCTAGCAATCTATGTTTATATTTATTATTTTTTCGTTCTCATTCATTATTTTACCTTTATTTAAAAATAATCAAATCCAAATTCTCAGCCTTACAACTCTTGGCAATACCACCATCCACCATTTCGTCCTTAATCCCTTTATTGAACCACTAATTTAATAAATTTTTTAGTGATGGGGAAATTATGTTTTGAGAATGTCACTTCTAATTTCCAAAACTAATTTGATCAACTCCTCCAGACACCAATACACTGTTACACAAGGTCTCTTCATTCAGCAAAAGCAAGCATCTTGTTGATATGCATGCAATATCTTCTTAAAAAGTTACAAGTACCTTAATCCCAAATTGAACAAAAAACAATCAAATATTGGAGCTCCTACCTGCTTAAAGGTGAGAGTTTTGCAAAGATTAGAAAACCACACAATTGAAATAATGCTAAGCAGAATACAGATCCAACTGGAGGAGCTGCATGAAGCTCCCATTTTAAACCAACCTGTCTGCCCTCCTATTGCTAATTGCAGACATTTCAAGTACCAAGCCGTTTTTTAAGATCACTTTGGTATCAAAATACATATTTTTGTTTGCAAAAAATATTCTGGGTCACCTGAAGATTGTAAATTATTCAGATGATCAGCCATGATCACATTGAATGGCAGTGCTGGCTCGAAGGGCCGAATGGCCTACTCCTGCACCTATCGTCTGTCTAAATGGTCCAAAGAACAATTGTGTCCCCCTATTTAAAACATATCTGAACTAGTTAAAAGTCTGATAATAAAATCATCTAGTATGGAGACCATTTAACCAATATGTAGTTAAAATATTTCTCACATTTATAATACTCTTTTAGATAGTGAGATCCCGTCGACGGAATTATATAGACAAGCATGGGAAAATGAATTAGCTCAACCTATAATGAAAGATATTTGGGATGAAAGTCTACAACACATACATCAATGCTCTGTTAAATGCCAGACATTCTTTAATACAATTTAAAGTACTACATAGGCTGCATTATTCTAAAACAAAATTAAATAGAATTTTTCCTAATATCTCCCCTGTCTGTGACAAATGTCAATATTCAGTGGTTAATTTAACCCATACTTTTGTAAATTGTATAAAAATTAAAAATTTCTGGATTTATTTTTAAAATTATTTCAAACGTTGTTAATATCCAATTGGATCCCGACCCTAAACTAATAATATTGGGAATATCAGAACAATGCCTAAAACTTACAACAAGCCAAAGAAATTTCCTTGATTATAGTATAATAATTGGGAAAAAATGTATATAAAAATTTTGGAAAAACCCAACAACCCCACAATTAAAATGTGGATTATGGAGATGTCGGAGATCTTACATTTGGAAAAAATTAGACTTGTCTTAATTGACAAACCAGAATTATTTGCTAGAATATGGTCTCCATTTATAGATTATTTGAAAGGGTAGATTGGACCAGCACGGGAGCCTGACTGAAACTTGAATCCAGGATTAGATGAATAGTTACGTTTTATAACCTACGTACCTATCTCCTAAGCTGTATTATTGATAATTTACTTTTTTTTTTTTTATTCTCTTTTTTTTTTCTTTCTTCTCTTTCTATCTATAAATAAAAATAAACAATTAGAAGCAGTGTTAATACGTAATTAATAAATGAGGACCCCAGCTATTTTGATAGCTGGGACCCTGGGACCCTAGATACTAATAATATATAATCGTTAAACAAAGTCGGTATTGGTCTGGATTATGATATGTATATGCTTCTAATTAAAAATCTAATTAAAAAAAAAAAAGTTTTCAGATAGTTATACATAAAGATGCAAGCACTTACATTAAATTATGCAACCCCAGCATTCCCATGCCTCGGAAATCAGTTTTAGGATCTTCACCTTGGAAACCAATATCACCCCATTGCTTGGTGATTCTCGATTCCAAGGGTATATGGGGCATTAACAATTCCCACAGCTAAAGACAGAAGAAATAAACAGTAATGTGATAATCCACCAGTCTCAGGAAACCATAACACAGCAAATCTTTAACCAAAATTACAATTAATAAAGAAAATCTGTGCTTTAAATAGAACTGTTTCTGCTATGAGACAGCTTGGTTATATTCAACAACAGCTGCAGAAAATCATGTTTGAACCTATTCCATTCAATCAGACACAACCAGTGTAAGCTGGTTTTAAAAATTCTGTTTCAGCTTTGCTTCTTAATAAAATCAACACTTAAGAATTTGTTTCATTTGCAAAGAGAAAGATTAGCAAAATAACTGATCTATTATTCCATTATTATTTTGCATGCATCGAAATACTTTTTCAGTACAAGGTACAACATAATGATCATAATGTAACTTACTTTAAAACCAAAAATGAATCTTATGACAAATGCTGTCTCCTCAAAATGTTGTGGAAATGACTGCCTCGGTGGTAATCAATGGCAATGGAGGAGAAACATACCTTTATTAGCATATCTTCATGTTGCTTCTTTGAAGAGTCGAAAGGCTGCTTGCGAAGGTTTTCTACATCAACAAAGAGTGTTTTAAAGCCCGTGACTTGAAGTAAGCAAATCTGCAAACTTAACTTGAACCTACAGGGAGGAAAAAAAAACCTACCTTAATAATATTTTTTTTTAAATTCCAAAATAAAAACAGTAAATGTTGCAAATATTCAGCAGCCCAGGCTGCATATGTGAGAAAAGAAACAGTTGATATTTTAGGTCAAATACCTTTCGTTAAAAGTGGGAAGGATCAAAAGAAGCTTGTTAAGTTGCAGGATGGGTGGGCTGGGGGAATGTCTCTGACTGGGTAAAACCAGGGCAACCATGAGAATAAACTGTGAGTAGGAGCAGTTAGAAATTAGAACATACACACAAGAACATGGAAGTGGCAAAATACAATGCAGGAACACATGCCCGACAGGTCCGGCTGGGCATGTCCCTCACTTCCAGAGGGAAAATAACACATACTGAGCCAATATCACAGATGTACCACAGATACAAAGCAAGTTAAGTTCCTTGGAAGTTGTAGAATTAAATATTGGTTCATATTGTTTGTCATCTCCCCTCTCCCCCACACAATCAGTTTTAAGACGTTAAGAACCAATTAGAAAGCCATGCTGCATTAAAAAATGTGATCACTGTGTCCTTAATAACAGATTATAGCAAATTCTTCATAGCAGATGTTAAGCTAATAGACCAATAATTTCCCCAGAGACTTACCCTCCACTTTTATCTCGAAGTGGATTTTTTTAACTCTCCCTGTCAAAGCTGTAGTTAGTTTGGAATTCAACAATGCAAATTTTTTTATTTAAATGTTCTGTTTGCATCAAATATCTGCCATTCTTCCAAACAAATACTACATTCGAAATAATCACTAAACATTGGTCCTTTTTGGTTCTTCATTCATTTGACTACAAAATTAAATTGCCAGGTATGGAATTAAAACCTAAATTCAATATGTGTATGGTTAATTGCAGCATTTTTTTTTACAATAGTGGGTCTGTCACTTGATAGAGAGAGCTTGCAAGGAAAATGACAATAAGAACTACTGTATGACCAAGAGCGAGGTTTAAATGAAAAATACTCTCTTGCTATAAGAACTGTGTAATTAATACAATTCACAATATAAAATTGAGGCACAAAGTGCTGGAGTAACTCAGTGGGTCGGGCAGCACCTCGGGAGAACATGGATAGGTGCCATTTTAGATCGGTACCCTCTTTAGACCAATTGCGGTAACCACAATCAGAAAGGTCCTAACCCAAAACATCACCTATCCATGTTCTCCAGAGATGTTGCCTGACCACAGTGTTACTCCAGCACTGTGTTTATTTGTAAAACAGCATCTACAGTTCCTGGTTTCTACATAAAAATAATATGAATTAACAAGATTACCAATGTCTTTATTACTTAAATATGCAAAGTATAACAAGCAATGAAATGTTTAATTGGACAGTGAAAATGGATAGTCTGCAATCAAAAGATTTACTTCTTTGGCTGGCTACCACACCAAAAGACACAGTTAACTAGGCACTTACTGGCATCAAATCTGAAGAAATGTTTTGACAATACAAGAAATATTATTTTTGATGTAGTTATGTGATGGATTGGAATGCATTTGAAAGGGGCTCAACTGCATAATGCGATCATTACAAAAGATCAGACACTATAGTTTATTTTAATTCTCATACAAGTTTTGTGTTAAATTAGCAGTTTGAAAGTTTAGTGTTAGCTTGCAAGCAAATTTATTAAACAAATATTTTCCAAAATCTAAATCGCCATTAACAACTTTGTTATGCAACAAAAGTTTGGTTTAGTTTATTGTCCCATGTACTGAGGTACAATGAAAAGCTTTCTTTTATTGCATGCTATCCTGTCAGCAAAAAGACTATATACGATTACAAAAACTTCATCTGGTTTTATCACTACAAGATATTCATTAATATAGTAATTATTTTGCAAACTAGCTCCCTCTTTGGCTCATCTAATTAAGCTAAAGAGCAGCTTGCTGTTTAAAATTTTTAATAACTTATTTGTTAGTCCGTACTCTGTGGCACACATTTTGCATGATCCAAATGCACCATAAAATACAAGTGGAAAGTAGACTCCTAGACCAGAGGAATAGAAACATAGAAAATAGGTGCCGGAGTAGGCCATTCTACCCTTCGAGCCTGCACCGCCATTCAATATGATCATGGCTGATCATCCAACTCAGTATCCTGTACCTGCCTTCTCTCCATACCCCCTGATCCCTTTAGCCACAAGGGCCACATCTAACTCCCTCTTAAATATAGCCAATGAACTGGCCTCAACTACCTTCTGTGGCAGAGAATTCCACAGATTCACCACTCTCTGTGTGAAAAATGTTTTTCTCATCTCGGTCCTAAAAGACTTCCCCCTTATCCTTAAACTGTGACCCCTTGTTCTGGACTTCCCCATGGACTTCCCCAACATCGGGAACAATCTTCCTGCATCTAGCCTGTCCAACCCCTTAAGAATTTTGTACGTTTCTATAAGATCCCCCCTCTAAATTCTTCTAAATTCTAGTGAGTGGTCTCCACCCAAAACGTTTATTATCTATTTCCCTCCACAGATGCTGCCTGACCCACCGTATTCCTCCGCCAGATTGTATTTTGACAGAACAGATGATAGATTAGATCGTACAAGATCCAAGGAGAGATAGCTGAATGGATAGAAAATCAGCTTCATGGAAGGAAGCAGAGAGCAATGGTGGAAGGTTGTTTTTGTCAGACTGGAGGCCTGTGACAAGAGGTGTGCCTAAGGATTCAGTGCTGGGCCCATTGCTGTTTGTCATCTATTTCAATGATATAGATGAGAACGTATATGGCATATAGTCATAGAGTTATATAGCGTGGAAAACAGCCTGTCGGTCCAACTTGCCCACACCTGCCAACATGTCCCAGCCACACTTGTTCCACCTGCCGACCTTTGGCCCATATCCCTCCAAACCTTTCCTGTCCATGTACCTGTCTGTTTCTTAAACGTTGGGATAGTCCCTGCCTCAACTACCTCTTCTGGCAGCTAATTCCATACACCCACCACCCTTTGTGAAAATGTTACCCCTCAGATTCCTATTAAATCTTTTCCCCTTCACCTTAAACCTATGTCCTCTGGTTCTCAATTCCCCTCCTCTGGGCAAGAGACTCTGTGCATCTACCCGATCTATTCCTCATGATTGTATACACCTCCATAAGATCACCCCTCATTCTCATGCGCTCCCAGGAATAAAATCCCAGCCGATTCAACCTCTCCCTATAGTTCAGACTCTCGAGTCCAGGCAACATCCACGTAAATCTTCTCTATGCAGTTTCCAGCTTGACAACTTTCCAATAACATGGTGCCAGAAACTGAACACAAACTCTAAATGCGGCCTCACCAACGTCTTATACAACTGCAACATGACGTCTATACTCAATACTCTGACTGATGTGCCAAAAGTCGTATGACAATCCAATTCACCATCTTGGAAATCAGCAATAAAAACAAACTTCTGTAAATACTCAGCAACATCTTTAACATTTTCAGTCAATGACTTGCAAAACTAGGAGGGGGGAAATTACAAGTTTAAAATATAGATGATACCTTTATCCAGTTTATCTTTCTTTCCTTGGTATTGTCTGACCTATCAAGCACGTGTACAATGACGTTTATAAATTATACATCAAGTAACAGATACCCAAGTGTTACAATTTGAAGTATGCAAAACTTGGCCTTAATTAATATGTTTAAATGGACAGCAAACGTGTGCAACAATTTCAAACTCATTCACAAACTCAAAGAAACATACTTAGGATCTTTCTGAGTGGAAATCTTTTTGATCTTCATTATCTCATCAGCTGTGTTCTCCACATTCTCCTCACGGATGGTCACTGAGCCCGTTAAAATCTAAATGTGAAACGATTAAAAGAGACACATTATTCAGCATAAATCTATTAAAGAGTAGTGGATAAACATTTAAAATAGTGAATTATAAGCACAAATTATATTTTCATTTGTTTCATTTTTCAAATTGTAATTACAATACCCCCAAAAAGTTGATCCTGGGAATACAATATCAGAAATGTGAAATGAAGCTTTATGTGAAATGAAGTTTCTATGAAGCTCTATGTGAAGTTTCTTTATTTTGAAGCTTTATGTGAAATGAAGTTTATTTGAATATTTTGATTTTTCCCCCCAAATATTTTGGTCTATGGAACAATTCCAATCCTGGTGCTTAGATGGATATATGAAGGGATTATAATTATACAAATATTACAATATTGTTTCCCAAATATTCCTAATGTACTGGTCATTATTATTATTATGCTTCAGATCAATATTTTTCCTACCCACTTCTCAGTTTGCCTGTCCTCCTGCTACAACCATAATTGTGATCCATGTGCTCGGATTAATATTTGCATTTTAATTGGCCTGAATTAACTTCATAGCAAGTTTCAACATTCTATCTTTTATGTGCTAATGAAGAATGTTGTGGACTTCTGCTTACATGAGAACAGGAAAGAAACCAAACATTGGAAAATGCTCATTTACATCATCTGATAACCCCCAAAGAAATTTGATGTTCTCATGATTATCATCCAAGTTAGGAAGTCTAGTGTTAAGTCAAGCTCCATTTCAAGCATATTATTTCCACACTATAATGCAAGAGGAATTTATGATCAGTTTTAATTTTTAAAAAAGCTCTCATACACACACACACATATTAAAGATGGACTTTGCTTACTTCACTTCTGGAGGATTCCAAGGAATATTCTATTGAAAAAAAATTTAAATGATAAATGTTTTGGTGAAATACATTGAAACAATTCATCGATTAAAAACATTTAAAAAATAAATTAAATCACAAATGAATTTGACAAAACAGGAAATTAAGCATATAAAAGACTGATTCCAAGCTTGTAGTGGTTCATTCTATTTGCCGTAAGAAATTTAAATACTTTTTGATGAATTGCTCCAAGTATCATTATCTACAAAGAGTCCCAGTCTTCATTTGAAAAGAAAATCAAGATTGTGTGCATGGACCAATCCCCTATTAATGATAATTATAAAATTTATTGTTTAAAAAAAAACCCAATTAGATACAAAGTATTATGTTCCTCAAAAGTTAATTTACAAGTCGGGAAGGCAAACGCAATGCTAGCATTTATTTCAAGAGGACTAGAATACAAAAACAGGGATGTAAAGCCAAGGCTCTAAGGCGCTGGTCAGGCCGCATTTGGAATAGTATGAAAAGTTTGGGCCGAATATGCTGGCTCTGGAGAGGGTCCCGATGAGGTTTATGTGAATGATCCCAGGAATGAGTGAGTTAACATATGATGAGCGTTTGACGGCACTGAGCCTCTTCTCGCTGGAGTTTAGAAGGATGAGGGGGAACCTCATTGAAGCTTACTGAATAGTTCAGAGATACAGCGCGGAAACAGGCCCATCAGCCCACCGGGTCCGTGCAGACCAGCGATCCCCGTATATTAGCACTATCCTACACACACTAGGGACAATTTTACATTTATACCAAGCCAATTAACCTACAAACCTATATGTCTTTGGAGTGTGAGAGGAAACCAAGGATCTCAGAGAAAACCCAAGCAGTCACGGGGAGAACATACATACTCCTTACAGACAGCACTCAGTCAGGATCGAACACGGGTGTCCGGCACTGCAAGCACTACCGCTGCGCCACCATGCCGCCCTGCCGAATAGTGAAAGGCCTGGACAGAGTGGATGTGGAGAGGATGTTTCCGCTAGTGGGAGAGTCTCGAACCAGAGGTCATAGTCTCAGAATTAAAGGGCATTCCTTTAGGACGGAGATGAGGAGGAATTTCTTTAGTCAATGGGTGGTGAATCTGTGGAATTCATTGCCACAGAAGGCTGTGGAGGCAAAGTCGATGGATATTTTTTTGAGGCAGAGATAGATAAATTCTTGATTAGTACAGGTGTCAAGGGTTATGGGGAGCAGGCAGGAGAATGGGGTTTGGAAGGAGAGATAGATCAGCCATGATTGAATGGCGGAGTAAACTTGATGGGCCGAATGGCTTAATTCTGCTCATATCACATGAACTTATGTTGTCATAAATGCTGGGATGCTTAATTGGTTATAAAGGGAACAGGACAGCAATTCAGATGAATGCAATCTTGCCACTGTGCACAGAATTATTGAGTACCCCACCCAGAAGAGAATCTGGACTTTGAGAAAGAAGACATTTAAAATGCTGTTAAACTTTTCATGTAAATATGCCACAAATGTGAAGAATCAAATCAGTTGGCACAACATCCTATATGAGGAACAAGAGCAAAGTGAGAGTTAGGTGTATTGTTTTATCAGACGGATCATCTATTCTATATAATAGCCTATTTAAAAAGAGTTTAGATGGGTAAATAAAATTGGAGAAAGATAATATATAGAATGCATCAACAAGGATTAATGGTTTAAATATCCAATGTTTCCCAAATCAAAATGCTAGATTTTCTGGTTGTTCTATATATGAATGGTGATTAACTGGATTATTTACATACTGACTGAAAGGATGAAAAGCCCCCAGCATCAAAAACACGTTAAAATATGTTGGATATTCAACATCTCATCAAAATTAAGTATGTGGCACTGATTTAACCAAAATACCAGATGCCAAATTTAAAAGTGTAAAAAAAGTTATGCAAGACAACAGACTTTGGTGGATGATTCTGTCCTGAACAAGTTAACTAGCTGCTACCAATGCTTACCTATTTTCATAGTTCGCTCTGCTCCCTGAATAGTATTGGCACAAATGCGTTGAAGTTCACATCTTCCAGTGATCTTACGTAACATCCACTTCACCCAAGACCTTAGAAAGGAGCTGTATAGGTAATGCCAAATTAAACTAAACATGCCCTATGAGGAGAAAAAAAGGGTCCAATTAACCCTTTAAATAATTTTACTTTAAATTAGAATCCCATGACAATATGCCTCGAAAATGAACTAAAAATATCATTAATAAACTAGGTTAAAAAAATAAACAGCTATCATTACATTTTGTAACATCGTCTAAATTTAAAGCAGTCACTTAATAGCAAGAATTAACTACCAGGCAGCTGAAGCAGCTACAACATTAAATTCCTCCCATACAGTATTCCATACTGTAAAGAGAGCAGGATGAAAGATAATACAAAAGTTATTTTCTTCCACTGTTTGATGCACTGTTATTTATGTTTTAACTTATATGATCACTATAATTGGCTTCATCTTTTCTCAAGTGAATTGAAGCTTGCAAAGAAATCAGAATGAGAACAAAAGAAAATGAGCAAGTTATTTAGCTCAGCTGATTCACTGTCCATTTATCCAACAATAGTTTCTCATTTCAATACTAAATAGTCAACTTCTTATTCCATGACTGAAAGTGGAGCAGAAGTTAAAAAAATTGCCATGATTTTATTTAATTGCGGAACATGCGGGGGGGCTGAACAGCCTATTCCTGCTTCAGTTTATGTTCTTCTTAAAATGCCTCACGTCGCTCTTGTGCAGACTGAATACTGTTTGCCTATTGTTGGCCCACCCAACCAGTCCATTGATATCTTCCTGTAGTTTCAAAATCTTTTGCCATCAATCTCAGACAATATAGATATAAAGTTCCTAATAGTAATCTATAAATTCGAATCCAAAATAAGTATACCATAAATTGCCTTATACCAAGTTTTCAGGAACTCCCATCATATGTGCCCCACATAACTAAAATACCCTATCACCATTGCTTTTTGCCATTGTCAAATCTTAATCCAATCCAATAATTTTCCTTGGCTTTTCTTGATCAAATGCGATGCCAAAACCCAGGTACAGAACATCAAATGCTCCACCCTTATAGGCACTACTGATCTGCTCAAAACAAAATACCACTGATAATCAGAATCCATGCTAATTATCCTCAATAAATCAAAACCTCTCCATAAAAACTGATTTATGACATACTTCAAAAAACAATTTGCCCTACTTGATCGTATTCCTTGTCCTGGTTTTAAACAAATGGCCACATCAGCTGCCTACCAGCACCATATATGTAGCCAAAGAACCACTCTATTTTCTCCTTCACTTCTTTCAAGAGCTGGAGGTATATTTTATCCAAGTGATTTGTTACTAAAAGATACTGGAATGCTTAATGTCTACTTTTCTAATATAATATAAAGTCTAAAACTTAATATTATTCCCCCTTCATATCCCCCTGCATCACCACATTCGCACTTTTGATTCACGTCCGTCAGACAGATCAATTGTCCTCAACAAGTTTCCCCAATCATATGTATATAAGAGGAATTTAGTCTTGGAGAAATTAATGGGTCTAAAAGGCAATAAATCAGCAGGACCTGCATCATTGGGTTTTGAGGAGGCTAGAGATAGCCGATATACTGGTTCATTGAATTGGTTATTTGAATAGTTAAATACTTGGAATTACAGATTCCAGAACAGTTACCATAAATTGAAAGGTAGCAAATCAATTAATGTGAAAACAAAGGTAGACAAAAAAGCTGGAGAAACTCAGCGGGTGAGGCAGCATCTATGGAGCAAAGGAATAGGCGACATTTTGCTATTCCTTCGCTCCATAGATGCTGCCTCACCCTCTGAGTTTCTCCAGCTTTTTTGTCTACCTTTGATTTTTCCAGCATCTGCAGTTCTTTCTTAAACAATGTGAAAACAAAGATCAGTTAAGCTGGTATAGGTAGAATCTAAGCAGGAAGTTTGGTTTGGTTTGGTTCATTATTCTTTCTTTTAAAATCTTTTTATTAGCTTTTTTTCAAAAACAAAAACAAAACAAAAAAAGAATAATGATAAACATAACAATGATATTGATACATAGGGATCAGGATTACATTAATAACATGTGTAATCTAAATATGTCCAGTGTCAAAATACACATTGAATATAGACCTCTATGTAAATATAGTTAACTGTTTAAAAGAAAACTTATATATAAAAAAAACAAAAAGATAAAAAGAAAAAAGAGAAAAAAGGAGAAAATAAAACCCTCCTAAACTAGAAAAAAAAAAGCAAAACAGAATCTGGGCTGCAAAGAATTTCAACAATTTAAGTCCCTGTTTGTCGTCAAGTCCGTTCCACCATATAAAGGTAAAATAATGTTTATAACGGTTGGAGAGGGGACAATTTATGTTGTGTGAAAATGTTGAATAAATCTTCCCCAAGTCCTATCAAATTTAACCAAGTGTTCAACAATGTCACTCCTGATTTTTTCTAAATGTAAACATGATATCGTTTCAGAGTACCAATGGAGTGTGGTCGGAGGGTTAAAGTCTTTCCATTTAAATAAAATAGATCTTCTGGCAATTAATGTGGTAAAAGCAATCAGCCGATGGGCGGAACGGGACAAATGAATAGAATCTAACATTGGTAGCCCAAAAATTGCAGTAATAGGATGAGGTTGTAAATCAATACCTAAAACTACAGAAATAGTATCAAATATTTCTTTCCAATATTTTTCCAAAAGTGGGCAGGACCAAAACATATGGGTCAGTGAGGCCACTTCAGAGTTACATCTGCCACAAGTAGGATTTATATGACCATAAAAACGAGCTAACTTATCTTTTGACATATGAACTCTGTGAACCACCTTGAATTGTATCAAACCGTGTCTTGCACACATTGAGGAAGTATTAACTAATTGAAGAATCCTCTCCCATTTCTCTATAGATAGAGAAATTTGGAGTTCTCTTTCCCAGTCATTCTTAATTTTATCAAATGTATCTATTTGTAATTTCAAAATCAACTCGTATACAGTCATTATTAAGCCTTTCTGATAAGGGTTCAAATGTAAAAAAAATTCAAAAATTTTGGTTTGATGTGGTAACGGAAAAAAGGGTAGAGTAGCCTTCAAAAAATGTCTAATTTGTAAATATCTAAAAAAGTGCGAGTTAGGTAAATTATATTTATTGGAGAGTTGTTCAAGACATAAAACAACCATCCAAAAACAAATCACAAAAAGCTACTAATCCCTTCCCCTTCTATAACAGAAGGTCTTGATCAGTACTAGAAGGTTGGAAGAGAAAATTACATATGATAGGACTAAATAAGATAAAATCATTCAATCCAAAAAACTTACGAAATTGAAACCATATTCGGAATGTATGTCTTATTATTGGATTAGTCGTATATTTATTCAATCTCATAATTGTAAAAGGTAACGAGGCCCCTAGAATAGAAGCCTTGCATAGACGTTCAAGATTTATCCATCCTGGGCATTGGGTATCTTCTAAATCTTTTGTCCAAAATATTAAATAACAAACATTAACTGCCCAATAGTAGAATCTAAGATTCGGCAGTGCCAAAGCACCGTCTTTTTTTATTATTATTGTTGTGTGCATTGAGATAGCACACAAATAAAGCTTTTCGTTCTATCATGCTATTCACACGTACAATGAAGCCATACACAAGCACAACAGATAAAGCAAAGAGAATAATACCAGAGTTCAGAACAGTGTTACAGCATTGCAGTTGCAGAGAAAGTGCGGATAAAAAAAGTTCAAGGCCCACAATAAGGTAGGTTGGATGATGAGTGCTACACCATAGCTCAAGGGAGGACTGTTCAGGAGTCTTTTAACGGAGGGGAACAGCTGTTTCTGAATCTGGTGATAGGTGCTTTCAAGCTTTTGCACGTCCTGCCCAATGGGATAGGCAACTGCCGGAATCAAAATGGTCCTTGATTATGTTAGCTGCTTTCCTGAGGCAGCATGAAGTGAAAATAGAGTCAATAGGAGATGGAAGGCTGGTTTGTGTGATGGACTGGGTTCTATCATGTACTTGGGTAGAGCTGCTCCTAAAGCAAGCTGTGATGCATCCCAATAGTATGCTTTCTACAGTGCATCTGCAAAGTAAGCCAAAAGGCACGGTAACATTAATTGACAGAGGAAGAGTAGAAGTGTCCCGCTGCAATTACGACTCAAGAGTAGGTTTGTTAGTGATACAGTGCGGCAAAATGTTCATCAGAATTATTCCCCAGATGGTGGGTTATCTCCTGACCAGGATTACATAGACTAGGCCTAAATTTCAAGTTTTGAATTTCAAGTTGAGAGTAGGGGGATTGGTTTGAACACGTTGAGGCATACAATATTCTTACAAGGCTTGACATGGCAGATGTGGTGTTGATGTTTCCTCTGGCTGAAATCCTAGAACGTGGAATCAGTCTCAGAGATCTGTTATTCACGACTGAGAGAAGAAATTTCTTCACGCAGTGGGCAAGAAAAACTATGGAATTCTCCACCAATTGTCTGTTAAGGCTCAGTAATTTTGTGACTAGCATGGGTAGATTCTAAAGGAATCAGATATGTGGTTAGAATAGGTAAGTGATACAGAGGTAAAAGATCAGACCTGATCTTTGCGGATGGCAAAATAGGCACCAAGGGCCAAATAGTCAACTTCTGTTTCTATGATTTTGTGTTTATTGTTAACAGAGAATCTCCTGCAAAAGTTTCCCCTTAAGCTCTGTCAGACCATTTTCTCTAGATTCCCTTAAATACAGCAGTAGGAAGTTGAAGTAAATGTTTCCATTCCACCAAAACCCTATTCTCTGATGACAGCACCTTTTTTCTAAATCATCTCAGACTGACCGCAACTATGTACAATGTTATAACGCTCATTAATCCCAAAGTGAATTTCAAACCTCAAACGCACTTATTTGCTGATGATATCACCCCATTAAATTGATGGAAGCCTTATCCAGGCTTTTGCAAACACTGGCTAGATACTCAAATATTCTCCAATTATCCATACTCAGACTTGACTATATTGAAAACATTGCACTCATATTATAATGCATACAAAGTCTATAATCACAGTATGACGCCCACTCTGAAAGCACCTTGTTTTCAGAATTCTCATTCTCTCTCTGTAATCCCTTTATACATCAGGACAAGGTTGGAGGTGATAAGTTCCAAGAGTTCCACATTCATTCAAACCAATCTCATCTGCATCCTGACTTTCTTTCTCCAATGATCAGAGGATTTGCGCACAACCATGTATTTCAAGTTCCTCCTTTATAATGTCTCCCCCTAGTATTTGAAGCAGAACTCCTCTGCGCATACCTTTAAATCACTCGAGGTTACAGAACAATTGTTAATTCCACTTTAAAAAAAAAGAACTCTGAGTGTTTATCATTGTTAAATATACAATACAAATGTAAATTGTTATTACTCCGTGTTGAGAGGATAGGATCTCATGTGATTGCTGTGCATTTCATAGACAAAAAGCTACTACATATTCACCAATACACAAAAAATCATAACTATGCACTGGTTTCCTCACAAACTAAACTGTGGTTAGGTTGATTTTTTAGTAGAAAAAAAAGTTCGAGGTCAATATAACAAAGCAAAAATAATACCTTTGATGTAGCAAAAGAATACAGATTCAAAATGAACAGCTAATTTTGTGAAAGATACAAATCATCAAGTACAATTAAAGTGAGGAGGCCTTATCAGAGGACAAGACATCCAACTCCTGAGAAACTAAATCATAGCATTGCTGTTATTCATCACCTTCTAAGAAGACAGATAACTGAACATTTATTTTTTTTAAACGTAGTCACAGCTTTTATAAGCAGCAATATACTCAAGTAACCAGCGAGCTGTTCATCCTCATACGACATGAGTAACATTTATTTATTGGTATCCACCAACCTTCAGCCCTATACTATTGGTTACATTTTACTTAGGCAAGACAAATTCACATCTCACAAAACCAAATGAAAACTAAGTAGTTTAACAATTACGTGTCTTGTAATACTGCAATAACAGATTCAGCTCTGTGTATCATTATAAAGCAGAACATTTAGTTTGTATACACCCGCATGTTATTATGCAATGAAAAAGTAATTACTCGTTCTACAAAAAACACAGAAGACCATTTTATCCTTCAGCTGATCCTGTTCTGCTGTGAGTTGCTGAGACCACACCTGGAAAGCAGTTCTCATCCCCCATAAAGTAGCACTAGAAGCAGTGCAAAAGGGATTCATTCACCAGACTAATTACTTGGATGAGATCATATTTTCCAATCAAGAGAGGCAGAACAGTTCGATTCTATATTCTTTCTAATTTAGAGGAATGGAAAGATAATGTTATTGAAAAGTATAGTCCTAAATGGACACAACAGTATAGGTGAAGATGCTCTTCCAGAAGTAGAATCTTGAACACATAACTTCCAGATAAGTGGCCTGTCATTTAAAACCGAGATACATAAATTCTTCTTGCAGACTGTAGCACAACAAAAATATGTAAAATTATCATATTAGCACCAACTGTCACTTGTAGAAGTGCTTCACATTTCTACTACCATTAGTGAAATCATTCCTGAAAGGCCCAATGCTAATTTTTACTTCAAATTTTCTTAGTCCTCAACCAATAAAAAGTTAATAGTCCAACTTCCAGGGAAGACTGTAGTTTATAAAACTGATGCATTTCATTTTTGTAGTCCATGAATCATTCATACAAACTCTATGCTCAGAAATTTTCACCAGAATTCAGAGATCACCTAATCAATACAGCAAAAGCAGCTGCTTCTCGGGTTTCAATAGGAAGGCAGATTTTTTGAAATATAAGCGATGGAGTCATATTTCAACACTAGAGTGCGGTTTGCCTATTGATCGACTTTAAATGAAGAGTGTCTCGCTGGTAAAAGTTCAGGAGTCAGCTTCAGCTGGTAATTTCTAGGCTAGTCTGTTTACCCTATTGTAACAGAAACTTACAATAATCGTGAACGAGTGCCAATGGACCCCGGGACAATTCTAACATCAAACGCATTAAAAGTTAAACAGAGGTGTTGCAAAAATAATGCAATCTTCCCCCCCCCCGCGCATAGTACCAGGTTCCAGTAACTCCAATCATCTGGCGTATGTAAGTGGAGCAGGATGAAGCCACTTAACTTAAACAAGTAAATAGACACAAAATGTTGGAGTAACTCAGCGGGACAGGCAGCATCTCTGGAGAGAAGGAATGGGTGACGTTTCGGGTCGAGACCCTTCTTCAGACTTATGGAAAGTAATGTTCAGACACTCGTCCCACGACTGGCACCGCTGCTGCTGCTGCCGAGAGAGAGAGAGAGAGCAAGCGGCCCTTGAATCAACAGAGCGGAGTGACAGAGCAACAAGTCCGCTCTCCTCTCCGCTCTGGGTATTAACGCCAGAGCAGGCCAAGAACCCACATCCTGTGCGCTCTTTGAGAGAAGACGGGGGTCTGCTTGTACTCACAGGCCTGGGTCGGGACGAGACGAGGCTCCAATTAACTTTCTCCGCGGCCCGAGCTTCTCCTCACTCAGCCGCCGTCACCAGGCCAACGGCCACCGGAAGCGCGTCACTAGCAGCCGCCGAGCGCGCGGCGCGGTCCCGGTGAGGGGGGAGCGCGCGGTGGCGATGAGTGGTCCATCCTCACACCCCCCCCCCCTCCCTTGCTAAACGCAAGGTGCTGGAGGAGCTCCGCGGGGTCAGGCAGCATCTGTGGAGGGAAATGGACGGGCGGCGTTTCAGGTCGGGATCCTGCTTCAGCTGCTTTCCTAAAAGTTGTGTAGGAAAGAACTGCAGAAGGCTGGTTTAAATCGAAGGTAGATACAAAATGTAGAGTAACTCAGCGGGACACGCAGCATCTCTGGAGAGAAGGAATGGGTGACGTTTCGGGTCGAGACCCTTCTTCAGACTGAAAAATTCCTAAAAGTTGAGTTCCCCCAACACGTGTTTTTAGGTCATACGTGATAGGAGCAGAATTAGGCCATTCGGCCCATCGTCTACTCCGCCATTCAATCATGGCTGATCTATCTCTCCCTCCTAGATACATAGATACATAGAAAATAGGTGCAGGAGTAGGCCATTCGGCCCTTTGAGCCTGCACCGCCATTCAATATGATCATGGCTGATTATCCAACTCAGTATCCCGTCCCTGCCTTCTCCATACCCCCTGATCCCCTTAGCCACAAGGGCCACATCTAACTCCCTCTTAAATATAGCCAATGAACTGGCCTCAACTACCCTCTGTGGCAGAGAGTTCCTGAGATTCACCACTCTGTGTGAAAAAGTTTTTCCTCATCTCGGTCTTAAAGAATTTCCCCCTTGTCCTGGACTTCCCCAACATCGGGAACAATCTTCCTGCATCTAGCCTGTCCAACCCCATAAGAATTTTGTACATTTCTATAAGATCCCCTCTCAATCTCCTAAATTCTAGCGAGTATAAGCCAAGTCTATCCAGTCTTCATATGAAAGTCCTGACATCCCAGGAATCAGTCTGGTGAACCTTCTCTGCACTCCCTCTATGGCTATAATGTCCTTCCTCAGATTTGGAGACCAAAACTGTACGCAATACTCCAGGTGTAGTCTCACCAAGACCCTGTACAACTGCAGTAGAACCTCCCTGCTCCTATACTCAAATCCTTTTGCTATGAAAGCTAACATACCATTCGCTTTCTTCACTGCCTGCTGCACCTGCATGCCTACTTTCAATGACTGGTGTACCATGACACCCAGGTCTCGCTGCATCTCCACATTTCCTAATCGGCCACCATTTAGATAATAGTCTGCTTTCCTGTTTTTGCCACCAAAGTGGATAACCTCACATTTATCCACATTATACTGCATCTGCCAAACATTTGCCCACTCACCCAGCCTATCCAAGTCACCTTGCAGTCTCCTAGCATCCTCCTCACAGCTAACACTGCCCCCCAGCTTAGTGTCATCCGCAAACTTGGAGATGTTGCCTTCAATTCCCTCATCCAGTTCATTAATATAAATTGTAAATAGCTGGGGTCCCAGCACTGAGCCTTGCGGTACCCCACTAGTCACTGCCTGCCATTGTGAAAAGGACCTGTTTACTCCTACTCTTTGCTTCCTGTTTGCCAGCCAGTTCTCTATCCACATCAATACTGAACCCCCAATACCATGTGCTTTAAGTTTGTATACTAATCTCTTATGTGGTACCTTGTCGAAAGCCTTCTGAAAGTCCAGATACAACACATCCACTGGTTCTCCCCCATCCACTCTACTAGTTACATCCTCAAAAAAGTCTATAAGATTCGTCAGACATGGTTTACCTTTCGTAAATCCATGCTGACTTTGTCCAATGATTTCACCACTTTCCAAATGTGCTGCTATCCCATCTTTAATAAGTGACTCTAGCAGTTTCCCCACTACCGATGTTAGACTAACTGGTCTGTAATTCCCCGTTTTCTCTCTCCCTCCCTTCTTAAAAAGTGGGGTTACGTTTGCTACCCTCCAATCCTCAGGAACTACTCCAGAATCTAAAGAGTTTTGAAAAATTATCACTAATGCATCCACTATTTCTGGAGCTACTTCCTTACGTACTCTGGGATGCAGCCTATCTGGCCCTGGTGATTTATCGGCCTTTAATCCATTCAATTTACCCAACACCACTTCCCGACTAACCTGGATTTCACTCAGTTCCTCCATCTCCTTTGTCCCGCAGACCCCTGCTATTTCCGGCAGATTATTTATGTCTTCCTTAGTGAAGACGGAACCAAAGTAGTTATTCAATTGGTCCGCCATATCCTTGTTCCCCATGATCAATTCACCTGTTTCTGACTGCAAGCACTGAGCCTTGCGGTACCCCACTAGTCACTGCCTGCCATTGTGAAAAGGACCTGTTTACTCCTACTCTTTGCTTCCTGTTTGCCAGCCAGTTCTCTATCCACATCAATACTGAACCCCCAATACCATGTGCTTTAAGTTTGTATACTAATCTCTTATGTGGTACCTTGTCGAAAGCCTTCTGAAAGTCCAGATACAACACATCCACTGGTTCTCCCCCATCCACTCTACTAGTTACATCCTCAAAAAAGTCTATAAGATTCGTCAGACATGGTTTACCTTTCGTAAATCCATGCTGACTTTGTCCAATGATTTCACCACTTTCCAAATGTGCTGCTATCCCATCTTTAATAAGTGACTCTAGCAGTTTCCCCACTACCGATGTTAGACTAACTGGTCTGTAATTCCCCGTTTTCTCTCTCCCTCCCTTCTTAAAAAGTGGGGTTACGTTTGCTACCCTCCAATCCTCAGGAACTACTCCAGAATCTAAAGAGTTTTGAAAAATTATCACTAATGCATCCACTATTTCTGGAGCTACTTCCTTACGTACTCTGGGATGCAGCCTATCTGGCCCTGGTGATTTATCGGCCTTTAATCCATTCAATTTACCCAACACCACTTCCCGACTAACCTGGATTTCACTCAGTTCCTCCATCTCCTTTGTCCCGCAGACCCCTGCTATTTCCGGCAGATTATTTATGTCTTCCTTAGTGAAGACGGAACCAAAGTAGTTATTCAATTGGTCCGCCATATCCTTGTTCCCCATGATCAATTCACCTGTTTCTGACTGCAAGGGACCTACATTTGTTTTAACTAATCTCTTTCTCTTCACATATCTATAAAAACTTTTGCAGTCAGTTTTTATGTTCCCTGCCAGTTTCCTTTCATAATCTATTTTCCCTTTCCTAATTAAGCCCTTTGTTCTCCTCTGCTGGTCTCTGAATTTCTC
Source organism: Malacoraja senta (assembly GCA_038087875.1). Lineage (NCBI taxonomy): Eukaryota > Metazoa > Chordata > Chondrichthyes > Rajiformes > Rajidae > Malacoraja > Malacoraja senta. The sequence goes on from CM075977.1 coordinate 237,450,825, forward strand.
CCAGTCCTCTGGTATGCTGCTTTTTCTAGCTAATTTGTACGCATCATCTTTTGCTTTGATACTATCCCTGATTTCCCTTGTTATCCACGGATGCACTAGGGAAATCCTAACCCCGTTCTGCCTTCTCACCATAACCTCTGGCACCTGTACTAATCAAGAATCTATCTCTGCCTTAAAAATATCCATTGATTTGGCCTCCAAATCCTTCTGTGGCAAAGAATTCCACAGATGCACCACCATCTGACAAAAGAAATGTCCCCTCATCTCCTTCCTAAAGAAACGTCCTTTAATGCTGAGGCTATGACCTCTAGTCCTAGATGCTCTCACTAGTGAAAACATCCTCTCCACATCCACTCTATCCAAGCCTTTCACTATTCGGTAAGTTTCAATGAGGTCCCCCCCTCATCCATCTAAACTCCAGCGAGTACAGGCCCAGTGCCGACAACGCTCATCATATGTTCACCCACTTATTCCTGGGATCAATTTTGTAAACCTCTCCAGAGCCAGCGCATCCTTCCTCAGATATAGGGCCTTACAGAGAGCCTCAGCATTACATCCCTCTTTTTGTATTCTAGCACTCCTGAAATAAATGCTAGCATTGTGTTTGCCTTCCTTACTACTGAATCGACTTATAAATTAACTTTTTGGAAATCCTGCACCAGCACTCCCAAGTTCCTTTGCACCTCCAATTTCTGGATTATTTCCCCATTCCAACATCTGCAATCCCTTGTGTTGATAGTGGTCTTGAATTACTATCTACCTCATTGGCGACCCTCAGGCTATCTTTGATCAGACTTTACTGGCTTTATCTTGCATTAAATGTTATTCCCTTATCATGCATCTGTACACTGTGACTGGCTCGATTGTAATCATGTATTGTCTTTCGCTGACTGGTTAGCACGCAACAAAAGCTTTTCACTGTACCTCGGTACACGTGACAATAAACTGAAACTGAATATTTTGCATCTGCTATAATGGAAGAGAACACAGAAGTAACTAGACACATTAGAGAACCAATGGTTTAGTGAGATGACACATAACACTTCATGGATGTGTACAAATATTTTAATTTTAACAAACATGTTAACTGATGTGCACTTTGGCACAGCACATTTAGAATATTTTCTTATGACTATGTTCAAATAGTTAGTATAGCTCATCTAAATAACTCAAGAATCATAAAGCTATGGCTTCATATTCTATTCAGTGGATTTGAGCACATATTTGAAGCTGCCACTTATTTATCACAGGCAGAGGAAGGATGCTGTCCTTTGGATAAGATGTTAAATTCTGTCCCCGTCTGAACACTTGGATGAGCAAAGAAGAGGTTGTCCCCAATGTGTAACTTATAATTTGTCTTAAACCAATCCCAACAAAACAAAACATCTGGTTGTGGGCTTTGTTGAATATTATCTCAGTGACTACACTTTATAAGTATTTAATTAGCTGTAAAATGCTTTGTGAAGACCTGAAATTGTGAAAGGGGTCATGTAAATGCAAACCTTTAGAAACAACATCTAAAGATTACAGTTTATCTGTCTAGACCTAAAACAAAGTTGTATGCCTCAGTAGGAAGATAGAACAATCTTGAGGTCAGTATACAAAATGTCATTGAGGCATGGTTTATTTATGCAGTTTGTAAATCTGTAAACTGATCTATTGTGGAAACAAGGAACGGCAGATGACAGCTCACAGAAGAAGAGACAAAGTGCTGGAGTAACTCAGCGGGTGGTGCAGCATCTCAGGAGAACATCGATACGTGACAATTTGGGTTGGGACCCTTCTTCAGACCTATTGAGTTGCACTTCATAACATTTTCCATTCTAGAGTCTTTACCATTATTGCCACTCTGAATTTACGGCAATCAAAATTAACAGGAACAAAATTGTAACCTGTGCTAATCAACTGTTTTGATTGCAGACATAATATTAACACATAACCTCAAGTACTTCAGTGTTCCTGGAGGTTTTGGGGAAATTCCGAATTTGTGCAAGAAAATCAATTTATGAATGCAAATCTATACTTTTTTACACCAAATAAGTAAAGTGAACTCTTGCCGTGAATGCCCACTTCTCACTTCACTTATTGCAAACATTGCACTGCACGATAACTGCCACCAAGTGGCTCCATAGCACTTTTCAATATAAATAGGTTTCAAGAGTCAGGAGTGTTTACTTATCATGTATTGGGAACTAAACAATTAAATTCTTACTAGCTGCAGCGTTAAAGGTATATTAATGCAACCATAAATAAGTATACCATAATCAATAATGCAACAAATTAAAAGTAATCCTAGATAACAAGACCATAATAATGCAAACCAAAAGTACAAAAATGCAATTTATACAAAGTCCATAATAGTTGCAGTGGTAGAGTTGTGGTTAGGGTTGTGCAGTGTCGTTCAAGAGCCTGATGGTTGACGGGAAGAAGTTATTCTTGAACCTGCAGGAAATGGTTCTCAGGTTTCTGTACCTACATCTTTGTGCAAATTAATTGAATCACGGGCTGACTTTGCTATTTTTTCACATGACAAGTTTCTATATCCACCATTTGTTATTGTATTTATCTGAAACCATATAAATCTCTTTGAAAAAAATGATACTGGTCATTTTTTATTCTCCGGGTACTAATTTTGAGGGCTTTATGTGAAATCTGCCTTCAGCTGGATGGATGATGCAATATTGCAACATCCCAGTGTAGCAATCAAGCATAGAAACATTGAAAATAGGTGCAGGTGTAGGCCATTCGGCCCTTCGAGCCAGTACCACCATTTAATATGATCATGGCCGATCATCCAAAATCAGTACCCCGTTCCTGCTTTCTCCCCACACCCCCTGATTCAGTTAGCTCCAAGACCTATATCTAACTAGAATAAATCAAAGCAAAATAGATATCACCCCAAGGAGGCAAACAAAGATCATAACCTTGTACCAACATTGCTTGAAGTCACAGTGCAAGATTGCAAATTGGCTGGGGTGAGCCAACCTTTTGTATCCAGGATTGTCAAGCAAGAGTCTGAAACCGGATCACTATCACTCGAGGGGATGGGCAGATGTGGCCGCAAAAGGAAGAGGACCAAGGCCTTGCTGATTCGGGAAAGCAAGATGGATCCAAGAAAAAGAAGCGATGCCCTGAAGAAACATTTGGAGGCAGTGGGAGTCCCCATAAGCTCAAGCACCATGTTTGGATGCCTCATTGAGGTCAGTCATATAGCCAGAAGACCTATGAAAAAACAACTTCTAACTGTCGCGAAGATAACACCAGTGGGCCTTAAAATATAAAGATTGGGCATGTGAGGAGGGTGTTATTCAGTGACGAAAACCATTACTTGGATCTGGGCCAACGTAATCAACATGTTCAGAGATCAGTCAGAGGACCGGTGAGAAAATGCACCAGTTCATCAACCAGTTCATCAAACCTGACAAGAAGATATTCTGGGGTCGTTTCAGGTGTTGGTCTGCTGCACCCAGTGATGGAATGATGAGACCGCTGCAATATATCGATGTATTGCAGAGAAGAGTGGTGATAGCAAAGACTTATCCAGATGGATCTGGGACATTCCAGCAAGACCTTGCACTGTGCCACACATCAAAAATGGTGACCCAATTTTTCCAGCAGAAGGGGATACGCGTCTTGGACTGGCCTGGTAACTCACCTGAACTAAATCTGTGGTTAATTATCAAGGAGAGACTGAAAGGAAATAACTGCACCACGAGACAGAAGCTCATCAATTCAGCTGTGGTATCAAGATGAAAAAATCCTCAGAAACTGTCAAAAGCAGGTCATTTCCATGCCAAATTATGTCAAAGAATTACTAAAGAATCGTGTTAGACATATATAATGTACTAAAGACATAATGGCGAGATTATACTAAATAAAAGTTAGACCTGGGACATATGTATTGGGTTATTATATCAGTGTATGCTTAATTCAATTAATTTGCACAATGTTGTAGCAGCAAAATGAGAGTGTGGCCAGGGTGGTATTGGTCTTTGATATTAGCTGTCTTCTTGAGACATCACTTTCTGTAGACCCCTTCAATGGTAGGAAGGTAAGTACCCATGATGGGCAGGACAGTGTCTACCACTTTATACGGCCTCCTTCAATTTTGGACATTCGAAATACCCAACAATGCCATGATGCAACCAGTCAATATCTCTCTATCATACACCTGTAGAGGTTCGATAGAGTATTCAGTGACATAGTCATGCAGCATAGAAACAGAGCCTTCGGCCCAACTTGCCCACACCGGCCAACATGTCCCAACTACACTTGTCCCACCTGCCCGTGTTTGGCCCATATCCCTCCAAACCTGTCCCAGCCATGTACCTATCTAACTGTTTCGTAAAAGTTGGAATAATCCCTGCCTCAACTACCTCATCTGGTAGCTCATTGCATTACACCCACCACCCTTTGTGTGAAAACGTTGCCCCTCAGATTCCTATTAAATCTTTTTCCCTTCACCTTAAACCTATGTCCTCTGGTCCTCGATTCACCTACTCTGGGCAAGAGACTCTGTGCATTTATTCCTCTCATGATTTTATACATCTTTATAAGACCACCCTCATCCTCATGCGCTCCAAGGAATAGAGTCCCAGCCTGCTCAACCTCTCCCCATAGCTCAGACCCTCTAGTCCTGGAAACATCCTCATAAATCTTCTCAGCACTTTAAATGCGGCCTCACCAACGTCTTATTCAACTGCAGCATGACCTCCCAACATCTATATTCTATACTCTGGCTGATGAAGGCCAATGTGCCAAAAGCCTTTTTGACCACCCAATCTACCTACGACTCCAGCTTCAAGGAACCATGCACCAACACACTTAAATCCCTCTGCTGTACATCATTCCCCAGAGCCCTACCATTCAATGTGTAGGTCCTGCCCATGTTATGGCCCTGTCCCACGGGCTGGCGGTGAAGTGCGGCGTCCCCGGAAGCGGGGACCGCGCGGCTACCGCTGGAGCGCCGCTCGGATGCGTCCCACGAGCATGCGGTAAGTTGCGGTATGCCAGGTGGTCATCGCACGGCCTGTCCCACGGGCCGACTGGAATGGACGTCGCGCGGCGTCGGGTGATGACGTCATCGCGCTACGCGATGACGTCGAGACGGCTCGCGGCGTACAGGCGGTGCTCGCAGCGCACTGACGATGCTCGCGTGGTGAGGCGGCGGCTGGGCGGGTGGCCAAGATTTTTGAACAGTGTCAGCTTTTCTGAGCACCGCACGGTGTCAGGACCAACTACATACGGTCCCGGCGGTCTGCATGGGACCGACCCCGCGGGCCATGTGCGGTCTCTGGCGGTCCACACGCGGTCCCAACTTCCTGCTACACTGCCAGTAACCGCCAGTAACCGCCTGCCCGTGGGACAGGCCTTTTAGACTTCCCAAAATGCAACACCTCATTTCTCTGTATTAAATTCCATCAGCTATTCCTCAGCCAACCTGGCCAATTGATTAAGATCCTGCTGCAATTTTTTACAACCAACTTCACTATCTGCAAAACCATCCATTTTTGTATTATCTACAAACTTGCTAATCTTGCCATGTATGTACTCATCCAAATCATTGATATAGATGACAAACCGTAATGGGCTCAGCAGTGAACCCTGGGACACACCACTGGTCACATGCCTCCAGTCCGAGAAGCAACCTTCCACCATCACCCTCTGCTTCCTTCCATTAAGCCAATTTTCTATCCATTCAGCTATCTCACCTTGGATCCCGTACGATCTAACCTTCCAGAGCAGCCTACCATGTAGAACCTTGTTGAATGCTTTGCTGAAATCCATACATGCACCATCTATAGCTCTGCCCTCATCAACCTTTTCTAGTAACTTTCCAACTACAGATGTCAAGCTCACTGGCCTATAGTTCCCAGCAATTTCCATGCACCCCTTCTTGAGTAGAGGCACAACACTTGCCACCGTCCAATCTTCCTCTCCTGTATTTAAAGACGACATAAATTTCAACCAGGGCTCCTCTCTAGTTTCTCACAATGTCCTTGGATATATCTGATCAGGCCCTGGAGATTTGTCTACCTTCATACACGAAAGTACCTTCAGCACTTCTTCGACGGAACACTGACTGCTCTCAAGACACTTCCATTGACTGCCCCAAGTTTTGCTGTCCTCCTGCCTTTCTCCTCGGTAAATACAGAGGAGAAATACCATTGAGGCCCTTGCCCATCTCCTGTGGCTCCACACAGAGTTGACCGTTTTGATTTTTGAGGATCCCTCTCTCTCCAGTTACCCTTTTCCCCCTTATGCATTTATAAAATCTCTTGGGATTGTCCTTAATGCTATCTGCCAGAGCGATCTCCTGGCCCTTTTTTGCCCTTCTGATTTCCATTTTTAGTCTGCTCCTTAGTTCCCAAAACTCCTCCAGAGATGCACTTGATCCCAGCTGCCTATACCTGTCCCATGCGACTTTTCTTATTGACCAATGCCTCAATTTCCCTCATCAGCCAAGCTTCCTTACATTTGCCATCCTTCCTTTCACTAACAGGTATATGCCAAATCTCCACAAACATTTGAGGAAGTGGAGGTGTTGATGAGCTTTCTCAGCATTTGCATCAATATGTTGGCCCAAGGCAGTGATATGCATGCCCAGAAACTTGAAGCTGGTGATTTTCTCCACCACTGTCCCATCGATGAAGGCAAATTCTGCTTTCTTTTTCTGAAGTCAACAATCAGCTTCATGGCCTTGCTAATGTTAAGTACAAAATTGCTGTACTGGCACCAATCAATTAGATTATTGATCTCCCTCCTGTACTCTGATGCATCATTATCCATTATTCATCCAACAATGGTGGTATCATTGGTAATTTTTTAAGATTGCATTGGAACTGTGTTTAGCTACTGTACATAGTTGTAGTATAGAGAGCAGCGGACTGATAACATAGCCTTGAGGTGCCCCTGTACTCATGGTCAGTGAGGAGTAAGCTTTTCCAATTCATACAGTTTGTGCTTCATCAATGAGAAAGTTGAGGATCCAATTGCATAGGAACAAGCAGAGACCCTGTCCCTGAGTTTGACAATAGGTTTAGCAGGGATGATGATGTTGAACTGAGCTGTAGTCGATGAACAATAGCCTGACATAAGTGTTCAACAAAGAAATTAAGAACACCGTTTACTTAATAATGTTATTCTGCATACTTCACAAAGTTAAATATATCGAGTTGCCTCCCAGAAGTATGATACAATTCTAGATATCAAATTTAGATATATTAGGACAGATAGCCAGGAAAAGCTTTAAAGAAGCTTTTTAGAGAAGGAAAGTGAAGCAGAGGAGTTTGGAGTTGGGAATTCCAGAGTTAGGGTGGTGGCAAGGGAGGCACAATCACTGAGCCTAATGTTCAGTTTATTGTCACGTGTACCGCGGTACAGTAAAAAGCTTTTGTTGCGTGCTAACCAGTCAGCGGAAAGATTATGCATGATTACAATCAAGCCATTCACAGTGCATAGATACAGTACATGGTAAAGGGAATGACGTTTAGTGCAAGATAAAGCCCAGTAAAGTCTGATTAAGGATAGTCTGAGGGTCACCAATGAGGTAGGTAGTAGCTCAGGACTGATAGGATGGTTCAGTTGCCTGATAACTGCTGAGAAGGTTAGTGAACCATCTAGAGCAGAGCAATTCAATACAGGAATGATCAGGAAATTACAATCCAAGGACCACAAAATATCAGGATTGTAGGTTTGGAGGAGATAACAGAGAGGTAACAGAGGCAGCAGCGTTGGATTTCAGCAGCTAGAACCAAGACAATGAAATAATTTTCTATCCTTGAACTCGGATAAACATTCTGAGAGTGTACAGACAATTAAATGAGGGGCCAGGAGAGGTGAGAACATGATAGAGCTGAGTAACACCAAGAAAATGGTTAAAATGGAGCAATTTTCAGATGATCTTGCTGGCTTTGGCAGATATCTAATATGATCAATTTCCCTCCTGGGATGAATACATTTCTATCGTATCATATCGTAAATGAAAAACAAGTGGAGCTTAGAAGATTTTCTCAGTGGAAATACGAGTTATAATTATGTCAATTTAGGAAGTTTTGGTTACAACTGTTTCTATGTTTCTAACTGGATGGGGAATTAAAGTTACATTCCAATTGCATTCATAACTCCTGAAGTGGTATTTTTTCTTTCAATATACTATATTGCATTCTTTGCATTTGCATTTCTCATGATGAGAAACCAAACACAGATTAGATGACCAAAGATTCGACAGTTTTTGACCTGAAATGTTTACTCTTGTCAGAAGGATCCGAAATGGAAAGGACTCGAATGCAGGCTCACCGAGAAAACCCAAAATCCAGATGCGAATGGAACCAAAATATATAGACCTGGAACTGACAGAACTCAGAACTGCTATCGAACCTACAGAATGCAGAAGTGATTAGTCGACACACAATTGGTGATGATATCAGGTATTTATACCAAGTGATAGATTAGGGGAGCAGATTAAATGCAGGTGTAAAGGGCTTGTCCCACGAGCATGCGGCAAGCGCGACCTAACGTGGTCGCTTGAGCGTACGGCCTCCCACTTCGATCGCCGGAGCCGTATGGAGTTGTGCGGAGCTGGTCCCGACATCGCGCGGGGCTCCGAAAAGCTGACACTGTTCAAAAATTCCACGCGGCAACGGCCTGCCGGCGTGCAGCCACCTCGACGCCGTACGCACCGCCTCGAAGGGCGTGCGCAGCGTCTTGACGCCGTACGTCACGCGCGAACTTCCCGCGGACTTCGCTCGAACTTCACGTCACTCACTCGACCTCCGCTTCCGGTTTGGTCGCGCTCGCCGCATGCAGTCGCATGCGGGTGGGACTGGCACTGTATGGGGATCACTCGACCTCCGCGCGGCCTCCGCTTCCTGTTTGGTCGAGCTTGCCGCATGCAGTCGCATGCTCGTGGGACAGGCCCTTAACTCATAATAGCTCAGTGGAGGAGTGTGGAAAGAGTCTCAAGTGTTTGGAGGCGTGGCAAATGTGGCAGGAGCCCCCCTCTCACGGACGCCTCCTGGTGTCCTCTTTGGCTGGTCCAGATACTGCTGATGAAAGTCACGGATCAGGGAGGGGTCCAGGATGTCACGGACAGGAATCCAGCTCCTCTCCTCTGGACCGTAGCCCTCCCAGTCAACCAGGTACTGGATCCCTTTGCCACGCCACCGGGACTTCAACAGTTGCTTCACCGTGTACACCGGACCACCATCAATGATGCGGGGTGGCGGAGGTAGCAGAGGAGCGGGAGACAGGAAGCTGGAGGACACAGGCTTAACCCCGGATATGTGCAAGGTGGGGTGAATCCGCCTTAACCCAGGCAGTCTAAGGCGGACAGCAGAGTGGTTAATGGTCTTGAGAATCGAGAATGGGCCAATAAACCAGGGTGCCAACTTACTGGACTCAACGGGGAGGGGGAGATCTCGGCTGGACAGCCATACTCTCTGACCAGGGCAATAGCGAGGGGCAGGGGTCCAGTGCCGATCCACCTATTGTCTGTACCTGGAAGCGGTGCGGAGCAGGGCAGAATGGGCCTCCTTCCAGGTCCGACGACCGCGGCGCACAAACTCCTGGGCAGAGGGAACGGAGACTCCTCCTCTTGGTCTGGGAACAGAGGTGACTGATAACCAAGGGAGCAGTGGAATGGAGACATACCAGAGGCAGAACTGGGCAGAGAATTGTGGGCATATTCGATCCATACCAATTTGCTGGACCAGGTGGTAGGGTTGGCGGACACCAGGCAACGTAGGGTGATCTCGAGGGCCTGGTTGGCCCTCTCTGACTGACCATTACATTGTGGATGGAACCCAGATGAGAGGCTCGCGGAGGAGCCAACCAGGGAGCAGAAAGCCTTCCAAAATTGTGAGGTGAACTGCGGATCCCTGTCAGAGACGATGTCTCGAGATAAACTATGGAGTCTGATAACCTGGTTCATGATGAGGTGAGCGAGTTCTACAGCAGATTGGAGCTTAGGAAGAGGAAGGAAATGAGCACAATGATAAGAATAACCCTTGGACGGAGGCAAGCTGGTGATGAAGTCCAGGGCAATGTGGGACCAGGGACGGCGGGGAACAGGCAGGGGACGAAGGAGACCAGAGGGAGGCTGATGGAATGTCTTATTCTGTGCACAGGCGGAGATGATAGACTGGGTGCCAGTCTCCACGGTGGGCCACCAGAACCGTTGGCGCAGCAGGTAGAGGGCGCGGCCGATACCGGGATGATAGGTGAGATTAGAGGAATGGGCCCACTGGAGTACTTCAGAGTCCAGAACCAGGATCGGGGTGATGACGCTGGGCATTGTGAACTATGGTCTCGATCTCCCAGGTGATGGAGCCCACCAGGCAGGTGGGAGGCAGAATGGGTTCGTGGGAATGGTTGTCCTGGTCAGAACTGAACTGGCGGGAGAGGGAGTCGGGCTTGACATCCTTGGACCCAGGACAGTATGACAACGTGAAGTTAAACCAGGTGAAAAACGGCCCACCAGGCTTGACGGGGGTTGAGCCTCATCGCCAAACGCAGGTACTCCAGGTTCTTGTGGTCCGTCCAGACTTGGAATGGCTGCTCAGTGACCTCCAACCAATGCCTCAACTCCTCCAACGCCAGCTTCACTGCCAGCAGCTCTCTGTTGCTGATGTCATAATTCCTCTCAGCCGGGGAGAGGCAGCGAGAGAAGAAGGCACAGGGGTGCATCTTCTGGTCCTTGGAGGAGCGTTGGAAAAACACCACCCCAACTCCAACATCAGAGGCGTCAACCTCCACCACAAACTGACGGGCCGGGTCAGGATGCTCCTGGATGAGGGCGGTAGTGAAGCGTTGCTTAAGGTCCTGGAATGCCCGCTCAGCAGCAGGGGACCAGGCAAACGTGATGGACGTAGACGTGAGAGCAGTGAGAGGAGCAGCCAAGATGTTGTAGTTGCAGATAAAGCAGCGGTAAAAATTGACAAAGCTGAGGAAGCGTTGTAGCTCCTTCCGACTGATAGGCTTATGCCGAAATAGGAGGGAAATAAACCATGCTCACCCATAATCCCTCTCTTGTTGGGGAGCGTTGGCTTTTACTGGGCAAGCAGCGATGAACTGTCCGGGACCTCCACAGTAGAGACAACACCACTCCTGTATGCGTCTCAGCCTAGTGCGGCAAATCTGCAAAGGCTCCCCCTCTGGATCAGGACCGGAATGCGTGGGGCTTCTTCCCGAGGGAAGTGAGACAATCGGCTCACAATAACGAGAGGAGTGTGATGGGTATGGACACTTTTTGAGATCTGCTGAAGGCTTGTCTTGCTTTCGCTCTCGGCGCCGGTTATCTACTGTATCCGTTAAATCAATCTGATGGTTAAATCAATCAGCACGTCCAGATCCAAGGGAAGGTCCAGAGAGGACAACTCATCCATCAGGTTCTCTTGGAGGCCATGGATGAAGATAGTGAGCAGAGCGGTATCACACCAACCACTCTCTAAATCAGTGGTTCGAAAATCAATAATTGGCAACAGAATGTACCTCCTGGCGGAGATGCAGCATCCTCTGGGCTGCCTCTCTTCCGACCAAAGGGTGGTCGAAAATCTTTCTCAGCTCTGCCAAAAACAGGCAGAGTCCTGGCAGAAGTCTAGCTGTTTCTCCCTGGCAGCTGTACCCCAGGCTGAAGCACGTCCTGACAGCAGGGAGATGGCGTAGGCTATTTTGGAGCATTCAGCGCTGGAGTGGGACGGTTGTAGCTGAAAAACCAAGGAGCACTGGGATAGGAATGACCTGCAGGTAGAGGGATCGCCATGGCACCTCTCCTGGGTGGGAAGAACTGGTTCCACAATGGGCTGGATACGGCTGGAAGTGGACAGAGGCAGAGAGGCATCAGCAGAGACGGGAGGAATTGGCAGCAGTGTGAGGTATGACAGGACCTGGCTGACAGTGTTTGCCAACTGCTGGATGGTCGCTATGAGTTGGCTATTCGAGCCTCATGGGCGCCAAGAGTGGAGCCTTGAAGTTGAACAGCCCTGCACAACCAAGCCAGGAAATCCTCAGGTTCGGAACTGGGAGCGCCAAGACTCCGGTCGGGCTGATCAGAATTGCCTGCAGCCTAATCTGTCAGAAGGCCCCGAAATGGAAAGGACTCGAATGCAGGCTCACCGAGAAGTACTGAAGAAAACCCAAAATCCAGACGCAAATGGAACCGAAAGATATAGACCTAGAACCGACAGAATGCAGAACTGATTAGTCGGCACCAAATTTGTGATGATCTCAGGTATTTATATCGAGATAGATTAGGGGAGCTGATTAAATGCAGGTGTAACTCCTAATAGCTCAGTGGAGGAGTGTGGAAAGAGTCTCAAGTGTCTGCAGGCGTGGCAAGTGACAACTCTATTCTTTCCACAGGTGCTGCCTAACCTGCTGAGTGTTTCATCATTTTGTGGACATTAGATAATTACATTGCAATACACTTTTTTTCAGTTTGCAAGGTTGTCCTACAGTTTAGAGTTTGTTGGCACTTCTGGTCCCACTTCTACTCCTTCATCTTTCCAACAGTTTAATGAAAAACTAGGTTTGCAACTTATCTTCCTACTTGCCATTCCTTTGCTGTTGGATTTCTCTTGTTATTTTCAAGCGCATCAAAAATAGAACTGTTAAACTTTATGAAAACGAATGCAACCTTCAGAGGGCTTTGTAAAAATATGTACTCTCCAGACAGACATAAGATGCAAGTGCCTTGCAGTGCAATCTGTTTTTTCACAGGGAAAGCTGAAATGCAAACAGATATACGAACAATAGTCAATGGAGACACGATGGACTGCAGATATTGTAATCTAGCGCAAAAACACAAACTGTTGGGCGAACTCGGGTCATAAGATCATAAGTGATAGGAGCAGAATTAGGCCATGCGGCCCATCAAGTCTACTCCGCCATTCAATTATGGCTGACCTATCTCTCCCTCCTAACCCCATTCTACTGCCTTCTCCCCACAACCCCTGATCAGGCAGCATCTGTGCAGGCAAAGTTGATGGTAGACGTTTAGGGCGGAGCCCCTCACCGGTGCTCCAGCAGTTTTTGTTTTGCTCACAACAACATTAAACAGCTGAAGCACATCGCAGGAATGCCAAAATCATTAGTAACCATTTATACTCGAAAGGGATTGGCATGCAAGGTGTAACAAATAAGGAAGAAGGATAGCAACACCGAGAGAGGAAAAACAAGTAGGAAGCATTATCGGACAAACCCGAAGATCATCATCTGAGAGAGAAACACACACGGACCAATAAACGACAGAGAGCACAATAACTTGAACCCAGGGAATAATCGAGTTAGCAACAGTTGCGAGAGAGAGAGAGAGAGAGAGAGAGAAGAGGAGGGGTGAAACAAGAAACTTTGCATGTGTCTGTGAGTAGATAGTTTGGCGAGAACAAGCCCCGGAGGAAAGGCATTGAGGGCGGAGAGAGACCGCGGTCGGCGAGAGATTGAAACAGTGGCTGTGGTCTGAACGGCGGGGGAGAACTACCAGATACCTTACGAGCCCTCGTGGGAAACGGCGTGTGTAATTGAACTGGCCGGGAAGTACAGAAACAGAAGCTGCCTGAGGAAAAAGACATGGAGAAATTTGGAAATAAATAACTAAAAACGAATTGAAAAGAACAGGGAACTGAAAATACTGGCACGTAAAAGAGAAAGGGGATTTGAGGAAATGAATGAAGGCGCGCCACTGTTTCTGTCAGATTCCTCAACAGCTCGTTCTGTCTGGAGAGTTTGTTGAGAGCGGGACTATTGGAGAGAGTGAGACCCACTGCCTTATTTAATCAATATCGCGAAAGCGATCATCCGCACAAAGTTAGTGTCCGATGCCCATCGTTGTGGGATGACATGAAATGAGGCTCAGGAATGGAAAGGTTTTAACAGTTTTGTGCCTGGGTGCATTTCTTTCAGTATCGTGGTTCGCATCTCGGCTGAAAATGAAAGGTAGGTGAGACATTTCTAAAGTGGGTGCATCTTCGCCCCGCTGTGATCGAGGTAGCACCATTCCAATCTGTTTTCGGTCCTGTTCTGAGAGCAAACGAGCAGTTTCGGATTGAGAAGATATTGTACACACTTGCTATGCGATTATCTGTCCCTTTACCCGAGAATCGTTACTCAATAATTTCGCTCGCAGTAAATCTAAAGTCAGACCCTTATGTAATTCTCTTTATCGCAAGAGGGTTTAGATAGTGCTGTGTGCTATGAAGGACACAGGATGTAGAAAATGCGAAATGTTAACAAACAGCTGCTTCTTGAGTTATTTTCTAGATAATATTTAATGTCGAATCTCTGACACATACAATGCTTGGGTATTTTTTAAATATTTATTTTGAAATTGCACAGAGATTCTCTGGTAGAAAAATCTTCTAAATTCCCAGAGAAACCCGATAAAGGGCTAGATGCCACCCACCTGCCCCAGAAAGTTTATATTGGTGTCTGAGGGTAGTGGACCCAACTTTGTCAGCCTGTATTCATTCTCAATGAATTCTGAGCTTGACATGATGTTTCTTCTCCCGCTTCTGATCCCATTTCTCTGATTAGGCAGCTTCACTACAAATGGTGGACTCTTTCACTCATCTTCAGTACCCACCTGAACACATCCCTCTGACCAAATACACGGTCTAGATCTATTCATTGCTAACTGCTGATGTGGCATTGATTGTCTTGGCTTTTCCACCCATTTCTAACCTATCCCTGACTGAATGTGCAGCACACCACTCACTCAGGCAACCTTGCTGATGAGGTTGGTGCCATTAAAGCCTAACAAACTGATCTCCATGGTGCCAGAAGTCACACATCAGCTCTGAGACACCTCCTCGTTCTTCCCTACAGATTATGTGCCCAACATCAGGAAATGGTCACCCTGACAGTTGTGGATCTCATTTCCTCAGGAGACCTTCCCTCCACAGCTTCTTATGGTGTTCCAGCCATGTGCAGCCCGTTTCTCCCTTCTGCACAAAATGCCCAAGCAGGACCGCCCCAATAGACCCATGGTTTTAGCCTGATCTTGCCCCACCAAACATTTTTCTTCTACCTTGGCTTTATTCTTTCTCCTTTGCACGGCTGCCAACATTGGGTGAGAGTTGGGAGTGAGAAATTGCGAGAGACCAAGCCCGAGGGAGCGTAGCGACCGATGGGGAGGGGGGTGCCTCCCCTCCGATGGTACGGAGCTATTGCATTTTTCAGCTTGAAATTGTGCAATCTGGTGCATACTGTAGCGAGTCTTTTAACTGCCACTTGAATGCAATATTTATGTTTTAAATTGGATTAGCTATGAATAAGGTTAGGCTAAATTACATTCCTAATTACATTCCACAGTAGAGCCAGGCTTTGATCAACAGGTGCAGCACATGAATTATCTCAGTGTATTCATGTATGGAAATCAGATTATAATCAAGCACTTGGCCCATGTTGACCAACCTGGGTCTCACTGCACACCTGGTACTACTCCTGACCCTGACTCCAGTTGCATACTGTAGATTGATGATGCATGTGAACCAATCACACTTAGCCAGCATCACTAACTCCACCCCACTATAACATTTATACTAACGCCCAATCCCAGCACCGTCAGTCTGAGCAGCTAGGATGAACTGTCAACACCTTGTCTTTAAATGCTGCCAAGTTACAGTGCTGATTAAAGATGTGTTTAAATCATATACTGTCTCAGGTGTCTATCTACACATACCTTCTATCATTCCTGACCCTGAGTCCAGCCTTACACCTGGCCCCCTATTCTTCCCTGATCATAGCTGCTTACCTGCTTAGGTTCCCAGTGCTGAACACTCCCATTGTCCCAGCTTTGACTGCACACCTAGTACTATTCCAGACCTGGACTCTGGATGCACACTTGGCCTTACTCCTAGCCCCTCTGCTCTGACAATATATCTGCCCCACACTTAAAGCCCCATATCTGACCCCCTGGATTTAACCTATTTTGTTCAAGTCCACAGGTGCTTATCTAATGCGGTAATCTTTTATGGGGCACTTCACGGACCAAATTTTGTATAACAAAATTTGCTACATCCATTGGCTTCCTTGTTATCTAACATGCTAGTTACTTTGTCAAAGAAGTTATCAATTGGTTGAACACAATTTCTCATCCATAAAATTATACTCATTCAGCTGTATAAGCATTCTGTTACCATTTCCTTCATTTTCCTAACAAACTGTCCTGAAGTCATTTTCACCCCCAATATTTTCAGTATTTTGCTGTCTTCCTCTCATCTGGGACTTTTCTGAAATGCAAAGTCCAATAACAATATATATATTTAAGCAATAATATTCTACTTAATGTGATCTTGAGAGTACATCATATTTTCTGTGGTATTCATAACATAACAATGATAAAAAGATCTTTGTTTTGATTGCACCTACCAACATGCATACGTTATTATATTACAGTTAATATGTATCGAGGGCAAATTTTTGTTCCAATGCTCCCCATTTCTAATTAGTTTTACATTATTTGTCTCGTATATTATCAGCTCCAATCAACTCACCAATGTTCCCATAGCTCCCATTTCCCCATTTTAGCCCATAAAATAAACACTGGCAACTAAGTTGTCAGTGGACTAAAATGGGGAAATGGGAGCAATGTGAACATTGGTGAGTTGATTGGAGCTGATAATATATGAGAAACCCGGAACCCCACAGAAAATGGATTCAGTCTGCATAATTCATTATTAAATAGCAGCACACAGTATGTTATAACAGAGTTATTATCTAGCTACTGAATTACTAGTCTCATCTGATTTTAAGCACATGTCTGTGAATATCTCTGTGTATACACAAAGGGTGGTGGGTGTATGGCACAAGCTGCCAGAGGAGGTAGTTGAGGCAGGGGACTATCCCAACATTTAAGAAACAGTGAGACGGGTTCACAGATAGGACGGGTTTGAAGGGACATGGACCAAACATGGGCAGGTGGGACTAGTGTAGCTGGGACATGTTGGCCGGTGTGGGTAAGTAGGACCGAAGGGCCTGTTTCCACACTGTATCACTCTATGACTCTACAAGCTGGGTTTGCAGTCTCTAAGTGTGTAAGTCCAGTACATATCTGGATATCTTTAGCTGCTTTCAAAAATAATATAAAACAAACCGCCAAAGTATCTAAACAGGTCAGGCGGCATCTGTGGAGGGAAATGAACCAGATGACATTTTGGGTTGGTCCACAATATCGTCTGGCCATTTCCCTCCACAACTGCTACCTGATCCACTCAGTTCCTCCAGCTTGTCATTTTTCACTCGCGATTTCAGCATCTGCAGTTTCTTGTGTCTTCAATAAGATTATTATGGGCATGATGGTCTGTCTTTCCTTTCTTCCTCAAATGGACGACAAGAGAATTACAGGAATTTTACCTCTTTGTTATTCTGTTTTGTAGTTCAATAATGGGGCTCTATCAGTAACATTGTAACATTTGTAGTTTAGATTTCCTTTGGGAACACCAATTAAAGTTAAACCTGGGAGGTTCAGAAGAAATATGAAAATACATTTCTTTACACAATGGAAGTCTAGAACTCACTTTCACAAAAGAGTGAAAGTCAACTGAAAATGTAAATATTGCAGTCTGACTTTTATTTGGCAAAATAATCAATGTATGGAAATAAGATGAGTGGGTGGAGTTAAAATATAGATCAGACATGATTGAGGAATTAAATGACTTACAGTTAAATATTTTCAAATATTTAAGTTTTTATTTAATTGTAAAATTTGAAGGTGCAAAGGGTCAGTGAGTTCAATTTTCTACATTTGATCCAGGTAAGTGTAGGGACTATTGGCAACGATCCTGGGTATGGTTCAGCCTAGAATGCATTGCCAAGGGGTGGTGGTGGAAACGCACATGATAATTGCGATAATTGCAAGATGCTGCGTACGACGTCGAGACGCTGCGTACGGCCGTCGAGACGCTGCGTGCGCCCTCAATGGGGCCGATAGGCCATTGACGCGCCGGCTCTGTCACGCTGGCTGAAGGCAAAGATGGGTTGTTCCGCCGCTGCTTTTCGGCGTCCTCGGTGAAAAGCAGCGGGGGAAGAGCCGATGTTTCGCTTGAGCCAGCGTGAGAGAGCCGGCCCGGGGGGGGGGGGGGGGGGGGGTTAGTGGAGGAGAGCCGGGCGGCAGCAGCGAAAATCGCCAGGGAAATAAGAAAAATGTCGGCGTTTTTGGAGCAGAGCCGGGCGCTTGAGCCAGCGTGAGAGAGCCGGCCCGGGGGGGGGTAGTGGAGGAGAGGCGGGCGGCAGCAGCGAAAATGGCCAGCGAAAGAAGAAAAATGTCAGCGTTTTTGGAGCAGAGCGGGGGGGGGGGGGGGGGGGGGATGGATTTTATTTTAAAAATGTACATAAAAATGTCTAAATGTAATGAGGAGTGCATTAGGGTATGTAAAAAGTGTAATGTCTGGCGAAATGGAAAAAATCTCTGAGTTTTCGCGTGTGATTTTGGCAGACCATGGAATCAAAGGCCAAATCTCTCTCACTCACTCGCACGCACGCACACACACACGCACGCACACGCACACGCACACGCACACACACACACACACACACACACCACCCCCCCCTACCTAAGTGCAGACCCAACGCAGTTCCCTATCCATAGCCCCTGATTGCACTTGCCCTGCGTGTTGCAATAGAAATGTACCCTCCCCCTCCTATGAAGTGAAAAGTTCAGGGTGTTCCTGTGTCCCCAGATTGGATCAAAGTGTGTTGGAAGCTGGCAGGAGTTATTTTAACAGTAAAAATCTGGTGAAAGTTGGCATTTTTAAAGCTTTAATCGTGAATAACGTGAAATATTGGATAAAATCTTTAGTGAAGCTGAGCGCTGCTAGCCGAGCCATTGTGACGTCATCAGTTGAAGCTGGTCATTTTAAATTCAACGTATTTTGATTTTTTTAAAACTAATCAGTAATAAGTCGAGAAATAAAGCATAAAATGTTCAGTGAAGGTGACGCTGCTTAGAGGGGAATAATGTGAATCAGAATATGTAAAAATCTTGTGAAAGTTGGCATTTTTAAAGCTTTAATCGCGAATAAAGTGAAATATAGGATGAAATCTTCAGGATAGCTGGTCACTGCTAACTGAGCCTTTGTGATGTCATCAGTGAAAGCTGGTCGTTTTAAATTCAAAGTCTTTTGATGTTTTTAAACTTCTTACTTACTTTTCATGTAATGTCGAGAAATAAAGCATAACATGTTCAGTGAAGGTAAACTCGGTCTCATGGGAAAATGTCAATCGTAATATGTAAAAATGTAATCGTTACCACGTAGTATTTTTGCGAAGATGTAAAGACAACCACATATACACACACATATGCACACGTACAAGATCAGTTTTAATAGTATATGATATGATATATATAGATAGATATGAGAAAACAAAAAACAAAAATTAGCAGCTTACTACTCCGTCAAATATGTCCAGGCTGCTGGCTGAATATGTGGCTCACGTTCACTAAGCCAATGAGAGTGAATTTCATTGTTGATACTCAACCACTGAAAGTGGAATATGTAATGAATATGTAATATTCATTACATATTCATCATATGTAATATTCATTACATATTACAATATGTAAATACGTGGTACTCCGCCTGCAACTGCTCGGACAGAAAGGCTCTGCAGAGGGTAGTGAGGGGAGCAGAGAGGATCATTGGCGTCTCCCTACCCTCGGTACAAGAACTGTTCCAGAGCCGCTGTCTGAAAAAAGCTCGGAGAATTGCTAAGGACAAACTGCACCCCCTCCACATTTTCCCATCTCCCCCCATGTCTGCCTTCCGCAAAGACCGTTCCCTCCGTACTCCCTTGTCAATTCTTCCCTTCCCTCCCATACCACCCCCTCCCCTGGTACTTTCCCTTGCAACTGCAAGAGATGCAACATTTGTCCCTTCACCTCCCCCCTCGACTCCATTCAAGGACCCAAGCAGTCGTTCCAGGTGCGATAGAGGTTCACCTGCATCTCCTCCAACCTCATCTATTGCATCCGCTGCTCTAGATGCCAGCTGATCTACATCGGTGAGACCAAGCGGAGGCTTGGCGATCGTTTCGCCGAACACCTCCGGTCGGTCCGCATTAACCAACTTGACCTCCCGGTGGCTCAGCACTTCAACTCCCCCTCCCATTCCGTATCTGACCTCTCTGTCCTGGGTCTCCTCCATGGCCACAGCGAGCAACACCGTAAATTGGAGGAAATGCACCTCGTATTCCGCTTGGGCAGTCTACATCCTGGGGGTTTGAACATTGAATTCTCTCAATTCTGCTAGCCCTTGCTGTCCCCTCCCCTTCATCAGCCCTCTGGTTGTCTCCTCCCCTCCCCCAGCCCTCAGGCTCCTCCTCCGCCTTTTCCTTTTTTCCTTTCTTCTCCCCACCCCCTATCAGTCTGAAGAAGGGTTTCGGCCCGAAACATTGCCTATTTCCTTCGCTCCATAGATGCTGCTGCACCCGCTGAGTTTCTCCGGCATTTTTGTGTACCCCCTCCACATACACCTGGATCTCCTGCCATCAGGCAAGAGATATCGCAGCATCAAAGCCCGGACTACAAGACTGCTAAACAGCTTCCTGCCATATGCTGTGAGGCTGCTAAACAGCCACTCTGTACTCACAGTCACCTGATTCTGCGGCTTGGCACGGACACTTTAATAACTGGCACTGGCCACTTCAATAACTGGCACTGGCCACTCACATCAGCTGCCCCGGACATGTTTATGATTGGTTTTACTGTATTTTAACGTTGTTTTTACCTACTTTTTAACTATTTATACTGTTCCATCAGGGACTGGATTGTTTTTAGTGTTATTATGTGTGAAATGTTTTAAATTTCATGTGCGATGCTCCGGTATTTCCTGGGAAACGTATTTTCATTTTGACAAGATGACAATAAAGGTTGATTTGATTTGATTTGATTTGATTTAATGAGTGTTTTGCAAGCTCAATGAACATACTCATTCCAGGGAATACGTCCTAAATGCTGAATAAGGTACTCGTGTCCTTCTGTTTCAATGGCCAATTGCTCCATGTGTTCATGAGGCCAGAAACAAGATACTAGTACAGTTGAATGTGCGACCAAAGAGCTGATTGTAGGAGGTAGGACTTCAGGCACCTATATCATTGGGATCTCTTCCAGAACAGGTGGGACCTGTACAAGGAGGATGCATTATATCTAAACTGGCGGGGCACCAATATCCTTACAGGTACGTTTCCAAAAATGGCAGACGAGTTGAACAGGTACTTTGGATCTGTCTTCACATAGGAAGACACCAACAATCTCCCAGATGTAGTGGCCAGAGGACCAAGGGTGACCGAGGGAGGAACTGAAGGAAATTCACATTAGGCAGGAAATGGTGTTGGATAGACTGAAATCTCCAGGGCCTGATGGTCTGCATCCCAGGGTACTTAAGGAAGTGGCTTTAGAAATCGTGGATGCATTGATGATCATATTCCAATGTTCTATAGATTCAGGATCAGTTCCTGTGGATTGGAGCATATGTAATGTTATCCTACTTTTTAAGAGAGGCGGGAGAGCGAAAACAGGGAATTATAGACCAGTTAGCCTGACATCGGTGGTGGGGAAGATGCTGGAGTCAATTATAAAAAAGGAATTAGTGACACATTTGGAAAGCAGTAACAAGATCGGTCCGAGTCGGCATGGATTTACGAAGCGGAAATCATGCTTGACTAATCTTCTGGAATTTTTTTGAGGATGTAACTAGGAAAATGGACATGGCAGAACCAGTGGATGTACCTGAACTTTCAGAAAGCCTTTGATAAGTTGCCACATCGGAGATTAGTAGGCAAAATTAGAGCACATGGTATTGGGGGTATGTTACTGACATGGATAGAAAATTGGTTGGCATACAGGAAACAAAAAGTAGCGATTAATGGGTCCCTTTCAGAATGGCAGGCAGTGACTAGTGGGGTACCACAAGGCTCGGTGCTGGGACCGCTGCTACTTACAATATATATTAATGATTTAGATGAAGGGATTAAAATTTGCAGATGACACAAAGCTGGGTGGCAGTGTGAACTGTGAGGAAAATGCTATAAGGATGCAGGGTGACTTGGACAGGTTGGGTGATTGGGCAGATGCATGGCAGATGCAGTTTAATGTGGATAAATGTGAGGTTATCCACTTCGGTGGCAAGAACAGGAAGGCAGATTATTATCTGAATGTTAGGAAAAGGGGAAGTACAACGAGATCTGGGTGTCCTTGTTCATCAGTCACTGAAAGTAAGCATGCAGGTACAGCAGGCAGTGAAGAAAGCTAATGGCATGTTGGCCTTCATAACAAGAGGAGTTGAGTATAGGAGCAAAGAGGTCCTTCTGAAGTTGTACAGGGCCCTAGTGAGACCACACCTGGAGTATTGTGTGCAGTTTTAGTCTCCAAATTTGAGGAAGGACATTTTTGCTATTGAGGCTAATTCACGAGGTTAATTCCCGGGATGACGGGATTGTCATATGTTGAAAGAATGGAGCGACTGGGCTTGTATACACTGGAATTTAGAAGGATGAGATGGGATCTTATTGAAACGTATAAGATAATTAATGGATTGGACACACTAGAGGAAGGAAACATGTTCCTGATGTTGGGGGAGTCCAGAATAAGGGGTAGGCCATTTAGAACGGAGATGAGGAAAAACTTTTTCACCCAGGGAGTTGTGAATCTGTGGAATTCTCTGCCTCAGAAGGCAGTGGAGGCCAATTTTCTGGATGCTTTCATGAGAGAGCTCTTAAAGATAGCGGAGTCGAGCGATATAGGGCGAAGGCAGGTACTGATTGTGGATGATCAGCCATGATCACAGTGAATGACTGGCTCGAATGACTGAATGGCCTACTCCTGCACCTATTGTCTATTTTCTATTGTCAATGTGACCTGCAAGGGTTTAAACTAGTGTAGTAGTGGATGGTGGAAACTGGAGCGACTGAGAAGTAGGTCTAATAGATAAAACAGGCAAAGTTAGGATAATGAACATGGCAGGAATGATGCTCTGAAATATATTTATTTTAATGAAATAAGAAAAACGGGAAAGACATGATTTTAGTGTTTGGATTAGTACATGAAACTACAGCCTTTGCAGAAATTTGGTTGAGAGGAGGGCAGCAATGCCAGCTAATAAAATGGTATGGATGTTTCAGATGTGACAAAAGAATATAAAACATGTGAGAGAGTCTCACTGCTGATTAGGAAAAACAATATGTCTGCACTAAGAGAGGACTTTGCATCGGTATTCGCCAAGAAGAAGTTAAAAGTTTAAATGCTTTTAAATATGTAAAAGATATATAATGGAATCCTGGACTAGGTTATAGCTTATATTTCGTCTCAAGCAGGCCTTTTCCAGTGGATTGATAAGAGAGAGAGACAAGCCCGGGCTTGCCTCGGGTTGCTGTGTATTGAGACAATGACCGATGACTTTGAAATGTGTTTACCGCCGGTCAAATGAGATAGAGGAACTGAGTGAAATCCAGGTTAGCCGGGAAGTGGTGTTAGGTAAATTGAATGGATTAAAGGCTGATAAATCCCCAGGGCCAAATAGGCTGCATCCCAGAGTACTTAAGGAAGTAGCCCCAGAAATAGTGGATGCATTAGTGATAATTTTTCAAAACTCCTTAGATTTTGGAGTAGTTCCTGAGGATTGGAGGGTAGCTAATGTAACCCCCCTTTTTTAAAAAGGGAGGGAGAGAGAAAACGGGGAATTACAGACCAGTTAGTCTAACATCGGTAGTGGGGAAACTGAGAGGAAGCAAAGAGTAGGAGTAAAAGGGTCCTTTTCAGAATGGCAGGCAGTGACTAGTGGGGTACCGCAAGGCTCAGTGCTGGGACCCCAGCTATTTACAATATATATTAATGATTTGGACGAGGGAATTGAATGCAACATCTCCAAGTTTGCGGATGACACGAAGCTGGGGGGCACTGTTAGCTGTGAGGAGGATGCTAGGAGGCTGCAAGGTGACTTGGATAGGCTGGGTGAGTGGGCAAATGAATGGCAGATGCAGTATAATGTGGATAAATGTGAGGTTATCCACTGGTGGCAAAAACAGGAAAGTAGACTATTATCTAAATGGTGGCCGATTAGGAAAAGGGGAGATGCAACGAGACCTGGGTGTCATGGTACACCAGTCATTGAAAGTAGGCATGCAGATGCAGCAGGCAGTGAAGAAAGCGAATGGTATGCTAGCATTCATAGCAAAATGATTTGAGTATAGGAGCAGGGAGGTTCTACTGCAGTTGTACAGGGTCTTGGTGAGACCACACCTGGAGTATTGCGTACAGTTTTGGTCTCCAAATCTGAGGAAAGACATTCTTGCCATAGAGGGAGTACAGAGAAGGTTCACCAGATTGATTCCTGGGATGTCAGGACTTTCATATGAAGAAAGACTGGATAGACTCGGCTTGTACTCGCTAAAATTTAGAAGATTGAGGGGGGATCTTATAGAAACTTACAAAATTCTTAAGGTGTTGGACAGGCTAGATGCAGGAAAATTGTTCCCAATGTTGGGGAAGTCCAGGACAAGGGGTCACAGTTTAAGGATTAAGGGGAAATCCTTTAGGACCGAGATGAGAAAAACATTTTTCACACAGAGAGTGGTGAATCTCTGGAACTCTCTGCCACAGAAGGTAGTTGAGGCCAGTTCATTGGCTATATTTAAGAGGGAGTTAGATGTGGCCCTTGTGGCTAAAGGGATCAGGGGGTATGGAGAGAAGGCAGGTACAGGATACTGAGTTGGATGATCAGCCATGATCATATTGAATGGCGGTGCAGGCTCGAAGGGCCGAATGGCCTACTCCTGCACCTATTTTCTATGTTTCTATGAGAGAGAGAAGCCCAGACTTGTCTCAGACCGATTGTCTCAATATACATCACTGATAAGATGCCTTTGAAATGTGTCTACTAATTGACAAGAGACAAGCTCAGATGCATCCTGTGGTAATGTGTATTGACTATCTCTGACCATGACTAACCTCTTTGGAATGTGACTAAGTGACAAACACACAGTATAAAACATCATGCAATTCTTTGTTCATTGAAGTGATGGCACGGGGGAAGTCAAGTGTCTGTGTTGCTTACTTGACTGGTGTGTCACCGTCACTTCCTCTGGCAGATGATCAATAAAGCTGGAGTTGGTCTAACTAACGTTTTTGTGAGTTGTATGTTTATTAAGTAGTGAACCTTATCATTGGCGTATAGTCGGCAGGACCTCGCTGGGACCGTCATCAGATGAATGTGCAAGAGGCTACAGAGTGACCAGGATCGGACAGGGAGAAAACTGAGCTCTAATCTGACTGACTCCCATAGAAACTCCCGGTAACATCTGTTGTCCTTGATCAGAGGTTGATCTGGTTCCCCGCTGAGGTCCTTAATACAATTGTGTAAGTACTTTGCTACCAAGAGAGTAGTCGGCGATTGGATAGAGCAAACTTAAATGGTTTGTTGTAAATTCATGTATTTTTGCTACTAGAAAAGTAGTTGGTCAGAGATTTTGCTACTAGGAAAGTAGTTGGTAAGGTGTTTTACTACTGCAAAAGTAGAAGTAGCTGGGCAGAGAGAAACTCGCAGCTAGAGTGAGGTAGCCGGGCAGGGAGAAACTCGCGGCTAGATTGAGAAGTAGCCGGGCAGAGAGAAACTCGCGGCTAGATTGAAAAGTAGCCAGGCAAAGAGAAACTCGCGGCTAGATTGAGAAGTAGCTGGGCAGAGAGAAACTCGCGGCTAGGTTGAGAAGTTTCCGGGCAGGGAGAAACTCGCGGCTAGGTTGAGAAGTAGTTGGGCTGAGAAGAGACTCGCGGCTATGGGGAATAATCTGGATAAAAATGACGGGGTAACGCCCGTCCAACATGTGTTATTTGAATCCTAAAAGTAACAAAGACTATGGAATGTAGAAACTTAAAAAAAAAGGCAGAAAAGATGAAAAAGAATGGTATACCTAAGAATTGGGATGTGTTACAAACAGAATGTAATTGGCATGATAAAACAACAGGAAAAGGCTGAAAATGAATAGGCCTCATTGAGTTGCAAATTAAGCAACAATTGGTAAAAAAAAAGGGGTGCTAAAACAAAATAACCCCGAGTATCCCTTGTCTGGCATGGCGACTGTTTATGAAAGAAGGGGTGATAAGGAACAAATTCGGGGGGGGGGGATGGGGAACAAATAGCGACTCGGAGACTAAAAAGGGAGATGAGAAAGGGCTGATGCAGTAGAGGAAGGAAGTGCACTAATTAATCCAGCAGTGAGAGAGTTAAACAATGCAGAGCCAGAGTATTGAGACAGGATACTACTGTCGGCCCTTGCCTCTGCCAAGGCACCGAATTCTGCACATTGGTCCCCACAGAACCAAAGATTCTAGTAAACAGAACGGCCTTGCCAAGACATGGGTGATGTAAAGTTAATACAGAGGGACGCCAGTTAGCGCGCAGCGTGATTTTTAGAAACGAGAGGGCGGCACAATTGACTCTTTGACGGACCTCTGGCTAACCCCTTTCGGAAAAGGTGTAACTGATGTTTTTCTGTCCATTCTTTTATATCATATACACTGCCTTACGAATGCTGGTAAGGAGGGAAAACCATGAAGATACAATTTCAAAGCCTAATTATGATGCCCATTTTCCTTTGTGAAAATTCCATGTTAATTCAGTACATCACGTGTGGAATGATTGGCAAGCTTATGAGCGTCTTTGGGTGTATCACAGTTTTAAGAATTTGAATACTTTCCTTGTGGTGTGTATAATTGTGTTACTTTTGAGTGAGAATTTTATTGTTTTAAAGTGTGTGAATATCTGAGATTTAGCAATATTGAATGAGGTGTGGCAACTTGTGAGTGAATGTCACGGAAAAAGAAATGTTTTAAGAGGTAGTGTCTCTTTAAGAAGTTACAGTTGTGTGGGGTGGAGCCACACAGTTATTTTCTTTTCCTTTGTTCTTTGGATATGCTTATCTATTTATATGGAAATTAACTTATTCTTTGTTTTCTTTTGACTTAAACAGAGGAGAGATGCAAAAATGCAGTTTGTCTTGTCTTATCGGTGTTTTAAGTTCGATTCATTCCCTCCACTAATCCAAAACTCTGCGGGTGTTTCCCCCCCTAATTCTAATCTTTTGAGCTGAGTTCAAAAAGAGACCTGGATGCTTTTGGCATCCTGATTAAAGTGTTAAATGAGATTGGAAATGCCAATATCGCAGAGAAAAAGAAAATGTTGATTTGGGAAAATTGTGATTGGTATGCATTTATGCTAGGAAATTGGGGAGATAGATTGGAACAAATGGGAATGATTTTTTAATTTTTTTTAAAGGATTTAAGGATATTGGCGAAGTTATGGATTACTGATTTTGAGTTTGAGTTCTTTTGGGAAAGCTTGTTTTGATGTGATAAGAGTGCACGGACTGGGACATGTTCAGGTCAGCAGCCACTCACAACCAAAACATCAATGTGGATGAGTATGCCATGTCGGTGTCGGGATACATACAGAAGTGCATGGAGGACGTCATTGTCATCAGGAACATCACAACCCGGGCCAACCACAAACCTTGGATTACTGCAGAGGTGCGTGCCATGCTGAAAGCACGAAATGCGGCTTTTAAATCTGGTGATCCGGGGGCTCTGAGAACAGCGAGAGCCAACCTCAACCGCGAAATTAGGAAAGCAAAGCGCGCCCATGGACAGAAAATCCAGGGTTTCTTCCAGGATAATACCAACACCAGGAACATGTGGAAAGGCATCCGGGCCATAACTAACTACAAGGCCCCTCAGATGTCCTGTAAGGATGACACAGACTTTCTAAATGAACTAAATAATTATTTCGGCAGGTTTGAAGCACTGAACACCACTACAGTGAGGAAATTAGAGCCACAACCAGGAGAACAGGCACTGTCTTTTGAAACTGCTGAAGTCCGCAGAATCCTGGAGGGCATTGACCAGCGAAAGGCAGCCGGACCGGATAACATACCGGGGCGTCTGCTCAGGGGATGTGCCGACCAGCTGGCTCTGGTTCTGACAGACATTTTTAACATCTCCTTGAACCAGGCCATTGTTCCATCATGTTTCAAGACGGCTACCATCATACCAGTTCCCAAAAAGTCTACAATAACCTGCCTAAATGATTACCGCCCCGTAGCACTCACACCAATAATAATGAAGTGCTTTGAGAGGCTTATTAAGCAGCACATGGTCTCTAAACTCCCCTCCAGTTTTGACCCGTTCCAGTTTGCTTATCGCCCGAACCGCTCCACAGAGGATGCAATCTCCTCTGCAGTCCACCTGAGCCTACAACACCTGGAGGAGAAGAATACCCAAGTGCGGATGCTGTTGTTGATTTCAGCTCAGCATTTAACACGATAATCCCCCAGCATCTGGTGAGCAAACTGGCACCCCTAGGTTTCAATACCATACTATGCAACTGGATCCTGGATTTCCTTTTCCGAAAGACCCCAGTCTGTGCGGGTGGGGAAGAACACTCCTCTGTCATCAAACTGAGCACCGGCTCCCCTCAGGGCTGTGTCCTGAGTCCGCTGCTCTTTACATTGATGACACATGACTGTGTCGCCAGGTCCACCACTAACCATATCATCAAATACGCGGATGACACAACAGTAGTGGGCCTCATCCGCAATAACGACGACCAGGCATATAGAGAGGAGGTGGAACAGCTGGTGAGCTGGTGCAGCAGGAACAACCTTCTCCTAAATGGCAACAAAACCAAGGAGATTGTAGTCGATTTCAGAAGGAAAATTCAGCCCAGTCACACTCCACTTTGCATCAACAACTCAGCAGTGGAGCAGGTGAAAAGCATCAAGTTCCTGGGGGTGCATATAACGGACACCTTAAACTGGTCCCACAAACATTACATCTCTGGCAAAACGGGCACATCAGCGGTTGTACTTCCTCCGCAGATTGAGAAGTTTACACCTCCACCCTCCCATCCTCGCCACTTTCTACAGAAGCACAATTGAGTCGGTCATGACCGGCTGTATCTCTACGTGGTGCGGCAGCTGTACAGCTGCAGACTGGAAGTGCCTTCAGAGAGTGGTGAGGACAGCGGAAAAAATCATTGGGACTTCTCTTCCTTCCATCATGGACATGGGGTACAAGCGCTGTCTGAGTAGAGCTAAGGGCATTACCAAAGCCCCTACACACCCACAATTTGGACTGTTTATACTGCTAAACTCTGGGAGGAGGTACTGCAGCATGAAGAGCGGGACAACCAGGTTCTGCAACAGCTTCATCCCCCAGGCCATAAGATTATTGAACAATCAATTAAACCGAGGCTAGAACTTTTTAAATATCGGACACTTTCTAAAATAAAAAATAAAAAAAACTGGAGAGTCAAATGCAACGAAATTTCGTTCTAGGTGCACTGTGTATAGGTGTATATCTGAATGACAATAACGTTTTCATTCATTCATAATAGTGTTTGTCTTTTAGAATGCAAATGAGCATCCAGGTTTCCTGTCTCAATTGTTTTGATGTGATCATAGTGTTTGTCTTTTAGAATGCAAATGAATAGCCAGGTTCCTGTCTCCAGACAAACAAATGTGTGGAGGCTTGAAGCATGTGCTGTGTAAGGGACAAATGAAGGTCCATGCAGTATTGTGTTAGTTGATCACATCAGACCGTAGCTTACAAATGGGCGTTTGAGGGAACTCACAATGAGGGGTAAAAAGTGAGAGATAAAGTAGATTGGGGAGGGAGAAACATATTTGGACAATTGAAGAGATAATATTTAGGTGGGGGTTCCTCGTCAGATAGACTCAGATCAGGGAACAAGTTCACAGAGAAGGTGATGAAGGAGGCTTCTAAAGACTGATTTCACATTTCCAAACCACCCGCAGAGTTTTGGATTAGTGGAGGGAATGAATAGAACACTAAAGAGTTTAAGTAAAGTCTTGACTGAGACGGACAGGAATGGGTTAAGGTATTCCCAGTCATTCTGATGATTCAAAACAACCCCAGCTAGAGAGACAGGATTAACGCCTTTTGAACTGATAACAGGACAAGCTATGCACCTACCAGAAGATGGCCGTCCTTGAAATGAGGATGACCCCAGGCTATGTACCCCCTGGGTGCAACTAGAGTGTGGAAGTTACATCTACAGGCCCTCAGCGATTAACTAATTATGTATGCACAGCAATTAACCCATGCCTTGCCAGGTCTGCATTCCCAGGTGTGAGAGGCTCAGAAGCCACTACCAGTTGAACACAGGGACGAGTCCATATTGTCAGACTACATACTGATAAGGTACTGGGACTGGAAGAAATTGAGACTGTGTTGAAAGGAACTGTACCAAGTGCTACCAACAACATCAATTGTCGTGAAGATTGAAGATCACCCCCGTTGGACACATCTGATTGACTATAAACAGTTCGGAGAACCAAGAAAGGACAATAGGGGCTATTGACCCTCCTTTTTTTCTGGGATTGGCCCAGATGGACTGGACTGGGGAAAATATTTTGTTTCCATGAGTTTTGAATTTGCACTTCGTGATAATATCAGGGCCTCTCACTTAACTTTTTTTCTCTGTTGCCAGCCGGGCAACCTAGGCAGCTTTTAGGTTGCCAAATGACAGTTTAGGTGGTCATTTAAGATGGCTTGCATGACGCATGCGATAATGTGCTCGGACGAAGTGTGTAGTTATCAGTTGGAATTATGCTCAATGAAGCATTCACATATTATTTCTGCTTCAAATAAAGTCACAAACTAAACATATTTACCAATCAAGACATAGATAGATAGATTCCTTTATTTGTCATTCAGACCTTTCGGTCTGAACGAAAAGACATTATATATACCACAATGACATGCAGCAAAATTTTAATACAGTATCTATACTCTTTTTACACATTGCAATTAATGCAATTTCTATTATTTCTTTCCACTTCCAAACAAAAATGTGGTTGGATTATTCAGCGTATGATCAACGTGTCAATAAATCCTGGACCATGATAGCATATATGCTTAACCATGCACACTACAGATTGATGCAAGCATGTTTTCTGTGAAGGACCGAAAATTATCATGACATGGCCATAGCATGGGTCGTTATTGCTATTGGTACAGAAACACTCTGCTTCCCACATAATTTGTCCAAAACAAAATATACAGCTTGCAAGGAATTTTCTAAAGGCATTTTATGATAATAGCTGTTTAAACTGACTATACCCATCTGACAGGTTAAACATTACACTAACTAACAAGCGATGGCCAAAGGACATAAATGCAGCAAATGTTCTTTTGGTAATATATTTAAAGGTGTCAAGACGCCACATTACCGGGCATTACCGTCGCCCCCGCCTCACAGCGTTCTTCCATGGGAAGGAGTCCTCGCCCCCTATTGATGATCCCTTTTCCCGTCTCAGACCCCCTCCACGTGGACCCCCCCTCATGGCCTTCCGGCTTTAGATCTTTTTATTCAAAACTGCCGGCGGGACATCAACTGCCTGAACTTCTCCACTTCCCTGTCTCACTCCAATCTCTCTGCCCCTGAACGTATAGCCATCGACTCACTCTGCAACAGCCCAGACTGGGTTATCAACCCCGCCGACAAGGGAGGTGCCGTGGTAGTCTGGCGCGTCGATCTCTACAAAGCTGAGGCCACGCGCCAACTCTCGGACACCTCCTACTTACACCTGGACCATGACACCATCTCGAGCACCAGGCCACTGACTTCATCCACTCCGGCTCCCTGCCCCCCCGAGCCTCCAACCTCATCGTTCCCCAGCCCCGCACGGGCCGATTTTACCTTCTCCCCAAAATCCACAAACCTGACTGTCTGGTAGACCCATTGTCTCTGCCTGTTCGTGCCCTACCGAACTTATTTCCACATACCTTGACTCCATCCTATCCCCCCTGGTTAAATCCCTCCTACCCATGTTCAAGACACCTCAGACACTCTCCATCGTCTCCATTCTCTAGGCCCCCATCCCCTTCATCTTCACCATGGACATCCAGTCACTCTACACCTCCCATCCCCCACCAGGATGGTCTCAAAGCCCTCCGGTTCTTCCTCGACCGGTGAACCAACCAATACCGGTCCACTGATACTCTCCTCCGCCTAGCGGAGTTGGTCCTTACCCTCAATAACTTCTTGTTTGACTCCTCCCATTTCCTCCAAATACAAGGCATAGCTATGGGCACGCGCATGGGCCCCAGCTATGCTTGTTCGAGGCGTACCAGGGCCCCATCCCCGACCTCTACCTCCGCTACATCGACGATTGCTTTGGTGCAACCTCCTGCACCCACACACAACAGACTGACTTCATCCACTTCACTAATTTTCATCCGGCACTCCAAATACACCTGGACCATTTCCGACACTTCCCTACCATTTCTTGACCTCACTATCTCCATCGCAGGCAATAGACTTCTGATCGACATCCACTATAAACTCACTGACACCCATGGCTATCTAGACTACACTTCTTCCCACCCTGCTTCCCGTAAGGACTCCATCCCCTACTCCCAATTCCTCCGTCTACGCCGCATCTGCTCCCAGGATGAGGTGTTCCAGACCAGGGCATCGGAAATGTCCTAATTCTTCAGGAAACGGGGGTTCCCCTCCCCTATTAAAGGTGAGGCTCTCACCAGGGTCTCTTCAATACCATGCAACACTGCTCTCTCTCCCCATCCCCCCCACTCGTAACAAGGGCAGAGTCCCCCTAGTCCTCACCTTTCACCCCACTAGCCGTCACATACAACAAATAGCCCTCCGTCATTTTCGCCACCTCCAACGTGACCCCACCACTCGCCACATCTTCCCATCTTCCCCCCTGTCTACATTCCGCAAAGACCGCTACCTCCGTAACTCCCTGGTCAATTGTTCCTCCCTCCCGCACCACCCCCTCCCCGGGCACTTTCCCTTGCAACCGCAAGAGATGCTACACTTGTCGCTTTACCTCTCCCTCGACTCAATTCAAGGACCCAAGCAGTCATTCCAGGTGCGACAGAGGTTCACCTGCATCTCCTCCAACCTCATCTATTGCATCCGTTGCTCTAGATGTCAGCTGATCTACATCGGTGAGACCAAGCATAGGCTTGGCGATCATTACGCCGAACACCTCCGCTCGGTCCACATTAACCAACCTGATCTCCCGGTGGCTCAGCACTTCAACTCCCCCTCCCATTCCGAATCCGACCTTTCTGTCCTAGGTCTCCTCCATGGCCAGATTGAGCACCACCGGAAATTGGAGGAGCAGCACCTCAGTTTGCACCCTAGCGGCATAAACATTGACCTCCAATTTCCGGTAGCCCATGCTGTCTCTTCCCCTTCTCAGCCCTTGGGCTCCTCCTCTTCCTTTCTCCTTTCTTCTCCCCGCCCCCTCCTCACCCTATATCAGTCTGAAGAAGGGTTTTGGCCCGAAACATTGCCTCTTTCCTTCACTCCATAGATGCTGCTGCACCCGCTGAGTTTCTCCAGCGCTTTAGTCTACATTCAGATTAGATGTATGTTTTGTGAACAACAATGAAGATACCCAGTTTGTAAGCACCAGATTTAAAATAAATTGTTGATAAACGCTGTTTCCATCATTCCCATTTCAAAATTAACGTTAAAATTTCAAATGAAATATCTCCTGACTAAATTTGTGATATATATGACTGACTGTAGAAGTAAAACCTGGATAAATCCAACGTATAGTTGTGAATGGTACACAAAAATGCTGGAGAAACTCAGCGGGTGCAGCAGCATCTATGGAGCGAAGGAAATAGGCAACGTTTCGGGCCGAAACCCTTCTTCAGACGTTGTGAATGTTGCTCATTAAATAACTACAGTAATGATACTCCATATTAAAAGCATGATTTGCCGTTAAAATGAATTATGTAATAACGTGTTAACGATAGCAGTGACAATCGAATACTGCGGTTTTAATGTTTCACGTGTTCACAATTTAATTAATCCATCTTTATGGATTAAAACAAATAATAACATTGGGAATTAAAACACATTTGATTGCATTCCGTTATCAAACATAGTCAATGTTCGCTCTGAAGACATTTCCAGCACAATAGGGTCGGTGGGGGGTGTGAATCAGTGCGGGATGGATAGATGGCGGTTGGGGGGGGGGGGGGAGGTTGTGAAGACAATCGGTGCGGAATGGATGGATTGAGGCAGGGAACTAGCAGGTAAGGCAGCATCTATGGAGCGAAGGAAATGGGCAATGTTTCGGGTCGAGACCCTTCTTCAGACTGATCCCCCCATTCTTCTTGAATGGGGGGGATCAGTACAGGATGGATGGGGGGGTTCAGCGCAGGATGAATGGGCGGATCAGTACAGGATAAATGGAGTGGAGGTCAGTACAGTGTGGATCGGAGGGTCTGCAGGATGAATGGGGGTCACTACAGGATGAATGAGGGGATCAGTACAGGATGAAGGGTGATCAGTAAAAGATGAATGGAAAGATCAGTACAGGATAGATGGGGGATCGGTGCTGGATAAATGGAGGGGGGGATCAGTACAGGATGGATGGGGGAGCAGTGCAGGATGGATTGGAGGAGCAGTACAGGATGAAGGGGTGGAGCAGTGCAGGATGGATGGGATGGGAAGGGGGGTCAATACAGGATGAATTGGGGGACCAGCGTAGGATTGATGGGGAGTGGCAGGAGAATCAAAGCGAGGTGGATAGGAAGATCAGTGCAGGATGATTAGATGGGGGGGGGGGGTAGATGAGGAGGGGAGCACACGGGATGTCAGTGAGGACTGAATAAAGGCAGGAATGGGGATCAGTGCGGGATGGAGAGGAGGGGTCTCAGGATAATGGGGGTGGGGAGGGCGTATGAGAGAGAGAGAGGAAGGGGGCAGAGGAGGTGGGAAGGAAGGTCAGCGCTCCTCGGACAACACCGGCATCATCGTTGCCTTGGCCGCCACTAAAGGGGGAGGTAGTTGGGATCTCCTCGCCACCGCCTCCCTCCTCCGCCAGCCAACAGGAAGGTGCGGGGCCGAGCAGTGCAGATGCTTCAGACGGCGGAAGGAGGCCTCCCCCTCCCGGCCTCGGCGTGGGGGAGGGTTTGTTTTGAAAGTGCCGTTGGCAGAGTGGCAGCAGCGGCAGCTATCAGGGCGGGCGGAGTGCGGGAGGAGGAGGAGATGGGGGCCATCGACGCCGCTGCTGCTGCTGTGCGGGCCCCGTCATTCCCTCCGTCACGCCACACTTAGCATCTTTCCCACGCATTACAGCCGTCGCTGACACAAAATGTCACGTTCCTTTTCTCCAGAGATGCTGCCTGACCCCTGAGTTACTCCAATTTTTGTGTCTAGCTTCGGTATAAACCAGCATCTGCAGTGCCAAGCCGGGCAAAATGACTCGGCGTTTAGGTTGCCCAGCGGCACTTTGGGTGGTCATTGGCACCCGGGCAACCGTTAATTTCGATCCCTGAATATAAGTGTATGCTGGGTGTGTACGTACATCTCATATAATGATGGAGGAGGAACTGTTTTCACAATAGGGCAGCAACTATGGGTGCCTTCAGAATGGTAAACTTGAGGACTAACCCATATTTAAAGGATGGTATACCCTTCCCTTTAAACAAGATTGGAAATTAAAACATGACAAGCGCAGCAGATATACCCCGACTGCAGATTGTAAGAGATCTGCACAGGCCAGTTAATACTACCTGTTTTTGCCACAACCAAGGCACTAGTGTATTTTTGGGAAACAGTACGGTATGACAACCCAGTCAGCCACAATTGCCGGCCCACCCTGACCGATTAATGGCACATATTTTGTATGGATCCTGGGCCCTACCCATGGTTACCAGGAATGCCGCCGGTAGACAGGGCAACAGGAACGACTAAGAGGACCCCATCACTGGACTGGGTTGTTATGTTGCATATGTGGTCCCACACATGAGAAGCATGAACCAGTTGCACCAGCACACGGGGGATTTCCAAGCGAAACCTAATGAAGGCTGAGCAATCTTTTATGATCCTCTTCCCGTCCTATGGTAGTATCACGGGAACTCATTAAAATGACCTCCGCTATGGAGACGCTTGTTAATGCCACTGCCGCCTCCTTGAGTGCAACCCAGGAGGAGATAGAAGGGGTAACAGCTGAGATGGTAGCTATGAGAACTGTAGTATTACAAAACAGAATGGCCCTAGATTTTATCCTAGCAGTTAAAGGAGGGACGTGCGCCATAATCGGCCGGGAATGTTGTACTTTTATCCTGATGCTTCCTCCAATATTACCCACCTGGCCGCCCATATCAGAATGGAAGTGGATAAAATAAAGAAGGTAGGAGCTGAATTCAATGATTATAGCTCCGGGGGAGGTTGGTGCCCATTTAATATGTTTGGAAGGACTTGGGGAATTATTGTCCACTATGGATTGATTGTAATACTATTTGGACTCTTAATTTGCGATGTTGCGATGCTTATGCCTTTCTTATGTACTTGGCAAGGACGGTAATTGTTATCATCAAATGATAAAAGGGAGGGAATTAAAAGTTTATATGTTTTTAAATATATAAAAGATATATAATGGAATCCTGGACTAGGTTATAGTGTATATTTCATCACAAGCAGGCCTTTTCCAGTGGATTGATAAGAGTGGGAGACAAGCCCGGTCTTGCCTCGGGTTGCTGTGTATTGAGACAATGACCGATGCCTTTGAAATGTGCTTACTAATTGATGAGAGAGAGAAGCGCAGATTTCTCTCAGTGGTGTACATTGAGACAATGACCGATGCCTTTGAGATGACTTGTCTTGAAAGTACCAACTGATAAGATGCCTTTGAAATGTGTCTACTAATTAACAAGAGACAAGCTCAGACGCATCCTGTGGTAATGTATATTGACTGTATCTCTGACCATGACTAACATCTTTGGAACGTGACTAAGTGACAAACACATAGTATAAAAACATCATGCAATTCTTTGTTCATTGAAGTGATGGCACGGGGGAAGTCAAGTGTCTGTGTTGCTTACTTGACTGGTGTGTCCCCGTCACTTCCACCGGCAGATGATCAGTAAAGCTGGAGTTGGTCTAACTAACTGAAGTGTGCGCATGTGCGGGGCCTCGGGCCGGTGAGGCCTGCGGAATCAGCGATAATGTCCAGGCGCTTTGAAGATGTGTATGGGGTGGCAGATTGCAACCTTCTCAAAAGTTAAGCAGTGCGACATCGAGATGGAGAAACTATTGAAACCACAACGCTTGGATCTGGATCCTAACTCACCTACTGCTGCAAAGGAATGGAAGCACTGGCTTTGTACACTAAATAACTTATTTGATGAGTGTGACGACAATGCACCAGACAAATTCAGGACATTAATAAGCTCTGTCACTTATGATGTATATGATTACATAGAGTAATGTACAACTTATGATTCTGCTATTGATGTACTAAGCAGACTCTTCGTTAAGACAACCAATGTAATATTTGCTCGACACCTCCTTGCTACTTGTAAACAAAAACCTGATGAGTCACTTGATGAATTTTTACAAGAACTTCAAAGACTTAGTAAAGACTGTGCCTTCAAAGCAGTTACAGCTGATCAATATCGACAGGGGCTTATTCGAGACTCTTATCAATGGTTTGGCATCGCCTTTAATACGACAGAGACTATTAGAAAACAGAACCTAGGATTTACAGTCAGCTTACACTCAAGCTTACTCATTAGACTTGGCTCAGAAAAATTCAGATGCTTATGGCTCATCTAATGTGTATTCTGCTGCAACTACTACAAAATAATCTCACCCAAGTACTAACATGGAGCAAGCTGAAACAATTTCTTGCTGATAAATGTCCCTTTGCTGCAGCATATACTTATTCAAAAAGGAAGTGTTACTTTTGTGCGGTACATATTCATAATAGAGAGGTTTGTCTGCTCGAGAGATAAAACTGTAATCGTTGGCAAGAAGGGCCATTATTTTAGAGTATGCAAGTCCAAAGCAATTACTAAAAGTGTGACTGCTGCCATGTATCTGCCTTCTTAATGTGCAATTACAGCTGCATTTCCTCAGAGCTTGTCTCATGCAGCTACAAAGGTATCCTCACAATGGCCATACACTTAATGTACTACTTGATTCTGGCAGTTCAGAAAGTTTTATAAGTGAACAAGTTGTGTCTCGACTAAATCTAACTATAATTCCTCAAATAGAGCATCTCGATGACTGACGACTCTCCAAATACCCAAATTATGGATCTTGTATTGTAGACTTTATTCTGAACAAAACTAGTTATAAATCTATAATCGGTGAGACCAAGCGGAGGCTTGCGATCGTTTCGCCGAACACCTCCGGTCGGTCCGCAATAACCAACCTGAACTCCCGGTGGCTCAGCACTTCAACTCCCCCTCCCATTCTTCCGTATCTGACCTCTCTGTCCTGGGTCTCCTCATGTCCACAGCGAGCAACACCGTAAATTGGAGGAAATGCACCTCATATTCCGCTTGGGCAGTCTACATCCTGGTGGCCTGAACGTTGAATTCTCCAATTCTGCTAGCCCTGGCTGTCCCCTCCCCTCATCTGCCATCTGGTTGTCTCCTCCCCTCCCCCAGCCCTCGGGCTCCTCCTTGCCTTTTCCTTTTTCCCTCTCTTCTCCCCACCCCCTATCAGTCTGAAGAAGGGTTTCGGCCCGAAACGTTACCTATTTCCTTCGCTCCATAGATGCTGCTGCACCCGCTGAGTTTCTCCAGCATTTTGTGTACCTATAAATCTGTATATCTTGGTATTTTGAAAAATTTGTGTAGCAATATAATTCTAGGTCAGGATTTTCAGAAACAGCCCAGATCACTTCAAATAATGTATGAAGGAACTATGCCTGATCTTGTAGTGTCAAAACCACCAGTATTGTGTGTTTTTTCTGCTGCATCTGTTGAATGTCCTTCATTATTCACTAATTTATCCTCTAAGTGCAAGCCAATCGCTACAAAATTGAGACATTTTAGTAAAGATGAGAAAAACCTTATCAACACAGAAGTAAAGGCTCTGTCTCACGGTATTGCGGTCATTGGCGGTGAAGCGCGGCGTCGCTGGAAGAGGGGACCGCACGTCAACCGCGAGAGCGCCGCACGGATGCTGCGCAGGGGCCGAGTGATCTCCTGTACGGCCGGTTCCACGAGCTTGCGGCATCGGGTGATTATGTCATCGCGCAACGCGACGCGCTACGCGATGACGTCTTCGGATCGCGGGGCTGTGGCGGCGGCCGTGCCGCACACCTGCCTCACTGGCGGCGGCTGTGGCGGCGGCCGTGCCGCACACGTGCCTCACTGGCGGTGGCTGTGGCGGTGAGAGTTCGACTCACGGCGCTCGTGCCTCACTGGCGGCGGCTGTGGCGGTGACTGTGCTGTACTCGTGCCTCACTGGCGGCGGCTGTGCGGTAAGAATTATTTTTGAACACTACTGACTTTTATTTAGCACCGTGCGGTGTTGGGACCAACGCCGCACGGCCTCGGCGGTGGGCGTTTGACCGAACCCGCGGTCTCTGCCGGTCCACGAGCGGTAGATACTTCCTGTATACACCGCCAATGACCGCAGACTCGTGAGACAGGCCTTTAACTAATCTTTAACGAGAAGGTATAGAACCAACCAGCTCTTCCCCTTGGAGGGCACAAGTTGTCGTGGTTAAGGACCCTTGGAGAGACATAGAAGAGATTGATTACTCTCAAACTATAAACCAGTTCACGGAGCTTGATGCATATCCATTACCTCGTATAGAAGAGATTATCAATACATTAACTAAGTATAAGATATTCTCTACTTTTGACCTTAAAAAGTGCTTACCAAATTCCTTTGAAAGAATCAGAAAAGAAATACACTGCGTTTGAAGCAAATGGGAAATTATACCACCACTGCAGAGTTCCTTTTGGTGTAACTAATGGTGTGGCTGTTTTTCAGAGAGAGATGGACAAACTTGTTGAACAGGAAAATCTTAAAGATACTTTCCCTTATCTTGATAATATAAATATTGCAGGAAAAGACCAAGCTGAACATGACGAAAATGTACAACGGTTTTTAGAAGTTGTACATTCTAAAAATCTAACAATTCAATAACATAATGTCAATAACATCAGTGTCATCCAATTAATATTCTTGGTTATTGGGTAGGAAATTATATAATCAAGCCTGATCCAGAAAGACTGCGCCCATTCCAAGAGATACCTGTTCCAGCTACATTAAA
This sequence comes from Malacoraja senta, assembly GCA_038087875.1. Taxonomy (NCBI): domain Eukaryota; kingdom Metazoa; phylum Chordata; class Chondrichthyes; order Rajiformes; family Rajidae; genus Malacoraja; species Malacoraja senta. The sequence continues at coordinate 237,490,896 of CM075977.1, forward strand.
TTCTACGAAGGGTTTTTGGTATGTTTGCATATTATGCTAAATGGATACCAAATTTTTCTGACAAAATTCAACCTTTGATTAGAGCAAATCTTTCCCCCTTGACTCTACAGCAATTGGTGCCTTTACTTCTTTAAAGAAACACTTAGAATCTGCGACATTACATGCCATCGATCAGGATCTCCCCTTTGTTGTTGAATGTGATGCCTCTGATTTAGCAGCATCACAACATTAAATCAAGGAGGACGACCAGTGGCTTTCATGTCTCGTACTCTCCAAGATAGTGCATTGCACTACCCACCCGTCGAAAAAGGAAGCTACAGCAATTATTGAAGCATTGAGAAAATTGAGTCATTTCCTGCTCGCCAGCACTTCACTTTGATAACAGATCAGCAATCAGTAGCTTTTATGCTAGATAATCGTAAACGAATGAAGATTAAAAACAGTAAAATTCATGAATGGAGGATTGAATTATCCGCATATAGTTATTCAAGTGAGTACTGCCCTGGTAAGGATAATGTTGCTCCGGATACATTAACTCAAGCATTTTGTGCCTCTGTTCATTCTTCTGCACTCACTGATCTTCACAATGGGCTGTGTCATCCTGGAGTCACTCGTGTGTTACACTATGTTTGTTCCAAAAACTTACCCTTCTCTACAGAAGATGTGAAGGTGAAATGTGCTTCATGTAGAATCTGTGCTGAATTAAAACCAAGGTTCTTCTATCCTGAAGAAGGAAGATTGATCAAAGCTACTCAACCTATGGAACGTTTGAGTATTGACTTCAAAGGGCCTTTACCATCCTCCTCTCAAAATGTTTATATACTTATATATAGTTGATGAATATTCGAGGTTTGCATTTGCCTTTCCTTGTCCAAATATGTCAGCTGCTACGGTTATCAAATGTTTAGATCAACTGTTTTCATTCTGTGGATTTCCAAGTTACATACATTCTGATAGGGACACCTCATTCATGTCAAAAGATTTAAAAGACTACCTTTCTAATAGAGGAATTGCAACAAGTAAACCATCACCATATCATCCCATTGGAAATCGTCAGGTTGAGAGGTATAACGGAATCATTTGGAAAGCAGTGAAACTGGCTTTAAAGTCAAATAACATACCAGATCAGTAGTGGAAATGTGTTCTACCAAATGCATTACACTCTATCAGATCTCTACTGTCAACTGCTACCAATACTTCTTCACATGAGCATTCTTTTAACTACAAATGGCGTTCTTCTAATGGTACTTCTCTGCCATCATGGTTGACTAGCCCTGGGCCTATGTTGCTTCGTTGGTATGTCCGATCAAATAAGAATGAGCCCTTTGTTGATGAAGTTGAACTGACTGATGTCAATCCTTCTTATGCAACTATCAAGTATCAGGATGGACGTCAGTCAACTGTCTCACTTCGTGACCTTGCACCATGTCCGTCTTCTCCATCAGCTCCATCACTCATTGATAATATTAATCAAGAACTTCCTTCAACACTCCCATCATCCCCTATGAAAACTTCTATAAGTAATTCTAAAATTGAAAATGTAAATAACAATATGAGTGAAGTTGATGACCAAGCAATATATGTACCACCAGCTATTGAAACACCGTTATCTCCTGATGCTCCAGAGCTGCGACGGTCATCAAGACATACTAAACCTCCTGACTGTCTCAACTTATAAATAGGAGGGGAGAATGAAGTGTGCGCATGTGCGGGGTCTCGGGCCGGTGAGGCCTGCGGAATCAGCGATAATTTCCAGGTGCTTTGAAGATGTGTATAACAGAAATGAGTTGCTTAAAGTAGCAATGTTACCAAATTTTGAGATTTAAAAAATCAAGTCTGCAATTTATCCCATCAGATAAAGCATAAAAAGAAGTTTAATTTGACACCTAATTCACTTTCATATCTTCAGTATTAAAAAGGTTATGGCCATTTTCATACTCGGAAATTAGCATCTTGTTCCCTATTGCTTTTCCATTGACTTAATACAAAAGCTGTGATCGAGGACAGTCAAAAGCCCATAACTTTCTTAAAAATTAAGAGAACTGAAAGAATATTTCAGTTATTATAGATTGAAGCATTCTGAAACAAATATGAAACAATCTTACTTGGATGACCTAAAATTAAAGCATGTAATTAGTTAGTTACCCAATTGGAGGTAATTACAAAATTCAATTACTAGATTTACTAAACCTCTATCCATTTCTGAAGAAAAGATTAACATTTTTAAATAGCCTAAGTGTCCAAATAACATTCACACAAGAATTCACAATATAACATGATTTTTAAATCTCATTGTCATGAATTTATAGGCCAAATGGAAGGAATTTAGTGTTTAATTCCCGTAAATTAATGGCCATTTAAATCCTCTTACGAGTGGGATTTTGTGGAACGCGATCGATTGGAACGTTGCGGTTGCGGTGAATTTAAACCCCATATCGGCAGGAAAAATACTGCCGGTTCGTATGGGGCCTGTCACCTTTTCGCAACGTAAAAATTTGGATTAAAGGCATCCTAAGAAGCACGTTTATATGTAAAATAAACGGCTTTCCTTTACCTGTCCCGTACTTGAAATCCGTCCCTGTTGTCGGCGTTCACGGCATTAGAAGCTCATTTTAATTTTACTCCAGCGCTGAAATTGTCCAGCGATTTAAAAATATATATAAATTCACAGAACGGCCCTCGGAACAATTCCTCAGCAAAAGCTTGCACCCCGAGAAAATATATCCAGGACAGGCGATAAAAAAACGCATTTTAACCGCGCCCCCCCCCCCCCCCAAAGGCGCCAAAGTCGCGCACACAGCCAGTGCCAGAACTGCAGCTCTGCTGAAGGTACGTTTTGTGACATACCTACTTAAAGCTTAAATAAAATTTAAGTAAATTAGAATTTTTCATTTGCCTCACAACACTAACCTTTTTGTGAGTTGTCTGTTTATTAAGTAGTGAACCTTATCAGAAGGACATGGATGATGGTGAGGTTAGGAAGAGGTATGATCATATTAAGAAGGAGGAGCTGTTGGGTGCCTGAGAACCATTAAGGTGGCTAAGTTGTGGATAGCGAGGAAGGTAGTCAAAAATATACAGCAGGGTATAGATCGGTTGATAATTTGGGTGGAGAAATGGCAGATTAAGTTTAATCAAGACAAGTGTCAGGTGATGTATTTTAGGAGGTCAAACGAAAGAAGAAGGTATACAGTAAGTGGCAGGACCCGTTGATGTACAGAGGGACATAAGCTGACATAAGACGCTTGCCTGCAACCAATTTCTTGACCGTAAACTTTGCTTCATAAAACGTTTTTCAGCTAGTTTGGGGATTTGCCTTTACCTATCTCAAACTGCAGCTTCTATAAATTGGAAACCCTTCAACTGTGAGGTCTTGTGCATCCCATTTTATCTGTTGACCATTGTGAATGAAACCATCTAGACCTATTCTTGAAATATTGTGACATTTAATTCCCTTCGATTTGATTGTATTTCATTGAGGAAGTAGATTCAGTCGGGAGCTTCCTCAGTCAGTTCCTGTGAAATGTAAATTAGAGATTGCAGTCAAGTTCAAGTGAGTTTATTGTCATGTGTCCCTGATAGGACAATGAAATTCTTGCTTTGCTTCAGCACAACAGAATATAGTAGGCATTGACTACAAAACAGATCAGTGTGTCCATATACCATTATATAAATATATACACACATGAATAAATAAACTAATAAAGTGCAAATAACAGATAATGGGCTATTAATGTTCAGAGTTTTGACCGAGCCAAGTTTAATAGCCTAATGGCTGTGGGGAAGTAGCTATTCCTGAACCTGGACATTGCAGTCTTCAGGCTCCTGTACCTTCTACCTGAACGTAGCAGGGAGATGAGTGTGTGGCCAGGATGATGTGGGTCCTTGATGATACTGCCAGCCTTTTTGAGGCAGCGACTGCGATAGATCCCTCGATGGAAGGGTCAGAGCCGATGATGGACTGGGCAGTGTTTACTACTTTTTGTAGTCCTTTCCTCTCCAGGGCGCTCAAGTTGCCGAACCAAGCCACGATGCAACCGGTCAGCATGCTCTCTACTGTGTACCTGTAGAAGTTGGAGAGAGTCCTCCTTGACAAAACCGACTCTCTGTAATCTTCTCAGGAAGTAGAGGTGCTGAAGTGCTTTCTTAATAATTGCATCAGTGTTCTCGGACCAGGAAAGATCTTCAGAGATGTGCACGCCCAGGAATTTGAAGCTCTTGACACTTTCAACCATCGACCCGTTGATATAAATGGGACTGTGGGTCCCCATCCTACTCCTTCCAAAGTCCACAATCAGTTCCTTGGTTTTGCTGGTGTTGAGGGCCAGGTTATTGTGCTAGCACCATATGGACAGTTGCGCGATCTCTCTTCTATACTCTGACTCATCCCCATCAGTGATACGTCCCACAACAGTGGTGTCGTCAGCGAACTTGATGATGGAGTTCGCATTATGACCGGCTACGCAGTCATGAGTATAGAGCGAGTACAGCAGGGGGCTGAGCACGCAGCCTTGAGGTGCTCCCGTGCTGACTGTGGTCTGAGAATGAGGAAGTCGAGGATCCAATTGCAGAGGGATGCGCAGAGACCCACTTCTGCGAGTTTGGTAACCAGCTTGGAGGGGATGATTGTATTAAATGCCGAGCTGTAATCAATGAATAATTTCTGACATATGAGTTTTTGTTGTCCAGAGTGGAGTGGAGGGCCAGCGAGATCGCATCCACCATTGATCTGTTGTGGCGGTAAGCGAACTGCAGTGATTCCAGGTTTTTGTCGAGGTAGGAGTTGATTTGCGCCATGATCAACCTCTCAAAGCACTTCATCACCACAGGCGTTAGTGCCACAGGTCGATAGTCATTGAGGCACGTCACCTTACTCTTCTTGGGCACTGGTATAATTGATGCCCTTTTGAAGCAGGTAGGATCCTCAGACCTCAGAAGTGAGAGGTGAAAAATGTCCGTAAAAACTCCAGCCAGTTGGTCCGTACAGGTTTTTAGAACACGACCAGGTCAATAATCATACTAAGCATTTCTTTATGAATGCGTTAACATACAATAAATATATTCTTTATAGACATACAATTTAATGCCAGTTTTGCATTTGTCTCAATTTCCAGCCACAATTCCAGCAGGTATTTTACAGAAATTATATTCCACCCACACAAGCAAGAAAGAACATAAATAATTACATCCTTTTGGGGTTTGGGAGAAATCTCTTGCAAATTAACGGCCTGCAAACATAATTTAGAAATACCACTTTAGTCTGCATCTCAGAAACATTGCAAAGCATTTGTCATGCAACGTATTGCTTTAAAATATATTACAGTGGTGCATAAAGTTGATAAAACTACCATAATACTGAACAACATGTGTTTGTATATGGATTGTGCATAGCTTCTGATGGAAGCTCATTTAAAGATTGATATCAGCTAGTCCAAAAAAAGGAATGTTTTCTGATAGATTAGAGAACTTTAATTATGGGGAGTGGTTAGATCGGCTCTGTGCATTTTCCCTGGAGTGATGGAGACCTAGGTAGTAACTTGATGGAGATATTTTAAATTATGAGGTATATACAGGGTAGATGGTCACCCTCTGGAGGGCATTGGCTTAAGGTGAGAGGATGTTGTTTTAAAGGGGATTTGAGTAGAAAGTTTTAAACTCAGAGTGGTTAATATCAGAAACTCGCTGCCAGAGGTTGAGGTGGAGTCACATACAATCACTGTTTAAGAAGCATTTAGATCAATAATTCTGCAAGGCTCAGTAGGAATGGACGTAGTGCGGGCAAATGGCATTATTGTAGATGGGGAAAAAACTGACATGGACATAGTGGGCCAAAGGCCTGTTTCTGGGCCAAAGTTTCCATGCTAGGAGCCAAGTGATCTTGGTGAAACACTAAAGGCAACGCAGTGTTAGAGCTGCTAACTCACAGTGCCAGCACCTCGGTTCGATCCTGACTACGGGTGCTGTATGTGCAAAGTTTGTACATTCTCCCTATAACCACGTGGGTTTTCTCTGGGTGCTCCGGTTTCCTACCATATTCCAAAGATCTGCAGGTTTGTACGTTAATTGGCTTCTGTAAATTGCCCCTAGTGTGTAGGATGTGAGACAGGGATAACATGGAATTAGTGTACGCATGGTCGGTGTGGACTCGAACACTGTATTTCTAAACTAAACTAAACACTGAACCCTAAATCAAATGTGTTTATATGTCCAGCCTATTCTCTTTGAGTCCTTTTGACAGCTGGTAAATCTGAGCCACAAACTCTAAGCAGTAGGATTGCTACTCTCAGAAAAGTTTATGGAACTGACTTGTTCACTAATGATTCTTGAGAAAGCTGGCCTAAAGTTAGAGCAATTAATTGGATAGGCTTTGCTAGTTGGCACACATGGAGCTCAAGCCATAAGATCATGATGCCAATGGCAGCAGGTATGGCTGATTCAAGACACAGTGGAAAACCAAAGCCAATACAGCACCAAGATTCAGAAATGCCCAAAGCCATTCCATGTGGAGAAGCCAAGTTAAAGCTGGAATGCCACTAGAGAACCTTGGCTGAAGCATACAGATGAGGCAACAAGGGAGTACATTACAACTTTGATCTGGTAAGCAGGCATGTAGCCACCAAAGGGAAGTTTTCCATCTGCCCAATGGGTGCTTTTCCCAAACCACTGACAAACACCATTGATTGAATCTGATGTGTCCCGTTTCATCCGATGAAGGGTAGTCAGTCTACTGATTCATTTATGTTCAGCCATAAGCTCCACAATGACACTATTGGCACCAACCTCCCTACTTTTGTATTCAGTTCCCCTAACAATGAGTTAGAACATTCCATTGGCTTTATTAATTACCATACCTGCATACCAAGCTTTTGCAAGTCATGAACTATGACACCTGCATTTCAGAACTTTGGGATCTCTCAACATTTGGATATCTTTTAAAATTGTCTTGTCAAAAGGGGCAAGCGCAAATCTTCTAACATTATAATCCAATTGGGAACATTTGCTCTCTCTATATCCCTTTATAGTCTCCTTATGTTGTCTTTACAACTTAGTCAACCTACAGTATCTTTGTGTCATCAGCAAATTTAGCAATCATTTTTTCAGAGCAAGATATTTGTATAAATTATAAAATATTGTGAGCCCAGGATCAATTCCAGTACCTCACCTTTCATATATTTTGCCAATCAACCAGAAGAAGGACTCATTGATGGCCTTTTCTCTGTAGTGAAGACTGGTGCACAATACCTTTTTAATTCAGCTGACATCTTATTTAACATTACTAATTCCACAGCCTCACTTCTAATGGACCAATGCTTGCTTTGATATTTTATAAACATTTTTAGAAACCTTTATCATCTGCTTTTACGTTTCTATCCAGTTCTGTTTTTCACCCTGATTTTTCTTCCCTTGGTCATTCTTTGCTGGTTTTATTTTCAGTGTAATTTTTTGCTCTTGTCTTTGTTATACTTTTTCTTTTTTTTAGTTAAATGCAGATGGTGAGTCCCGCCCCCCCCCCGTTTTGTTTTTCTTTCTCGCTGGAATATATCCATTCCATCTATTCTTATGTCTGCCACTGCACCTTGATTTACATCTTTAAACCTAACTGCTAGTTCACTTGAGCTAGCTCTACTTTCATGTTTTCATCATGAGTAAAAATGTGTTTAGCTGAATGAACTAGATATCAATAATAATGAAAAAAACCTTGTAATGACAGTTACCATGCAGCATTTTTAATGGTTTGAATTTTTGTTCAACTTTTTGGGACTTCGGGGCTAAATCCCCTTGGCAGAATTATTGAGTTGGCGGAACATTTGTGTAAAAACTCACCCCTGATGAAAGGCCCAAATGATTGTTATTGAATTAATACTTATCGTCTATTAAATACCATATGTTGTAAGCTCACCATTTAGTTTCCAACAAAATATGAATTATTGTTTATAAACGATTATGTTTCTTAGTATTCAACAAACATAGTTTCTTCTCTTTCATGGAACATAGAACAGCACAGCACAGGAAAAGGCCCTTCAGCTCACAATGTCTGCTGAACATGATGCTGAAATAAATAGTCTCGGCTGCCTGCACATGATCCATAGCTCTCTCTATGTGCATATCCACGTGCATCAAAAACCTCTTAAACCAATTCCAGTACACATCTGCCTCCAGCACCACGCCTGGCAGCATGTTCCAGGCACCCAGTACTCTACATTTAAAAAATAACTTGTCCTGTACATCTATCTATCTTCTATCTATCTATCTATCTATCTATCTATCTATCTATCTATCTATCTATCTATCTATTATTATATAAAACTCTCTGGCTGTCGTCCGTCTGTACGTCTGTACGTCTGTACGTCCAACGTTCTGCTTGACTTTCCCGCCTTTGATACCGCCCCGCGCCCGCGCGGCGCGCGGAAACGCCGATATTTTTTACCGTTTCTAAAGAGGTTACGTTTATCTTTACGAATAGACGATCCTGATTAAATTTGTTCGTGTTTACGTACGCTTTTTAAAATAAAATACCTCTCCCCCCCCCCCCAAACCAAACATTTCAAAATGTTTAAAAAAACAGCTCAGCCATAGAATGTTAGTAAAGATTCCATTGTGTGATGTCACAATGCACAATGGTCACAGATGTCCAATCGGAATGGATCCATTTACATATGCCTTGGCAGCAGCCCCAGCCCCTCCCCCCCCAACCCCCGCAGCATTGGGCATTGTGACATCACAAAACGGAACCTTCATTTACATTCTATTGCTGAGAGCTGTTTGTTTAACATTTTGAAATGTCCCCATTCCCTATCGCCCCCACACACGTGGCGACGCCCTGCGACACGTGTGACAAATCGAAATGAATCCGTTTACATATGCCTGTGCAGCAGCAACAGCACCAGCCCCTCCCCCCCAACCCCACAGCCTGTGTCGAAGGGCGTCGTCACGTGTGTGGCAATAGAGAAAGAGGATTGGGGGTGATAGGGAATGGGTAACAGATGGACTGTCCCTACCCCTCCTACTTCAACTCTCCCTCCACACTCTTCCCCCTCTCTCCTCTCCCCCTCCCTCCCCTCCCATACCCTCTCTTCCCCCTCCACCACCCCTCTTCACCCCCATCTCCCAGCCACCCCCTTCACCTCTCTCTTGCACCACTCCCTGCTACCCCTCTGCCCCTCACTCTCCCCCTCCCCTCCTCTCCCCACCCCGTCTCCCTCTCCCCCACTCCCCCCGCCTGTGTGTTTGGGGGGTGGTTAGTGTGAGTGTGATGCCGCAGCCGCAGCCCACCCCCACACCAAACGCAAGGTAAACAAAAAAATGAAGTATAAACTCAGCGGGTGCAGCAGCATCTTTGGATCGAAGGAAATAGGCAATGTTTCATAAAAAAACACGTCTGAAGATGGATTTCGGCCACAAACATTGACTATTTCCTTCGCTCCATAGATGCTGCTGCACCCGCTGAGTTCCACCAGCTTTTTTTTGTGTACCAGTCTCTCTGTCTCTCCCCTCTTTCTCTCTCTCTGCCCTTCTCTCTTCACAGCCCGCAGCTCAACTCATGAACACCCACTCAACCCCCCCTTCACCTATCTCCCACATCCTCTCCTTCCTCTCTCCACCCCCTCCTCTCTCCCCCTCCTCTCTCCCCCTCCTCTCTCACCCTCCTCCCCCACCCTTCCTCTCCCCCCTTCCTCTCCACCCTCCTCCTCCCCCTCTTCAAATTTGTTTGGGGGGTGGTTAGTGTGTGTGATCCCGCACCCCCCCACCCCGCAAACACGCGTTGGGGAAACAGCCCGCAAACAGTCTCTCTGTATTTAAGAAGGAACTGCAGATGCTGAAAAATCGAAGGTACACAAAAAAAAAATGGATAAACTCAGCGGGTGCATCAAAATCCATGGATCTAAGGAAATAGGCAACGTTTCGGGACAAAACACGTCTGAAGATGGGCTTCGGCCCATAGCGTTGACTATTTCATTCGCTTCATAGATGCTGCTGCACCCGCTGAGTTTCTCCAGCTTTTTTTTTGTACCAGTCTCTCTGTCTGTCCTCTCTCTCTCTCTGCCCTTCTCTCTTCACAGCCCGCTGCTCGATTCATGCATGCATGCTCCAAACCCTCCCTCTTCACCTCTCTCCCCAATCCTCTCCTTCCTCTCTCCAGCCCCTCCTCTCTCCCCATCCTCTCTCCCCCTCCTCTCCAACCCTTCCTCTCCCCCTCCTCCTCCCCCTCTTCAATTTAAAAAAAATATAACATTAAATTTTCTCTCTCTGCCCCCCCCCCTCTAGACACACCTGAGAGGTGAGGGCTATGCGTCAGTGGATAGGGTGGAGATGGGATAAAAGAAGCAAATTAAAAAATTAAGATAATATCAAGGGTTGTGATGAGTGTGTGTGTTTGTGGGTGCCAGATTCCCACCCCGCAACCGTGCTTTGGTGGAAAGGGGGTGGTTAGTGTGACGCCACAGCACCCACCCCCCCCCCCACCCGCAAACGCACGTTCGGTGTCCAGACCCAACGGGTCTGCACTTGGTCTAGTATACTTTTAAAACTCTCTGGCTGCCGTCCGTCTGTACGTCTGTACGTCTGTACGTCCAACGTTCTGCTTGACTTGTCCCGCCTTTGATACCGCCCCGCGCCCGCACGGCTCGCGGAAACGCCGATATTTTTTACCATTTCTAAAGAGGTTACGTTTATCTTTACGAATAGACGATCCCGATTAAATTTGGTCGTGTTTAGGTACGCTTTTTAAAATAAAATACCTCTACCCCCCCCAAACCAAACATTTCAAAATGTTTAAAAAACAGCTCATCCGTAGAATGTTAGTAAAGATTCCGTTGTGTGATGTCACAATGCACAATGGTCACAGATGTCCAATCGGAATGGATCCATTTACATATGCCTTTGCGGCGGCTCCAGCCCAGCCCCCAACCCCCGCAGCGTTGGGCATTGTGACATCACAAAACGGAACCTTCATTTACATTCTATTGCTGAGAGCTGTTTAACATTTTGAAATTTCCCCATTCCCTATCACCCCCACACACGTGGCAACGCCCTGCGACACGTGTGACAAATCGAAAATGAATCCGTTTACATATGCCTTTGCAGCACCCACAGCCCAAGCCCCTCCCCCCCCAACCCCACAGCCTGTGTCGAAAGGCATCGCCACGTGTGTGGGGGGGATAGGGAATGGGGAAATTTCAAAATGTTTAAAAAAAACAGCTCTCAGCAATAGAATGTTAATGAAGGTTCCGTTTTGTGATGTCACAACGCCCAATGCTCAAAGATGTCCAATCGAAATGAACCAATTTACATATGCCTTTGCAGCAGCAACAGCACCAGCCCCTCCCCCCCCACCCCCGCAGCCTCTGTCGAAGGGCGTCGTCACGTGTGTGGCAATAGAGAAAGAGGATTGGGGGTGATAGGGAATGGGAAACAGATGGACTGTCCCTACCCCTCCTACTTCAACTCTCCCTCCCCACTCTTCCCCCTCTCTCCTCTCCCCCTCCCACCCCTCCCACACCCTCTCTTCCCCCTCCACCACCCCTCTTCACCCCCATCTCCCACCCACCCCCTTCACCTCTCTCTTGCACCACTCCCCGTTACCCCTCTGCCCCTCACTCCCCACTGTTCCCCTCTCCCTCCCCCACGTCTCTCCCTCCCCCTCCCTCTCTCCCTCTCTTCCCCCTACTCCTCTCCCCTTCCCCTCATCCTCTCCCCCCTCTGCCCCATTCCTGCCCTCCCCGCTCTCCTCCCACTCCCCACTCTCCTCCCCCTCCCTCTCACCCACCCTGATCTCCTCTCCCTCCCCAATCTCTCCCCTTTCCTCTTCCCCCTCTCCCCTCCCTCCCCCTCTCCTCTTCTCTCCCCACCCCGTCTCCCTCTCCCCTCTTCTCTCCCCACCACGTCTTCATCTCCACCCCTCCCCCGCCTGTGTTTGGGGGGTGGTTAGTGTGAGTGTGATGCCGCAGCCCCCCCCCTCCCGCGCGTTGGGAAAACAGCCCGCCAACAGTCTCTCTGTCTTTAAGACAACTACAGATGCTTGAAAATCAAAGGTACACAAAAAAATGCTTCATAACCTCAGCGGGTGCAGCAG